>CAKAOJ020000195.1:3092500-3737272 GCA_916701645.2 Sebastolobus alascanus
TGGTACTCTACTGTAGTTGTGCCCTCTCGTTGCATATTTTTTTGTTGATATGCAAAAATGGCTACTAAATGGACATTGTGGTGAGATTTCTTTACCGTTTCCAAGGTTGAAAATGCAAACCCCTAAGTGTTCAGAAAAATGGAAGTTTTAAATTTACACTTCTATATCAAGCGGGATAGAAAGCTCCAGAACAGCTGCTGAATGGACCTTGTGGTGAAAATGTTCAGCCCACAATTGATTTTGTTTATTTATGTATTTTTATAGTTTTCTGTATGAATGCAAAATTGTGAATAAAAGGTCATTCTTGTCTGTGAGGCTAAACGAGTCAGCTCGTCATCATGTTTTTAATGAATGGCTGAGCAGAAAGAGAAGATAAAACTGATCCCAAACTAAAAAATTTAATTTTGTCCTAATTACCTTTATAATTAAACATTTTTTTCCAAACTGGTCTTGATGATGTAATTGCTACCAGGCAGGTTAGGCATTATGCTCAACATTCGCAATACTGTCAAAATCTACATTTAAGTGTATTTAGAACAATAGAATGGAAATGTGTAATATGGTACAACACTGACAATAGCTCCACTTATTGCACAAGCACAACCTGGACAAGTGCCATGATTTACCAGTATGACTTACGGCACATCCCAACTGAGCTGACATTCAGCAGCAGTTAGTAAGAGTGACACATGAGTATCAAAAATAGTAACGCCTCTCACACTGTGGATCCACCTATTTCCAAAAAATAGATGATCCACACATCGAACTCTGCTCTAATTAAAATGAGCCGTCGTGGTGTCATTCAAAGGGCTCAGCATTACTCCACAGTCCCAGGGTTCATGGACGTGGACAGGAGTGTAAGATCCAGACACACAGATAAGAGTCCTGATATCAGGAACAGACCAAGAGAATTTCCAGAAACTCAACACCTGCCACCACAAACAACATGGAACAAAATCAAAGCAAAGCAACTGGATTTTCTGCTTTTTTCATCTGTGCTGGGAAAAAATGATTAGGCTGTATCTCCATTATTTTTTTCTGGTACAGCAGTAAATAGCTGGTGTTATTTAAATTTAAACAGGAAGATTAATTGAGATCCTATAGACCAGGTGTCCTTCAGGGGGTCCCCAGCAAAAAGGGGAATCATTTATTTTCATTTTAACTCCACCCATAAGTAACACAATGACAGAATATATGACTATTTTGGTCATGGGTGTCATACACTGTCTGTAATAACACATCTAAAAGCAAAAATCCTATCAGATGGGGGACGCTGGGACAAAATCTTATCAAATTGGGGCCTGTGGTCTATTTTGTGTTAGTTTAGGAGTCCTTGACAAGGACAAGGTTTGGGAACCACTGTGATAGGCTACTTAGAGCAATAGATGGACATTTTGGGAAATACGCTTAATTTTGCTCGAGAGTGAGAAGATTGATAACACTCACTTCAAGCTTAATATGAAGCTATAGGATACAATTAGCTTAGCTTAGCATAAAGCCTGGGCACGGGGGAAACAGCTCCTCCTCTAAAGCTCACTAATTAACACTTTATATCTTGTTTATTTAATTTGTATAAAACCCAAGTGCAAAAAAAGTTGTGTTCTTAAAGGGGGTTATGTGCTTGACAATTTCGTGGCCGGGTGCAGTGACTAAGCTAAGCTAACTGGCTGCTAGCTGTAGCTTCATATTTACCGTAGGCCTAAATGAGAGCGGCATCAATCTTTTCAGCTAACTCTTAGGAAATGTCTTCCAGATGTCAAACTATACCTATTAAATAGTGCAGAAAGCAGACCATAAAACAGCAACTTGTCGCTTTTACAGTACACCTGAGCTTTTGTATGAATCAAACAAACAAGATATAATGTGTTAGTTAGTGAGCTTTAAAGGTGCTGGTAGGTAGATTTTGTTACCTTTGGACAGAGCCAGGCTAGCTGTTTCCCCCTGTTACCAGTCTTTATGCTAAGCTAAGCTAACTGGCTGCTGGCTGTAGCTTCATATTAAGCATACAGACGTGGGAGTGGTATCAATCTTTTCATCTTACTCTCAGTAAGATAGTGAATTGTGCGAAAGTGTCTTCCCCAAAATTATTTTAAAGTAGCATAAAAAGTATTTACAAATAAGTAGGCTACTTGAATACTAAATGCAGGCTCTTAGTGCGTAACACAAATGTGTTTTATTTGTGTAGGACCAACTGAGCAGTAGGCTGCATTTCATTGACACATATAGCCTTCAATTCAGTGTCTTAAGTCATATAAAATTGTCCATTTGATAGGCTACATTTTCAAACTCTTTACCGGCTGCTTTGTCAAATGATGAACCAGTGGTTCAGTGTGAGTCTATCTGTCAGCTCTATCGACAACTACTGAAAAAAAAAAGGAACCAGGGTCTTCTGCTTTTCCGTTCGAGCAGAGATAGATAATATCCCTCACAGTCACTCTCGGTGCAGATGTTCACAGTGTTAGATAAGAAAAGTCACTCTTGTGGACAGCTTTCTCGCAGCCGCTCAAGCTCTGTTTCTGCAGAACTGATTTCACAATGAAGAGATGCAACTGTCCAGTCATCCCTGTGCAGCAGTGGTCAGCGAGTTAATAAGAATTCACACATGGGGGCGGAGGGTGTGGTGGGCGGACGAAGGGGCAATACTGGTAGAACATTTGTTCACTTTAAATAGTCATTCTCTGAGCTAATTCTGAGCTTCCCACCCTCTTTTGATATTTTGCTTTCTGCCTTGCGTACTGATGTGATATCAACAAGGAGTTCCATCATTACTCGTTTTGTTTTTTCATGCTAAAAGTCACAAAACAGAATTGAAAGAAGACGCCTTTGAGGTTACAGTGGACTAGAAATGACTTGCAGAAAGTCACACATCAAATGTGTTAACAGGCACACCACAGATAAGAAGACTGCATTTTGTGGACAAGCAACACACTGTTGTCTTTCCTGCCTCATTTTCTCACCGCTGATTGCATTTATTTTCATGTGAATGCAGAGACGTTGTAAAGCTCGGTTGCTAATTTTCCCCTAAATCCATAACAATGAAGAGAAACAGGTGTAATTACATCTGCAACATGCATAAACCTCATTAACCTGCCACACATCTTTCAGTGTTAGAATGATATGGATATACAGCACAGTTAAAGCTCTTCGTCCTGGATGACGCACAGTGGCACTCGGCAAAAACCAAATAAATTCGGCTGAAACTAAACCGAGCTCTGCTAACTTCAATGCCAGATAGAATATTTCAGGGACAGCAGAGATGAAGTTTCCGTGAGAATACCGAGCCTTTTTTTACTCCACCCGCCATGTGATCGGTGTTTTACACACCATGAAGAAACGGTGGTGTTTTCTGTGTGAAAATACATCAGAGAGACATACCACAGATTTTAGAGCATCAGTTAAAAGAAACTGGCACTTGTAACAGTGCAGAAATGGGGGAGAAATTAAGTTCAGGGTGGAAATATTTTTAAAACGTTATATAATAACCAAGATTAGGTGCATATCTCCAGTTGAATTGCATAGACACACACATGAACTGCAGGCTTATTTAGGCTCGACTATGCTTGTTGAACTCTGACCTTTCAAACGACTGCCTCACCCCCCCAGACATGCACAGAGACACAATGACCAGGAAGCACCGAGCCGGTTTCTTCACATCCACACACCAACGTCCCCCCGATGAGAGTCTCAGTATTTGGGGGGGAGAAATTTACAACCAGAAACGGGCTTGTTGCAAACAAGGGGAGCTGCTGATCACAGTGATGGATGATGGAGGTGATTTGTGGAGTGTTTACAGCATAAATCCAAGCATCTGTTTAGTGCAACGTGAGAGTTTTCTTTTAAGTGTTTCTTTCGTTTTCCTACAGATTGCAGCCATGCTGACCCTGGGCCAAGGTTTTAGGATATTTGGGGTGTATGATCATAGAGTAATAGTCAGATAAGATCCTAACAAGTACAGTAACAGTAACACAGACACAAGGTCCCCTACAAAACATTTGAAGTGAGAGTAGGCGAGAAAAACAAGACGTTAGTGGACCTCCTGTGTGAAAGAAGAACTGCGTTGCAGTCAGCAGCGTCCAGTAAATCATTCATTGTGTTCACACTCGGTCCCTATCTGGTGGCTGCAGTTGGGGCCGGCTGAGAGCTTCGGACGGCCACTAGAAGGGAACCGGGGGGCTGCAGGCAGTTGAACACGAGGAAAAAGGAGTAAAATCAGATTGTAGCTGGAGGGAAAAGGGACGGAGATAGTTTAAGAGAGAGAGAGAGAGAGGGAGGGGTGGGGGGGTTGTTACTCTGTGGTTAGAGTTCTGGAGCCAAAGGAACCTGTGAGGGGATGAGATAGCATGATGTGGTTTTCATTGAGATGCCACAGCAGAGTGGAGGTGCAGAGGTGAACGCTCACACGGGGAGCCTGCGACTAAACAGAGACCTAAACCAGGGAAAGTCAGTTTAGCCACAATAAGCTATCATGGCATGAATCCATTGCACGCAGTAGACTGAGTACTTTTTGTGATTATGTATGACAAAAAGATCACTGGTTTAAATTCTTCTATTAAGTCTGGATTTCTGGAAGTCTAAAACTGCAGAAAAGTCGACTTTTTTTACACACTTGTTTCTATTTTCGTCCACAAGAACAAAATCTGTTTTAGTTTCACTTGTCTTAAAGTGAGACTATTTAAGTTTTGAATGAAGAATACAGCATAAAACTTAAACTGTGATCATTCAAAAACTGTAACAGATATGAAAAAGCTGAAGTTTTGCAAATTTCCCCACTGTGGGACTAATAAAGGAATATCTTATCTTATCTTATCTTAAGTTTAAATGAAGTCTGTAGCTGAAAGTATGCAGAAGCAGTAGCATTTCAAAGAGGAGTATGTTTAAAGGGATTTGAAGATTTTCTCCATTGAGTTACATTGTAAAAAAAAAAAAAAAGTGAAAAAAGTTTCATATTTTAAAAAGTAGAAATAGTAGAAAGTAGAAATAAGAAAAGTCATAGCACTGATGTCCTGAAAGAGCTGAATATTTTGATAGTTGAATGGTTTCTGTAGCTCAAAGTATGCAGAAGTAGTTAAAGTCCAAAAAACGTACGGAAGAAATAGAAGAAATTGAAGAAGAAGAAGAAAGATTCAATCTGGGAGTTTGGAATTGTGGGAATGCTGAATCAGCATTCCCACAATTAGCTTAGCTTAGCATAAAGCCTGGAATCGGGGGAAGTTCACTAATTAACACTTTATGTCTTGTTTGTTTAATTTGTATAAAACCGAGAAGTTGTGGTCTTATAGGGTGTTATGTGCTTGACAATTTCTTGGCCGACCGCAGTGACTAAGCTGAGCTCACCGGCTGCTAGCTGTAGATTCATATTTAGTGTACAAACATGAGAGCGGTATCTGTTTTACTTTCACTTGTCTTACAGTGAGACTAAGTACGTTTTGAAAGAAGAAATAACACTTTATGTCTCTTACAAATGAAAAGTTGAATTCATGAGAATTAAAATGCACCTTTGCTCTGTTCAACACACTCAGGAGTTTGGTGGCTACAGCTTTATTTGGTGTGGTATGACCAGCAGCTTATGGAGGCTAATGTTAGCTTATGTTAGCAAACTTTAACTCAATATTGTTATGTAACAGATGTCAGTGAGTCTACTGTTTGCATCATTATCCTCTAATTGTCACATGTAGCGGGTTAAGGTGGTCAGGGGCCCCTAGGCTACTCTTTGTATACTCATCATGCTTTAACCAGAAAAAAGTGATTTAGTGCCATGTTTAAAAGCGTGCTAGGAATAATACACGGCCCACACGTACACACTCAGGGAGCACTGGCATATACACACACACACACATTGAGACAGCCTTTAATCTAAACCTTGAAATATCTAGTCAAATTAGGGATTTTCTTTAGTAGATCTTGGTCACAGTGTTTTTTCTTTTCGTTTTTGTGTTCCGTGATCATATCTTCTTTCGGACATTTTGCCACTAATCTGTCCAGTAGTGACGTATTATTTGAAATTGACCTTATGAACCTGGCCAGGTTCATAAGTTCAGCTGATGGGCCAATAGGGGTAAAGGTTTTTTTTCTTCTCTGAAGTACATTTAAATAATTAGAAATAATCCGGCTAATCTGGGGCCCTTGCAAACAAGGGGCCCCTAGGCTGCATCCGAGGCCATTCTGTGCATTCATCCATCCCAGCATGTAGCCACAACCGCCTCCGTTTAGTAAATGTTACGTAGTCTCGCTTTAAACTGAATTGCATTGAGTCCAAATCAAGCTTCTGACAAGGTGCCACGCTCTCTGCTCTTCTTGTCAACATTCACATACATGTGGTGTGAAAGCTGCAGCCTCAGGTATATTTAAAACTACGAGGAGTCCCCACAGTCTGTCTCTCTCTATCCTGGCGAGGGCCAACAGGGGCCGAGAGGTTGAGCTTGAGAAAATAGCCTCACGGCTCACCAGCACAAGTCTTTATTTAACCCTGCGACTGTGATCCGCACCTTCGACAAGGTAGACAAGTGCTGCTGCGAAAAGCAAAGCATAAATACAAGAACCCCCCTCTTCCTCCTCCTCCTCCTCCTCCTCCTCCTCCTCTCCCCGGCTGTGATCACTGCGATTGGGCTTCTATTTCAATCACATACTTGCTGTAAAGACTGAAAGAGCGAGAATCAAGGCCTGCGGGGGAAGAGGTGGTGGTGGGGTGAGGGAGGGTTACAGAGAGACAAGAGGCTGTGGCAACACTGATAGCGACTTCTCGACTCTGCGTTTGGTTTCCTGTTCTGACTCAGTGTGTAACTCTGAGTTTGAACATACTGTCCTACTCTCTGTGTCTCTCTCTCTCTCACTTTTTCTGATAAGAATAATCAGATTGCTGTCAGTGTCAATCAGCAGCTGGATTTCAACAGGGCTTGTTTCTGATGATTTAACTGAAACCATTTATTTAAATATCTGGTTGAATGTTTTTCATGATTGAGCAGCCATGATCTAGGAAACATGTTGCATATGTTACGTGTCCATATTGTGGGTCTGAAATCTTGTTAATTCTACAGGAAAACGTATGTCCGATGTTGTGTCTTTGCTCGTACTGTGTGAGAAACCATCGCTGTCTGCACATTAGTGCGAGGAGAGGTGAGAATTAGATCTTAAACATCCAATTTTATGGACTGATTTCTCTTTTTGACCCTTTTCAGGCAAAAAAAAAAACAGGCATTCTAATGCAAGTAAAGTGCCGGACAGGTGTAACACCAAAATCTGTGACCATCAAAAGCTGTGACCACAGAGGAGCCAGCAACATATGAGGTCACCATTTCAGGTACAGTGGGGTCACATTTTCTGACGTCAGAAATGGTGACCTCATGTTGCGAGCTCCTCTGCTGGCACAGATTTTGGTGTAAGACCTGCATGACAGCGAGTAATCAGAAAAAAATGCAAATCACCAGCATGAAATGTGATCTGAAGTTAAATGAGTCACAAAAATGTCACATTTTGTATTCATAATTCCACAAAGAAAGAGTATAATCTTTGAAAATCTGGCTTGAAATATAATGAAAGTAAATCAATTAAAAAAAAAAGTTAACTGATTCATTCTGGTACAATGCGAAATGTCCAAAGATGATCAGTTATGAATCAGTGTTTTTGTTTGACTGTCATGGCTGACTAACATAAAAATTAATTTCAGAGGGAGGGAGGGGAAGAAAGAGTGTGAGAGAGTGAGTGTGTGTCTCAGTATGAGTAGCAGAGGGTTTTGTGGTGTGTGTCTCTCTGCAGCTTGTGACTGATATTCTAACACTCAGACTGAATGTGGACAGAGGTCAGGACAGTGTGTGAGTCCTCAGAGCTGCCTGGATAGAGTACCTGCAGACAGTGTCAGTGCTGTGTGAGTATGGGACATGTGTTTTACGCCTCGCCTATCTGCGCTTTGCTTGCAGGTCTCTAACTTGTCGCAGCTGCATCAAACAAACTCTGTTCCCACATCGGAGAAAAATCGATAGCGCTTTGCTTTGGTCCGACCTTGAGCTCAAATCTTCGCTATGATTTGAGCCTGACTGATTTCTACTGAAAACTTCCTCCTATATGCTGGTTCAATTTATCTTATTTTTTTAATATTCCATTCGGAACATATATGTATCCTGTCCTGCATTTCTTTCAGTGGACAGCCTAATTGGGTCGGGAGGGGGGGTTTAATGGTGTAAAACAATAAGGCTGCAGTCAGTGCGGGTAAGCTGAAGCAGTGTAACTGTAAAGGGATACTCGGGCTCCCCACCAGCAGGCTGTTGTGCCGAGCGGCCGTGCGCGTCTCATTAACAGGATCACTTTACAACCAGTCAAACAAATAAGCTCATTATCCATCACAGCCTGCTCCTCTGCCTGCATGGACCCACAAACACACACCGTCACATTCAAATTATATCGTCTGTTTTTTTTTAATCATCTGGCTTGATGAGACTCCAAATTACCAGGGTTTTGTTTTATAGTATTTTCAGTTAATTTATGCTTTTAATAAAAATTCCAACCATTGTAACAAACTAGCAAACGCACAAATCCAATCTCGGTTATAATTTATTTTAATTCCTTGGGATGTTTAAACAGCTTTTTCCAACCGTGGACACCAATTGGAAATTGATATATTATAAATAAAATAATAATAATTATTCATCCGTAAAAACACAAGAAATAATTTTAGATTTTATCATTTAAAAACAGTCTACACTGTGATAATATTATCAGTCAATTAATATCACACAATCAATTTAGATAATAAAGATCAAGCCAACATATACACTCTATATGTAATAAAACATCCCTGTAAACTTCCTTTAATGTGATTCAGCCTCCGTCACATTTCTACAGCTGTACCATTAAGGACATCCAATCCCATATATCTGCCGGGATCTTTCGGGGGGGGACGGTGGTCCCGCTTTTGGCCACCTGCCCAGCGACACCTGGTAACCGATACGGCCTCTCTGCGCATGCGTAATAGCCTGCCAAAAATCCCAACGCCGTCTCGCCTGTCAACCAATAGTGTTCCAATCTGTCCAGAGATAAAGTCAGAGCAGCGTGCAGCGGAGTGAAGTGAAGTGGAAGATTTCAGACCTGAGAAACACCGACTGAAGGGGAGTAAAAGAAAAAAACAAAAACATGCCGAGGTCTTTCCTGGTGAAGAGTAAACGGGCCCACAGCTACCACCAGCCCCGCTACCTGGATGATGACTACAGCAGACTGGACACTATTCTGGCTCACGTGTGCGCAGGTAGGTTCACCTGTGCGTAATTACGCACGAACAAAGATAAGATTGTCGAAATTGTTCACATTTCCACATCAAAATAGAATTTCCTCTATCTACAAATAGACACCAGTTGCACAGTCAGTCAGTCTCATTGCTCACCTTTCTGCTGTCACCAGAGACCAGATCTCAGGCGGAGTTTGAGTCCAACTTGGAGCAGCAGGAGGATGTGAGCGCCGGCGCTGACAGGCTGTCCCCCGGGTCCAGGCTGCTGTCCCCGGGGTCGCTGTCCTCCAGCTCGCCGCTGAGCTGCGGAGGCAGCGTGTGTGACAGATCATCCTCCGACTGTGATTTCTGGCGTCCCCCGTCTCCCTCCTCCTCACCAGGTCTGTTCTCGGACAGACTTTTTCTACAGTTTTTAGAAGTGTCAGGAGTATTAAAAGATACAGCAAAGTTTGTTAGTGTCAGGCCTATTTGAACTGTGAGGGGACATTATCATTAGACCATTGAGCTTATATACATTTAAACTTTTGATTTTCAACAGTTGCCATAAATTCATATCAGCTTTATGAGTGGATTAAATCTTTTGAACATTTTCAGCACTGTTACCACTAATATCCTGATGTTAGTTGTTATTATAATGAAGGAGAACAAAGATGAAGCACATAGGGAGTCAAAAAGGGACATCCAGGAAAAAGGCTATAATGTTCAATGATAGGCCTACTCATTGATCTGCATTTAATAATTGATTTTACTGGAATACATTGTTAAATATCTTGTCATTCATCAGTCTCTGTACTTCTTGCACACAAAAATCTATTTGATAGGCCGTATGTAAGGTGCACTTGAGGGTTTCAGTTCTAAAGTTGGATTATTACGCATGGCACTTAGCCATTTCCAGTAATGCAATTTCCAAATTATCACATTTTAAGGCACGCCATGTAAGAATATCCACTCACCCTAAAAATCCAAATTGACTTCCAGATTCAGAGAAGTGCTCCACTCCAGCAGCGGAGGACGGGCCTCACTTCAACATCCCGCTCTTCCCTTACTCCTGGACGGCGTACTCAAGCTCTGAGCTGAGGCATCTGGTCCAGGGCTCATATCACCGCCACCTCCAGGGCCATAGGGAGCCTCACTCGCCCGTCAGTATCCACGGTGCAGAGGACAGCGGCGCCGAGCCGCTTTACGCACAGCGGGGCCCGGTGGCCGGATGCTACCAGGACTTTAATCCAACGGCCCAACAGATCTGCAGGACGCGGGATGTGGATGTAAAGCAGAAGCCCCGCGGCGCGGAGATCAAGTCTGAAAAGGACTTAATTTGCTCCAACATCGAGCCAAGTGGATCCTATAAGTGCATTAAATGTTGCAAGGTATGTTTGCCAAATGTTTACTGAAGTAGAATAGACCTGTTTTAATATTGTTTGCTGAGTTTTTACAAATTATCTTATTGATGTTTTATTGGTGATCAAGGTCTAATATTATGCCCATTAGCTTATATCAGGATACAAGTTTAATGATGAGATTAGTATATTTCCCTCTTGATGTCGAAGTAAAAATGTCATGCGTCTATTTTTCCACAGGTGTTCTCCACTCCTCACGGGTTGGAGGTTCATGTTCGGCGCTCGCACAGTGGGACGCGGCCGTTTGAGTGCGGGATCTGCGGGAAAACCTTCGGACACGCAGTGAGCCTGGATCAGCACAGAGCGGTTCACTCGCAGGTTAGGCTTCTAGCTGGAAATAGACTATTGCACAAGTTGCTTTAGAAACTCAAAGGCCCACATCCTGGACGCAAAGGTCCCGGGCTGCCACCACAACGTCCCAAACCAGAGTTTTTTTCATTACTGTATTTCTGCAGTTCAATCTAATGTTTTGAGGCCTTCCACACTGACATTTTACATGTTTCTACAGGAGAGGAGCTTCAGCTGTAAAATCTGCGGCAAAAGCTTCAAGCGCTCCTCCACGCTGTCCACGCACCTGCTCATCCACTCGGACACGCGGCCATACCCGTGCCAGTACTGCGGGAAGAGGTTCCACCAAAAGTCCGACATGAAAAAACACACCTTCATCCACACAGGTGAGACAACCGCACAAACTGAAAGAATGCAAAATAAAAATAGCCACTCTTTAATGCCTCACCGTGCGTATTGCGTAAAGGTGACAACTGTGTGATCTCGTCACTGCTGCAGGTGAGAAGCCGCACAAGTGTCAGGTGTGCGGGAAGGCCTTCAGTCAGAGCTCCAACCTCATCACGCACAGCAGGAAACACACGGGCTTCAAACCTTTCGGCTGCGACCTCTGCGGGAAAGGTTTCCAGAGGAAGGTGGACCTGAGGAGACACAAGGAGACGCAGCACGGACTCAAATGATGCTTTAGCATGAAATCCTGCACTTTGAATGTACTCTGACTGTTCATATGGTCGTGTTTTAATTTTATTCTATTGTTAGTTGCATTGGGCTACTTTTTCCCCTATTGTTGAATGCAGTTAATTATTTAGCCTGAGATATTGTTGTTGATTTTATGGAAATAAAAGTTTATTTATCGAGTGTGTTTTTACAATATTATTAAAATTAATTTAGGCTGTAAACATTGGTTTCCAAAGCTGGATTTTAAAAAAAATAATTTCAGATATTAATCATCACTTTTACATTATCAAATTCTAGGAAAAAAATCAATTTATAAAATTTTAAAAATGAAAGTGAGAGACTAAACATGAACTTTTAGAGCTCAGTTGTCAGTTTTTTCCAGTTAGGGACTTTTAGTCTTTATTTAATTATTTTTCTAAATGATAAGAAAACAATTCTCATCATTTAGATTGTTTAGGTTTTAATCCACATTTAAAAACTTTTTTTTTTTTTTAATCCACTGATGGCAGGTACGTTGTAAAAACGAGAAGCTGAGTTGAACCATTCAGGTCATCAATCACGTCTCCAATCTGCGTGACAGCTCAAAGTTCTATCTAGAAAAACGTTTTGCTGCGTGCGCCAGCTGGTCAAAACCAAATATCTCCAGACGCACGCATTGTTAACATACCCATATAACAAATGACATTATGGTGCCATAAAGCTCCATGTGAAGGAAGTCTGGAGAAATAGCGTCACTTTTATGACAGCAGGAGCTCAACAAACAGCGTGTCCACATGGCGTTTTCACTGGGAAAAGCTGGGTGTGATTTATTTATTTGGCCATGCGGAGGTTAAACATCCACAGGCTCGAAAACTTCAAGGATCTGATTTGCACACATCTCACCACAGATTGTGTACATAGTGTACAGAAATGTACAACAGCCTGCAGACCAACGGGGGAGGAAGTATTTAGATACTTTACTTATGTAAAAGAATGCAAGTATAACCAGAAAAAGTTACTAAAGTAGTACAGTAGTATAATATTAAATGTAAAAGTACTCAATGTAGAAAAATGCCCCCTGTGACTGTTATACCATTAGATTATTATTACTCATGCATTCATATAAAACCTGGATTTTACTGTTGCAGTTGATGGAGCTCATTTTGAACTATTTTGTATAGGACTGCAACTAATGATTATATTTATTATGGATTAATCTGCTGATTATTTTCTCCATTAATTGATTGATTTTTTTGGTTTGTAAAAATTCAGAAAATAGTGAGAAATGTCGTCACAATCACCCAGAGCCCAAAGTAAAAATACAAAAAATACATCAAAATTATTAAAAGAAAAAGTAGCAAATCCTCACATTTGAGAAGCTGGAACCATGAAATGCTTTGCAATGTATTTTTGCATGAAACGATTATCAAAATAGTTTCCAATGAATTTTCTGTCAATCGATTAATTGACTAATTGTTTCAGATGTACTTGTATATACTTATTTGTAGTTTAATTAAGAAGAAAACATCATATTTTATGTGCTGATTGTTTGTTTTGTACGCAAAAATCTTCATTTATAAAGTAACTAAAACTGTCAAATGATTGTAGTGAAGTAAAAAGTACTTAATATTTCCCTCTAAATTGTAGTGGTGTAGAAGTAGAAGGTGGCACGAGAAAAGAGTACCTCACATTTGTGCTGTACTATACAGTACAGTACTGCAGTAAATGTACTTTGATACACTCCACTACTGCTGCAGACTCCACTCCTGTATCCTAGATTAGGAGTAAACACACATGATAAAAGGGATAAAATGAGCTTTTCTTTCAAAAGATATTACAACCAAATTTATTTGTGGAAAACAAACATTATATTGATATATATATCATTCACTCAGTGTAAATTCATTATTCATATGTCCATGTCTGGCTGTGTGTGTCAGTGTGCCGATGTTTTAAACAGCCGGACTAAATTCAGAAGGTCCTGCTCCTGCAGGCCGAGCTCCTCCATCAGTGTGTTCAAATACTCGGCTGATGCCGGCGTCTCCAAGGCTTCCTGCACCACCGGAGACACCGCCGACAACCTGGAACACAAAAGTATACACAAGTATTACACACACGCTGATCCCAGGCTACTGTTGTTACATATTCCTGTAACCTACCAGAGAACAAAACAAAAATGAAACAATGATAATTAAAATTTTTAGGACACACTTCAACAGTGATTATAAAGACTGTCCTAAAACTGAAAACTCACATCCTCATCAGACAATTTAAAGTTATTATCAGGCTATTAACTTCTTATTTAAGCCATAAATTCTGTCTGTTCTATTTTGAGTCTTATTCAGGACATGACGTGGGTAGAGCTGTCCTCGACCAAAGAAATCCTGTCAACTAACACTTGTACGATTTTGTCGACTAATTGATTAGTTGATTTAATCGACAGATGTGTAATACTGAGTTTCTCCACAAAGAATCACACAAAAGCACCACTTTTAATCTTGTGTTTACCAGAAATGTGCTCATAAGGTTCTTAGAAATAAGTCATTCAGGATGAAAAAAAAAAACACCAGTTAGTCGACTAATCGACTACTTGTTGGCATGCAAACGCACTCCACGATGACCCGAATCATCTAGTAAGATCTAAACTTCATGTAAAAACCTGACTGAAATGTCATCTTAGCTAGGTGTACCTAATAAACTGACACCTGAGTGTGATTACGCCTGCTTTAACATGGAATTTCACATCTGTACAGAAACTGTGTCCTAATCTATCAAATCAGCACAGACCAAAGAGTGTTTACCTCCGGCTCTAAATCCACTCTTTGCAACCCTCCACCTGATCCCCCTCACCTCTCTAACCCCCCCGTCCCCGTCCCCTCCCCCCTCTACCTGTCCCGTCTACCTGTGCGGAGGTGCACTGCTGGTTAATCTCCGGTTCACCCCGGGGTCTAGTGTTGCAGGGGGGACATCCATTATTCAGCTGGCCTGAACAATAAGAGGCCAGACTAGCTCCACAGCTGCCACGCAGCAGATATATAGATGAGGCGGCGCACCAAATTATTCATGATGGAGGAACGGGAGGACGGAGACGCTTGAAGTTAAATGGGAACTAATGAAATCATAGAGCGCCGCTGGGACATGTGACAAAGAGGAGAAACGTTCCTGGAAGAAGGGCCGATTATCAAAGACGGATAAAATAAAAGCTGATAAGCCGTCGAGTGGCTCGTCATGCGACCATTCACAGTATCTAAAAGGTTATTAAGCGGTTCGTCAGTTAGATAAAATCAGTGGTTTTAAACATTTATCTCTCAACATCACAAGACACCTACAATCAGGTCAAAACCACAGCGCACAGAAAACACATCTTGACTAATTTTTCCCCTCACATAGGTCGGAAAATGTTTCATCACAACCCAAAAGATTACTGAGCATCTGTGTAGGATGTTAAATCTATTTGACTCTAACCAGAGATATTTCATACAACCCAAACTACCCAACTTTTCAGAGATTTAGCTGAAAAACTCAATATCAATATCTCCCACTTTTGCAACCTAATCATTTTTATGTAAGGAAAAAGTAGGCAGTCACAAGGCTCCCTTGCTTTAAGAGTTATAGATGTGTGTTACCTACCGCCCGTCAAGCTGCACAACACTCGCTGTATTCTTTTGTTAAGTTCGAGGGAGCTCACAATGTAAGTTATGATACTGATGCAAACTGACCTCAGGGCCACTGAGGGGGAGTCATAAATCAGAGTCAGCCGGGCATCAGGTGAAAGTTTTCCCAGACGGGGCAATTTAAAGTGCTCATTTTGCTTAACTATATACAGAGGAACTGTGTGTGTGTGTGTGTGTGTGTGTGTGTGTGTGTGTGTGTGTGTAACAGGGCTGTTTGTGTGCCTTTCTGTCCTGGATCACGGATCTGGGAGAGAGAGGGGCAATCAGGAGGAGATAAGGCCATGAGGCGTCCGTGTGTACTTAGGCGGGAGCAGCACGGATCTGTCCATGAACTGCCAGCAACACACACACACACATGCATGCGCACGCACACACACAGAGACCATATGGCATGGGATAAAACAATGTCACACCGTATAGCGTCTTGTAAAAAGCAACATGAAGCTTTAAGCTGAAAGTGAATCCACAGTTGGGACAGTTTACTTGTTTTCTTCTTTGAATGAAGAACAGAAGCTTTGATTTGTTAATGCAACAGCTAACTTTAGCATAACATTAATATAATGTCAGCTTTAGTTCCAATATGTAAACATTTTTTTCACCCGATCACTTCTTGCTTCTTTAAAAATGAAAAGAAAATATATATTGCATAGATATTCGTCTGCTGTTTATGTCAGCTTTATTTATATCACTTCTTTATAAGCTACAGTTGATGTAAGAAAACACACTTTGTTCATGCATTCACACACAAACAGTTGCACAAACCCCGGCAGTGAAGAACAGTGGTTTCAAGTTTGCTGACTGGGTGTATTTCCTGGGAGACAATGGCCCTTGATTTCCTTGTCATGTTTTTATTCTCTCTCACTACTCTCCTCTGCAGCTAAGGAGCAGACCGTCCAGCTGTCAGGGTGCATCCTCATAACACTGAAGCAACACATTCACACACAGACACACATACTGTAAACTTACAGATGGAGAAGCACGACGGCTAAGAGGGTCCACTCTGGAGTTTTGTGGATGATGTTTGTGTTGGTGAACCTGTGGCGTTAAGAAAATAAAAAACAAAGTGAGCAACAGGTCAGTCATAACTTAAGTTTATGGCATAACGTGTTGCAGATCAATCTAACCATTATGTGAACGTACACATAACTCTAGGTAGGAGCAACAGTCTCCATAGGCAGGTGTCAAAAATCACCTGATTCTGCCGATAAGTAAACTAGGGAAACAAAACGTGCACAAGGCCGGCCCGACCGCCACAAACACCGCCACGCAATAGAGCAGTGATGTATGTTTCTGTGACAGCGCTGTGTATAGTCTTTGGTTTGAGCCTCTTGTCAGCGGGGCCTCTGACAGCAGAGAAGAGAATTCCTGGAAGCAGGACTCTGGAGGTGTTACTCACTCACCACACAGTGATTTAATAGCACTCCCGTTGAAAACATCCCAACCAGCCAATGGGAACACAGAGTTCTTCTATGGCAGGAAACGGTCAATTCTGGAGCAACTTTTAAAGATTTTTTCAATAAACCGCTATACTGATTATTAATGGGCAAAAAAAAATATTTATTACATTTCTATTATGTGACAAATGCCACGTTAAAATGCTATAATGTTCCAATTAAAAACACACACAACAACAAAGGGCAGAAATTAAAAACCTTGGTTTACCCACACAGGTGTTTTCACTTATTTTGCCTAATTATGGTGCCTTCAAATGGGGTCGTGTTTACGAGAAGAGTCCATACGAACGCCCCCCTCATGTCGTATTCACGACCTCGTAAGTGGAAAGTTTCTGAAAGCTCAGAGTTCACGAGTTGTGACATGTTTGTTGACGTTGTCAGAAATGGCGGAGGCCATGGAAGTTCATTTTTTGGTGCATAATAGGTGAATATATTGTAATTTTAGTCGTATATTGTTTTTCTTCATAATTTTATAATATGTCTGAGGATAATGTTGATATTCCCAGTCATTGTGCCTTTGCATTTACTACATTATGTTACCCACTTGCTAGCTTGCTAAATTGTTAGCCTCTGTGGCTTCTAGACGCCGACAGTAACGTTAATATTCCCGTTGCTTAGCAGCGGTGTTGTCACGACTTAACCACTTGAACGGCAAGCATGTCGTGTACACGACTTCCCACGTTGTAAACACGAGTTAACGAGTTTCATCTGAAGGCACCATTCGACTCCTTCTCAGGATCTTGCGGGCGTGTACAGACTGTGCTTCAGCTCCCTTAAAAGTATCTAGGAACAGTATTCGACTCTCAACTCAAGTTCGATGTAAAAACAGAGTCGGTTGTCAAGCGTGGACAACAAAGATGATACGGAAGCTCGACTCTTTTTGTGTCTGTGATACTATTTTATGTTATCTTCGTTAATCATTCATTGGAAGTCTTCTAACTTTCTTTAATTTATTTGCTGGTTCAGTGGGTTGTCTGAGAAGAACAAGAGAAGACTAAATGGTATTGTGAACGTCTGCTCCAAGATAATTGGAGCTCAGCAAAGAAACTCTCTCCCTCTGGAAGAAACAAGTGGCCAAAAAAGCAAAAGGCATTATAAGGCAAGCTGACAAGGTTCTGCCCAGTGAATTCACTGTAATGCCCTCGGGGCCGGCGTTATAATGTGTCCCTTAGTAGAACAAACTGCTTCTCTAGTCCTTCATTCCTTCTACTATCAGGCTACTAAACACCAACGTTTAAGTGAATTGAGTGAATCCACTTATGCTGTGTGTGTATATACTGTCATGTATGCAGTGCGTGTATGTGCGTATGTACATACACATGTATATACACACGACAGTCATTTTTATATAACTGTTACATTCTTCTTTTAAAGTTGGATTAGTCTATATGGACTGTAGCAAAATAGTTTATTTTATTAACTGCTGCTCGTTGTCCGTTGTATTGACCCGTGTATGATGATCTGCCTCGGACACTTTCAATACCTTGCCTGCAAGTTTTGCAGCTGTATGTATGGACTGGGTAAAGCTGCTAAATGAATTGCCCTTCTTGGGATAAATGAACTTGTCTGAAACTTAATCCCTTGTTGCACCTGCTTAAGTGGGAGAGGTGACACCTTTTTCCACGGAGGACATTTTGACATGTCACAGTAGGAAAATCACAGATGTAAATAATCTAATTAATTATGACTGAACTCTATTTAGCTGCTGTGATTACAGGATCCAGGTATCGCGCATGCTGATTTACTGTCAGTCTCACTGGGACACTTGAATAGAGCAGAGCCATCGTTAGTGTTATTAGTTACACCTGTGCTTTCCCCACTATGACCAGTCAAGATGTCAACTGTGAGACGGCCTATTATTGGTTCGTGAAGTTTGGTGACCTCATGTAATTCCGGCATGGCTCCACCCATCTATAACCTGAGCTGATGTCTAATCAGTCTGAAGTGGTAACACCTGTGTAGGTGTACGGAGCCTTAAAAAAAAAAACATGTAATACTGTTTATGGTGTATGCAACGACAGATTAACACAGAATGTGTGTTTACTACATGCATCTATTATCCATCTATTATTATCTCAAGCAGATTCTTAACCTATTGACAGGGCAAAAAAATGTCATGAGGACACTGCGTTGATGTGTCAGAAATGCATACAGCAAAAATGACTACACCTCAACGGAATATAGACATAATTAATGTTATTAACTTCAGCTGTGCTTGTCCTGCTATGACATAATAAAAAAACATCGATAGAGGGTTGATATAAAACTCCTGTGGTTGTCATGTTTCATGCGTTCCTGTAGGGGGCACCAGAGGTCTTCATCAACTCTTCCCACAATGTTGTGGAATGTAAATAAAATCTTTGTTTGTTAATTACAAGTTTAACGCTCTAATTTCTCTAAGAATATTACAGTGATTTTGGGAAGATGGATGTTTGTGTTGCTGCTTGCAGAGGGTTTACAGATCGCACTGGATGGCAGATTTGTTTTCTCAAGAAAAAACAATACTCACTCTGGAGAAAAAAAAGCATGAGTTTCAGTGGGCAAAATGTTGCAACAAATTATTACCATTTAAATTAAGAATAAACCTACATGTGCAATATATTAGGGACATGACAGAATCCCCAAATAACTTGAGAAAGCACAATAAATCCAATGTTGGGGTGTACCTTGTACACACAGCAGAAATGTTGCAGCAGTGAAGCAGTATACTGTCATGTTGTTGCATGCAGAATATTGTCTCTAGTACTGTACCTTTAAATGTGTTGATGTGAACCATGACTCCCCGTCAACGCAGTGTTTTTTGTCTTCTCGAGACGTTAAAATTACAGTTAAATAGACAATTTTGTGACACATTTTAGGCTTCGTCAGTGCGCTCAAATGATCAGACCACAAAGAAAGCGCTTGTGTGTGTAACTGTGTGACCTTATGCAAGCAGACCTGCAGAGAAGAGTGTGTATCTGTGTGTGTGTGCTGCACTGACCTGAATGTCCTGACCAGGTTGTTCAGGTCAGTGGAGACGTCGCTCATGGTGAGACGCAGAGGACCGACGATGTTTCTGAGGCTGCAACACGACACAGACACAAAAACATGAGGGTCGAAGAGAGACAACTACAACAGAAAAAAATGACATTTTTACTGCCAACAAATTTGTGCTGTTAAGGAGAGCTAGGACAGTAACAGATACAATAAATACTGAGCGTGTGGATTTAAGTATATCTGTGTAGTGTTCATAAAACTAATACATAGTCCTGTAACAGCATGACACGTCAAGAGTCCAGCAGCTCGATAACAGTTTGTCAACACATGTTAATAAGCACACTCAGTTAATGCACACTGCTGAAAGAGACACACACCAGCTGGTGAGCTTCTCCACTGTAATTCGTTTCTGGATGAGGTGCTGAGCGTGAGAGTCAACGAGCGGCAGAGCTGGGTCCTTTGTGCTCTGGTCCTGGACTGTCACCTGGTGGGAGATCAGACGAGATGTGAGCGTTGGAGAGCAAACCTCAGTACATTTGCTTACACAATATATTTTCTTTATAGTGCCTCCATGTGGCCATTGACTCTTATAACAAGGCTCTTCATTCACAACCCTCCTCTCTTTTTCCCTCACTCACCTTGTTTCCCTCTTCTACCTCCTCAGGTAGAATCCAGGTCCCCTTATAAAACTCCCTGACTCTCAGCTCCAGCTGCTGGGTCTCCTGCTGCAGCGTCTGGTAGTCTGGAGCTGCTGCAGACGGTAGCTTCTGCACCCCGGCACCGACCCCTTCCGCATCCTCATCGGTCACCTCATCCTCGAGGTCGTCTTCATCCAGCTCCTCCACCTCTTTTTCTTCTTTAACATCGGCGAAAGGCGAGCCGAGCGAATGGTCGGCGCCGTACAGGAACTTCAGGGTCTCGTCGGTGCTCCAGTCCTTTAACGTTCTTCTCAGGCACTCGAGGAGATTCAGCCGGACGGAGTCGGGTTCGGCTCCGGCAGTGTGGTTCTTGAGTAGATCTCGTAGCCCCGCTGCCCCTCTCTTGCTCATGCCCACCTGGGTGATGTTGAGGCCCGGCTGGCTGGTCGATGCCGCGTCGTGGCCGTCCTGATTCGTGTCGATCGAGGTTGAAGACAGTTTGCTTTCTGTTGAGCTGTTTGAGTCTTCACACGGCGGAGAAGTGAGTAGATGTGTGTGTTCTGCTTGTGTGGCTGTTGAGTCAACGGGCGGCGGAGCAGCGTGAGTGACTGTCTCAGATATATTGTACAAATTCAGCTTAACTGTAGCCTCCTCCACGCTGGGTTCCCCAGGCAGGCCTCTCTCCTCTGGCGCCTGCTCTCCATTAGGTTTGTCTGTATTGAATGAGTGCAGCCGCTTTTCAGCGTCAGTTCCAACTTCTGTTTCACAAGAGAGTGACTCCTGTTGATTTTCATCTTCTCTCGTTTTCCCCTCGCTCTCTGCGGCCAGACCTCGACGTCCCTCAGCCTCCTCTTCACCTCCATCTCTCCTCTGTTTCTTTCGCCTCTCCATCTTCCCTCGATCGCCTTTCGTGTCTCCATCTGTGCGTTTAGGCAGATCGCCCCAGTGCACCCTGGGTCCCTGCCGCTGGGAAACCACGCTGGAGACGAAGTCCTGCTCCTGTTCAGTGTCGCTGCTTTCACTGTGGCCGAGGCCGGCTGCAGCAGAATCCTGCTGAGAGCTGTGAGGGTCCTCGACGTCGTCCTCTTGGAGAGGCCTCTCCGACAGCATCACCGCCTCGCCAGAACTCCCACTGGACACACATGGGTTATACTGAATTAGTCGATCTATTCTAAACATATATTACATTAAGAACACTAAACACCGAAAATTGTAATTGTATATATCCATTATTTAGTTGAATCAGCTCTAAAAAAAAGATATCTGATATGTTAGTATTAAAAATATTCAATACGTACCCATCTCCTTTCTTCATTAATTTAATTTCTGGAGGACTGTCAGTGAGAAAGAAAGTAAACACACAGTCTTAATATGTAGAAGATTATAATATTCAATGATCAGTTCATAGTTGTGATTTAAGACAGAGACGGGAACAGCACACGTACCTCTCATGGTGCCT
This sequence comes from Sebastolobus alascanus, assembly GCA_916701645.2. NCBI lineage: Eukaryota > Metazoa > Chordata > Actinopteri > Perciformes > Sebastidae > Sebastolobus > Sebastolobus alascanus. The sequence goes on from CAKAOJ020000195.1 coordinate 3,114,255, forward strand.
GAGCCAAAGAGGCGTATTCGAGATTTGTAGCTCAAACTCTTTGGAAGCTTTGTAGCAGAAGTTACTACAATAACACTAATCACAAGAGAGAGACAGAAAAATAATCTTTATTTTGACTGTTTCTTCGCAAAACAGATGTATAAAATATTTATTTTTAAAATCCACACATAGCAGCACTTACCTTGCGCTCTGTGATGTCGTACACCTTATTGGTTATAGTAGAAATTTTAAACTGTTGAGTTGGGATCTATAAAAATGAACGGAAGCACAGAGTCAGATTAGAAGCATGAAACAAAAGGGACACAATGACATTTATTACTTGCATAGGACTGTAAAGGCTGTGCAAAAAGGATGATCTCACCTTGCCCAGTTTATTTGAACATATGGGATAACCACACAGTTTAGCGATGAATCTCTCCTCCACAGTATCTTTGTAATTAGCAGGAGCGATGAACCTCGCCTGTGAAGAAAGGAGACAATGAGAGGAGAAAATAAGATTCTGAGTGTATTTGTTTTCATGGTATTCTAATGCTTGGTGAATTAAAACATAGCAAATGGGATAATTTACTACCTTCCACCATAACGGAACAAATATGTGTCTTGAAATACCTGCTGTCACTGATTGAGCAAAGGCTAGGCAGTGATGTAAAAGTAACAGGACCAGGGTAATTACAGGAAGAAATAACACAGGACCAGGTAGGCATCACTCTCCAAGACTTCAATCCATGGACAATCTCAAAGCTTGTGCCATGTCTGGCAGATGTCTCACTTATGTTAGACACTTTAGGGGTGAAATGTGAGCTGAGGCTGCCAAAGTGAACTCAGTTGATACATACACAGTCAACCAGGAAGTCTTCAGCCACACTGTCCTCCAGGAGACGCTCCACTACCTTCAGGGCTGTTTTCTCCAGATCCAACTTCTCCCTTAACTTCTCCTTCACTACCTCCCTCCTGACACAAGATAGGCAGACACACACATTAGAAGTGTTGTTACTTGTTGTCATGTATTATTATTATTATTATTATTATTATTATTAAAGTCAAGTAACAGGAATATTCTGCAACCAAATTGCTTACTAATAAGTAGTTTTTATTGATGATATATGAATGAGAATCTTAATTCCATTTAACTTTGTTTTTGGATTGTATATGGATGTTTGCTAGTGTGTGTAATCTTAGCTTTTTCTTTTCTTTTTTTCTCTCCTCTCTCTCTTTACCAACCTTTTTAATAATTTATTCTTCTTTTTAAATTGATTAAGGTATGCATTGGAGAGTGCCCTGATCAAGCCCCACCGAGGGTTTTTTGCACCTCTCCATCACATTTGTTGTTATGTAATCTCTTCTTGTACCTTTTTTATATGTGTAAACTAATAAACAAACAGAACAAACATTAATTAGCTAGCTAGACATTGTTGATACAACTAGCATCCAGTCAAAATAAGACCCCTTTTCTCACCTTCTTGCTTCTTCTTCAGCGGTCGGTGCTTTGACGCCTTTCCCACCTGCCACACAAACATGGTTACATGATTAAAAATGCTAATATGACTGTTAAATGTTTCCCATTGAAGATACAGTATCTGTGGAAACCTGTCAATGAGCAACTTCACAAAATACCTGTGTGAATACCATTAAAACATGTTTAAAAACTCCTTCCTGGCGTCTGTTAGGCTTTAAACACATTCAGCAAAAAATAATAATTATAAAAAAGAACGTATTTTTTAATGGAAACTGGCCTTTTTTAGACGTTTTACCGGAGCCTTCACTCCTTCTTCTCTCCTCCGTCTCCATGTTGTTCCCTCTACTGTTGTTTCAACTTTGACCTATGACGCGTTTCATTCTACGGCAAGCCCACATGGACAAAACAGCTGTTAGCATGGTTAGCATCGATTAGCATGGTAGTCTTCACCGGGTTGATTTGGGACATGTAGTTATCTGAGGTGGGTATCTATCTACCGTATTATTGTCCTGTTTATCACTGTTATATTCAGCAACAGTGCGCACTGCTTGTGACTGTGTTTTGATAGGTAGGATAGCACAATAACATGTTTATTATAATGGCTAATTCAGAATTAAACACTAGCATTCATCTCCTCTGTTTACACCAGACTGTCCATGTTTTTACTGCCCACACAGGCACAGCAGGGCTCATCTGACCTTAACCTTCATGTACAGCTGTGGGAATAGATACTTGAATTATTATCATGTTAATATGATGTGCATTATTTTGATAATGAAGTGTCCTGTTTGTTTTGGAGGACTTGTGTGTGAAGATAAACCCTAAACCTGAAGACAGCAGCAGGGATGGCTCTGGAGCAGCTCAGTGATGTGGTCCAGAGATGTGTGAGTCCTGCGGGGGGGATGAAGGGGGTTCAGTATATAACATCCACACCCTCCACATTTCACCATCATGTCTGGGTTCTCCACAGAGATGTTTTTCAGTGCAATGACTTAATTTACTAAGTAATCTGAATGTATTTTATACAGTGAACAATAGTGGTACCTCTTTACTAGATTTATGCAGCTCTGTTGTCCTTGAATATCTTGAATTATATTTCAATAAAGATTAAAAGACTGCAACTAACAATTATCTTCCAATGATTTGTCGATTGTTTCTTGATTAACTGTAAATCTATAAAACGTCAGAAATTGTGTTGGTCACAATTTACCAGATCCTAAAGTGGTGTCTTCAGTTAGCTTATGTCCAACCAACAGTCCAAAACCCCAAATAAATTTACAATGACATAAAAGCAGCAAATTCTCACATTGAGTAGCTTGAAACAGGCATCTCTGCCTTAAGAATCACTTCAGCATCAATTTGCTGCAGTAAAACGTCTATATTTTTTATATTTTCTCTTTCTTTCACACAGCAAGCCCTCCCTGATGACAGCTACACCACCGAGGACCACGACGTGTTCACGATTTCTGGGCGAACCTGCATCGAGGAGGGAAACAGTGCACAGGTCCTCAGTATTGTCCTGGATGAAAAGAATCAGGTACTCAAAGCTGACCATCGTTTTGCACGTTGTGTTGCACATTTTGTACTGCATAAACACTCCTCTATTTTCTCTTTCTGTAGGACATAGTGAGATGTATGGGCTGGAATCTGCTGCCTCCCCTGATCCAGGTTCTGCTGAAGAAAGAAGACGTGAAGCTCTCTCAATGCCTCGCCATTTTCAACCACCTGCTACAGGTCTGTTCAAGATTGGATTATAATATATAAGATAGCAGTGTGTAGATGCTGAGTGTCTTGAGTTTTGGTTTTCCAGACCTGCAGACCCAAAGAGCTGCTGATCGGCCTGTTGGAGCAGCTGGAGCAGGACGACCCCGACACCATCGCAGAGAGCCTCCATCTGCTGTTGAACCCTCTACAGAAAGGTAAAGAGCATTTCTACGAATATGCACTCCAATATACTGACGTCACATGTTGACTCAAATGGAGCCATTTCATCTGCGTCATCCTCTCAGTGCTGCTGTGTCTGGGCGGCCGTAAGGCGTCGTCACTGGGCATGACTCTGTCCTCCGTGCTGGACCAGGTGGCCAAACTGCCTCTACCTCACACCAAGGAGCAAGAGGAGGACGACGTCTTCTCGCTTTGTCGCAGCTGCGCCGAGCTGATGGACTTTGTCAAGCCTTTTGTCCGCGAGGCCAAGCAGAACCTCCTGAACAGCGAGGCGCAAAACGAGAACAAGGTGGCGGGTGAGCAGGGCAAGGTGAAAGAGGACGAGCTGCGGACAGAACTGCTGAAGTTGTGAGTGAGAAGTTTGAAATTCACAACTCCGACTCGCATGTAAAATATCTGCAGTATGATGCAAAGGTTGACTCCCCATGTATTTTCTGTTCTGCAGCTGTATGAAGACACTGAGTCAACCTCTGCTGGAGGTACAACTCAAGGATCCAGACACTCTGGCTGTGTCTCCCCTCAGGAATTTTGCCACGGAGATTTTGGTACGTCACCGTAATATTCTGGAAAGAGATGCTATCCTGTAACTGCAGCGTAAATGTTGTGATGGGTGCTGCAGCAGATTTGACTAGTTTCTACAGTAATATGTCAGTGAAGCTCCCAATTTGTATTAACCTGTCAGATATTATGTTAATGGTGAGTCTGCTTTGTACAGAGCACCCTCGGTGCTGTCGGAGAATCCCTCCCCAGTCTTGTGTTCCAGCCTCTGTTGAAGAGAAAACAGGTTCCAGGCTTTCTGGAGGAGGAGGTGCGTTATCCTAAAGAGTCTTTGGCCAGCCTGGCTCACCTGGTGTTTGTCCATCACCTGGCCGCTGATACTTTCCCCAGTGTTTTCAGGTGAGATAGAAAAAAAAAAATCTATTATCATGAAGCAATGGGACACTGATAAACTGTGTGAGTTTCTTCAAACGTGGCTAGAAATTAGCGCTGGACAATACTGATGATGATTTATTCTGTTTTTATATTCAGAATTTAAACGTATTGTAAATCCATCCTGACTGTGTTTGTTTACAGCCCCGTGTTCAGTCTCCGGTGTAACATGGAGCACATTTGCCTCCTCTTGTCCAGGTGAATACATGATGACACAATATTGTTGTATCTTTTCTGTTAGCAGTGTTGATGTCAGTTGGCTGTAATAAAACAACATATAAAACACACAGTTTGGCAAACACTGCATTTGTTTGGTAGTTCATCAGTCAAATTGAGTTTTTAAGCAGCTGCTGATATCTGAAAAATATAGCATATTGATACATTGATGTTGGATGAAATTTATAAAAACTTTGAAATGGAAAAAGTAAGTAAGAGCCTTTTTTCTTACTCAATCTTAAAGTTTACGTGACATATTGGCCATTCAAACCTTGTATAATAACTCATGAAAAATGTAATGAAGTTATTTTTATGTAGCCACCACTTACACACCATTAAACCCACATATATCTAACTGCCATACTGAATAAATGCAGACTTGGATCTACCGGTTATTTTTTGGTGTGTGTTGTGTATTTGAGCCGAACCCCTCTTAACTTACTTTTAAATTCTATTTAATTGACAGAACTGAGGAGTCCAGGATTCAGAAAGGACTGGTGAGTCAAACTGAAACATTGAATTAAAGATTAAAGAGTTTTTTTTTTCACTTTTGCAACATGCTGTAGATTTGTATTGTGGTTTACAAATATTTCTCAGATGTTATAGACCGTTTCAACGGAATTGCATTACTAGGCAACAGCTCGGGTCCATGTTTACTTTCTGTCAGCTTATGTCATTCACAAACACTGCAACAGGAAATAAACTGGGACACATTTAGAATGTTTGGTCTGTAGTCCCAAAAGAACGAAGCAGAAACAACCTACAAGACTTTTCGAGCTGTTATGAAGAACTCTCTTGTAAACTGCAGCTGTTTACTTTAGAGCTTTTTGTAGTCCGATGTTCAGTACGCGTGTTTACCTTCACACAGGAGCTGTATGAGAAGAGTCTGGTGTGCGTGGAGGACGGCGGTCTGTCGGCAGATCTGCTGGAGATCAAAACCTTCCTCACAGTCCCTCAGGTGATCACAGTCATTTATACAAACCTCAGCTTTTACTCACAGTGTGATGCTTTACTGATGCTGAGTTATCAATTTCACCGTTTGTTTTCAGAACTTGGTGAAGGTGATGACGATGTGTCCGAGGCATGATTTGGTAAGTCTTCACATTAGTAGATAATTTGGCGCAAAACGTAACATGCCGTAGATAATGGACATAATGACTTTTTTCTACTTCTGCATTTATTGTAGCTTTGAAATTAAGTCACATTTCATTTGCATCTGTTATTCTCTAGATGAAATCTTTCTTTAAAATAGATATATTTACATACTTGCTTCCTTGTCAACAGAGAACCAGAGGTCTGAAGGTGTTGCAGCTGAGCATCGACAAGTTTGACACTGAAGCCAAGTACAATTTTTTCAAGTAAGTTCACCTTTCTTCCAGTAATGTCTCTTTCCGTTCCACCCTCCAGCGTATTGACTTTTACTGCTCGTCTTGTTTCAGGTACATGCTGCAAACCAGCAAGCACTCGGGAGTCGAAGGCTACGTCATCAAAAACATCAAGAATCAGATCGACGTTGCCCTGCAGGTGAGATGATATGTTAAATTTCATGGTAGCTCTTTTAGCTAAATAACAGTGTTTTAATTTAAAATCTCTAAAGCAAAACCAAGTAAAAGTCTGTCTTTGTCTCCGTGTGTCCTCAGCCAGGTAACAGTAACACCTGGTTCGAGGGAGCTCACCTGCTGCCGTTGCTGCGTAAAGTTTTCAGTCTGCCAGATGGCCCAGAGACCGACCTCCTCAACTACCTGGACAGGTATTTTCTATGTCCCTTATCTTGCTCAGGGGACTGGAACCTATCCCAGCATGCATTAGAGCGAGAGGCAGGGTGCATGAACATGTTACCAGTATATTGGAGTACTAGCACCAAACACATAATAAAGAAACACATCACAGCTAAAGTGAGCTTCTCTCTCTTGACAGCATGATTTGGAGTTAATAATGTGCATTGCTTAATTAATGTGAACTAAAGTAGGTTTAATTAGATAAATGAAGCTAAAATGTTATGAAGCATGGCTGTGCTTCATGATGAAATAGTACTAAAAGGCAGCCTAGGATTCAAAAAACATTTTTTTCCCTAAATGGATGATTGATTTTAGACTAATATGTTTCCTCTCGCCCTTAAAACATTACAGAAAAACATTTCTTAATTATTTAGCTATTGATTACCATGCATATATGTACATCATTTTTACATAAACTAAAATTAACTTACATTTTTTTCCCCCATTGTGAGGTGTTAAAATAAACAATAATTGAAAAAAAAGTATCAAAAGTAGTTTCATCACATAAAGGATTATAAATTACTCTTTCTGTGTTTGACTAAATCACGGGTCTCCCAACAAGTAGCTCACTAGCTACCAGTAGTTTGCCACCCATTTCTGAGTGGCTCGCTAAAGGTTCAAAGAATATGTACATACATTTGATAAAACAAAATGTCAACTTGTAAACTTGTTTCAATCCAATCTTTCTGGCAAGTAGCAGTCTACAAACAGAGGAGGTAAAAGTGCTGAAACGCTTAAAAACAGTCTGTAACAACTGACTGTAATAGAGGTGATGACAGCGGTGGTTGAAACGTTATTAAAGGACTATAAAAGAAAGACAGGAATAATGTCTGCTATTGGCGTTGTACAACTTGGTGCTATGAGTAGCTCTCGGTCACTTTCATTTTGTCAAATTAGCACTTAGGAAAAAAGGTTGGAGACCCCATGACTGGAAAAATCTAAAGTGAACTTTGAGTCAGGATTGTTCTTGTGTTGCTTTTAAACAGAATCATGGAGTCTCTGAACCTGCTGCGTTACCTCATCATCAGAGACAAAGTGACGCAGAACCAGGTGAGTGTTGATCCGATCCGGTAAATATCAGGGAACCACTTCCAGCCAAAAAGACCAACATCTTCAGTCATCATCATTTTCTGCTATTAAGTTACCTTCCATTATCTCAAGAGGTCAGAAGGACAACTAAACATCCACCCACATGTTTCTGATCTCCATAGTGTGTCAGTTAACTCCACTTTCTGTTGCCGTTTTGATGTTGCAGACAGGGATCTGGACAGAGTTGTATAAAATAGAAGATACGTTCCTGAAGCCGCTGCGTGTTGGCGTGAACATGTCCAGAGCTCACTACGAGAGGGAGCTCCACGACACCATGGAGACCAAGAGGGGCAAGGCCAAAGGTCAGACCAAGACTCGCTTATTTCAGTTTCACCTTTCTCAAACCACTCACTGACTTTTTTTGCAAAGATTCTCGGAATAACAGCTTTTCCTTTATTATAATAGAATACATGAATGTGTGTTTTCCACAGAAGCGTCTGCGGTTTCTGTGTCCGTTGGCGACGAGAAGCTGCCCGGCATGACATCAGAGTCACAGATTCAGGTCAGTGACGTTCATGTTCATACGACAACCCCGATTGTGTGTTTGTACGGCGCTGACGAAGAGCGGCGATGACCCGATTTAATTCTAACATGTCTTTTCAGGCTCTGCACTCGGCGCTGCACACGTTCGACATGATCGAGAGTGTGTTGGTGCGAATAGAGGAACTCACCGAGGTGAAGGAAAGTCTTTAGACTGAGCCCACGAGTTTTACTACTAGAGGTCCTCATCGTCTCAGGGCCAGGCAAACAAACAACTCCTTCAACTGTTCTGTTGATGTATTTTGTTTAAAAAGAAGAAAAGAGCAGCATCAGTCATGGTTACATTATTTCAAACAGTTTACAAATCATGATTTTTTTATGTGTTTCATGTTGTTTTCAGCAGGTCTGCTACATGTAGGTACCTATAAAACCTCCAAAAATGTCTTAAAGTTTGTATCGCTTCTGTAATAAATTCTTGTTCACACAAGTTAAAGTGCTGTGCCGTTTGTTTTTTTGTATTTTCTGTGGCAAAAAAAGTGGTTAATTGTGGATATGATTATCTGAAATGTGCCTGCAGAGTAATTGGCCTTACAATGTTAAAATTCACACCTGAGTAATAATTACAAGGCTATTAGTAGAAAAGAGTAATACAAGTTTTATCAACTGTTTGAGTAATTATAGTGATGATGAATAATAATTTTATTTACCTCTCAGAAGATTTCAAAGTGTGAAATGGGCCTCCCTAGGGGGGCTCCAGTGAATGGAAGTGAAAAAATATTACATTAGTTATCAAAAGAAGATCACATAGACAAGCCTAATGTGTGTGATTTGGTTAAAGAGATAGTTCAGAGATTCAGTAGTTTTGGGGAATTTAATTGTTTTTCCCAGTCAGAAACTAATAAACGCCTCAGGACAGACCTTTTTTTTTATATATTTGATGTAGTCTGAAGTTATGTCAAACAGCAATATTAGGCTATCTTGGCTCAGTTGTTGAGTGTCTATGGGATCAAATAACATGTTCATGATCCCATAGGCATCCAGGAATTGAGCGAAACTAAGCAAGTAAACTACGGGGGGGGGGCCATTTTCCAAGCTTTGTCTGAGGGGAGGCCCACAGTCTCAGACGTTGAAAACAACCCCCTGCTGTCCAGTATATATGTTAATATGTTACATACTGTAAATGGCAGCCACTTGCTTTGTTTTTACCTTTATTAGAGTGTTATAAATTAACACAGCTGAAACAGACATATCCTCTTACAGCAGCATTCATACTCAAATTCACGAAATACAGATGGAAATCAAAAGCCCTTTCATACTTCAGAAATAGTCACATCCTATAGTGGTGTTATGGCAACGGTGACAACAGTAAACAACATACTGACTATTCCTTCTTGACAAGACCCAGTTCAGACTAACAAGAATATAAAAAGACCAAACTTGACCCGGGGCATCACTCAGTAATACTACAGTAATAACAAGACTCCTCTAGTTTTCTCTTTTGGTCTTTGAAGTAAAATACTACAGTGTAAAAATAAAAACCAATATAAATCAGACAGTGTGCAGCTGTAACTAGCTGATTCCATGGCTTCACAGAGGAGATCAGGTAGCTTCAATTGTAAAACTGTCCAACCACTGACACAAAAGCCAATAGTCTGCCAATATAATGCCTCAAGTCAATACTGTTCCCGTCTTTGTTATAGCCAACGGTGCACATCTAGAGCCCTTTAAAATGCCCGTTCTCAAAGTAGTCTGTATCATAGCTGCCATGAACTGCAGGTCTGTGAACCAGCAGGTCAATCCTGTCTTGAATGGATGCGAAAATTAAAATCTATGAAGCATTTAACGGGTCGATGTGAGAGAAAATTGAGAGAGCTTTTTCTCCCCACACTGAAATGTAACAGAGCACTATTCTTTTGTTCAGCTAATTTCTCCACACCCGGATGTTAACTTCTGTCCACTTTGCGGGAGAATTATTTCTCATAAGGGGACAGACTTGGTACTTTGCTGGGTTGCAGATAACACCCCTTTGTCTTTGCATCATCCAGTTTATGAAAAACTGAACCAAAGACGAGGAAGCCGGCAGTTCTGTTCTGTTGATGCGAGACTCCTGGTCCGCTGTAGTGTCACAGGTCTTTGAAGAGCGGGTGCCGCAGGGCCTGAGCAGCTGTGATCCTGGTGGCAGGGTTCAGGTCCAGCAGCCGGTCCAGCAGGTTGTAGGCCTCATCGGGAACTCTGCCCCAGCCCCGCTCATCTTCCTCCACCTTGCAGCCCGTCTCTGAGCTCTCCTTGGCGAGGCGAGTGGTTTCCGTGTTCCCTGAATGTTCCCGGTGGTTTGGGACGGTAGAAGAGAGAGACGAAGGACGTTCACCTGCTCCGTCTTTGTGTGGCTTCAATGTGGGACGATGTGTGGGCGTGTCATCTTGGATCTTGCGATGAAGGGTGGCGGTGGAGTCTTCGTTGGCTTCTGGAAGCGGCGTGACTTCATCACCTGGTGATGGCCTCCGTCCTCTCAGCGTCTCACACAGCGTCTTGAGGTCTTGCCGAGGCAGCTCCTGGCTGCACGCCACTGCCTTACCTGAATGAGGTTCAGCCCAAAAACAGGTTCATTAAAAACACAGAGCCTTCCATACATCACTGTGAGGTTGAACTCAGTTCTCCTACATTGTTACAGTGACTGTCTGGTGATAACCTGTGTGGATTAATCACAATATGAATACTCACCAAATGCCTTGGCAGCCTGGATGGTCTCTCTGGAGCCTCGTATGGTCATGATCTGAGTGAGGGCGATCAGGTCGTCGCTGGCTTTGAAGAACGGGTAACGGCCACTGAGCAGTGAGAGCAGGATCACACCAGCTGACCACACGTCTATGGCTGCAGTACAGGAGGAGAAGACAGGAGAGGGTGCAACATTAGTAACGATAAGAGAGGGTAAGAAGAGTCCAGGTTTGAGTTCAACAGTAAGCTTTTACACAGCTGCTCATTATATTTGTAAGTTTATCAATCATTTACAATAGTCATGGTTTGAGATACCAACCTGTTCCTTGGTTGGGACACTTTGTGAGGACTTCTGGTGCTCTGAAGCCCGGGGTTCCAGCCCTGGGAGCCACCTGCTGCTTCCTTTGTTAATAAAAACAACATAAAAGCAGTGAGAGAATAGCAAAAACACAGAACTTAAATAGGTTAGGTTCACATTTATGATGAGGAATCATTTTACATATGGTGTGTAAAAGTGGCTTTTAATGATTGGTAAACAAAAACAAAGTAGTTCTATTCTTCTTCTCTTTCTTTTTTCTGTTACCTGGACATGCAGATGTTGCAGACACGGTCGGTCTGGTAGCAGTTACAGGTGAGACCCTGCTGTACGGTCCTCTGAGGTTTCTGACTGCTGCTCTGGATCCTGACGGGCAGCGGCCCCCGGCTGGCTAAAGAGTACCTTCGGATGGCTGGGTCCTCTGTTTTGCCGGGCTTTACCAGCTGAATAAAATATTTTATGAATAAAAAATATGACTACACTGAGATTTAAATGCCCATAATATCTTTTAAAAGGCTGTCTCTTTAAAGCGAATGAAACAGAACAGAAAGAAAAAACCTTCATGTCTTTGTCAGTTAAATGGTGTTGAGATATAATACAGACAGAAACCTCTAATTCTTTCCACTCTGCTTACCTCTGTCTTAATGGCAGCTTGTTTGGTGGTGGACGGAGCCGGAGTGCAGCTGTTCAGGTTCCTCTCTCCAAACACAGGCCGTGGCACTTTGCCTGTCAAATCCTAGAGAAAACACACATGGATGGCAGAATTTAGCTAAAGCCAACACATTAGTGCAGCGACAAGAAGACAAACAAATAATCACATATTTTAACATATCCATGCAGGAAATTATTCACCCGAATTCAGGCAAATTATACCCAGATAAACCGTGACTACACTAATTTACAATTCTGCTTTCACTGGACAAAGAACAGACTCAGAAACACCAGTAAAGGTAAAATATGGTGCAGACACCTTTGTGTGCTTTGTGCGAGAGGTGGTGACGGTGGTGGTGACAGAGCGTGCTTTTTTAACCAGTGCTTTCCGAGAGGCTGAGGAGGGCGTGGTGGTGGAGGAAGAGGAGGAGGGAGGTGGGAAGTTCGTGGACTGCCGTGGAGGCAGAGCTAGTGAGGTTGAGGCTGAGGTGGTGGTGGTGGTTTTGGGAAGGAGTCTAGGTGGTGCTTTGCTCCGCTGTGTGGTGTCTTGTTTCCCTGTGGACCCTCCACCTTTTTGTGATGGCCTCTGTCTCACCACCTTCAGCAGCTCAATCTGGGTGTCCGCTGTACCCTGAGCCAGACCGAAGTCCACCAGCGCATACCTACACCACATTTAAACAGGGAAATTAATAAATACTCAGCATTTCAAAGTTGAAAAAACAAAAAAACAATCAGGTGAAATTATACAGTTGCATTTATGTGACTACTCACATTTTGCTGATCCTGTTGTAGAGGAAATTGTTTGGTTTGATGTCTCTGTGAATGATCCCAAACTGGTGGATGTGTCTCAGGGCCGTCAACAGGTGATAGATGTACAGACGGGCCTCTTCGAAGCTCAATGAGCCAATGATTTCCTGATGAATACATTTTGATTGGATCAGCAGTTTTAAATTACATTTCAGCAAACATAGAAACAAGAACTACATCAAGGAAGCTACTAAATGATTTATTAAAAGCAGTAGCCACATGCTTGACAGAAACTAACATGTGACAATGTGCATACCACTATAGCTTGATGCTCCATATAGGGCATGACAATCACCACGTGGTCCTCCTTCCTGAAGCAATACGTCACCCCCATCACATTCTCTCTGCCTCTGAAAAGTGAAAAAAATAAATAAATAAATGTTAAAAATGACGCAGTGAGACGACAGAACTAATTTAAATGTGCGGTTTCTCTGCGATGACGTCAATCTTGGCTGGTCACTTCTAAGAATCGCATAACACTGATCAAACATAAATGCACATTCATATATTCAAAGGAGTTTGTCTTTGCCAAACCAGCCATGAACGTATTGAGGTGCGTAGGTTCAGCTGAATCATACAACGTTAGACAAACGAGGAGCCCACACACCAATTTGCTGCGGCATAAAAATAACTTTTAAGGGAAGAGACTAAATGGTTATGATACACGAGTTCTTTGATTCGCTGTTTCAGAATTTGTAAGCACACAACTCTTACATATATGATGTGTCAGCACTGTAACACGTCTGTAGCAAGTATACAAATCTCTAAACCTCTTACTGCAGCACATACAGCAGGTTTCTAACAGCCAGATAACACAAACATGAATAAAGATCAGCAGAGAGGAACATTTAACTGGAAGAACTGTAGGAATACAGAACAATTAACTCCTAGGAAAGTCCTTTTGAAATAATTGTCAAAGGCTACTCATAACAGTATATTATTTGTATAACAATTACGTAATATTAAAAAAAAGTAAAATTATTGCCTAACAACAAAGTATAAAAACAAAAACAGTAAAACATATAAAAGGCGATAAAATTCATAGTCAGGAGTTTAAAAAAAGACTTAAAGATTGGACTAAAAAATGAACATCATAAAAAATACATGAAGCAAAGTCTATAAATGTATTTTAACATGTGACTTAAAAGAATTTGAATTGGCTGTTCAGTTAGTTATAAGGTTGTCTGGCAGTCTGGGGGGCGTATATCACTCTATATAAACACACAACAGTATCGGACTCACCCAGCAACAGTGAGACACTGAAGCTCAGCGGCGATGCGTGTAGGATGGCTGGTTGGGATGAGGTGCTTCAGGGCAAACCTCTCTCTCCCACCATCCTGCATCTGAGCCTCACCCAGATACACCGAGCTGAACGTACCTGGTGCACAGATACACATGTCATGAACACAAAAACCTCTTCTGGTCCAATAAACTCAATGAAGTGAATGAGTGCCTGCCTACTGTATTAATGTTAAACAAAAGTTTCTCTTAAGCAAACAGTACACTTGTAAACTCCAAAGGTGTGCATCAAGTTATGCAGAGAATGTACCTTCTCCGATTTTGTCTAAGATGCGGAAAACCTTGGCCAGCTGAGGAACAGCTTTGTAGAGGAGCTCAATGTCTATTTCCACATCCCCTGGAAGAAAACAGGAAAATATATGCTGTTATATATGCACAACACGTTTTTTTGAATCCAAAACATAATCATATATTCTCACCCACTCACTCAGATCGGCAAATAATAAATGTGTTACAGGTTGTTACAAGAATGACAAAGCTTTACAGGCATGCCTATGTTACAGGCTTTCATTTAAGACAATTATTTTTATTATATTCCTAATGTAACATTTGTACAAAGTGACATACACTTAAGTTAAATTAAAAAGCAAAATCCACACAAAATATTGATAGTAAATATAATATTAGGGACCTGCAAATATTACATCTTCAACCTAATATTACCCCTCAATACACTAACACAATTGTGCATCTATACTTAAATGTTGTGTTTTTAAGTCATAAAGCTTCCAACTTACTTGAGACTTTGCTTCTCCTGAGACCTCTGTCAGATTTAATAATACATTCGTCTGTGCTGACAACGCTGACAGGAGACAACTCCATCTAAGACAAAGAAAGAAAGACATGAAGAAAGAAACTTAAGAGGCTGGTCATAGAAACATTTTCATTATAACGTTAGTCACTGTCATATTAACTTTAGGAAGTAATGTATGGAGAGTCGTCTTGGCTTCACAAAGTGATTTGTTATTGGCAAACTATCTGGTTATTGGCAGATGGATAGGAAATGTGTACAGCTGATTTTAAGCTTATTACAACAAAACTAGCCAGCATGCTACTGTTAGCTACTGTCTGTCAAGCAGCTTGTTGAGTAAAACAAAAAGAAACTCACCGTTTTAGTTGGTCGTAAAGTGCAATAGTTCCTTCAAATGAACATTTCATGAAAACACCATACAGTCATGAGCTAATGTTCCATCGACGAAAACTTAAATATATAAATATCACTCAGTATGCGGCTAAATAAAATAGTTTGGTCAGACATTCAGACTTCAGGAAGCTTTTCCGCCAACAACAAACTCCGCGCGAAAAGTGACGTCACTGACATCTCGCGTTACATCAGTCACAAATCACGCGGGATCAGGAATCTCCAGGAGGAAGTGATTGTGGGAGCAGGTTTAGTGACAAACCAGCAAAAACTGCTTTCTGTGGTCCACACACACACTGCAGTGTGGACCCAAACATGCATAAAATGTAAAAAAAAATTCACATCCACATTAGTTTGATAGATCACTAAATTTACATTACATATTCTCCAAATTAAATAAATAAATAAAGCTGATTTCATGGCCATCGACGAATTACCTGTAGAATATGTGCTAAATCATCAAAGGATGATCACATAAAGCTCCTCTAATTATTGCATAAGCTGATTTACTCCCCAATGACTGTACTGAATCACCCAATAAACACATACTTTTATTAAATAAATAAATATAGAAATAAATAAATTACATTGGTAACAATTAGAACTAACATTAGAAACAATTTGTCTCATTTACAATATGAACATATAATAACATGACTTTAAAACAGTCTACAACCCTTCATGTAAAGCTCACCGGTTAACGAAATATGATCACAAACATAAAGAAAACACAACAACATGGAACAACATATTCATGTCACAGTCACAGACATGCAGTACTTCTAAAATATACCATCAAATATCCCAAAGAAAGCTTCCTCTTCTTTGCAGTTGGTGCTGAATATACAGTGTAAAAAAAGAGGGAAGTACTTAAGTGAAAGTATATTCAATATGAGATTATTTTCATAATGTACTAAGGAAATAATATTGTAATGAGTCAAAATAAAAGCATTGTTATTATATTTTCCTCTACCTTCTGTTGACAGATGAGCTGGTGTTGGATGGGACACTCATTGTTGAGAAGAAATCAAACCTCCTGGTAAGTGGGGCCACGTGAGCCTCAGTCTGCTTTGGGAGGTTTTCTGGGGCTTTTACTCTGATCTCCTCTCTGAATATGCTTGGTCTCTGCAAAAAAGAGGAAGGGAAGCAAGTGTCACATGTGCCAAGTCAAACACCTTTGATTAAGCTGAACCTGGGAGTCAGTGACCATTTTGCTATTAATACATTAACAGAATATTCCTGTCCCCACAGAGAAAATCCCTTGAGCAAAAGAGTAACACTAATAGTGCATTTTGGTTTCTGCCATTTTTTTGTTGACATCTAAATGTATCCATGCAGATGAGAGACGCAGCACTTAAAACATTATTTCGGAAAACTAGGAAAGCAGTAAGATGCTCAAGATGTTTACATGGTAGAGCACTCCAGTGTCTCTCACAACCACAGTATGAGATTCACTGGGTTAAATAATTCAAAGTAGCACACGCACAGATTTCTGCACACACACATACCTTTTTCTTCCAGTCGAGTGTGATTCTGTTCTGTGGTCTGACTGTAACCAGTGAGGGTCCTGGTTCTCTGATTCCAGGACTTAAAGTTGGTGAAATCGACCTAAAACACAAAAATATGACAAATGTCCTTAATGTCTTAACTACAATATAAAACCTCAGTGGACAAGTCTGTATTTTCTGAGACGAAATTTCACACATTATTTGATTTCTGATGTTTGAAACAAACCTTACCTCAGTGGTGTTCTGGCCGTGGTTATACGGGGTTTGACTTGGGAGTGACTGAGGAATACTGGTGCAGATGTATCAGCAAAGCCTGCACATAAAACAAAGGTAAGCTAATCAAATCATAACAATGGTTGAGAAATAATTCCTCATAATCATGCCTGAAGTAGGGTATACAAAGATGGTTAAAACATGACTGTGTGTGTGTGTGTTACAATGGCGCCTTAACGAGATGTATGAAAAGCTAAAAATACACAAACTGACTTCCCGCCTCTGTCTCCTGAATTAACTGTAACTCAAACTTCCCTCTACCTGGCATGTTGTAGTCAACAGACTGCTGGACTTGAGGTTTAGCATTAGTTGGACACAAGGCCAATGACATCTCGCTGGCATGCACCAAGTTCTCGTCATCAAAGTCGCCCCAGTCGTCCCATTCATCTCCAAGGTCAAAGCTGACGGTCGGTATGTATGAGGATGAAGGATTTTTGCAGCGAGCGCCCTGGTTTGATGCCGTAGTGGACCTCTTCGAGTAAGCCGAGCTGCTTGTATTGATCTGGTTTAGAGGCGGTTTGTGGTTCTGACTCACACCAACAACACTGACTCCTGTGTTCATCCACACTGAGGAATCTAAACACAAATTAATTGAATGAAAAGGATGTTATTGCACTTTCTTGGATTCAATCTGAAAAAAAGTATCTCCATAAGAACTCCAGAGTTTTTAAAGACCATAATTGGTGAATTTGTTTCATTTTCTACCATTCACTACAAACTTGAGCTGGCAAGTAATTCAAAGTTGATGGTATAGACGATAATTTTGGCCAAATTATATGATATACAATATTATTTCAGTGAAATTACATAAACAAACTGCGTTGAAACATACATTCTTCTCTGCCATGTTAATTTTGCTTTATCTGCCTTCTGCTATATATAAAGTTGCATTTCGTCCTCCTTCAAATCACTGGTCTCAATTCAATTTTGTCATATTAAATGTGTATGTCCACAAAAAATTGCTATTAAATTTGGTGTATTAAATTATGTATAGTCTTTTCTTCTTAAGCTTTACTTTACTATTTTTTACAGCAAATATTTTTGGGGATATGTTTTGTGAGATTACTGATGTTTTTTTTTCTAATTCTATCAGGCACTGATGTATGTTTTGTGTCAAACGCACATTGTTTCTCTCTTTGTTGGTGCATTCATGGATGCTCGGGCCCCCACAGTTAAATGTCTGTGTCTGATGACAATTGCTAAGAGATTGAAACCCATATAGTATGCACTGAAATATGACTGGCAGTATGTTAAGTATGTGAGATTTGTAGTTAATGTGCTAAAACATGCAAAACCACCAGTATGAATTGAGTTGTTTAACAGTACTTTGATGGTGAGCGTGAGATGCAGCAGGCGTTTGGACGGGCTCTTCCGTCATCCTGTGCATGTCCTCCACATAGTCATCAAAATCTGAGTATGAGAGACAGAAAAATAGTCACAGATCATGTGATTGTTAAACCCTACAATGTTGGGGAATGTGTTGAGTTCAAAGTCATCATCTTTAACTTGTTTACCGCTGTCAAAGTCGTTCAGATGAACGATGTCTGGCAGTTGGACGCAGTCTTCTCTTGTCAGATCCACAGTCTCAGTGCGAGGTCTCACTGGAGCTTCATAGTGACTTCCTCCGTACCTTCATCACATAAAATAGGACATTAATATAATTCAGCATCAGGCCATCAGATTTTATTGACACTTAACTTATTCTATTGTCACACTTTTTCAGAATCTGACTAACAAAGTCTAAAATGTCAGTGTAACTGTGAATACCAGGAAACAGTAGGCAGCCTCTCTTTGGGTTTGTAAGCGAACTCCTGCATGTTGACGGATGCAGACTCCTCTCTCATTTTCATCTGAGGAAATAAACAGAACTTATTCAGCTCAGTAATATAGAACAATAAACTCTTTTAATGTACTTATAAGCAAATAAGAAAGACAATTTTGTTTGTGAAAGTATAGTTACCTTATTCACAAAGATTATATTTAGTACAGACGTATAATAACGCACAACAATGCACACGCATCTTGCCTGTTCTGGATAGAATGAGCATAGAAACACACATACTGTATTTAGGCTGCATATTCTACACCTGTAAACAAAATGTGTTTATAAATAGCTTTTCTAAAGTGTATATCTTATGCACATACATTTCAATGGTAGAGCTGCAACGATTAAATGATTAGTTGTCAACTATTAAATAAATCTCCAGCTATTTTGATAATCGATTAATCGGGTTGAGTAATTATTTTAAGAAAAAACTCAAAATTCTCTGATCCCAGCTTCTTAAATGTGATTATTTTCTGGTTTCTTTACTCCTCTCTGAGAGTAAACTGAACATTTTTGAGTTTTGAACAGAACAAGACATTTGCGGACGTCATCTTGGGCTTTGGGAAACACCGATCGACATTTTTCACCATTTTATAGACCAAACAACTAATTGATTAATTGAGAATATAATCGACAATGAAAATAATCATTAGTATTCTCATATCCCATATCTTAATACTAAACCGTATAATAGCTGTTCATGTATAACAATTATGTTCTATGTTACATATATTGATCTGTTCCGTAGTGGCTGGTATATTTCTTATTTTTCTTTGCAACAATTCAACTTCCCCACTTGTATCCTTGACATTTCCTCCAATCTTATCTTAACCAGTGGTGAATCGGCAGTGACTCATCAGCTTCTTCTGCAGATTCGAAATCAAGTGTTTTTTGGAGAAAATAATATCTTACATAAGTCCACTTTGCATTCTATCCTGGATGAGGTTTAGAATAGCCCAGCCTTAAAATAATCACAGACAACTACACACAGATTCTTGTTTATTCGTTTCAATTCAACCACTGTTTTTTTGGTGTGTGATGGCTGCAATGTTAAGAGTATATGATGCAGGCTTGGACGGACTCCAAAAAAGTCATATCTGTTTTCTTCCTCACCTTGAGTCGTTTGACGGGAGTCTGCGCGAGTGTGTCACACCTGCTCCTGAGGTCTTTCAAGTAGAAAGAGAAACCGGATTCTTGATGTGTTGACCTCTTCCGTGCCACAGTTACACCTACTTTACCTTTAGGGTGGAGAGAAGACCTCTATAATCTTGACAGCCACGCAAAGTAAAGCACAGGTGCACTGAAGTGCACAAAAAGACACGTAACACAGTGAAAGATGAGTGGTTGTACTCACAGCAGTCGTGGCCACAGAGGTCCTTATTCTTGCAGAAGTGGTTGCACTGTCTTTTATTGCCCAAATCTGATTGTAAAGTTGTCACATTTGAATAGAGAAAAAAAAAAAAAACACATCTCAAATATCAACCATCCTTCGAAGACATACTATATTAATATACACAATTTCATATTTCAGCATCAACAAAATCATCTTTAAAACAGTATAGTGCCTTGGTCTGGAGTTGCAGCCTGATCTGTAGACTGTGGTTTCGGCGCAGAGAGCTGCGGTCTCTGTCCAGTCGGATCATATGATGTGTTGTATGGATTATCAGTTCCAAACCTCCTGGCTCCACAGTAGTAGACGTTGAACTTCTGCTGGATGTCCAGGCCCACTATAGGACAGGAAGAGGCCAATATGTACAGTAAATGCATCATAATTTAGCTTGACGCACTTGTTTCTCAATGATACACATATAACAATAATGCTTTGCCAGATGAGAGACATTCCTGTGTACCAAACCTCTGCTGCAAGACTTTTCATTCTACCTGCTCTGTGTTTTCGAGTCTTGCATTTGAGTCTGTTTGTACCAACCGTGACACATACTGTTATTCCCCTCTATAATACAGTTAATACGTACATTGTATATTTATTTCTATGATTTATTTTAATATTAAATGCAAATGTATTTCCATGGTTTACCATATTGCGAGCTGATGAGATTGACACTGATCTCCTCTCCTTTCGAGGCCTTTGCAACCTCAATCTTCTTCGACCAGCTGCCACACTTTAACAGCACCAAGTCCCTGGAAAACAAACAAGAGGATGCCTGCTGAAAATCAATACGCTATATATTCTCAAACCAGGTGCTGTCTTTTTTTACATAATGGTGAAATGTCTGTGCTCTGATTTAGTGGCAGACTAATAGGGAACGAGAGGGTAGGTGAAAGAAACAAAGACAACACAAAATTGGTGGGAGCCTGGGGACTGTTTTGTTTTTTCCTCACGTGAGTTTCTGTAGGAAGACCACAGTGTTGTCAGAGTTTCCGATAATCAGAGAGACGTAGTGGATGTTTGGAGCCGTTCTCCTGGACAGCAGCTGTGCTTGGTTTTTAAGGTTCACCTTCACCACAATCTCCGCCGTAGCACAGCTATACCTCGGGAGCTAAAAAATACAGCAGCGACTTTAAAGAAAAGCGTTTAAGAATAACAGAGCTATCCAATGAAACCTCGCTTGCAATAACAGCTCAAACGTCTGTATATAAGTTCAATTATATGACATAATATAACATACTTGTCCCTTTGATAATAAAACTCTGCGACATCTTTTTACCTGCTCCAAAGTAACTTCATACGTCGGGAGATGTATGACAGATTCTTTGATTTGGTTGCCAAACGGTGGATGTCTGTTGAGAATCTGAATAAAATAAATAGTTAGAAATCATATCTAAGTGCTCTACACAATAATTATTTGATTTCTTTTTTTTGTTGCAAAAATGATAGGTATTAACAAGATTTTACTTAACTAAGGGCTGTGACATACAGTATGGTGATCACGGTTGAGGCAACAGAGTCTGGTGTCTACATTGCTACTGATTCAGCTCAAACAATGTTTGAATCAAATACTTTGGATTATGTTTATTTTTTTAGAATATAACACAGACTGACCAGCTCAAGCTCTCTGGCATTGGTTTGCTCTATTTTGCTGAAAGTGGTGAGTCCAGCGTTCACCATTGCAGTTGACAGGGTCTGGCCTGAAAAAAAACACAGTTTATAAAAGGTTAATATTTAGTAAGAAACTGCATGTACATCTAATAGGAAGAATGTTTAATTCATCATGTAGTAACTAGTGTAGAGATTTGTCCTCATTATACTACTATATTTACATTGCTTAGATAAAAGATGCTATGCTATGCTAATGTGTATCCACCTATCTTCTCCAGCTGTTTGGAAACATAGGACGAGTTTTCCCAAAGTTTGGCTCTGAAGCACTTCGCCAGGATCAGGGAGTTGAGCAGAGCAGAGAAACCAGTCTTGGATCGGTGACTCAGAAACTCTGACAGGCCTGATAGGGATCAAAACACGGTTAAAAAAATATAAAGTTAAACAGAGAGCCCTTTGTTTATTTCTTATCCCGGATTTACCCAACATACATTTGCTGATGCGCATCCCATTCCTGAAGATCTTTGCTGTGTCCTGTGTGAGTCCAAACTCTTGAATTGAGATGGAACCCAACTGAGCCTGAATCAAGCTACAGACAAGGCAATAAACACATAATATCTATAGTGCACAGTCCATTAGAAATCCATCAAATATATTCTGCAATAAAATTAATAATCCAGTATTCCTTTTTTATTCAACACTGCTTTTCCACTGAGAACGCACTGAATGAATAAACCCACCAGTTCACTTTCATCTCACTGGTTTTGATCTTTCCCTCAATGGGGAACCTGGAAAAATACAGAAACATGTCATTTACAATGGATTGTGTCTATTTCCACCAATATGCATATAAAAACAGGGGTTATGATACTGTATAAATGCAATTGTCAACCCTACAAATGTGTCTGACCTGATGGTGATCCTGTTCTTGTCCTTGTTCAAGGTGTTCAGCGACCTCTTCTCATTCATCCTCAACTGAATGTCGCTGAACTCTCGGCTCTTCGACACCAACTCAATCTGAACATACAGACACTTTTGATCTGAACAGTACTTTCTATGCAATGCCTTGCCGTAATAATAGTTAAAATAATTCCCTTTTGCAGAAAACCAGCCTCACAATACAACATGTCACTAGATTTGCATTTGAATCAAATACATTGTGCAGTTTTAAGGAAACCTACCAGGTCGGACAGGTTCTCAGTGCCATCCACTCTGCTGAACTGTTTCATGGTGTCAAAGGCAACACAGTACCTCGCCATCAATCTGCCGCCCTCTGTGGGGAACAAAAACAAACTACTCAACAGTTTTAAGGCTCAGCTGAAAAAGAAGAGTGTAGATAAAAGGTGCAGGTGTCATCCACGGCACTGAACACAAGTTAACAAAATTAATTTCTCCTCTCTTACCTGTTGGTTTGATGTTGATATCCTCATCCATGTCGATCAAACCGATGGAGGACAGAGAGTTGAGGTTCTTCAGACACAGTTCTATATGAGAGGAGAAACAGCAAACACCTTAAACTACAACGGAGTTAGTTAG
Source organism: Sebastolobus alascanus (assembly GCA_916701645.2). Lineage (NCBI taxonomy): Eukaryota > Metazoa > Chordata > Actinopteri > Perciformes > Sebastidae > Sebastolobus > Sebastolobus alascanus. The sequence continues at coordinate 3,137,214 of CAKAOJ020000195.1, forward strand.
TAATGTGCATAATTAACCCAAAAAGTCAAGACTACAGACAGAAGCACAGCTTGGATGATAAGTGGTTTCAGTACAGTGGTTTAAAGTCATCAATAGAGTTTCCACCTAATAGCAACATGCTACGTTAGTGACTTCAAATAGAGTTAAAACAGCTGTGGCCCACCTTGCAATTTTGCTTCGATTCCATGTCTGTCCAAGTTGGCGGAGAAACCTGAAATTGGAGTCGAGGCACACTGCACTGACTGGTTTTACATACACTCATGACAAAGGAACTGGACACTAGTTCTGATACAGATCATGTTCGGTGTGTTTGTGTTTTGAGCTCTGACCGTAGTGTGTGGGGTTCTTGAGGGCTCTGATGTAGAGGAGGGTGGAGCGTATCCAGTCCAGAGCCATGTTGACATCACTGATGGTTTGGAGAACAATCTCAGCATTCAGGTGCTCCACCAGGTTACTGTGTAAGCTGGGGAGAGGAAGTATACTGTTACCTCATATACAACTGTAATAATCTCTCTCCCATGAGAGCTCCTGTGAGTCAGAGAAAGTCAGGCAGAGAGAGAAGAAGAAGAAGAATGTCGAGTGAGTGAGCTGTAATACCTGCTCTCAATGATTTCCACCCCATTCATAAGATTCATGTACTTGTCTTTGGTTTGGATCTTGGTCATGATCACTGCAGTCGCTGACGTGTCAAACTAGGGGAAGAAAAAACAAAAGTTGGTATTTAGTTTGTGCATCATACTAAAACCTGCTGTTGCTATCTTTCTTACTCCATGAACTATATCTAAACAGTTACTATTTCCATACGAGATACCTTCAGATAAGTTAATGGTACACTTTCAAAAATCAATGTGCCTTGTGTTAAAATGGTACAGCGCCAGTGAAACAAATGCACAAATCTGTTACTTGTTTTGTGCCGATGCACCAACCCTTACCAACTCCGTGCTATAAGGGAGGTAAGAAAAATAATAAAGTATTCCATTATTATTCTGCCATTACTTGTGGTCTTCCAGCTCGGCCTATCATCTGCAGCAAGTCAGCCTCGCTGTACTCCTCACAGGAGCCTGCCACATACTGCATGGTGGACTTGATCACCACCAGATGAGCTGGCAGGTTCACCCCCATGGACAGAGTCCTGGTGGTAACTATGGGATTCAAAATAAGAGCACAAGCATAAATTCAGTGTCCATGAAATACAATACAAAACTTCATTTCAAACTGTACCAGCAATCACTAAACATTTCTTATTCATTTTGCACAAGTGTGGTAAAGTTTCTGGTATACTTTTGATTTGAGATGCACCACGAAGTCGGCATACAATCAGTATCAGTGGATATCAGCTCTAAAAATCAATATTATTGTCAGTCTAGGATTATCTTTATTGTTATATGGAAATGGCATTTTGTGATCATTATTGTCTCTCTTAATTATTCAAACAGAATAAAGGTTTCACGATCTTATTTGTTACTATATCAGTCAATATGGGTAAGAAAATACTGTATATTGCTATTGTAACTTAAAGTCATACTCTCTGCAGTGTGTATTTCCATTTAACAGGCATTTACATGCATTTTGACACAACCCTGTAGTTACAAAGCTCGGGCAATGTTTCAACACGATATAGGTGAAATACTAAACGGCTCAGTCGTTGTAACCTGCGACACTTGTCTTTCCTGTTTATGTCTGAAGCGTTACAAAGAAAATGAAAAAACAGGATCGGGTGGCACACTCATATAGTCACATATCCATTCACGGCACAGGGATAAAACTGTACTAGTGACAAAGTCTCACAGAGGACAGGCAGGTCTCCCAGAGTGAAGGCCTGTTCTATCAGCTTCCTATCGGACACGTCAACTCCTGCATGGTGGTAACCAACTCCTAACATCACCAGATCTGGACCACAAACATAACACCAAATAATGTTAGACGGTCGATAATTAGAGCCGCAATCAAATGAACATGTGCTTTCCTTACTGGGTCTGGACTGAGTCTGCATCTGGTGTGTCTTGACATTTAGATTTAAAAAAAGGGGACTCACCTCTCAGTTTTGAATCCAGAATAGAGTTTGCATATTTCATCAACCTTAACAGATCACAAAGTCACAAAAAGTCAAGAAGATCAAGTTTTAAGTAAAATTGACCAAACTGTAAATGTTTTTATGAATAGTTGCATATATGCGAGAACATGTAAGAAACATACCTTTGCTTGTGTTCAACGCTCATAATGAACCGAGCATCCTTGGCCAGAACCGTGGCTGCCTGCTGGACTCCTTTCCTCGTAGAGCAAAACTACAGAATAACATAATTACAGTGTTTTACAATCGCTAACATGCTTTTGTCCAATGTGTAGTCACATTTTCAAAACTCTAAACACAATTAGCACAACATCTGTCTGTTGTGGACCATACCATTAACACAATTCATGTTGTTTTCACAGAAAAATGCAGTCAATTAACATGTTTCTAAAATGCTTAAATTTTCTTTACATTAAAGCTTATCCAATACGATAATGATGGATCTTTCTTAATGCTTGCACACAGCATGCCAGACATAAACCTAATGTTCAAAACCTTACATATAGAACAGAGCCTCTATTTCTGCAACAACAGCGACTCAAACGCTATATTGAAAAAGCTAAGCGTTTTTGAATGAACAGTTCATAGAAACATCGAGACATAGCGGATTTACTGTAAGTTGTTTTGATAGAGTTAGTGTGTGTAGTTTTTTGTAGAAAGTTTGATGTATGTGTGTTGCTGTGTTAAGAGTTTAGAAAAACTATCTCAAGCGTAGGTAAACGCTTGTTAGCGATTGTAAAAAAACTGTATGAGACCATGAGGAAATCTAATTCCACCATCCTCATTAACTCTTAATAACCCCATAGTCTTGTTCAGTGACTTGAGAAAAGGAAAGCAAACACACAAGCAGAAAAAAGAACAAACTTTGGCTCAGCTTCCCCACCCACCACTAGCGCAGGCTTCTGGTCAGAGTACGTCTGGATGATGTTGGCCATCTTGTAGTTGAGCGACAGGTCAAACTTGAACTCTGTCTGGTTCGAGCTGCAGGGGAATCCCAGCACCACCTTCCTCAGCTTCACCGGACGGTGGCTCTCGTCCATGTCCAGATATGTGGCTGGACCGCTCTCATTAGACAGCCAGTCTGCTATCTGATAACACAGAGCAGACATAACAATGATCTGATTACTGAGTTACACTAGAGATACAGTACAGACACAGTGAAGTGCCTTTCTTGATCTGTTGCTATTTTTATGTTTTTTTTTTTTTTACTTAATCACATAACAGCAGACTTCAAGTAACCGATTCATCTATGATTTATAACATTTAGAGAATTTTGCCCACATCGCCCTTTGAATTCTCTTGTCATAAACAAATTTCTGCCGTGCTCTCTTTCTCAACCACTTACATCAGAGGTGTTGGGTATGGTGGCCGACACAGCCACAAACCTCATGGAGAGGCCTGCCTCTGGGTTCTGTGCTGTTCTGTAGGCGTGCACGGCCTTCATCCTGCTCACCACAACCTCCAGCGTGGCTCCACGGGTCGCATCCTTCACCACATGCACCTGGAAGGACAAAATGTGCCATCTTTCAGTTGGCTTTAGAAACCTCTTTAAGGCTCTTCAGAGATGTTAGTATGTCGGTAAAAATAAAATTAAGCTGTCTTTTATCACTGTATTCCATCACTGATATGCGGAGGAGCATCTCAGTCTGGAAAAACTACATAGACAGATTGTATGTACTCTCATAATACATAGGCCAAGAACATAATGTACTATATTTTTTTTAATGGCTAACCTCAAGTGAGATAACGTGCTGAGGGCAGAGGCTAATCATGCAATGTGGCATGATAAAGAACACTGTAGAGAGTACGTCTTCTGGCACACGAGCGCACAGTGAGCATCCACCAGAATGCAGGCAGATTATGAGACACTATGAACGCTGAAAAAAGGGGCCTGTGAACAAAATATCTGACCTCATCGATAAGGAAGAGCCTGACTAGCTGCAACAGGCAGTTGTCCTTCCATTTTCTTGTCATGCTGTCCCATTTTTCCTGTAAAAAAGTTAAATACGTTACCTATTCAAATGAAACTTCAGATCGCCATTTTATTTTTGATTCTCATTATTCCTCTTCCTTAATTTTAGGATGCAGTAAAGTGTCACGCACAGGTGTGGTCAGGATGATGTGGGAGTCCTGAATCTCAAAGAAGTCATCGATCTCTGTGTCGCCCGTCAGCTCCTTACAGTTCAGCCCCAGAGGACCAAACTTCTTCTTCCAGCTCTCAAAGCACTGACTGCAGAGCGCTTTGATAGGGGCCACTGGCAACAACAAACAGTGAATCTTTTTATAAGACAGCTCTTTGCTCCTCGGGAACACCCTAAATCTGTAACTGAATCGAAAATCAAAACACTCTGGAAATGATACACTCGGCAAGTCAGAAGTAAAAAATGTTCAAAGCCCCAGTGCATGATTACAGTCATGTGTATTGTGTTGAAGCATTGTTGCTCTCCACTGACTTTCTTAAGCTGTATTTCATTGGGTATAGGATTTCTTCCTCCTGCTTGAATTTTGATACAGCACACGCTTTGTTCACATTGGCAACGTGTATAAACAGTAATTTAAATCAGATCTGTATTTTGTGTTTTCAATCAATAATATTATTATTCATTTTTCAAGTCTTGGGAGTTAAGAAAATATAACAAAGTTTCAAGAATTCTTCTAAACTTTCTGGGTAGGAATCATGACCCCCCAGTACTGAGACTGGAAAATACAACTTTTTAGACTAAATTACATATATTGTGTCAACACAAATGTGCGTATCAATAGGGTCTATACAATATTATGCTCACTATAGACGGCTTTGACATCTCTCCAGGGCTCTGACGTCTCCATTAGCAGACGAATGATGGCCAGCTCAAACAGCACCGTTTTACCAGATCCAGTAGGAGCACACGCCACAAAGTTCTTACCCGTGTAAAGAACCTGCGAACAAACCAAACATAAACACGGTCACAGTTCAGATCTAACAGGTTATATCAAGACGATGAAAACTATCATGTTATTCATAATCAAGATGCTTACATCATCTAGTGCTTTGGACTGAACGTAGTTGAAAAAGGGGAACTCGTTGAAGACGGATCTGAACTTCGCTGCTGCGTTAGCATGGTTCAGGAAATCAAACCACATTACTTGTGACATTGCATTCCAAGCATTCTAGCGCAGTTCAAACACTGTCTAACAATTTCAAACACGACAACAACAAAAAAGATACGGATTTCAGAAACTGGTCGCAAAACTCCCGACCCAGAGGACCCTAAAATGTGCACAATCAAAACATAACATACTTTCATTTTCAGTCACTCTGATTTCACTCATTCCACCTTGATCTTAATGTGAAATGTTTTACATTTCTATAGGGTATAAAATCAATTATACTTTGTAGTGAATGTAAAGTAAAACTGCAGAAATGACTATAGACTACATGTGGTTAAAAAGGTTTCTACTGTTTCTCTCTACAGCTTCTACTGTTTTACAATCCACCACCTAGTGACCAGCATGTTGCATTACAACGGAACGGTCAATGGGGGGAGCTCACCTCATTTCACCTCATCACACCCAAACACAATGTGGCAGCTGCTGCCGTGGCGAGACACGAGCATGCTCATTAGCTGCACCACTTTACAGAAGCTATATGAGTGTTATTTGGTGAACCAGTCAAAGACTATGAGCCACAGCGCCTGTCTGTGACTGTGTCAATGCAGTGCAGCACCTTGTATAAGAAGCGGCTGAGGCGTCATGGGCGGAACGAAGGCTCTCTTTGTGCCCTTGTCCTGCATCTCAGCATGTGCCGCCTTCTGCGGGGGTCGGCCACTCGCTGCAGATGAGCCCAGAGGAGGGGGTGGGAAGGGGGGCTTGGGGGAGAGAGGAGGAGACGCCTGGCTAACTGTCGCCCGTGGCGGCTGAAGAGGAGGAGGCACTGTCGCCATGGTAACCGCACTGAGAAAAGTTTGAGGTCTGGATGCTGTCTGGCTGCTGCTGCCGCTGCTTCTGAGGTCATCTGGGTTTGACGAGTCACCTCCACTGTTCAACACCTGAACCTTGAACAAGCTGTTGTGGGAAGGAGGGGAGGGGACGGAGGGAATAAAGAATTGATAGAGGAGGAAGGCAGAGTGAGAGAGGGGAAAACTATTGTGGCTGCTGCAAGCTTGGAGGCTTATTTGAAGCCTATGGGGGATGGTTTAGCATCTTTTCATGTTCTTCTTATGAACTGTCCATGGATGTAAAAATCAAGCCTCTTCATTCCAACAACTTGAGGGATTAAAGAGTTTATCAGAACTACATTAAATGTTTGGACAGCGAAAAACTGGAAACATGGCTTTTATATTGAGCATAACATTAATCCTGCTAATTTAAGAATTTCTAAAATTATGTTCTGAATCCGCCTCCAAGGAGAGAAACATCCTTGTTTGCCTGCTCTTTACAGCCTCACGGCCGCGTATCAATCGTTGACAATTAAACGCTTTGAAATCAGAAATCTGTTACTGCCCTTAAGTGGAGATTTCTCATCTTTCAAAATATGTACCACAGGGAGACTGAAAACAATGTTAATTCACAATCATGTAAATGTTGTCTTGACAAACAACTGACACTTGCCTTCTCCGTAGAGGTGGGCTTTTGCTGCGGTCCAGAGACAAACACCTCCTGCTGATGGCTGCGTAACCAGAGTCCTGCGGGGTTTCATCTCCATTTCTGCCACTCTGGCGGGCACCCTGAGTGTAATCCCTGAACCCTTCACCTCCCCAAAGGCTGGTACTGGTGCTGGTGCTATTGCTGCCGTCCTGAGTTTCCTCAATCTCTTTCTCAGCGTTGATAGAACTGTAAGGACTGTTGACTTTTGATGGTAAAACCTTAAGGCCAGCTGATCCTTTAAAAGGAGGCAGGAATGTCTTGGGTCTATGTGAGAAACCTGGGAGTAATATTGAAGAGGGAGAAAAGTTTCATCAAACAAAGTTGTTGGTAGCTCTGCCTTTTATGTGTGTGACTCTCAAAACTAAGGTTGACAATTTTGCTTGCTGATGAAAAGAATTTACAGCAGGGAATTTACCATTCCAGTTATACGAATGATTATGAGAATATATCATAAGACCCAGATCCCGGTTTGTTAAAGCAAGCCAAGGAAAATCAGGAAAGCTTTCAAGCCTATTCAAGCTATCGTGTCAGTGAGTCACACAGTTAAATTTAGTAGGTCTTCAATAGGCCAGATACGGAGCAGTTTACTCAAGTCAAGTGAAAAGGAATTCAACCTAATCCAGAGCACAACATACTGTATAGGGTAGAGAGAGACTCTGCCTCCTTCTGCATATCCTGAGTTGCTGGAACCTGAGAAAGAGATGGGGGCACTTCCAGCTGCCATGGGCTGACCTCCTGGTGCAGTGGCTTTCTGTCAAATACAATCCAGAGGGAAAAAACATTAATTCAGCTGGGAAAGTAAAGAAAAGAGAGGGATGTGGGGCATCTCTTTGTACTCACACTTTGTGGACAATGGGTCTCTCAAAAAACAGATTGTCCAGGGACAAGGTGCAGTCATCAGAGTCCAACATCTCATTAGGTCATGTAGGCGCTCGCCGCTCACACATTTGAATGCAAAGCGGAGAATTATCAATCACTAAGATCCGTAGTGATGGATGGTTGGGGACATCTGGCTTAAAGAAGAAAACAAACCAGAGATACGCAAAAACGAACCAATAAATATATTTCTATGTATTTATAATATAACTTCTGTGGCTGAAATTTATATTTGAGGTTGAATGAGAGGAAAAAGCTATTGTTGCAGGCTTTTTTGATGAAATATGGTTTACCATCTTTTTCTCTCATGACATATCCTAGTAGGATGCAAATACCAAGCCTCCAAATGATGTAACATTAGCTACATTATAATTAATTAGTGTATGGATTCAAACTATTTGAGCGATTAAAGAGAAAATCATCACATAACATTTTCTGACACAATATAAAACTGTAAATGAATATGTGGCTTTGTTAACTATAACTTGGTTAGCAATATTCCTGCTGATTTAATGCTAGCTTAATCATTTAGCTGATATAGCTAGCTATGACAGAACTGAATGCTCTATAAGTAGCCAACCTGCTCAACAAAGATATATGGAAATGTATTTTGCATTATGAGTGATCTAGGTTAAGTATCTCACAGTAAAAATACTTTAATTATGTAATTAACGTTACAATTCCGGGCTGAGACAGTGTAAGAAACTGAGCGTTGCTAGCATTAGCTAAAGCGTTAGCTAGTGAACAAACCAGCTAGCAACATTAAAATATTAAGTATATTTCGACCAACATCTATCAGTTAGCTGCATGCAAGTTATCTGTACTATTTTCTATCGGTGTACCTACCTGTGAGAGTGAATAAATTCAATCCATAGACATGAAAACCCCGGTTGTTCAGGTCAGAGCTTGACCCTTGACCCCGCTAATGTTGGCTACATTTGACATTTTAGCTAAGGCCACTCCGGTAGCTATGGCCTCTCCGGTTGCTAGGGCCTCTCCGGTAGCTAGGGCCTCTGCGGTAACTAGGGCCTCATCGGTAGCTAGGGCCTCTCCGCCATGTTTGCGCGTATCAACGTTTCAAACTAACAGTACTGTAGCTGCACTTTTTTATTAAAAAATATTGTTTGTAGCTAAATGTTGTCATCAAAATTTAAGCGGGCCAACTATAACATATGTTACTGTGGAATTAATTCGATTATTTGTAGATTGGGTGTTCAAAAACGATGCGTTTTCTGTAGCTAAGGCCTCTTCGGTAGCTAGGGCCTCTCCGGTTGCTAGGGCCTCTCCGGTTGCTAGGGCCTCTTCGGTAGCTAGGGCCTCTCCGCAATGTTTGCGCGTATCAACGTTTCAAACTAACAGTACCGTAGCTGCACTTTTTTATTAAAAAATATTGTTTGTAGCTAAATGTTGTCATCAAAATTTAAGTGGTCCAACTATAACAGATGTTAACTGTGGAATTAATTCCATTATGTGTAGATTGGGTGTTAAAAAACAATGCGTTTTTCTGTTTTAAAATACACGAGGCTGTGAATAACTGAACCGGCTGATCATCACCGGCTACGAAAGCAACAAAGAACCTGTGAGAAGACAACCATGGGGGGGACAGTGGTAACATCTCTCTCCTGTGTTTGCACACAATTCATGCCTTTGCGTCATTTGACAAGTTTACATAACTAAATGTGTTATTTAAAAGTACAAACCAAATCGTAACTGACATTTATTTGAATCAATTAGAACGGAGATTAACCGCCATCAAACCTAAAAAAAAAAAAAATCTGCTACTCAAAGGAGATGGTCATTAACTCAGGTTTTTTATGCCTCCTATCTGGACCGAACCATTACAAATCTTTCGGGGGGGGACATGGCGCCGACTCGTGACAATACGCGACGAAATTACACGAGGGCGATAACTTGCGTGAGTTTTTCCAACTATATCTGTTTTATAAAATAGCGTCGCGATTAAACGTTATCAACGGCGCACGTCTTTATTCTGTTGCCGTGGAGACGGTTTTATGCACGGTTACCCTTTACAAAGAATAAATGATCTGTCCCACACCAGAGGCACCACGGAAAATGGCGACTGTGAAATAGATGGAAGACGAAAGTAAGAAATTATTCAATGCAGCGTTCAAATCGTGCCCGGTCTCCGTCTGCACCGCTCGGAGGTAACGTTTGTTTGTTTTTCAGCATTTTACCGATGTCTGTGTAGTGAGTAGCGAGGGAACGATTGTCATTTAGCTACAGTTTAGCCTGAGGAATAGGTTTTGGTATGGAACAGCCTTATGGTCTGGTCTGCAGCCCCAGCAAGCAGCATCCAACAACACAGCGTGATATAAACGCCAAAGAAATGAAATGATACCCTTACGGGACATAGTCTAAATGATCCAATTTGCTCTGTATTGTAGGTACCTTTTGAAACACATCCCAACTACTGTGGGTTGGCATATAACTGAACTACTGTGTTGAAAGTTTTAGCTCTGTACAAAATCCACAACCGCTCATCAAAAGCCATTTACGAGGTCCATCTCTTTGCAGTTTCGGTGCTGCTGTTTTAGATGTTAACACCTCTCTCTCTCTGCCACAGGAGCATTCACTTGGTATAACACTTTTATTGCCCTTCAAAATCCTAGACCTCTCACCCCTGCGACCTTGTAGCGTTATAAATGGCCACAATTAATCATCTAAGCAAAGTGTCAAGTGTATATTGTATTTAGCTGTATTTATTTTGTTGTCAATGAATGCTGATTTAGTCAAGAAGCTAACTGGTGTAAGTAGCTAAACAGTTTACTTTTTACATCAAACAAGCAAATTCTAAACCGAGAGCTACCTATTACAAACTGTAGCTCATAACCCATAGTTAGCATTTAATATTGGGCTGAATGTCACTGTAAAGCATGCTAAAAGTTGTGATTATCATCGTAACCAGATGGTTAAAGATCTTAATCATCACTGATTAACATTTGCATTTAGGGCTACAACTAATGATTTTAATTATTGATTAATCTGACATTCGCTTTATCGCAACAGTGAAAAATACCCTTAAAATTTCCTTAAACCCAAGGTGACGTCTTCAAATTACTTGTCCGACCAACAGTCCAAAACCCAAATATATTCAGTTTGCTATCAAATAAGACAAAGAAAAGCAGCAAATCCTCACAATTATCTCAACAGTTAGCTTTGAGGCCAATTTTACGTAGTGGCCAAACTGTGGAATTACAACTTCCGTGTTCGTCACATGATGCCATTCGGTCCAAAAATACTTTTTCCCATAGACTAACATTGGGAAGAGACGTCTGTAAATCAGCGGATATTTTTTTTTTAGGTAAATCAACCTCCCAGTACAACCACTTGAAAAGCCCTTATTTAAATCAGTAGGTCCTAAAAGTTTATAAATGCACTAACCAACACTGTTAGCTCTGACAGCACTGTTGCCATAGTTTCCGCTGTTAGCACCGTTAGCTGCGAGCCGCTGGCTCAGTCGTTGCAATGTTGAGAGCCGTGTGGAGGCAATAAAAATGCTCCCAATCCCGTATTTACCAATAAATGCTCAGCAATCTGCTCCTTGTCTAGTACCACTAGACAAATTTTGTTATTTATCACGTGGTGAAACCATTTCCAGAGCAAACCCTTTTCTTGCTGCAATTTTCGTTTGATCACAAAGTGAATGAAAAAATACAAACTTGATTGTTTGAGGTTCATAATGATCAAGGCTAATGTTTACGCTTCTTATCTGTAGCTAAAAACATTGTATTTTGTTAATTACAGTAGCAAAGCTATCTCAAGTGCAAACTTTCATCTCGCGGTTTGTAAATGGCAAACAATGAATTCAAAATGCAAACATGATTACTTTAGATGTAGCCTACAGTACAATGAATATATAACACGATCAGAAAATCTGACATATCAATCTAATGTTGTGTTTGTGCTACGACAATCAAGGGGTTAAATTGTGAGCTGAACTATAAATCAATTCTTGTGCAGTAGGCATCTATAGTGGGACTAAACACAAGTCCCCAGGAAGAGCGACGGGCTTTGAGGCCAATTTTTGTAGTGGCCAAACAGTGGAATTACAACTTCTGGGTCCGTCACGTGATGCCATTGGGCCCAAAAATACTTTTTTCCATAGACTTACGTTGGGAAAGAGACGTTTGTAAATCAGCAGATCATTTTTCTTGAGGTAAATCAACTTCCCAGGACAAACACTTGAATAGCCCTTATTTAAATCATTAGGTCCTAAAAGTTGTAAAATGCACTAATAGCCAAATCCAGAGTTATTTTCGTACTGCCAGAATGAGCCAGAGCGGCTGGGAGGCGGGGTTAAAGGAAACGCTAGTGGGCTTGCTCTATGGGCGTATAGATGCGGATGATCGCCGGAAGATCTGGAATGGTGGAACATCTACCACAGAGAATCATAAATACAATTTTTCCAGAAGTGTGGCTAAAATTTTTAAGTTTGTCCTGAGGGTAGTGCCAAAGGAAAATTTAGCACTACCCTCAGTACAAACTACCATGGAGATGTTAAAAATAAAATGGGTTTTACCCCCTTGGGAGGCTGAATGAACATAGAAGAAGCCATGGCAATATACCCATTAGATTCCAAGATATCTTGTGTGCAAAGTTGACATTTTGGCCCAAGGGTGGCGATACAGGAAAGCTTATGGAGTGTCCAAAATGGGAAGACCATTAAAACCATACATTTATACAAATACACAAAACCTCACCACAAATTATTATAAGATGAATCTATCAAGGCAAAATCCCGATCCCACCAATCCCACCACTCCCATAAGCACAAGGACATTACAGCGGCTGTAATTTTATTTAAAAAATGTTTACCTTCAGAATATGTAGAGAACCATCGAAGAGCAACAACCCTATCCTACCCAGATCAGTTATCTGTTATTGAGACAGACAGGCCTAAAGTGATTAAAGGTTTAAATTGAACCTTTGGGATGCTACAGTGATAACTGTGGATTTTGTAGTCAAGCGCTTGTGGTTGAGGGATATCTAAGATGGCTTTACTTTTCTTTTTTCAGGTCATGGCAGCTGAAATGTCATGTCTGACAGGTGTTGATGAAGACGACAAAGATGCAGATCCCGAGATCAATGCCCTCACACTCCTACAAGAGCCAATGAGAATGGCACAAGAATCAGCCTCTTGCACCGATTCTTTCGGCAAGCCTTCTCTGAAACAAAACAGCGTCCTAGATGTTCTGTCAAACTCAGATATGTTGTCTCCAGTTGGCCTGGGAAATGGACCTTCTTCGCATCAGGCTACACAAGCCCATGAACTCAACAGCATCTCCAATGAGAAAGAGGAGGCAAAGAGCATCACCCCACTAAAAACGGTGCAGGAAATTGACACCGCAGGAATTTGGGGTTTTGATGTAGACTCACCTGAGAGCTCATTGGATAATTTCAGTAGCGCCAGTGACCTTCATTGGGATCCTCACAAAGAGTTTATGCAGTTTCTGTGGGAGAACCATGGTGATTCCCCTGGCGAGGAGTCTAAAGATGAAGTCCTTCCTGCCAACAGCCAAAGGAGAAGGAAACGGAAAATGGACATGGTTGTCATGGTGGATCCCTCAGAAGACCTTTACCCTGATCTGAGCCACAAGTCATCTGAGGAATTGTCTGATGCTGAAGACCAAGTAGACTCCATTCCTGTCCGACAAGTCAGAAAGACAAGGAAGTTCTCCCCGTCACAGTCGTCACCAACCGGGAACGTTTCCAATTATCCCAACGGAACTGTAAAGGCCATCAAGGAAATCCTTTACAATGCACCTGCAAGGAATTCACATGAGAACAGTATAGGTCATGGGCTTTCACCATTGAAGGGGAGGCTCACCATACATTCTCATGCAGAGGAGAAGCCATCATGTTACCCTTGCTCAAAATGTAAGCTCATTTTCAAGAAAGAGCATCATTTGCATCGTCATATGAAGTCTCACGTTGACTCTCCGAATATTTCGCCAAAGCCTTTTATATGCCGAGAATGTGGACAGTCCTTCAGGCAAAGTGGTTCACTTATTGAGCACATGTCCATCCACAAGGAGAAAACGGCAAGACTCGCTGAAGAGATCAGAGGCATGAATGACAAGAAGAAAGCGGAGAAAAAGAAGCTTTTCTGCCCTCAGTGCCCATTTGTTACAGTCTGCCCGAACACGTTTGTTCAACATGCGAAAACGCACGAGAAGGACAAGAGAAAGTTTAGATGTGACAAATGTAGCTTCAGGACTCTGAGTGAGAGTGATCTTAGGAGACATAACATTATGCAGCATACTGTTGTTACTCTTGGAAAGCAGATCCAGGATGATGACTCTGAAATCTTCTCCTGTAACATTTGTTCCTATAGAGCTTTTAGCAAAAATGTTTTTAAGAATCACCTTCTGCGGCGCCACCAACAAACTTTTGAGGAAAACGAAGCTGAACAGCGTAGTGAGAAAAATACACAACCACCTAAGGAGCAGCATGTGCCTACTAGTAAGACTCCTGTAGAAGATGCAGCATTTACATCTAAAATCTCTATAAAAGATCAGATATCTTCTACGAGAGCTTGTTCACCTAGTGAGGCCAGTGACATTTCAGACTTATTCAAAAACAGCAAGAGAAGTCTCAAGTCTCAACTAACAGAATCAAAGCTCGACAAATCCATTAATGTTCTCTTGTCCCGACAAAGACATGGAAAGAAAAATCCAGAACAGTGGAAGGAAAGCAATAATCACAGCACATCTGTTGAGGATGCCAAAGGTGACAAAGATGGCTCTGATCAGTTGCTAGGACCATTGACTGGCGAGGTTGAAGATTCTGCTTTATCCCCAAACGGCCATAGGGTGACATACAATACAGCCGAAATAGATCAGTCAACAGTCAAAAAGTCACCGTCTAAAAGGAAGATGTCCACCCCATATCGCAACACTTCTGACCAGGACTCATGCTTTATCTTACCAAAACCTCTGCCAAGTCCCAAGAAAATGAACCAAGAAGAAGAAGGAGAAGAAGAAGAAGTCTCAGACTATGACGAAAAAGACATTTTCCAGTTTAGCGATACAGATGCCAACACTAACCTCTTTGACGATGGCATCAAGAAAGAAAAACAAAACATCATTTATACCTATAGCAGGAGAATGTCCATGAGGGGTGCTCTGCAGGCGTCGAAAAGGCTGTTTGAAAAAATAAAGACTGAAGAGCAAGATCAGACTGACCCTGAAATCAAAGAAGAATGCATAGAAACAGAAGTCTTTCAAGAAACCTTTGACTCCCACCAAATACCATTGAGGGAAGACTTCACAGAGGATTTGTCAGATTTGGAATCGGACGGCAAGAACTGTCCATACTGTCCTGCCGTCTTTGAGTCGGGTGTTGGATTGTCCAATCATGTCCGAGGGCATCTTCATAGGGTCGGACTGAGCTACAATGCACGGCATGTAGTGTCTCCTGAGCAGGTGGCTTCTCAAGACAGGAGGCCACGAATTCGACGGAATATTAGAGCATACCGGAGATTGAAAAAAGGTAATTGCGTACTTATTGCATGTTCTTCTGTTAAAGGCAAACTATGCTTTATTACAACTTGCAACTATCTTTGTGACTCTGGTCATCAGTGCTATCTGTTATTATTGAGCATTAAACTTATCAAGTAATTGCTAAGATTTTGTTACGTGGCATCATCTCCAAAAATAGGTCCACTGGGGCAACAAACAACGAGGGGTCAGACAATCATACTGGTTGTAAACAAGCCCCAGATTAGTCAGATTTATTTAGATGAAACTAACAGTTTACAGACTGACTTCTTAAGTTAACTATTACCTAATTTACTTAGCATAGGTGTGCACTAAAATTGTACCTATTCTGGGAAAACTCAGCTTGTTAACAACCTGTATGATTGTATGTTGCCTCATTGGACCTCTTTTTAGCCATCTAGGCATGTTTGAGAGATCTCAGCAATTATTTTGGTGTGTTCAGTGTTCTCACGACCGATGGAACCAATAGACAGGCCAGCGAGAATAAAACTTTTTAAACTGGGTTTAAATTGTAGTTTTCCATTCTATATACTTTACAAGTTCAAATGTATCATATTGTACTTGTATTGCACAATGTTTATATTACTGATTTTCTTTTTGTTCTGTTTTTTTCAGCGTTACAGGTGGAGTCAGAAACTGAGACTGTGAAGAGCATTCACTCCTGTCCATTATGTGGGGACTCATTTGATAACAGGACTGGGCAGTCCAACCACATACGAGGCCACCTCAAAAAGCTTGGTAGAAGCTTTGCATCAAAGAGCAAATCCCCATTAGTTTTACTCCGGGAGTTGATGCGCGACAAGAAGGAGTTCCAGCGGGCAATCCAAATTCTGGGAAAGAGACGGAACCATTTCCAATACGGTGCTTCACCAAAGTTGTCTGGTGTTGATCGTCTCACGCTGCCGCCCATTGGAATCCCAAAAAATAATTCTCTTCCAAGCGTTTGCACTGATGCCAGACCACTGACCCCCACGTTTTCTTTAATGGAAACGGAATCTGAAAAAAGGCAACTAGAGACTAAAGTTGATGTTAAAAATTCACTCTCGGGCACGACTGCCTTGATAGGAATTCTGAAGAAGAGGAAGTGTCAGGAAGACGGCAGATTAAAGGGGTCCTCTCTAATGTCAAGGAACATGTCAGCAGTTTGTTCAAACGGCGAGCACTGTTCAGGATCAAGAGTTGCATCTTCACTGCCAAAGTCAATATGTGGTAAGTAACTTCCTCTTAGTAGTAACCAGTAGGTTAGACTGGAAGTGGAATTCTCCTGAAGTGTTTTGATTAATTTAGTACAATTTGTAAGAATCTTGTCCTCTTGATATTATTTTTTGTAAAAAATTGATGTTGAATACCTCTGATATGATAACAGCAAATGTAATAGCAACTTACTACACACAAAAGTATTTAACTGGAATCAAGACACTATTACTATATGTATTTCAGTTTTTCAACTTTTGTGTACTTCAATTTTCTTTTTTCATATGCCAACATAGTATATGTTGATTCAATTATCTGTGATAGGCCAATATCAGCTCACCAATATATCGGTCTGGCTCTATTATCATGTTCGTCAGGTTGACAGATTATAGAATAGGTTCTAAAAAGTAAAAAATTAAGATTAGACAAGTGTATGACCTGACCTGTACATAAAAAAGCCAACCATCTACTAAAAATTTCCTGCCTCAGCTTGTGAGAGGTAAACAAAACTTGTACTCTAAAACTCACATTGAGACATTAACATCTACAGCAGCTGTTTTGAAGCAGATATCTGAGTACTGATAATCAGATTTTGTGTTGTTAAAGTGAGGTGTCATCAGCATAAAGGCATATGCCATTGACATTGCCATTATGTGGCCAAAACTGATAGGCATGTTGCACATAAAAATACAGAACAATCATTATTTTTGTCTTGTCTCTTAACCTAGTAGTTATTATCCATACATAGTTTGTAAGATGGAACACAGAACCCGTTTCAATACATTTCTTAATCTTACACTGTGGTACTTTTATAAATTATAAACTTGCCACACAAAGGGAAGGACCTGTTGTTATTAAGTCCTACAATTCACCATTAACAAATATGCATGGCCATATTTATGTTTTCACTTAATTGTTTGTCTTGGTATTTTTTGTCTTTTTACAGAGAAAGGTGAATTCAACAGGAAGGTGTGCGTCCATTGCAATGCAACTTTCCACAGTGGAGTAAGCTTGTCTAATCACCTCCGGGCATATACAAAACGAAAAAGGAATGCCGTACTTGAAGGTACCAGTAAGTGTCATCAGCGTAACGGTTTAAGTTGAAGACAGAAAGAAAACATCCACTCCAAGAGCAAAGTAACAGTATGGGGTATATGTTCTCCACAAGCAGTGTTTTGATCAATTCATTGGTTTTAGTGACTTAAATCACCTTTATTTCTAAGGCTACATTCACACTAATACATTTTCGTTTTCGCATAAAACGGAGACCTTTAAAGACACCCACGTTCGAGCTTGAAACCACTGGCAGGAATATGAACCACATTTCTATGACTTTTTACAACATTTCTTATGGCATACTATACTAAGACTTTTGTTGTCACCTGTGTACTCGGGATACAAACAAAACATTGCTCCACAGCACTACTAGTGGTTAAAACCTTTAACTGAGGATATAGATAAAAAATAGCCATGTTAGTGCCACGAATATCATTGCTCCAAGAACAAATGAATGCATATTCCAAATTAATTAAGAAAACAGTATTAACATATGTTGTTTATGGATGCATGGTTCATGAGAGCAGACCAACAGCAGTATCAAAGCAATCCTAAATTGTTATTGTAGCAAAGGCACATTCACATATGAAGATTCAATTCACACAACTGCTAGGTTTAAGTTGTTATGCAGAGAGTTGCAGATGTTCATATATCCTCCTCTGAAACACTGATATTTTATGTCTGTGAGGCCAGATACCACAAGAGGTTGTGACGTCCAAATCATAGTTATAATTAGTGTACCAGTGGTTATTTGTGTGCTCCCCAAGGTAAGGATCCAGAAGGGCATCAGCAAGTGAGATATTGCAAAGATTTTAATTGTGGAGGTTGGCGGTTGCATCCGTGGGAGGAACAACCTCTTTGTGGCTGAAAGCCTTCAGGGCCTACTTTTCCTGCAGGCACAGATCATCACATTTATATCTTCGGCCTTGTGTCTAAGCTACATTGGGTTGGCCAACGCTGTTGAGACACAGAGCTAGACCATTCACCTCACTGTCACAGGGCCAAGACATGAGTATGAATAAAGCAAGGGCTAATAACGTCTAGACATCCAAACGTCCCAGTGGTTATCATAGACATTGTGTCCATTTAAAATGTTAAATTAGCAAGGTTGTGCTGTAATCTTAGGTAGTGCTGTAAATTAATTAAGTCAATTCTGTCTTTCAGCATTTGACTGTAAAGTAAGGAGGCAACGCTCACGGCCTGGCTCTAAGAAGAAGACACTGCCCTTACCACAGACTCCAGAGGAAATGTACAGACTCACCTGCAGGTAAATGCTTGTATTTTGTTTATAATATACTCTTTATAAATGGTGGATTATATTGCCTCTGCAGTCCAACAGACTTCAACAGTGATTGTTGCCCTGGGCAACCATATTTGGAACACCGTCAAATGTTTGTTGTGGTCTATTTGCTTCTGTTGCCAACCATTTTTGTTTTATTTATAAAACAAAAACTGCCTAGATGACGGAGAGACCTGTTGTCATGGCTGAACTCCAAAAATGGTGAAACTGAGTGTGGAATCATATGTCACAAACAAGCATTGTGATCATCACACAGATTGTTGTTATACCAAGTGGACAATGAACACCAAAGTTTGCTATATGAACACGGCATGACACGTGACAATAGTAGCAGTTGTCTTAATAATACAAGTATAATTTCTTTTATACAGTTTGATTAAAAAAAAAACTGTTAAATCTAAACCAAAGCATTGTGTTTAGTGAAATTCAGTTGGCCTATTTTTTCTACTCTCCCGTTCATAGTGCACCAATGGAAACATGGAATCATAACAATACTAAGTTAATCCAGTTCATTGTCCGTGTATTTCTGTTTTTACATTCTCTAACTGTAGAGACAAATGCCCAGATGGTCCAAAATTAGTTACTTGTAAATGCTGTCCGACAAAAATCTGAGAAAAAAAGCTAAATTCTAACATCAGCATGCTAACATGCTAATGTTTAGCAGGTGTGATGTGCACCATTTTAGTTTAGCATGCTAATATCTGCCAATTAGCACTTAAAGTACAGCTGAGGCTGATGGGAATGTCATTAGTTTTGCAGGTATCTGATCATAAACCAAAGTATTAATTACAATTTGGACCTGATGGTGGCACTAGATGAAACATGAAGGGAAGTTATTACAATTAATCCTGAGGCAAGGCCTATTGACAGAGGCTTGGACACAGTTTTGAGCTCTGGGGTATGACACATGCACAGTGTAACTGGAGCTACGGTCGTGCATTGCTATTGGCTCAATTTCAGCGAGTGCAGACCAGATTTTACTGCGAATGAGTTGTACCCCCAAAGACATGACGCGTGACATCTCCTTATTCCACCCTCATTGTCCTGAGGGGGCAACGACTGTCCATCTCATGGCATCCAATAATTTTAGTCTGGATCAAAGTGGTGGAACAACCGTCAGACCAATATTCCCAATCCTAGACACGTACTAGCATGGGTGAAAACCACTGCGTGTTGGTATATCATTATCAATCTCTTCCTCTCTTTACAGGTTCTGTGACCTCGTCTTCCAGGGTCCCTTGTCGGTCCAGGAGGACTGGATTAAACATTTACAGAGACACATTATGAACACTAGTGTCCCTCATACCGGGCTAGGCATGGTAGAGGTCACGTCGCTGCCCACGGACCCCCCGACCCTCAAGACTGACCAAGACAGCTCTCTGACAGCCACGTATGCTGCCTCGTGAAGCCAATAGGGACCTTTTTAGTTTTCACTGACCTGTATGTGTATGTACATTGGATGTTCTTTCACCTTTTTTTTTTTTTTGTTTTTTTGAAGTCAATGAAATACTGGCCAAAAGTACAATATTGCTCAATGATGGAGATATTGTGCATGTTTGGACAGATGGAAATATTAATTATTTTGGATATTGTTACCTTTTTTTCTGTTTTTACATGGTCCATTTTTTGGAAATACAATTCCAGATGGACAGACTGTTTTCCCTGTTTTATGCAGTAATGTAGTGTGGAATCCATTTCTAATGAAGACAACTTTTACCTCAGATTTATCATGGTTTGAGTCCGTTTTTGTCAACATTTGGGAGCACCTCTCTTCTGTATCAATATTTACATTTAAAAGATACATAGAATCACGTTTCTTTTGTATTGCAACACGCTCAAATCCAAGCCCACAGTCTCTGTTTTCAGGCCACAGAGTTGGTGAGATCGACTGAAAACGACGGCACCCGAAAGCTCACGAGAAACAGTTCCAGGAATCACGAGTGGAAAAGTGAGCTACTATACAAGAACAAAATGAAAAATGTCTGCAAACTTGTTATGCATAGAAAGTGTTTCATAGTATTTCAGTAACTGCATTGTTTCTAATACAAAATTAAAACTGAAGGTGGCTAAGAAAAAAAGACACTCTGCACAGCCAGTGCTGACAGTGCCCTTCATACATGTCACCTATATTTAATGTTTAAATATACTGTTTTGAGATAATTTAATTTTAAATGTACTATATCACACAGATACAATGCTTAAAACATTTGTGTTGTTCTAAATAAAAAAACAAGAAACAAGTTGACTTTTTCAATCTTTTTTTTCACACAAATTATAAAAACATTGAATCTGTAAATTTCTAAAATTACAAACTTTAGCTTCTTAAGGTGACCAAGTGGTGATGACCTGGGAGTTCAGTAGCTAACGTTAATTGGCCCTTTTCACAGCAGCCATTTTGAGATGTCATAGCTGGGTAAACACAGGTGTAATTAATAACATTAATTAAGGCCCTCTTCCATTTAGGCCCTGGTATTGTGCATACTGGCTCACTGGAAGGGCTGTGACACACTAAATATAGTAGGACCATAATTTGTTCAATTCCACCCGTGTTTACCCTGCTATGACGTGTCAAAATGGCTGCTGTGAAAAGGCCCAATGTGGACAAAATGTGAAATTGCAAACCATGTGTGAACAAAGATACAAGAAAATCCATAGTGTGTGAGCAAACATTGATTCAAGATGCCTCCATTTATTCAGACTAATCCTGAATGACAAACTGTGCGCTCTCTTAGCGATATACTGTACATTAGTGGTGTCACAGCATTCATGTGTGGTTTTGATTGAGATTTAAGTCCAGAGTTCTCCATCTGAAACAAACAGCCTCTCAGTGCAAATAGTATTTTGGAGACTTTCAATGATTTCCATCATTCAAATGGGCTGCCACCCTGAAAGAAAAGAAACGGTTGTTGAGCAAACATCTGTAGAGTTTAATGTAGTCCAAGTGCAGTCCATTTGAACACTAATTACTAGTAGCCTTGGTGGGTAATATTTGCTAGTTCTACTAATTGTGCTAAGGCTGACAACAAATGCATTAATTAAGGTGCAATCAGTGATTCTAATCCAATATACTTTTTGTCAAATTCAGCAAATATCTTCTCAACAGTCCGCTAGCTGTCCGTTCTGTATGTGTGCTGGAAAAAATCAGGTATTCATACACAGCCCTGGCTATGTAAATGGGAAAAAAAGTGGCTCGGACCTGATCTGGTAATGCTGTGATTGGCCACAGGCCCTTCTCCCCCATTTTATTTGTATTAGCAAAAGTAACCAGTTCACTTTGAATTTCAAATTACTGACTTTGTGCCTTCAAAATTATCAATTTGTGCCAAAATAATACTAAATTGAGATCTCCAATTACGTTATACACCGTAGCCAATGAATGTTATAGATAGCATGTTGTGTTTAACAGCCAAAGCCTAAAATATACCCATGTATGTTGGTCCAAAACCAAAATAAATCTGAATTTTATCCAAGCAGTCCCTAGTTCAAATGCCATGTATACAAATGGAATGAAAGTGATAATGCTGCTATTAATTTCAGGCAATTAATTAAGTAATTCATGAAATATTACGTAAGAGAATCATCTACTAAATGAACTAAGTATGCAAATTCTTAATTGAAGGAAATATTTCTCAAGAACGTTCCCCCCTGTTCTTTCTTTTAAACACATTTTTTCCATGATGCCATTGGTTGTGTTTAAATACTTTTGAAATGTTCACTCTACCTTCAGGAAGTGTTCAAACTGAGGCTTCAGCTCCTTCATCATGATTTCTGCTTTGTCAAGGCAAGAACGTCTCTGCAGCACTTGAAACTCCTTCGGAAAATCAATCACCATCATAATCATCATCATCACTTCACCAACGTTGAATTTACAAATAATGAAAACAGAGATTTGAAGAAAAAAAAAGCACACTATGTTACGCTACATTACAGCAGTGTTACCTTTGTGCTGGAGAGGTGTTCCTGAGAGGTAATGTGAGTGTGCACTGAGGATGCAGATGTGGATACGAAGACGCTGCATGCTGCACAGTGGAACATTTCAATCTTTGTCATGTGGTCATTTTCCTGCAGCGCTGACAAAATAAAGATCAGACTGTATTTAGGCTTTGTTTGTCTCGAACAGAAAATACTGTAATAAGACATGTATGCATGTCAAAGTTATTTACCTTGGAGTGCACCATCCTCTATGGCTCGGCTGCACTGATGGCTTTTATAAAGCAGGACTTCCTGTAGACATAAAAAAAAAAAAACTTCTATCACCACCCAGACACACCAATGCACCAACATTTGTTGACGTTTCTATGTAATATTTAGGTTGAAAACAAGAAACTGTTGGGAGGAAGTAGAACACTACTACTGCACAGATTAGGGATTCAACCCAGGGGAATCTACGTATTATCTCTTACCTGTAGGAAGGCTATAACCAGGTCATCATAATTGTTCTGCTGCTGGATGTGCTCCAGGGTGTCCCAGTGACTCCTGCTCTCCAAGTGATCCTCCAGCTCCCGACTATTGGCTAACTCAATGTCACAAAGGTCACAGATGATGGGGATCCTAAAAGAAAAATATAAAACATTCAGTGTTGCAAAATATGAAGTATTGAACAGCTAAATGCAGACTTTTAAACAGCCTAAAGTCCTCACACAAGCTTAAAGTGAGGACCGTTGTTATGACCAGACAAACAACCAAAAGACTCTGAAATTATTAACAAAAGTTAATTAGAGAGATTATAAAGCTGTTTTCAAAACAAACTCCCATAGACCCAAAAGGCCTTCGATCAGTCGTCAATCGGATCAACAGAGCTCTCACATCATAATAAGTGATGCTTGGTTGCAGAGTTAGTTGAAGCTTTGTAATTACATTGGCTAACATTTGTAGGTCCAAAACAAGGAGCTAGCAAAGTTGTAAAGCAATTCGTATGAAATGTAATCAGTTTGCGCAACTATATTCTCTCTCACCTTGGTCATTCACTTGGTGTTTATACTGTACCACAATGTTTATAACTGCAGTGGCGGACAATTTTAGTTACAACTAGACTGAGCTATTCAAGCAGCTTTGCACAAGGCATGTGTAGTTTATTCAATTTGGGGAATTAGATTAACATTGTTCAGCTAATAACAACTAGCCTACCAGCTTGAGAACATAGTTGAGTGGATTTCTTTTTCTTGACAATATACTAGTGATTCATCCTGATTATCTCAGGACTTTAGTAACAAGCAGTGAAGTTTGTCATCTTTCTATATGGATTGAGGCTCTAAATTTGTGCCACAAATTAATCCTGCACAATTTTAGCCAAACTATATCAGAAGACAATATGAAACATAACGAAAATGTAGACATGTTGTTGCTATGGCCAGTGAGTTGTGATGTTACATGTAGCATCTTTAAACAATGGGGCATCAGTATCCTCGGTTCTTACTTGTCCATTATTATATTTCTGTTTCTGTTTCTGTTTCTTGGCACCTCTGTGGAAGGTGGGATTTGGTCCCGTCCTGAAGAACAACATCATACACAGAATTATTATTAGGTTCACGGAGGAAATACATGTTCACATGGCAAAAATTAAATACCGCTTTGCTCATTCAAAAACGATTCTTGGGTTTTGTAAAAATACTCTCAAGACACAGATTTAAAACATTTGATCCATGCAATCATCATCATATATTTATATTTACTTATCCTATATTTACAGTTTTTCTCATTCGCTTTGGCTCAATTCTTGAATGAGAATTAGTTTTTTTCAAAACAATAAGTTTTTTCTGAACAATTAGTTTGTTATTCACAACAGATTTTAATTTTCTCATTCATTCAAGCACATTGCACGTGTTTTTGGCACAAGTGTGCAAAAGAGGAAGTACATTTTGTCTACAGTATGCACAATAACCACTTGCACATGGCTTGAAACATTCTTTCATCGTTTGAGCAATCACATGCAAAATGATCCATTCAATTATCAAAATCTGTCAGACATAGGCTACATTTATAATCCATACATCTATGACGTTATGTAGGCTACTGTGAGGACATACAATTGTTTTTTACTGAACTTTTTTCATTGCAATTGTAGCTTTTTGGCATGGATGACATTTTGTAGCAAATTTTCTGTTCACTGTATATGACTTTATATGAAAGATCAAAAGGTGAATTTTCTGTTTATAATACATGTAACACATTGCTACACAAATACATTTACTGTGAACACAAACGTGCATATCCTGTTTCTGTGTATTGTACAGTATTGACTTTTCCCAAATGGGAATCTTAAAAGCACAGTACGATACACAACAGTCTTCAGCTAGACAAAACCAACATTCATGTATAGCACAGTAAACAGTCAGTGTCAACAAAAAGTAGAACAAAACTGAGATTTGCATATAAGAAACATTTCCATGGTTAACAGCTCACACGATGACAAAACAACTTTTCATTTTGGTGGCCAATTTACTGACACAATAACTAGGTTTTGAAGCATGAATATTTTTGGGTTAGTTACTACCTTTTGCAGACATGCAGTAGAGTTATGATGTCCCATGAAACAGTTGTGACAATTGCACTTACAGTTTAGAGAATGTTAAGACTATTTTTTTTTTTAAAATGAGCCGATTTAGAAAAACTGTAATTTGAAATGGTGAGACATAACACCAATTTACCTGTTCCCACGTATTCCGACATATGTTGATAGTCCCGGTGTAACCTGGGTGGGGATAATCTAACAGTAGTCATCTACAGAGGAGAGAACGGGCTCTAATTAGTACCAAGTATCACAGTGTCATCACTGCAAAATTAATAACAAAGTACAACAAACAGACTGTGTATCCTGTTTACTCAAGATTGAATATCATCACAGAACGCAAACTGCATAAATGTTTAAATTCAGACAACAAACATGTTTCAGTGTTATGGTGATACCTCTCTCCTGTATTCTGGGATTATTATCCTCTCCTCCCCGTTGGTCCTCTGTCCTCCATAAGATGTGGGAAACTGTTGGGTGGAGGAGCCGTGAATGAGCCTGTCGGGGCTGCAGACCCTGTGGTCCAGAGGTCTACTTATGGAGTCATAATCCGGACGGTCAAGTGATTCAGCGTCGGGGCTGTAAACCTGTTGTTCTGGCAGTCTCTGACCTGGACTGAGATCTCGACTCTCGGTGGGTCTGGTTTCAGGGCTGAAGTCGTGGCTGTCGAGGGGTAGGCTCACTGACTCAGAGTAGGATGAGGCCCAGCGGCGTTTTTTATGGCCGCCTCTACTTGCAGGCAAACGCTGACGTTCCAGGTTGTTATCCTGTTTGGGTGGGGATTGGTTCTGGTCTTGGGCCTGTAGCATCTCGTGCTCGGAGTCTGATGAGATGGGGTCGTAAGGATCATAAATCTCAACCCTGGAGGGTCGACAGGAGAGGGATTAGTGTGTGAGTGTATGTTATATGCAATTTACTAT
Organism: Sebastolobus alascanus; assembly: GCA_916701645.2. Taxonomy (NCBI): domain Eukaryota; kingdom Metazoa; phylum Chordata; class Actinopteri; order Perciformes; family Sebastidae; genus Sebastolobus; species Sebastolobus alascanus. The sequence goes on from CAKAOJ020000195.1 coordinate 3,163,285, forward strand.
TAACAAGGATCATCTGGAAGGACATGATAACATTAACCACTGAATGTTCATACACACTACAAATCTGCTAACAAGCTACATGAACTGTTTGGAAAAAGGGGGACAAATTCTGGAATGAGATAAAACTAAAAAAGAGGCCGTGCACATTTAGTGAAATTTCACACTGCCACTTGCACTTTTACCTGAAGGGACCACCTGGAAAAATACACAACGAGGTCACCTTCAGACAGCCCATATTTCAACATAAGTCAGCACAAGACAAAGATAAAGGCTTAAATGTGGGACGTCCTGGTTGTGACTACATGAGACGTCACTCACCTTGTCAATGTACTGTAGACATCACTGACTTGCTTACCTCTGTGAACTGCCAGCGTCTGTGTCCAGAGAGTCATCTTGTTCGTCTAATGGTTTGAATGAAGACTTCCATTTATCAATAGAAGATTTTGCTGTGTAATACAAAAGGTAAAAAGCAATGAAGATAGGGCTGTCCCGAATACCATATTTTGGGCTTCGAAGCTTCGGTGAGAAATATTCAAAGGTATTTGAAGCTTCGCAGAACAACGCGGCAGGCTGACATGTTCTTCTGTCTGTCCGTGCCGCGAAGTTTCGAATGCCTTCAAATATTTCTCACCGAAGCTTCGAAGCCCCAAAAATGGTATTTGGGACAGCCCTGGGGTTAAGGTGCAAACAGACCGCTTCAATGGGTAGACTGTTTGTTGCATGTCACTCCCCATCTCCCCTCATTTCCTGTCATCTCTCTACAAGTAACTCTCTAATAGATCCTTTTCACAGCAGACATTTTGGCTTGTCAAAGCAGGAAAAGCACAGGTGTAAATAATCACATTAACGATGGCTCCATTCCATTAAGTGTCCCAGCAAGCCATGTCAGTGAGTGAGCATGCACAGTACCAGAGCACACCTGGAACAGGCTCACCTACATGGAATGCAGCCGTGATTAATGTTATTAATTCCACCTGTGCTTTTCCTGCATTGGCAAGTCAAAATATCTGCTGTGAAAAAGGGTCTATAAAGGCAAAAAAAAATGCCAAGAAATATGAAAAAGATCCATTCATTGTGATGAATTACCAACAGTGTGTGTAAAAAGATTATCACATACAGAAATGCATTTTCACATACAGAAATGAATCAAATCAGAGAATGCTTGTAACAGTAAACAATACAGCAGCATGATTTGCCAAATGGTTAGTTGTGATGTAAAGTAATTGGAAGTAAATGACCGTAGACATGTAAACCACAGGTATGGCCTATGTTGTTAATGCTGAGTGCCTGTTTCTAGGTGTGCTTCAATCTCCACAGAAGTTACCTGCAGATTTCTGGGCTGGTTGTGTCTTAACAGCCATGTCAGGTGTCCTGTTCTTGGATTTGTCTGCTAGCTTCACTGGGATGTGTAGCATAGCTTCTTTGAAGTTCTGGGGTATTCTGTTTACCACACATGAAAAAACATGAAACATGAGTATTACTACAGAGCAAGTGAACACAACAATAATAGCTACAGACCATGAATGTAGCAGGGGGGGCAAAGGCAGAGTGGTGTTTTATCAATGCTAAAATCAATAAAACAGGCAAGCAAACTTAGCTATCTAGTTTAGCATGTTGTGCTATTAGCTTTAGCTACATACAGTAGCTACACAGGTAGTGGTTAGTCTCTGTATCCAGGCAACAAAAACACAGTGTCGGAAACTAAAGCAACATGCAACTTGCTCGACGTTGTTAATGTGAAATGACACATTAGCAAACACAACATTAGCTGAGGTTAAGTGTTAGTTAAAGCACCGAGTTCACGTTACCTTCCAGGCGGCGGCTGCATGTAAACTGGAGCTGCTTCTTTAACTATTGCTCTGGGTTTGAACGGAGCATTATTCTGACGGCTCATTATTTGGTTACTTTATAGGATCATATGTAACATGTGTGTGTGCGAGAGGTGAAGCTGTGACTACCAAACTGCTGTTTAAGAGATACTTACACCTGCCGACAGGTGGCAGCAGACTGCAGCACATGATGGACCTGCTGCTGTAGGTAGATAGATGGATACAGTAGATACAGTAGATAGATAGATAGATAGATAGATAGACAGACAGACAGAAAGACGGACGGACTGATGGATGGATGGATAGATAGATAGATAGATAGACAGACTTTATTGATTCCCAAAATGTACATGTCAACACTAAAGAAATATATCCAAAGAATACAAAATATAAAGAATATTGGAATACACTAGAAATATACCTGACAAATATTTATTATTTATTGTTTTTATAATTCTTGTACACCTGTACCTGTTTTTTGCTTTGCTGCTTTGACACCTGAATTTCCCCAAGGGGATTAATAAAGGTTCATCTTATCTTATCTTATCTTAACTACAACTAGCATAAAATAGAATAACCCACTATATACATTAGCAAAATGAATAGCTACATACAGGCAGGGTCAGATTAACTTTGCCAGGAGGACAAAATTAGCTGCTAACCCCCTATTAAACCCTATTTCCCTGACTCTGTGTGCATTATGTACAGCTTTTTCTATTCTAAACACGTACTATATGCCTACATGTATGCACAAAACTAAAATAATGAAGTTCCTGAAACTACATTTTTGAGTCCCTCCACAACAGGTGTTCTTTCCCCTCTTACAGGGGAGAAAATTCTCCAAGGACCCCCTCATAATCGTAACACCGATTAAGCATAATGCTTACTATCGTTTGTACTCTTAGATGCCATTGGAACTATTTGTATTTTAAAACTTTTCAACCTAAATACTTCAGGCCTGTTTGATAGTGATAAACAGAAACACATTTCAATTTGAATCATGTTAATCTGGCCATGAAAAACATGAAAATTGTATTAATCCTGTTTTTTCTGACACTGACACAACTTCGGAAGCCATTGCAAATACTGTAGGCATCATACATGCTTACACTATAGTACAGTGTTTATAATGACTTCACAATGATGAAAGAATGAATCCTCCAGAACGAGAAGCAGTTTATGCTGACGCCTTTAAAACCAGGAGAGGATATCTCAAGGACAGGTACATCATGATGTAAATTCTCAGACAAGTTCTCTTATTCAGTGTTACTGCAAGGCCACCAATTAGAGTGCTGAACAGAAGGCTACATACATGAACAACACGCATGACCTTTGTGACCTCAACAAGGTCAACAGAGAAACAGTGAAGCCATTGTTTCCTCCTCACCAGTACTCGCTAGCTCACTCAAACAATGTTACTGGTTTTCAGAGGATCATCAGGTTCCCACTAAAAGTCATCCCATGTACTGGAGAATAATCATTTTGTCAGACTTATCTTCTGTAGGATCATATGGATGGATGAACTCAAGACATCTGTCTTTATCATATTAACATTAGACACCAGGGGGAAAAGATTATGGATTATGTGGGTTAAGCCTCGTAAACCAGAAGACATGTCAAGACAAAGACTAGAGCTTCTTTACTCTCAGTGAACTGGAAACGCGTCATGTGGACTCATTTGCTTGAGTTTCAACAATTTTTAAAGGGGACATATCGTGAAAAACTCACTTTTTCAGCGCTTGTGCTCATACATTTGAATATCTGGAGTGTCTAACAACCTACAAACTGCGAAATAAGACAACACAGTCAGTTTATTGTGGGCTGCCTAGATCAGAAAACATGTGATTCAACAAGCCCTTCAGATTTGGCTCCTCTTCCTAAGTCACATGCAGGCTCATTAGCATATCTCACCCACAGCATACATACTGCTGCTGCCCTTACAAAGTATGTACTCTTGCATGCAGTATGCGCACATTTGGGACGTACTACTTCGTCATAATATTGCGCCTTTAACTTTGACCCTCTTGCGCATATATCTGCTACGCAGAGGATTGTGGGTCAGAATAGCCAGAAAGGCATGCTGGCTTGCATACTGCAGAATGTGACCGGATGTAGTAGGACATCCTGGTATTTTTAGCATACTGCATTTGACATACTGTCTTGGGACATACTAAATCTTGTTCTGGCATACTAAATAGTAGTATGGTGGTATGGAACGCACAGCATATTTTTCTTGCAAGCCAATCAGAGCAGACTGGACTTTTATGGGACAGGCGCTAAAACGGAGCGTTTCAGACAGAGGGTGAATGCAGGTATATTCAGACGGACAGTGTGAGAAAAGTAATGTTTTTTTAATATTAAAGCATGTAAACATGTTCTAGTAGAAACCCAACATACAAGTATGAACCTGAAAATGAGCATAATATGCCCCCTTTAAATGTTTCACTGTAGAATTAGCAGGTTGGGATCATCATATTTCTTGTGAATCTGCAACACGTTCTCTTCCCAACTCGTCACGTACCGCCCCTTGACCTCACTTTGTTTTCGGCATTAAAAACACTGTAGTTACCCATGGCGTCCCTTTAGGATTAGGCAACAAATCCACTATAGTTCGGTTTAGGAAAAAACTGCATGGTTGGGCTTTAAACTACTAAGTTTGCTCAGTGAAAATGGCGCTGAACGAACAGCTGATTGTAACGTGACGCGCGGGACATGAAAGGCGGTCTCCTGGATGAAAGCCTTGTGTTTGTTGGACCCATCCACCTCCCCTCCTGCCCGCGTTTACTGTTGACACATATGGGTTTACATTGTAGTTAATGGAACGTCTGGAGCGTTTCATACCGGCGCTAATGGGTACCGTGTATGGCGGTTTCCCGAACGCCAACGGCCGTGACAAAGCCTCGGTATTTAACGCCCTGGGAATGAGAACGGGTTGGGATCACTGAGGTTGACATTGACAAATGACCCTCAGCTCAGAGGCCTTTTGTATGGAGCCCCTAAGGGGACATGAGCAAAAACTCTTTATTTTGTAGACAGGAACTTTTTGTTTTTGTTTGTTTTTCCGAGGGGAAAATATGAGGTGAAACTTGTGTTGAGTATACTTTTTTTTTCATATTTTGACTTATCAAACACAGGTGTTCCTAATAAGTTGATTAATAGCTGCATTGTAATAACTGCTGAGACTGAGGCCTTGTTAATGTTATTAGGTCCACCTGTGTATTTCCTGCTATGGCGAGTCAAAATAAATGAGTGCAGCACAGTGATCAGCGTAGCGCGCCTGAAGTCAATGAATAATGATTAGTCGTTCATCTAAAATCGTGTTTTATTGTGCCATAAAGTTGTGAACTTTGAGCAGAGGATCACAAAGGTGGTACAGCAGCTCTGAAGAACACATACTGTATATATATATAGGCCTACACAGAAATACATTAAGAAGAATGAAGGCAGACGTGTTGGTCGTCATTACACATGTTAAATAATCAGTCCTACCTGTGACCGGCTTTATTACACATTTCAAATTTCAAAGCATGATTAAAAAAAAAAGATAGTCGACAGAGTTCCCTTTTATCAGCTCGCGTTGGTCTCGGGACATGTTATCGCAAAAGGACATTCACCGATCTTTAAATCATTTTCAATGTGCAAATGAGTTACTATAGGCCTTAGTATACAATCTCTACAACAGTAAGGTAAAGGTTCATTTCTGGTGCTTAGTCTCCACCTGAGTTTCAAAACTCTAAACTCATTCTGTTGGCTACAAGACGTTGAGGAAAATAAAGGTTACATGATTTCAACGAAAGTTAAAAACTACTAATAAAGAAGTGTTGCATTGTGTCCTCTTCCATCCATAACGTATGGAAATTGTTCTGTGGATAGTGTCTGTATGGAAAACTGACATGGAAACATGAAATATTCATTTTTGGCCTTTTGTTTGTGAAAGCCTTCACTGTAAAAAAAAAAATAATAGCAGCAGTTAAGGCAAAAAGATTGTTCCCCATGGTTACAATTATACCTGAGTACCTAAAACAATAATAATAATAATAATAAATCTACATACTGTGTCATTGGAGCAAACAGTTTTGGTCTATTACATAGAGAAGCTAAATTTCTAATGTTTTATTACTCGGAGCTATGAACTGCCAAAAAGTTGCTGAATCAGATACTCAGCAACAAGAAAAACAATCTGTACCACTTTTTTAAGCAACTAAGACAACTCATTAAAATAATCAAGAAAAATGCATTCATTTTTTATGGATATTACAATTAGTCTACTCTTACATCCGCGATGCAGGCTTGTCATGAACTTATGAACCAAAGGACGCGTTGGCCTCTCGGCTGAAGCTCTCCTTGACTTCCACGGGCAGTGCGTCGTAGAGGTGGTCCTCCACGACCAGGCCGCTCTTGCGCAGCAGGCGGCAGTTTCCCAGCTGGACGGGCAGTCTGTCCAGACAGTTTCCTCTCAGCTCCAGCTGAGTGAGCTGGACCAGCTGACCCGCGGTCTCCGGCAGCACGGTGAGCGCGTTGTTCCCCAGACACAGCGCCTTGAGCTTGGTGCATCTGAACAGAGGCTTGGGCAGCGCCTCCAGCTTGTTGGAGTTGATGGCTAAGTGCTGGAGATTGTGCAGGAGGCCCACGTCCGGGGGGAGCACCGTGATGGAGTTGTGGCCCACGTCCAGGTAGCGCAGTTTGGGTAGCGTGAACAAGGCCGGAGGCAGGGACTCCAGTTTATTGTGAGAGAGGTGGAGAGCCTCCAGAGACTTGATCTGGCCGATGGAGGACGGGATGGTGATGATTTTGTTGTGCCACAGTTTAAGGCACGTCAGCCTCTTGAGGTGCTGGAAGCTGATGATCTCCTCGATGGTGCGGATGTTGTTGGATTTCAGGTCGAGCTCCTGCAAGTTGGTCAAGCTGAAAATAGCGTGGGGGATCCTCTCCAGCTCGCACGTGTGCAGCTCCAGTTCAATCAGATTTGTCATCTTTTTCAGACTATTCAGTACCACCAGTTTTGTACCATCGTTGTGCACCACTAGCTTAATCAGATGCGGCGACAGCTCTGTGATGTTTGTGGGCATTTTTGTGAGGTTGCTCTTCAAGCATAATGTCTTTAAATGCCTCAAATCCCGCATGGACTCCAGACCTATCATTTTGTTATTTTCTGAGCTCAAGTTGCCGATTAAGTTGAGCTCCCTCAAACTCCTCAGCAAATACACCCATGCCGGGATCTCGGCGACGTCGGTGAACTTGACGTGAAGGCAGCGAAGGTGGTCGCGGAGGAAAGCGAACCCCGTCTGCTCTACTTTGGCCGGGCAGTGGCAGAGGTGCAGCTCCAGCAGGCTGGTCATCTGGGAGACCTTCGCCGTGAACCTCACCTCGGGAATCAGCTCCAGTTTCAGCACTTCCAAGTCCGTGAGGTCAAACACAGCGTTCGGAAGACCGGAGAGCATGAAAAGGTGCAGCTCCTGCTGGTCCAGTGCGTTACGGGTCACGAGCTGCCTCAGTTTTTCAAAGGTCCACTCGTGATTGAGGCTGATCTCCCTAAGCTTGTTCTCACTGACCTCGGACAAGAAGACACCGAAGCGTTTGGAGTAGAGTTGGTCATACTGGTCAACCATGTGTAAGAGGAATGCAAAGTCATTTTTGACATCAGGAATGTCACTGAAGCTGCTCTCTTCCCGGACCTTCTCGAACGAGTACTCTTTCAGGGGGCGCCGGAACACCCAGAAGAGAGAGTACAAGCACGCCATCCCGTAGATCAAAATCAGAGCCATGTAGCTGATAAGCAGCTTGTTGAGCATGAAAGCCATGTTGTGCGTGCAGAAGAACTTCCTGTATCCTGTTAGCTGTTTAATATCAGGCTCACAATCGTGCTTAAAATTTATCTTAGTGAAAAAGGTCGACGTGTAGGATAAAATCAAAATAAACTTGACGGTTTTGACGACGGTCTGCGCTACATAAAGCTTGTAGATGAAATCGCTGTCCTCCACGTGAGCTCTGAATTTCCTCACTTTCTCAAACAGAGCTTTGGCCTGCTCCCCGTCTTTTTTGTCCAGGATTGTCATGCTGCTCGGGACCTCTGCGATGGGCTTATCTGCAGAGAACTTCACCCCGAGCATGGGCGTGGATGAGTTGACGTTCGCGCCGTCGTCCTTGCCCTCTAAAGACACCTGCTTCGGTGCTGCGGAGGTGCCAGTCAGCCGCTGTTTGTTCTCCTCAGAGTCCTCGCAAGCTGTTTCAGACAAAGCCTTCGTAGTCCAGGGAGACTCAAAACACCTGCCCAGGATCGAGACAAAATGCTCAATCTTTGAGCTCGTTTTGGGGTATTTGAACCAGAAGTTGCTACTGACCATGAGAACGATGGTGTGGATGAGGGTGAGGTAAGGAAAGTACTTGGAATACCAGGGCAAGGCAACATGGTAACATATTTGGTTGATGAAGATATACTGTTGATAGTCCAGGTTGGTCCGGACCCCCGTCGGCTGAGGTTGATTGACATAGTTCTCCGCCATCATTGCAGTGTGTTGGTGTGTGACGTGGATCTCGTGGACAACTTCATCCGGTAAGTCCTTAGTGACGAGGGGGATGGTGGCTGCCACGGGGGATGCGGACGAGGCCGGTTTCTGTGCGCTCTGCTGCGTGAACGAGTTGGGCTTGGCTCCCGAGACCTCCTCCGGGTCCTCCAGAACCGGGAGGCAGGCCACCTGGTCCTTGGTGATCTGCATGGTCATGGCGAATATGGCCAGCATGAGCATGACCAGCCCCAGGTAGTCCATGAAGACGTCCCACCATGGCTTCAGGATGCGGTACGTCGGCTGGATATCATTCAAGGATGCAACCTCGGTGAGTGTGAACATCACTGCAACAAATAGAGGAGAGTCAGTTAAAGCTTCAGTAGGCAGAATGTTTTTGGCATCTTTGGGCAAAAATTCCATAATAAGCTTTCAGCATATTGTAATTCAAGTGTTCTGAGAGAAAACTAGACTTCTGCACCTCCTCATGGCTCTGTTTTCAGGCTTTAAATAATCTATCCCGTGACGAGAGACTTTGGCCAATCACAGGTCATTTCAGAGAGAGAGCGTTCCTATTGGCTGTGCTCCGGCTGGTGGGCGGTGCTTGGTATTTCCTCAACTGATCTCAACATGGCTGCCGGGTCACAAACTTTCTCATTTTACAGCTAAGCAGTACACTACAAGATGATTCTGACATACTTAGCGAGAGAGATATTTAGTGAGAGAATGGCTAAAAGGAAATGTAGCGTGGTGCTAAAAAACAGCATGATGCACTATTTGTGTTGATAAAGTGTCACACAGCAACACGAGTAACGTCTTCAAACATTTAAAAACAACACATCCTGAAAGTTATAAGGAGTCTTGTTATTTAATCATGGTATTTCGGTGAAATAATGGACTTTTTTTACTTTAAGTGGCCCAAACATTTTTATTTAATTGTACTCACATTTGCTTTTATAACAAATTTGTTATTAATGGCCTGTATGTGTCTTTTTTTTTTACTTCTAAAAATGACCAGTGTTTTGGAGAATCACATACCCATTTAAGAAATGATCAGTATTGGTATCATTAAAATTGTAACAAAAAAATATCGGTATCATATTGAACTAAAAAACGTGTGGTATCGCCCATCCCTAGTAGCATTACGTCACACTGTACCAAAAAAATGGAGGTTTGATTATTATTATTTTATTTGTATAGTCTGTACTGTATCAAATTTAAATAAAAGGAAAAAAAAACATTTATAGAACAAACAATTTATCGAGAAAATATATCAACTAATTAATTTATAATGAAAATAATTGCTGCCCTACTTCCTCTGTTTAGATTACCAAAGTCTGAACATAAACAGTCCCTTACGGCTGCTTTTAACACCGTGATCTTTCAGGAAACAAAAAAAAAGGAAAATTCAAAAAATAACATTCGACACGACTTTCTAGAGCGCAAACCTCATCAGGAAGATACTGTAATGCTCTCTGGGACGAACCCATAGCAGGTTGGCAGAAGTGGCGAGCTAGAGTAGCACATGTAAACCCCCCCAGCCAGCTGTACAAGGTGTGAATGTGTAACTGTGAAGGCGCTGCTGCTGCTACTGCTACTGCTGCTGCTGCTGCTGCTGCAGGTGTTCCATCATATTATCATAGTGTGCTAAACTCAACTCTCACTTCCCGTCTCTGCAGTCTAGTTTCATTCAGTAATGTTTTAATGACGTTTAACTACAGAGTCAAGATCGTGCTAAATCTAGTCTTATTACAACATGCTGTTATTGTAACAGTCCTTTGATGGAGACATAAGTCTAACAACTGTTCTGACTCACGGATACGTTTGGCACACGTGCGTTTCATTTAGTGAATCACTGTGTTTTCTTATTTGGTGGATGAAACATGGCTTATTTAGTGGATGTGGCATTTTGCTTATATCATCTTTCATCCGTTTCCTGCTTCTAGTCCACACAAACAATTTAAAAGACACACTGCAAAAAGATTCATGTGGTTCTAGGAATAAATAAATAAACAGGGATTATCCGTCCATCTTGATAATAGAGTAAGGCCTGTACTGAAAAGCAATAGTTCTGTGGCACATTTTCATTATTTCATAATGCACTACGCACGCTACGCACTGAGGCTGATGACCCATTGAACTGCACTCCAAAAAGGACGTATTTCTTGCAAGTAAGAAAGGGTAGATTTGGAGCATTTCTACGAAGAAAATCTATATTTGACTTTTTCCTGTAAGGTATGTGGTATTTTTATATTGATTATAGAAGCTAATTTGCCTGTTTAGCTTCTGCGTATTAAAATGAAAAACTTAAAAACTCTATCTTTCTTTTATTAGAATTTTTTAGAGACTTCAATTGTTTCATTTTAGAGCAGAAATTCCAATTATACATAATCTGTTTTGATCAAATTCCTCACAATTTAATGTGCAGAAATCGGTTTCTAGTTTGAGGCTGACACCGTTACATGTTACGGGAAGCGCTGACAGTTGTTGACACCCAGTGGGTGGCGTTATCTTTAAAAGCCAGCAGTAATAGATTAAAAAGGCGTGGCTAACAGGTTGCACTGTGTATAATGAGCAATTATATTTTGCTATCTTGACCCTTTCTCACAGCTAAGAAAAACTTTATTTCACATAATTTCCATTAGCCTCCAAACAAGCATATATAATATGCATGAGCATATGGGTCCTGCACAATAATCATGGGTGTCTCAAGCATGAACCACCATGTCACAAAGGCCCTGCAATGTGATTTTGATCCTGCAAATGAAGAATTTAAGATTTTTTTTATTTTCTATTTTGTCAAAAAAGTCAAAGCAGCTTTGCTATTGGTTGACAGTGCAAATGTGTTGCGTGTAAAGTAGTTGTGGTGCGATTTGTTTCTATCTCAGTGGGTCTTCACTGGAGCCTGACCGATAAATCGTTGGGCCGATATTAGCAGCTGATATGAGTTCATTACAGATATCTCGTAACAGGATATATGTAAAAAATTGCAGTACAAAAGTAACCAAGATGCGTCTGAGGTAGGGATGCCAATCTAGAACTTTTTTTCTGACCGATAGCCGACAATCGTTAATAGATAATTAACGGTTAACAAACAAGATTAGTGCCTTGCATGTGTGGTTTAAGTTAAGATTTTGTCACTGACGCTCGCTCTCGCCGCGTTCTGTTTGGAGGGTGTTTATGTAGGCTACACACATCCCAATACATTAGACCTCTCTGCATTGTACACATTACTTTCCCTCTAGATTTCTTTTCTTTTTGTGAACCCCAACATAGTTGCCCTCTCCCGGTTTCCTCCCAGGGTCACAGTTTTCCCGTATTTCTCCCGATTTATGACAATTTTTTTTCCTTTTCCTTATCTATGTACTTATGTTATCTTATTTTTATTTTTATTTTATTTTATTTCACTTTATTCTATTTGATTGTATCTTTTTAAGGTGTATTGGTGTTGGGACTTGTTGTCTAAGCTACTGGATGCCTAAGTTTCCTTCGGGATCAATAAAGTATCTATCTATCTATCTATCTATCTATCTATCTCAACCTATTTCTGGCACTGTACAACGTGTATTAGCCCTACTGTTTCCACCCGGACGACAGTAGAGCTACACCAGATGTTGTTTACTGGCAGATGAGAGCTCCTCGCGCTCGCGACACAACTCGACGCGCTTTGCTCGACATAGCGAAAAGCCGTCAGGGCGTGGCGCAAGCCAATGGAAATAATGGGTTTCAGAGCACAGTGGTGTCGTTGTTGGGTTGTGTCTGAAAGGGACTTCAGTGAGAGAGAAATGGAGAGTACTAAGAGAAAGAAAAACTCGAGCAGGGGCAAAACATTAATGAATTTAATGAATAAAAACTGATGAATATTAGTTTATGCCAGAGATTCACACAATTCACGCCAGAGGGCCAAATTATTCTTTCCTGAGAATTAAAAGTAAAATTAAAAAGATTATTTTTTTCATTTAAGATTAAAAATGCTGTTGCAGTGTACTTATTATTTTTAATAAAAAGTCACCAGAATGCAGGAAACAAATTCTATGAAAGTCAATTTTTTCTGGGCGAGGACCCCCTGACCCCTTGCTTTGATTTCGAAATCCTCCCTATTTTTGAAGTCTCAAGGTTGGAAAGTATGACCCCCAACAAGGGCTGCACGATTATGGCCAAAATGATAATCACGATTATTTTGATCATTATTGATATCACGATTATTCATTGATTTTAGCGACATTTTATTGCACTTTCACATTAAAATAAACAGAGCGCTGCTTTCACTTCTATGCTGTGCTACATTCCTGCTAATGTACATTTAGAGTTGCACGATGTTGGAAAAAACTGACATTGAAATATTCACCCTACCCTTTGTTATATATATATATATACACTTTTAAGACACAACAGACACAACAGGGTCATAAGGGTCCTTAAGAGGCTGTCTGTGAGCTTCGGCATCCCCTCAATGTCCATATATTGTTCCATTAAGTAGGGATGAATAATATTTTTCGTCCATAGGCCCAGAGAATACATAAATGTACAGGGAGGAAAAATAATATGTTTGTTTATACTTATATTAGGAGAGAAGGGAAGATAAGTATAGAAAAGGAATTGAAAAAGAATAAATAAATAGATAAATAATTAAAAATAAAATAAAAATGAGAGATAAAGTTAGAAAATAGAAATAAATGAATAAAAAAAATAGAATAGGAGTAATAATAAACAAAAATAAAGAAAAAATAAATAAAGAAAACTAAATAGGGAAAAATAATAATAATAAATAAATAAAATAAAAATAAAGAGAAACAAAGTAAATAGTAATGTTAGCTATATTTGAAAGATAAATGCTTCAATCTGGTGCACTTTGAGAGCAAAATTAGCAACAATTAGAGCTAGATAAACAATTTTATGTTCGTAATTTACATTGGTTGTATAAACACTACAAGATGATTCTGAAAACATTTGAGGCGAGAAATAGGCATTACAGTAACAGAATATTGATTCATATTTGACTGAGAGCCGGGTCTCATAGATGGTAGCTGGACAGCAGACCCCAGGTCAGCTCTGACTGGCTCTTTTCCTCCGGTCTGTGAAATCTTGCAGATACCGTTCGGAGCACCGGAGGACAACAGAGGCACATGATTTTTTTCAGTTTACTTGTTTCATGTACTACTGTCAGGATATAGCGACCGTTTTATAAAAATAACTTTTTTTAATCATATTTGCTCCAATCTCACCTACTTCAGCTTTAATATTCATATTCAAATATCAATATTTATTATAATATATTAATTGTGCAGCCCTATCCCCAACCTTAAAGTTTAAACTGCGCCTATGACGGGGGCCCCTATGACAGGGTGGGGTGCTACAGGGGGCCCCTAAGACAGGGTAGGGTGCTACAGGGGGCCCCTAGGACAGGGTGGGGTGCTACAGGGGGCCCCTAGGACAGGGTGGGGTGCTACAGGGGGCCCCTAGGACAGGGTGGGGTGCTACAGGGGGCCCTGGCAGCAGGGGCAGGGTGCTAAACAGTCCCCCTCCTCTGACACCTCCTCTTTATTATTATACTGTATATTATTGTAAATACACTATTATTTTTATTTTTATTTTCACTTTATTTTATTATGTTATTCTTTACTACTTAACCTACTGTTTCTTTTCTTAATGGAGCTTCCCAGCAAAAAGCATTTCACATGATTGTACATGTATAACCGGCGTGACAATAAACATCTCGAATCTTGAAACTTGAATTGAACACTGCTGCCCTGTACAGATAGAGCTACATAAACCTGACCTCACCATGTGATAGCAGCCACTGTACTGAATGTTTAGTGTAATTGAATTAAGATGAATTATGAGGTCTGAGGGTTTAGACATGGGCTCCAGACAGCATGTGGAAAACAGGCAATCAGCATTTCTTACTTTTTTTGTCTGTTTGTTTGTAGACTATATTCCACCACCAAGAGGAAATAAGACATTGGATGATGAAACTGGACTTTCTTTTCCCCTCACGTGAGGAGTTCTTGCGCAGTAAGTTGTCTGTCGGTGTTCTGGGGTCAGGTGACTTGTTGAAACATGTGAAATTGAGAATCAGCATGTGTCCCCGGTGTTAAACATTCACGCCACCAGGTAATCTTATCTGGAAAAACCCATTATCTGCTCGGCCACGCGGGGACAAAACAATATCACTCAGGTTATTGATTAAGAATATATATTAGTTTGCATTTAGTGAAGTGAAAACATACTTACTGCCTGCGCGGCGTTATCTCAATCCAATTATTCCTTCCTCAGCCTGCATGCCACTTTTCGCTCCTGTCTTCAGGTGCGCCTCTAACCTAATTTCTCAGCCCCGTTAAAAGCTGCGCGAATGATGACGCCGGTGCGAGAAACAAAAGCTCCGAGGAACATTTGCTGGTGACAGCGCGGTGCGTCGGCTGCATCCCTCATACCTGAAGCCCTCCGGGGAGCAGAGCCGGCTGCCTGGCCGGACGGTAGACAATATGAACAGACGGACCCTCCGGTGCAGCGTATTTCTAAGAAAAAGGCAGATCCAATATGGAGCCGCACAGACCGCTGCTGTGGGTGTTGTGGCGCTTCTCATTGGAGGATGACATTAAGGCAACTTCCCGAAGACACCGCCTGCTAGCTTATCCCATGCTGCATTCAGGGACGTATGGGAAAACGTAACACAGCAGAAAAGTAGACACCTGTGAGACCAGTAAAACTAACAATGGACTTGTGTTTTGTCATTGTGAATCGGTGAATTTTTTTCTGGAATGACATGCAGAGCTGGCTACAATCCAAGGGGATTGAGCTGGTCAAATTTGGTGTCTTTGCTGTGAATCGGAATTTGGATTTTGTTATCAATATTTTACTATTATTAAGTATTTTTTTTTTTTACATAAATGCGGATACATCAAAACTAAACCCTGTCTGACTAGTATGAAGAGTGAGTTAAAACTGCTAAGTAATTGTCGATTATGACTGACAAAAAAGCTGTTAAATTATTCTCTTTATATGTGCAAATTAATTTGAGATGAGCCCTGTTTCTTTTATTTTATGCGATATATATATATATTTTATCTATTTATTTATATTTTTTTATTACTTGTTCCTTGACCAGTTTTACTTTATTTTTATTCACTCTGAATGTTATATTTGATATAAGTTGTTGCCCCTGCTCAACCTAAAGTTGTTTTTCTTACTGTTATGATAATTTACAGTGCCTTGTTGTGTGTATATTTTTGATAACGAATAAAAAAAATAATAATAATTAAAAAAAAAATAACAACGGAATACCCTATTTCTGTTGCCTCATAAATATATAATTCCAAATAGAATCAATGAGTTTCTATTTAAGATTGTACACAGATGATTTTTAAACATACTTGACTATGATTGATAACTTAAAAATTATAAATTGGCTAAAAATATTAAATTGACATTTCAAAATTATTCCAATTGTTTAGCAGACCCCGATTGTTTTTTTTAATTTATTTTTTATTTTTTTATTATTCTTTTCCTTTCCTTCCATTTTATTTGTTGTATAATTTATTTTATTTTTATATATTTTTTATATTGTAAAATATATTTGCAGAATTGTAATGAAAAATCTGAACATGTATTGAACTTTTGAAATAAAGTATCGAAAAAAAAGAAAAAAAAAGTGATGACGCTTTCCACAAAAGTTTGCGTAGGGAACTAATTTACGTGACCGAATCACGGAGTAACGTAACGTTGCGCAGTACTGTGTATACTTTGGTACAGTGCGTAGGAAACAAAGTGTTGTAGAGAATTATAATGCCTGGCCTATAATAAATCCAGTACGTGTTAATGAAGTGAAACAAATCAGATGTATTGCAGACCAAACCGGAAGTGAATGCTATTAAAAATTAGCTTTATAGGTGCACCAAAACTGAAAACTGAGCTCTCGTGTCTAGCCTCTTCCCAGCGTGACATGAACGCAACACCAGCTTCCCCCTCTTTGTCTCAGAGTACCAGACACCACAACATGCATCCTGTTCAAATAACTTGGCTGACTAATTACGACTTCTCACATGTGCCTTTTGTGCACATGGCACGTGTTTTACATGGTGCATTGTGTTGCTACAGTTAAACTAAATTGTTAATAACATAAAAAAAATAAAAATAAACCGGTTTTAACATGTGCACGGATAAGGAAACAGCACTATCTATCTATCTGTCTGTCTGTCTGTCTGCCTGCCTGTCTGTCTGTCTATCTATCTATCTATCTATCTATCTATCTATCTGTTTTATTGGTATTGACAAACTCCACAGTCAATAGGACCCTGAGTGCTGAAGTCATGCATCATTTCCAGCTCTTTCTGGATTTGGTTGATGATGCACTGCACTGGGTGGAGGAAGTGTCTCCTCAGTTGCAACCCATACAGGTTTCAACCGGTCCTGGGCTGCTGGCTGCTGGCACTCTGTTCTCGCTCACGCTACCCTTGTACTTTGAGAGGAAGAGGAGGGGAAAAAAAAAAAAAGAAAGAAAGAAAAGCAGCCACTGGGGCGTGTAGTGCGATAGTGTGGCAGGTTACAAGACCTGATGTGGAGGTGGTGGTGCGTGGCCATACATAAACACACGGTTACACTGATCATTTTGTCTGTGTTCTTTACAGGCTCTACAGACATGTTTTTTTTGCAATAGGGCCACTCAGAGTTGAGTGAGGCAGTCTCGTGATAGTTTATAGTGGCTCCCAAACAAAGACACGGTGGACAAAGCGATTGTGAAAAGTACTGGATTAGTGGATGTAAACTCACTTAACTTTCTGACTACGGGGCTCATGAATTCTTTTCAGACAGTTCTCAGTAACTCCCTCCACAACTTGTTGCCAAGACATTATTTGTAATAAAGCTTTTATATGATATAAATGCAAATATTATAGTTTTTCTCATTCACTATGGCTCAATTCTCAAATGAGAAGGATTTTTTTCAAAACAATAAGCTCAAATATCTGAACAATTAGTTTGAATTTTCGCATTTATTCAAGCAAATTGTGTTTTGGCACGTGTGCAAAAGTACATTTTGTCTACAATTTGCACAATAACCACTTACACATGACGTGCTGATCAAAACTGATGCGTGAAATTGTCGTTTGAGGCATCACATGCAAATGATCCATTCAGTTATCAAAATCTGTCAGACATACATGTATATTCTATAAATATATATTACATGGTGTTACGTACTTTGGGTAGGTACTATTAGGTGTTGTTTTTTTTTTTGTACTGAACTACTGCAGGTTTTTTCATTGTTGCAGTTTTGTTTTTATTTTTTTATTGACATGTGGTAAATGTTCTGTTCACTGTATATGACTTCACATGAAAGCTCAAAGGTGACTTTTCTGTTCATAATACATGTAACACATTGCTACACAAATACATTTACTATAAACACAAATGTGCATATCCTGTTCCTGTGTATACAGTATTGTACAGTATTGACTTTTCCCAGTCAAAGTTGTTGAAATGTGAGTCTAAAAAGCTCAGTGCGACACACACAACAGCCTTCAGCTAGACCGAACTGACATTCTGGTATAGCACAGTAAACAGTCAGTGTCAACAAAAAGTAAAACAAAACTTAGATTTGCAAATAAGAAACATTTCCAGGGTTGACGGCTCACACTATGACAAAACAACTTGTCATTTTGGTGGCCAATTTACTGGCACAATGACTAGGTTTTGATGTTGGGGTGAGTGACTACCTTTTATAGACATGCAATACAGTTGTGATTTCCCATGAAACAGTTGTGACAGCAGAGAATGTCAAGACTGTTTAAAAAAATTGAGCCAAAGCGATTGAGAAAAACTGTAATTTGGGCCTATTAGTTTATAGTTATACTGCTAATGACTCTGATTTTGATTCCTAACCTATCTGACTGTGGCGAGACATACGGTTGGTGTGGTGACAGGAAGGAAAAAGGTATAAAGATTTAATGGTTTGGTCTGTTGCCACACTGGGTGGCGGTGGGAACAGTGGTCGGACAGTATGGGGTTTCCTGTCTGTGGGGGTGATGGGGCCAACAGCTGGGGACCCCAGACGCCCCTGGCAACCAGCTCAGTGCGTTGAGAATTGGCTCAATGAGATATAAATAATTCAGCGTGGACCTCCCTCTCTGATTTGTAAAGAATACACCAGGTAGTATGTCACAAACATTAGCTGGTTGTTTAAATGCACACCAGATATAGACACATGTGGGGTATATGTGTGGGAGAAGCAAAAAAGACACCGTCATTTGATTTTAGAGCAAAGTCACAAACCAACAACAAACCCAAACAAGCCTGTTTCCATGGTGATTAATTTCCTGTAAGCACGATAAGAGTTTTCTCACCCACACACCCACACAGTGGGGTAGGAAACTCAGTAGGTGTTGGGCATGCTCTTACAAAAAAGAAGTATACTTCAAGTTTATTTTATGAAATAAACTTAAGTATAGTTCAAGTATAATCCCAAGGTATACTTTATGTAATAAGTATACTAATATCAGTGTACTAGTAGTATACTTGTAAGTGTACTACTTCAATACTTCTTGGGACTAAATTGGCCCACTTTTTAGTTTATAAAAGTATACTTTTAATTATACTTTAAATGCAATAGTAGTAAACTTTGAATACACAACTAGTTTACATCCAAGTTGTATTTTGTACTGCAACTATAATATGAACTATACTACAAGTGAACTTAGAGGTATACTGTTAGTTTACTAGTTATATACTTGCAGCCCACTTTTTAGTTGATGAAAGTACACTTTAAAGTATACTCTCAGTAAACTACCAGTTTAATAGTTTTTAGTATACCAGTAAGTTTTCTTGAAGTGAACTATAAGTGAACTTATAGTACCTAGCCAAATATACTTTTCTGTAAACTTTTCCGTATAAGCCAAATATACTTAACTATAATTTTGTTAAGTATATCTCTGATAAGTACATAAAAAGTAAAGTGAAAGTATACTCTCTTAGTTAAGTTTAAAAGAAGTATACTAATAGCACACTTGAATAAACTACTTTTTGGAAGGGTGTAGTGATAACGGTCAGGGTTTTTTTGGGGTATGAATGTAGTCAACAAAGGTTTCTCAGGTATAGTTAGACAAGAAAGAGTGTGTGTGTGTGTGTGTGTGTGTGTGTGTGTGTGTGAGTGTGTCAAATTACACACACTACCCCAGACGTGTGCACACGGGATGTTTGCTTGCGTGTGGATCCTTTGTTATTACTTGACATACAGTAAGAAGACATGGTGTGGTGTGGTGTGATATGATGTTGCAGCTGCTGAGACATTGAGGTAGTTAGTACTGTGTGTGCGTATTTGTGTTTGAGACAAAGACAAAGAAGGAGACTGGGAACACGTGCCACATTTTCTTCTGCTCTGATACGGGCATACCGGTTTCTGCTCGCTCTCATTTTGTTTGGTGCACCAGTGATATCTGTCATGCTGTGACTTCTAACTATTTATGCAAGTTTAGTTTCCACAGTCGTGCTCAGTCCAGCAGAGGTTTTACAGTGGTATCAGAAATCATGCGTTAAAGATTTGTGAATGCTTCTCAGGGACACTTTTCAGACAATAATCAGTTGTGATCACCTGTAAACAAATACATTTGGATGTCGCTTATCAGTTACAGTCCTGATGAGACGGCTGCTTTTCACCAAGTCAGAATCATTCGACTTACACATCAACATCACTACAAGAGAGATCAGCGCTGAATGATCTGTCCATGAAAATTAATCACTGTAACCATCATCCTGGATAGAAGGTTACTTAGCTCCACCTGCTGTTTTCCTGATGCACACTGGCACCGTTGAGGTAATGATAATGCATCACAATCATTCAGTTAACTTTCCTAAGACGTTTTCTAAGAAATTAGGTTATAGAAATAAATGTATGTTGCCACACATATTATAAGTAGTGGGTTATTTATGTTTGTATGATAGTTATTCATAGATATTTAATATGTAGACAGATTTGTCATTCTGTTACCACAAAACCCGACCAAATCAATGGCTCTTTGTGGCACTGTGTGGTTTCCTTCACAGGCCTGGTTGGGAAGTATGATGCAGAGGAGCAGTCACAGATTGGTACAGAGTCAGAGACACAGACTGGCACTGTCAGACAGCAATATCTGTAGGCTTCTTAGGATAAATCAGTACAGTGTAGAGATTCACCGTTGCAGTACAGAAGTTTTAAAAGCCCATTCATATAACTTTATCATAGAAACCGAAAGCATTTATCTTGTTTTTATTGGTAAGCCAATAATGGGTTTGTGTTTCCACGTAAACACATTGTCACACTGACATTTGATCTCATATTCTGGTGAAATATAAGGTTTGTGCTAAGTAAATTCTGTTACTTTATACTAGGGCTATCCCGATACCGCTTTTTGGCTTCGAAGCTTCAATGAGAAATATTCGAAGGTATTCGAAGCTTTTAGGAGCGGCACAGCGCGGCAGACTGACATGTTCTTCTGTCTGTTTGTCTCCATCGCCCCTGTTTCAGTGCCCGGGTCAGTGCTGCTGCTGCACTACTGTACACACATGCATCTCTAGACACAACAAACAGCGATATCCGTCTGAGAATAACTAACAACAATTCATGTTGATTTATACATTATTATTACATACTTATATACATAAAAATAAAAAACGATTTTAAAAACGAAACATTAGTGAATAGTGATTTGGAGTTTGAATACCATGGCAACGGTTGAAGCCTCTAAGCATTCAGGTCAGCCCTATTTTATACCTCTTCATATACAGTATATATATGTAGGAGCACTGTAATTCCATTCTATATATATACAGCGTGGAATTACAGAGCTCCTTCGTAGGAAATTACAGAGCTACTCAATAAAGCTTTATCAAGTTATCAATGTTTATTTTTGTTCCTGTTATTAAATTGGTATTGTATGTGTGTGTGATATTGCATGTCATCTCACTGTATGTAAATTGGCATTGTACTGTTTCTTTAATTGTTCGTCTTGGGTGTCGCATGATCTCCAGAATTTATAGGCACACTGCATAGAAAAGATTTCAACATAATTCCATAGAAATACTAAAACCACCACATAATATGTATATTTATAATTTATAATATATTTATTAGGTATAATATTATTATACCTTAATAAATACATACACTACTGTTATAGCACATAATTTATTTATAAGGCACATATTTATTTACCTTTTATTTACCCTTATAACATAATTTTACTAGTGTTCTTATCCCTTGGATATTTTTTATTCTTATTTATTGTATGCCCTGTCCGATTCTTATTCCTATTCTTATTCTTATTTCTATTTCTATTTCTATTATACATCTATTTATTGTACAGTACATTTTTTATTGACGGACGATAAATACCATACTTACTCACCATGTATATTCTGTATATTCTGTACTTCTATTTATTGTTTATTGTTTATTGTTTTTATAATTCTTGTACACCTGTACCTGTCTTTTGCCTTGCTGCTTTGACACCTGAATTTCCCCAAGGGGATTAATAAAGGTTCATCTTATCTTATTCTTATTTTATTTTATTTTATTTTATGAACTGTCTTTTGTTAGAATCTGTGCTGCTGTGAAACTGAAATTTCCCCACGGGGATAAATAAAGTGCTATCCTATCCTATTATACTCTTATATAGCCATAGACATCAGTATTGTTGTGTTGACACAAACACACTGTTATACAAAACGGGAGGATAGTTCGCCTAGTTTGAACCTAATTTCTCCCCGTACTCCAAACGGGACACGTGACCAGAAAAAAAAAGCTATAAATAAAGGTGGTGCGTTCGATTGTTTCTTTGAGGAACAGGCGGAGTGACAGAAGAGACATGGCGTCAACGAGCCGGTGCGTAGCAACTTTAAACCAAATATCACAGCTCTTCCTTCTTCATGTGTGGCTCTCAGTGTAGTTAGGTAAACGTTATGTAGTTAGACACGACGAGAGACGATAGTGTTAGTCCAAAACATCCCGTCCTTATCGGTACTTTTAGCGTTAATAGTGTACGATGTGTTGTGCTAGGTTTTAGCTACTTAGCTTAGCTTAGCTAGGCTGGTTAGATGTTGCCAGAAGTCGCTCTCTGTTAGGGTTATAGCTCCAGTTTATTATCACGTTAACTTCGCATCGTAGACGTGTTTTGCGCCACTTACGCTTACGACACATATAGCTATAATGTTAGCGAAGTTGAAACTTATGCTAACGTATTAGCTTGTGAGCAATCCTTTGTAAACAAATGTTTTTCTGTGCAGCTTTTCTACAGTTAGCCTTTTACGCAACAGTCAACTGAGTCTTATTTGAACTGCATACACTGATTGAGTAGACTCTGGCTTTATTAAGGCTCTTATTTAGCTTGTTAATGTTATGGAGAGAGTGGAAAATGTAGATTGATGGTACTTTGACGCCTTTTTAGATCATCTGTTTTGCTTTCGCCACATCATCGTCACGTTTTAGTTGTTGGATTTAGTCCAGGAGGCTACGTATACATGTTGTTTTTTATAACAAGATTATACCTGAAACGATTAGTCGATTAATCAGTTAATCGACAGATCATTAATCAGTTAATCGACAGATCATTAATCAACTATTTTGATGGCTTTTTAAAAGTTATTTTAATCAGAAATCCCAAATATTCTCTGACTCCAAGCTTCTTTAATGTGAGGAGGATTTAGTTCTATATAACTGTAGGTTTAATATCTTGGGCATTTTGAGGACTTCACTTTAAGCTCTGAAAAACAGTCCTGTTTTATATTTCATACACTAAACAATTAATAGAGAAAATAATTGGCAGATTAACCAATAAGAATAATTGTTAGTTGCAGTCCTAATTGAGAAACTGATGCTTCTTAACTACCTTGTTGTTAAGATGTCATCTATCTGCTGTTGACCCGGTTAATCATGGATTCATACAGCTATAACCTGTTTTGATCTTTGACATTGTTAACTTAATGTTTGGATTCACATGTTGTCATTGCCGGCTTCAACCAGTTTCGTGCTTTCAGCCTGCTCTGACCTGGTATTTCTTCTCAGCATCAAAAAGGGGGAAAGTAAAGTGAAAATGACACATTTGGACTACGGAATATTGTGTAATTAGATTTTCCTCCCCACGGTATTAGAAATGGAAATTAGCTTAGCTTTTAATTTCCTTTTGTGTTCATTTGCTTTTTCCTGTTATGATTGATCTTGTACAAGTCATTACAAGTTGACTTTTACAAGTTATTTTCTCTCTCTCTCTCTCCCCCCTTGTTTGTCTGCTTTCCTGCCTTTCCCATTTTGAGCTGTTTGATCACTTAACTGTTCTGATTTGCAGCGGAGATGCCCTTGCCCTTCCCAGAGTTCAGTGTCCCAACCACCCCGATGCCATACTGGTGGAGGACTACAGAGCAGGGGACATGATTTGCCCCGAATGTGGCCTTGTAGTAGGTCAGTATATACACCACGAACATGTGCACTTTAACTTATTTTCAGTGTTGCAACGCATTCTTCCTTTCCATTCGGTTTCCTGTGCGTGTTTCTTTATTTTAAGTTGACTCAGTTGAACTCTATCATAGACAATCAAAGTCGTCGGCGCACACAGAGGTTTCTCAGCACACGTCTTCCTGAACCTGTTTGTTTGGTTTTGAGGTCACCGTATTTATAATTCTGCATGTGATCAGCTGAGTTGACAGGCTACACAATGACTCAGTTCACAAAGAGTGCCGTGAAGCTAAATTCTTGAAAAGCTAACCATACTACATTTATTTATCTGTAAAGCCTTTTAACCTGCCTCTGGATATTAATCTGCAGGATCTAGCAGGACTGCCAGTCTTACTCAGTTTATGTTGTATTCAGCCAGATCACAAAAACCTATTTTCGCACTTTGTCATGCAAATATTGAGGTTTTGACAGTCTTCTTTCACCGCTAATACAAGTGCAATAGACGTAGTAAAGATGATGGGAAATAAAATTAACATCAGTGAAGCTTTTCAACAGTTATTTGTGCCATCTCAGCCTAATCAAGTGTTTAATCAATCTTGTCATTTATCGTCAAGGCACATACAGGCACTGATATAAAGTGTATGAAGCAAAAATCCTTTTAACATGTGATGCCGACTGTAACACAAAGCTGTGGGGAACACACACAGTTCTCCTCTAACGAGCCCCCTGAGCAGAGACCAGGTCAGGTGGGAGACGAGAGACGCCAGCCGCTGTCTGATGCAAGCTAAAGTGCCCTCTGTTCCTGCTCCCATAGCTTTAGCTGTCCTCTAAGGAGATGAATGTCACTTTGCCTCGAGATGTTAGAAAGACTTATGGATGGTAAAAAAAAGCTTTAACAGGATTAAAATATCAGAAATCTAATCCTCGACCCTGCTACACTGTTCCAAGAACATACAGTCATGATAACTAGCATTATGCGCTGCCTTTGTCACACCTTTTATCTTTTCTACATCTCCGATTTGATGCAATTAAATGGCTGAACATTTGTTTAGATCATATTTTGTTACACATTTCTGCCTCACAACATACAATGATTAGAAAAGAGAGGGAAGGCTTGATGTGTAAAATGTTTGAGCTAGATTCAGTATACAGGGACTAGCTGAAGAAACACAGCACAGAAGGATTACAACAATATTTACAGTATTTGAGATCCGGTAGATATGTTTGCATGAGGGATTTGTGGTGGCATCATCTTCTGGTTAATTGTTCCAGAGGGATGTGATAACCGTCAGACAGACAGAAGAGCACAGCGCATTGTATTTGTGTGCACTTACTGTTGTGCAGTGTTTGTTGTCACATATCACTTCTTGTGTTTCTGTCAATGACAAAACACTTTACATTAAAATCAACTTAAATGTTATATTCATGCAACAGATATATCCTATTTATCTTAAACCGTCCCGACCATTTCTCCTCAGGTGACCGTGTAATCGATGTAGGCTCAGAGTGGAGAACGTTCTCCAACGAGAAAGCCCTCAAAGATCCATCCAGAGTGGGAGACGCCCAGAACCCGCTGCTCAACGGGGGCGACCTAACCACCATGATCAGCAAGGTGAGGCGCCCGTCGTTAAAAATGAGCCTTGTTGTGTGCATTCTGTTTTTAAAAACTACAGTTGTTCCAAGATGTTGGTATTCGCGGTTCAAATGATTGGAAGGTTTTCAAAAGATATTTAAGCGACTCAAATTTCCAGTGGTGTGAATATTTTTGGACTATTTTACCCATGTTATGGCATTTATTGAAATCCGACTACAGTGAACTTTACTGCTTAACATCCGCTGTCTCCACCACAGGGAACTGGCGCAGCTAGTTTTGATGAATTCGGTAACTCCAAGTACCAGAACCGGCGGACCATGAGCAGCTCTGACCGGGCCATGCTCAACGCCTTCAAAGAAATCAGCACCATGGCAGATCGCATCAACCTGCCAAGGAACATCATAGTAAGTTTATTAAAAAAAAAAATCTGATTCTGTAATGTGCTTTTGGAAAGATTAAACTAAAACCGGTGAAGCTAAGCAGTCAAATACAAAGCTTTACCACCTCTAAAGAGCCATGTCACATCACACCAAACACTCTTGCACGCGAGAGAGCAGAGGTGAATGAAAACTGAAACTAAACTTTATGTAGAAATGATATAATTCTGTGGTTTATCATTTAAGCGGAAACTAAACTGCAGACTGTAGTCTGACACACACGTGTTTCCTGTATAAAAGGGGTATTACAAGGTCGGCAGTTTTGTTCCTTTAGCTCGAGACATGGCCTCAATAATGTACATGGTGATGATGATGATGAAAATAAAATATTATTTCATTAAATAAAAAAGACAAACCGAAATAGAGAAAATGTGAAATGAAGAGCCACATATGCAGGCAAAGAGCCACAGGTTCATTTTTTTTCAATTCAATTTACAGAAACACTATTTTGGAGTTTGTGAAGACAAACACTATTTAATCCCTATTTAAAAAAAGAACTTTAAACGTGATTAAATTTGGGAAGATTGTCACTAAGACTTCTACTAAGAGGAGGAAAATAATTAAGTTTTCTGTAAATAATGTTTTTGCTTTGCAGGACAGAACAAACAACTTATTCAAGCAGGTTTATGAACAGAAGAGCCTGAAGGGGCGAGCCAACGATGCCATCGCTTCGGCCTGCCTCTACATCGCTTGCAGACAAGAAGGTGTACCAAGAACATTTAAAGGTCAGAATGAACCGCTTTGTTTTCTTGTAAGATGTAGAGCCATCTGCCATATTTGATTGATGGAAATCAAAGCAAATATATTACTTTTTAATATATGGTAGCTGGTAATGTAAGATTTATAGAAGTAAAGGATACACGATGGTGAACTTTCTCTAATTTTACTGTGTGGACGTCACAGTAGAGATTAAACGGAGAAAAAAAAAAAGTACCTTAAAAGACGCACCTTTCTCTGACGTCCCTCCATCCAAACGAGCTCCGTCTCTCCTCCCCCCCCGCAGAGATCTGCGCCGTCTCTCGGATCTCCAAGAAGGAGATCGGCAGGTGCTTCAAGTTGATCCTGAAGGCGCTGGAGACCAGCGTGGACCTCATCACCACCGGAGACTTCATGTCTCGCTTCTGCTCAAACCTGGGCCTGCCCAAGCAGGTGCAGATGGCGGCCACCTTCATCGCCAGGAAGGCCGTGGAGCTCGACCTGGTGCCCGGCAGGAGCCCCATCTCGGTGGCTGCAGCAGCCATCTACATGGCCTCCCAGGCATCTGCAGAGAAGAAGACCCAGAAAGGTGAGTGGTGATGCTGTAATAATACTGCTGGTAGACAAATGTTGTGTTGCAACCAGCGGGGGAAAAATATGTATTTTTCAAAAATGTCGACAGTCAAACTTAACTAAAACAACAATGCATCATAAAGTTGACGTGAGTACAGGTATACAGACCGTAAAATCAGTGTTAAATAAGTGAAGCCTTAATCTGTCCGTTTTATTGTTGATGCTTTGAATACCCATAAACCTCTGCTGGGTGTAGCAACAACAATGTATTGTATTTTCGGAGATTATATTTTACGCATTATCTTGGTCTGCAAAGTATCTAGTAATTAAAGCCACTAAATAAAAGTAGGAGTACAAGATGGAGAATTGTCACAAAAGTGGAATTAGTTGAGTGAAGCAGTTAAAGATGTTCATTTTACAGCCTAATAAAAGGGAAAGGGGTAAAGCTGAGAGTCGGCATCACGTCTTAACGGTCTGATAAAAATGTCTATCGCCAGTCATCCTCCCTGTTAAAGTGTCCTCGAGCAGGACAGTGGTGTCCCTCTAGCTCAAGATTTGATGCTTTTTAGCTCAAAGTTTTTCTGAATGGATAAAAAAAAAAAAAGAAAGAGGATTCTGACATGTTATTTCCACTTTTTGAGCTACAGAAAAGTTGTTTTGAAAATGCATTAGGTTTCAGATTCTTTTAACGTCGTCTCCGATGCATCCACAGAAATCGGGGACATCGCCGGCGTCGCAGATGTTACGATCAGACAGTCGTACCGACTCATCTACCCCCGCGCCGCAGAACTCTTCCCTCCAGACTTCAAATTCGACACACCCGTCGACAAGCTGCCCCAACTGTGAAGACGCCGCTCGCCGCGCAGCGACAGTGATATTTTTCTGCTGTACTTACAGGATTGTATTCTTTCTTTAAAATCATGTTTGTGTTGGATTTGGAAGGTTTCCCCTTGTCCCTCCTAAGACTCCTAGCCTTTATCGAGGCGCCCTCGCAGGAATATAACGGACACATTCCAGTGCTTAAAAAAAAACAAAAACAGCTTGCAGACTGTACTTACAGTATATACACTCAAATGATATGCTGTATCATGTATATATGTCCAAGTTGGAACATGTAATTGCTTGCAATTTTAGGCTGGTTTCATATTGTATACATAAAACTTTGTTTTTGTAGAAAAATGACCTGGTTCTATTTTGTTAGTTAGTTTGAATTGTTCTAAGTAATTTAAAAAAAATAAAAGATTTTCATTAAAGCATGGTAATCAGCTCGTGGTTTGAATAACATTAAACATTTGTTTACATAAAACCTGTTTTACTATTCGGTCATTTATAGATAGAATGTCGTCAAATGAAAGAAAACGGTCTCTTGGTGAGCACTTAAATACATCAAAACGTCCTCGAAATTCGTTTACAGAGTGAACAAGCGGCAGGAAAACTTCAAAATACCCACCTGGAGTAAAGCATTAGTATGTATTCAATGTCAGGGGTACAAATCAAAGCAAAGTCACTATTACAAATGTTTAATTTGTGCATTCATGATGGGCAACAATGACTGCAGAAATGCCTTTTTTTCTTTTTTTTACACCGGGGTGAACTGCAACAGTTGTGTGACTTGAGTATTGGTGTACCATCCATAAAGTTTTTGTCTGTTCTGGCAACAACATGCACAAGCAAAGAATAAAAAAAAAAAAAAAAAAAACTTTGTACAATCTATTTTCATCATTAAGAAACGTAGATAATTAAAAACTATTCATAAAATTAGTGCTTTCAGCTTAATTGTGTACATACAGTATGTATATATAATATACCCTGCCCTCCCCTGTAGTGATTCATATCAACAGGTCTCCAACATTTGAGTCCGTTTACATTAAACATGCAAATTGACAGGAAGTCGGTGTGGGAAGCATTTGAACTGCATTTTGACAGAAACCTGGAATAGATTTGTACGTTTCCCAAAAAAAACAGCACTTGTCTTAATGGGTTTCTGCACAACACATCTTTGCTTCATCTGTCATTGGGTTCACGGTCAGTCCATCAATCAGATTGTTTGTTAACCATGAGGAGTTGTTTGTCTGCTGCTTCAAGAGGGACAGGATGAATTTGGTTTTGGTAGCTTTTAACTGTGCGACTCACTTTAGTGTTTTCACTTTGACTGAGGTAACAAGAACAACGCTGTCAGGTTCACCGCGACCGGCTGTTCATTGAGGAATGAAAACCAAAAAAAATAATAAAAGAAATCCAACTGAACTCAGCTCTGAAAAAATAATTAAGATAATTAAAGAGGCTGCAATACCAAGCAGCACTTTGATCATTAGAGCTGAGATCAGCTGGATCTCTACAGAGCCACTAGAGGGCATCAGACAGAAAATAATATTAAATATTTT
Organism: Sebastolobus alascanus; assembly: GCA_916701645.2. Taxonomy (NCBI): domain Eukaryota; kingdom Metazoa; phylum Chordata; class Actinopteri; order Perciformes; family Sebastidae; genus Sebastolobus; species Sebastolobus alascanus. Next base: position 3,192,719 of record CAKAOJ020000195.1, read on the forward strand.
TGCATTATTTCTTCTGGCCAAAAGGCATCTTTTAATTATCAACTCATTTCCAATACTAAGTTCCAAATAAAACAAAGTGATGGTAGTTAATTTAACAGCTAAAGTAGCATTTAACACTGGATGGACTGCTGTTTTATACTGGAGAGTATTATTATTATGTGGGTTCTTGTATGCAGACATGGAGGCTAAGGGAGAAGAAAAGTGTTAAAGGTCTTATTGATAACATTTTATGTAGACGGATATTTCTAAAAAAAAAAAAAAAAGTATAGCTTTTCCTCAGAAGATTATGACTGAATTAATCATTTAAAAAAATTTGACGGGTCCGAAATGAATGTTTTGTTTATCTCTGTGGAAGATCCGACGTTTGGTTCCCACTTCTAACTAGAATGGCACTAGGAGAGCGCAGACCTCCGCCAAGGTGCGTGACTTTAAAAACAGATCACAGCTCACAGCAAGGTGTGTTTCTGTGTAACGCATCAGCGGATGCCTCTCTCATTCAGCAGCCTTGATATGTCTATATGACACTACGTTATCTCTCATCCTGTCATCTATAGCTTTTTTTCTTTCTCACCGCGGACGGCCAGCAGCTTCCGCACACACATCCACACACGTATCTCTCTGCTCGAAGAAGGAAGAAGGCGGGGTCATGCGTCATCAACGCGTCATCAAACAAACCAACGCCGGTGAAAACATAACTGCCTTAGGCCTTGGCGGAGGTAACAAGGCTTGTGAACCAATAGTATAACGACGTTGGTATCACGAGGTTTCTCTGTGTCGTCAGCGATCAAGTTGTCAGTTAGTGTGGAAAAAAAACTGGCTGAGTTTGACTTTAAGTGCCTGGCAACCACTTGTTGTGAAGTGAATGCAACATCTAGTGGCTGAATGTTATCAATAGCACCTTTAAAACTTATTGTGGACAAAAAGAAATGTAGTGTGAAGACTTTGATTTCAAGTGAGGAAGCAGCAGTAGTAGTCAAGATGTTTGTTGTAGTTGAACCGCTAAGTGACGATAATGCTTTGAGCACTTCAAATTCACTGAACATCTGGCGGAAATGTCAAACTTATCAGTGAGATAAAACATCCTGAAGCTATGGCGAGGGCAAATAAAGAAAGGAAAAAACAAACACGACAATAAAATATACGACTGAATATAATCTGTACAGATCAAAAAAAAAGCTGAAGACGGTGACACTGAATAACATGATTGTGATGTTGCCGTCTTCTCAGGAGTTCATATGAAAAACATTCTCAGTGGTCAGACAATGGACACGACGACGACGTGCGCAGGAGGACGAAGCATTCCTCCTCCTTCACTCTCCAACAACAGAGTTTCATTTGTTTTCTTTTTCTTAAAAAAAAACGTTCTTCATGTGGATTAAAAAATAAGTTGGGGGGGGGGGGGTCCTCGGGAGGCGTCTGGACTTTCTTCTCAATGGCACAGAGTTTTGCCCGAAGGCTCGTTGCTCCTCCTCAACATTTTTTGGGGCGAGGAAGACGAATGTTTTTAAAAATGACGTGAGCTACAGTCATCGCTGTGTTGGTTGGTTCACAGTGTGTGTGTGTGTTTGTTTAGACGGGCGGGTCAGGTGAAGCTAACACCAGTCAGCGATGTAATCAAAGTCAGAGAACATGTTCTGCTCGTCCGTGTTCAGCGCTCGCGGTTCCCTAGGCGGGGTTAAGATCGGAGCCTCTGAGGTAAATTCATCGTCGAAATTGCTGACGTCGTTGGCGCCCTGAATGGTCGGCACGAACGGCGGCTTCACCTTCTTAGACAACAGTCCGTTCCAATCCATGTTCTGCCACAAACAGAGAGGGTCACGTTAGTGTTTTTTTTTCTTTTATTATTATTACAAAATGATGGTGCAAATTGTGTTTTGGTTCCTTACCCTGAAGAATAGATGTTTCTTAACCTCCTCTGCGTCCCTTTCTCCGGCTCCCAGTCGTCGTTCTGGACTCCTTCTCAAAAGCTGAGCACAAAGGAGAAGCATAAATAATAATATTAACATATATATATATATATATATATATATATATATATATATATATATATATATATATATATATATATATATATATATATATATATATATATATATATATATATATATATATATATATATATATATATATATATATATATATAATATATTAACACTACCAGGGACACAATACACGGGTCATTTACTGGATCAAATCCTCTCATACTCAACACAGTGAGTGATTGTCAGGAATAAGCAGTTTGCACTTTTTTGTGATTATTCAGTTGTTTGAATTCGATCACTTCCTTCTCAGACTCTCTCTACACACCCTCCTCATGATGGAGATGGCCTCGGTCGAGAGGAACCGCGGGTAGCGGACCTCGTCGTTGACGATGCTGTCGAACACCTCCTCCTCGTCGTCACCGGGGAAGGGCGACTGAAAAGAGACGTGCCAAGATGTGAACGTTGAAGACGTCAAAACTGCTGCTGACATGACAACATTCGACGATGTAAAAAATCACTGAATGCCTGGGAAGGTTTTGTAGAATCATTAATCACACTGAACATCTTGAGGAAACAAGCGCTCACCTCCCCGACCAGCATCTCAAAGATGAGGACGCCCAGCCCCCACCAGTCCACAGCGCGAGTGTACGACGTTTCGGTCAAAACCTCGGGAGCTAAAAACTCTGGCGTGCCGCAAAACGTGCTGGTGCGGTCCCTGAAACCCATTCCTGAAAGCAACAGAGTCGGTTTAATAAAAGGACCAATCCTCCTAAAACTATCTCCCTGTTCATCCTTGTTAGGGGAGATCCATAACTGATAGGTCCAGAATATTCAAGGCGGTAGTTTTACAGTCTTGTTTAATCTTGAAGTATAAAGCCTTCAGTATAATAGCTTTTCCATTTTACCTTCTTTGCAAAGCCCGAAGTCGGCAATCTTTACATAGCCCTCTGTGTCCAGAAGCAGGTTATCCAGCTTCAAATCTCTGCAAATCAAAAGAGATTGTTGAAGACTCGGTGCTCCCGACGGGTGTGGGACTGAACTGAATGACTCAAACTGCTTACCTGTACACAATCTTATGGTCGTGCAAGAACTGTAATCCCAATACGACGCAGGCTGCATAAAATCTGCAAGGGGAACAAAGCACCTAGTAGATTAGGTTACATGAGTTTTACTGAATATGAAGGAACCCAGGAAGGCTACAGTATAGAGGAATACAAGTATTACACACTGAGGGGACGTTTTGTAGAGAATACTTTATATATATATATATATATATATATATATATATATACACTTTATATATATAATAATTTAGCTCACAATATTAAAATAACGCCACAGCCCAACAATGACGAAGGCACCCATAAGCCAATCAGAATCAAGAAACACGACCCAGACAAGTCTGATCAACCATGAAATCCACGCGGCCCTCATAAACACCTCACTGACAGGTTGAACACTCACATGGCCCTGGGCTCGGAGAAAACGTCGGCGTGGATGTGCATCATCAGGTCGCCTCCCGCCGCGTACTCCATGACAAAACAAACGTGCTCCTGCGTCTGGAAGCACGCAAACAGGTTGACCAGGAACGGGTGGCGGACGCTGTTGACCGCTTCGAAAATCCTCTTCTCGCACATCAGACTGGCAAAGAGAGGAGTGTGAGTGTGAGTTAACTGAAACTTCCTTCTACATCAACACCTGACTACTCCTCTAAGAAACACAATTATATTACCATTTTCTTTATATTTCAAATTGCAGCCTTGCAGTACTTTTGGCAGAAACCTTAAATGTTTACCTGTCCACCTCATCGCGAGCCACAATGTCTCCTTTCTTCAGCGCTTTGATAGCGAACATCTCTCCTGTGCTTTTATATTCTGCTAACAACACCTGAGGAGGGGAAGAAGAGGAAAGATACACTTTAAAGAAACTACTCTCTGCCTGCTTTGTTCTGTTGGATTAGAGCTGAAACAATTAGACAATTAATCAATTAGTCTAACTAAAACTTACAGAAAATGAATTCGCAACTATCTTTACAATTTACAAATGGTTTAGGTAATATTTAACGCAAAAATGCCAACAAAATGCCAACGAAAAGCATCAAATCCTCGGGTTTCAAAAGCCGGAACTGGGAACCGGCTTCTGAAACGAGAGGATTTGATGCTTTTCGTTGTCATATTTGATAGTAAACCTAATATATTTGGGTTTTGGACTGTTGGTCACATAAAACAAGACGTCACCTTCAGCTCTGGGAAATTTTCTGTCATTTTTTTTTTTTTAGACAAAACAATCAAGCCCCTCGCTTAATAATAAGAGACAGATTAATTGAGAATGAAAATTAGTTGTTAGATGATCAAATGAAACGTACCTTTCCAAAGTGACCACGTCCGAGGACCGCCACACATTTGAAGTCTTGGAGACTGAAGAGGAACTCCGCTTCTTCCCTGTGAAAAAGGATCAGTGTTTACATGAGTATATATCTATTATGAATTAAATGTAGAGAGAGAGAGAGAGGAACCAGCCTGTAGCAGACGACGACGTTGTTCATTTTTGCAACAAGACAGTTAAACTCCAAAGCATGAAGACTCAAAGCCAGGGGGCAGTGTTTACAGCCATGTTACTACCTCAGCTCCACTCAACCCTTTTATATCAGAACATTACGACTGAACAGAAGGTTACAAGAACCGTAACAACAAAATCAACAACGGTGGCACGCCTTTCTCAAATAAAGATATTCCTCTCTTCTTCTTTTTAACTTTCATTTGAAATGTACACAAAGCTTTAAATAAAAAGGAACACAAACAGGACGAGCACGTGGCTCCCCTACCTTATCTCTGTGTCTTTCTGGATGGCGATGAGCTCCAGGTCCGGAGGCTGCATCTCCTGCTCCGAGTGGTCTCTGTCCAGGTCCGGCTTCAACGCCATGCTGTTCCTCTTGTTCAAGAAGTCGAATGAGGCGAGGGCGTCCTGCAGAGAGGGAACACGGAGAAGAATGGATAGTAGGAAAGTGAGTAAACGTAAAAACCATTGAGGTTTTGGTCAACTAGAAATGACGAGGGATGGGCTTTTAGCTATTATTTATAACTGTAAAATGATAGTTACATCTGTTGTGTCTTAATAATATTCACAAATATGCTTTGATAATCACTACATAATACGATCTGCATGACTGTATTCAACTGCAGGGATTTTTGAATTAAATCAACTATACATAAAACTAAATAGTTTAGTCAAGCAAATCCTGCGACTATTACTCGACTAAGCTCTTCTTTGGTTATGGGTGACTCTACTGATGATCGCAGGTGACAACATAGTGAGGAGGACATGAGTCGATACATGACTAAGGTCTTATTTTAAGTTTTTTTTGTGGCTAACGCAGCATTTTATTAGACGACAGTAGTCAAAAATAGTTTATTGTTTTTTTTGGCTCGCCCGAACATGAACTGACGTCGTGAATGAGTCTCACATCAGTCAACTGGATCACTGTACCTGTACTTCCTCCTTGTCGGGCATCTTATCCTGCACCAGTGGTTCTCTGATGTCGTCGGGTGCCGGGTAGTGTTTGGGTCCTGGGGTGGGCTCTTTGTCAAAGTCCAGCTTGGTCACCAGCGGGTCACTGTGTATCAGCAGAGGTACGTTTAACACCTTGTGCTTTTCTTAGTTTTAGTGCGAGTTGTTGATTACTTCTGAATATCCTTCGTCCGTGTGTGTGTGTGTGTGTGTGTGTGTGTGTGTGTGTGTGTGTGTTACCTGCAGGGTTCTGGTGAACCAGGCAGGCTGCTGTGTCCGGTCTCAGCCGCCTGCGGGCTGAAGGAGTTGGTGCTGACGGTCGGTATGGCTCTTCTCACCAGGCGGCCCCAGGTGGCGATGTTGATGTTCATCTGAGGGGCTCGCAGGAAGGTTATACCTGATAACGAAGAGGCAAAGAGGCGACGATATTTATAAAGGACAGTGAGAAACGGAAAGTAATCTCTCCTTCTCTTTAGATACCTACAATAGTAGACTCACTTCCGGTGCCGTCCTAGGCGGCAGCCTGCTAGAGTTGCTCTACGTCATCTTGTGTCTTTTCCACTTTTTTCTATATTTATTTACTCTTTCAAGTTCTCTCGTGAATTAAAGTAGTTCCATTCTCATGTGCAATATCACTGTTCATTGTGTGCAATATTACTTCCTTTTCTGTTTTTTACTTATCTAAAATTTGATTTTATTTATCTAAATTTTTATAATCTTTTTTATTTTACTTATTTAATTTTTCTTATTTTATTTCACTTATCTTATTTACTAATTTTACTAAATGTATCCTACTTTATTGTTATTCTATTAGGCACTGGTGCTAGAAATAGTACTTTGGATTTTATACACTTGACTTGTTGTAATTTTGAGCAATCTCTGGCACAAGAATTTCCTTCGGGATTAATAAAGTTCTATCTTATCTTATCTTATCTTATCTTAGTACGCCTTGAATAAGTGCGAGGTAATGTTGACTCGCCTTGCTGCTTCGAGAAAATCTTCTTTTGTCTTTGAAGCTTTGGTCGTCTCTCAATGACGGGATTGAAAAATGTTACCTGAACAAGAGAAACGAAAATTTAGACAACACAGAAAGCAGCTGGTACGGTAGGAAACACTTTTAAATATAAACATTATAGGATGTACTCAAACAAGATGAAAATATAAACAGACAGATTACTTATTGTATTTTTAAATTTCTGTCCATTATGGTGAATGTCAATAATAGTCAGCGTGTGCGTTTGTGTGTGTGTGTGTGTGTGTGTGTGTGTGTGTGTGTGTGTGTGTGTGTGTGTACCTCAGCAAACAGCATCCCCTGTGGCTCTAGGTAAAGACACATTCCGTGACGCTGGTTGTCCAGAAAGTCCTCCAGTCGTAGGAACTTGACGGCGCAGAGCGAACGCCAGTCGCGCCAGTACACCGAGATCTCCAGCTCACGAGACTGCAGGACACACACAACACACACACATACACAACAAACAGATGTGAAACACGCCGACTGTGTTGCTCAAACACAACGCTGAGTCAACAGCACGGATGTAGGTCAAGGGCAGAACTCTATGTGTGTGTGTGTGTGTGTGTGTGTGTGTGTGTGTGTGTGTGTGTTTGTGTGTGTGTGTGTTTGTGTGTGTGTGTGTGTGTGTTTGTGTGTGTGTGTGTGTGTGTGTGTGTGTGTGTTACCCGGTCCAGCTCCAATGTAAACTTCTGGTCCCAGGCCTGGTTACTGACCGACTTCCAGCTTGTTTGTCCGACTACCGTGTTGTCCAGCTTCAACACCGCGCTGATCTCATCTGAGGAAACACACACAAACACGTTATCTATTAAGTACTGATGTGTTAACAATGCCCTGACTTTGACTGTATTTCAGTTGGTATTAGACAAGGTCTCTTACAGGTCCATTATGGTCCAGCTGTGATTTATTCATTATGTAATCGCAGAACTACTTTCCAGTCTTTCTTTTATCATTATTTCGATCTACTCACTGGAGAGCTCCTCGCTCTTTGTCATGTTCCGTGAGCTCACACCGCGGTTTCGGTTCGCTCGGCTGATGAAGGACGAGCGCGTCTCGCTGGGGCTCCAGCCGGGCAGCGGGACAGACGCAGCTTTGGAACGACCCGGGACGTTTTCCAGAAGGTCCTGGCAGCCCATGAGCCTGACGTCTAACGTGCCTGGAAGTGAGGTTGGACGATACGCATCCATTTAATCACACAATCTGTCTCGTTCAAAGTTGCTCAGTTATCCCATTTTGCGCATTGTAGCTGGTCTTTGCATTTGAATATATTTTCAAACTTTATCAGGTGAAGGCTATTACTTTGGGTAATAATAATAACAAGATGTAGTGATGAGAAATGACGTGTGTGTCTGTAAATCTCAACTGGTTGCTAACTAACAACTGGTATATAGGAGAATAGGATGATGCTGGGATAATAAGAGTGTAAACCATCACCATCGTTGTGTCTTTTGGTCCAGTTACCTGTGAGTGCAGCGGGCTTCGTCACCGTGCTGTACTGGTTCTGCGTGGAGATGATGCTGGATCTGGGACTGAGGACCGGCGAGGACAGCAGGGACAGCTCTTCCACGATGCTGCTGCTGCGAGGGTGGTTTTTAGGCAACTCGTTGAGGCGCTGCTCCAAGGAATATCGCAGGAGGTCGAGCTTCTGACTGGACTCGTTAAAACGAGCCTGGGCCTGGAGAGAGGGAGGGGGGAGGAGGGAGGAGGGGAGGGAAGGAAACAGTAGAGGTGGAAATGAGTAGGAGAGGGAAAGAAACACAGAGAGAAACATCAATTACACGGCCCATTGTATTTTAATGGAGCAGAGCAGCTGTGCAGGGATCAGTTTCATTTAAAGCCTGTGAAAAAGCATCAGGTCTAGAAGTGATGAGAATCTTGTTCCTGCTCGTTGTAAATCACCATGGAGGTAGAAGATGTGAGTTTTACATGGGTATAAACCAGGGGTCTGCAACCTGCGGCTCCGGAGCCACATGCGGCTCTTTAGCCCCTCTCCAGTGGCTCCCCGTGGATTTTTAAATTTATCATTTATCATTCTTGTAGTTCTACGGTGATTCTTACATTCTCCAGTTGTAAAAATCTGTAGCCTATACACCGAATAATTTTTTTTTTTTTATCATTTCAGTCAACCAAAATGTGCGTCATCTACGGCCTGGTGCCTTATCCTCTAATTTTGCCGAACCTCAATAGCTCAATAGGCTAGCTATGGATTCTAAATCCCAAAAAAGAAGTCTCGGGGGGGAAATAGAGAATTTAATAGTGCGTGGACAGATTCGACAACAAAAAAAGTAATTGAAAGTCATTTCCAGAAAAAGCACACTGGATTTGCTGAAAAGCCAGCAGCAGCAGCAGCTTCTAGCCAAATGTCCTGAGATGTTTCTTCAATGTCCTGCCTCTCATTTGCACTCGGGCCCCTCACTGCATTAGACTTAATAGGCTGTGTTACCTTCATTACAATGCTCAAATGTTTTGCGGCTCCAGACAGATTTTTTTGCTTTTGGGCCTAAAATGGCTCTTTTGAGAGTAAAGGTTGCCGACCCCTGGTATAAACTCACACACGTACAAACACCCACCTCTGAATGTGCTCTCTTTTCTGTGACTTTCCCCGAGCCCAGGAGCTTCATGACGTTCTTGGCTCCCTCTGCCACGGCGGACTCTATCTTGGCGTGGTGACACAGTTCCTCCACCCGAAGGTCCAACGGGCTGATGATGGGCTTGTCTGGAGGACGGAAGGAAGTACGGGATTCTTTAATTTAGACGGATTTGTTCATAAGACACTATTTCTGAATCGATCACTGAGCGCGAGCGAAGGCTCACCCATCACATCGTTGCTCTCGAAGCTCATCTCGCTGGCCTGGCTGGCCTTGAGGATCTGCATCCTGATGAACTCGATCTTCGTCTTGCTGTCCTGAAGCATCTGCTGGGCGGTCGCTAGCAACTTACGATCCTGGTAACAAAATCAGAAAGGAAACAATCACTGTCTGTTGATGGTGAAAATATTGCTATATATCGACGTACATTACTATGAATCAAAGGTTTTAATAGTTTTTTTTCTCTTCCGTATAAAAACTGGATGTCAGGACTTTATAGATGACCCTAATTGCACACCATCCCTCCCTCGTCCACTTAAACAGCCAGGACGCCAGCTCATGCCCTTAATTGGAGCCAAAGAACGAGTGACCACATGGAAAATCTTATTCATCAAAAAAAGAAAGTGGAATCTCATTGTGTGTTGTAATTACTGTCCCTCTCGTATGTGCCAATACACACACACTCACATAAACACATACACACACACACACACAGAGTGGTGTAAGCAAACTCCACCCAGAGTTCCTCTGAAGTTTAAACCCTGGTTGTTGATGGCGCCGAGGCGCGCAGGAAAGACCTCTGTCCAGCAGGCATTTCCTCTCTGACATCAGGACAGGACTATTTCCAACTGGAAGGTGCCTCTGTCTGTCTGTCTGACTGGCCGGGGGACGTCACGGTGTTGCGTAAGCGACCTCCACCTTCCAGACAGTGGGGATCATGTGGCGGCTTTCAATCCCATTTACTGTAGTTCAGTTAAAGCACTAAAGCTCTGCGGGCACCTCTCGTTTCCACACCACACTCACTTGAACACAGTTGTGTTATTGAGTAAAGTCAAGGACTCATGCCTGGTTAAAATTAGACATGACATTAACCCAAGTTAGACATCCCAAAGTTCTCAATACTTCATAATGACCTTGTCTTTGTAAAATTGTTCTTGTTCATTTAAAGCTGGTCACAAATCAGCACAAATTTCCATTACACAGTTTTTGAGAGCATTTCTGTGGGTTTTATTACATTTGGGCAGAGCCATGCTAGCTGTTTCCAATCTTTATGCTAAGCTAAGCTAACCAGCTGCTGGCTGTAGCTTCAGAGTGGTTTCTATCTTCTCAGCGTATTTCCCAAAATGTCAAACTATTCCTTTAAATGGATTCTCGAGCATGAGAAATGTAATCAGTCCCGGCTGGATTAAATAACACCTAACATAACCACAGAAACATTTTATGAAGAGCAGAATTACATCACTGGCAAAGTGGAGACTCACTACTGCTGAAACCCTACACTCTACTAAACCGTCTACTACAAAGTGGCTTCAATTACTACTGACGGACACAAGAACCAAGATCTCGGTGCTCCAGCTGTTGTTATCAGTTCTGGTAACTTACACACACACACACCTCCCAACTAAATGATAGTTTTCCTCTCTCTGAGCATTAGAGGAGCCACTAAGAGCTTTGTGAACAAACAGCGGTGCATATGACACACAGTATTAGTCAGCGCCTTCTCATGTTTCCTCCTCCCCTACAGCGAAGCTGTAAACCAACCATGCATCATTCTACCACCTGCAGACTGGTTTTCAACCTGCTCACTCCAGTTTTCATGCGATTAAGACCATGGTACCTTTCTAAAAACACTCCTGTGTTACCTCAAGTCAAAAATAAAAAGATAAGCATCGTGATTATGAGTCTGGAACAAACCTAAAACCTGATGATGGAGTCTAAAATCAATCAGTGTTGTGGTGGCTCCTTATTCCTCTTGAACTGACAAAAGGTCATTTAAAATATAATTAAGGTATATTATCACTTGAGTCTTATTTTCCCAGTTTGGGCCATAATCAGTTATGATAATGTACTCACCAAAGTAAAAGCTGAGATCTGGGAACACAACAATATTGCTCTAATGAGGTCCAACGGGGCAAGAAACACAAGCAGTAAGACATTTAGGCAGTTTATGAACAACACAACACTTATTAAAAAACTATGGTTCCAGACCTGGGGGTGTGGACCTCCACAAGGTGTCGCAAGATAAACAGGTCAGGAGATGAGGAAAGGAGGACATGGGAAACATTTTACTTTCAGATTTTCCTCTAACTGTATGATTTCTTGGAATAATTGTGTGGATATATATATACTGTATATCTTTTATTATTAGGCCCCTAAAACAATTCAAATCAAACAAGAGGAAAGAAAACTTTTTAGTTGAACTGGTCACAACCAGCCGACAAATGTTATGTTTTTTTAAAAGGGGTGGGAGACACTGATCTGAATTGCTTAAAACAGAAAGTGAGCACACATTTATAAAGAGAAATGTTGCCAAATATCCCTCATTGCACAGGAACACTCTGTGTGGAAGTTGATTTGTAAACGGATGGATTTTTACAACAGCTAGTTTGGCTAGTAAGTTTACTATTCACCCTCATTTTCTCTTCCAAATAAGTTTGGCTAAGGTGAAGGTTTGTTTAAAACCGTTCTGATTGTCTGACTGCTCGTGTTTCTTGCCCAATATTATTTTAGTGGTGTTGTCACAATGTTGTTATTGCCAAAATAAATTAATTACAGCTTAAAAGACCCAGCTGAACATACAGAACAACTGATGTGTCTGCTCCCCCCTCTCCTGCCAAGTCTCACCTTGGAGGGCCCGTTGGAGTACATCAGAATCATGTTCTCGGCTCCCTGTTTGACCTTGAGCTCGATGTCGTTCTGTCTTTTCAGGGCGGCCAGGCGGCTGCTGCTGGTGCACATTCGCGCCTCACTGTTGGGTGTATCTGGGGTCAAAGGGCATTCTGGGTAAAGACACAAAGAAAAGAAGCACAAGTTATAACCTTTTTGGAAACAACCACAGATAAATGACTCTGTATTTGCTACTGGAGACAAATATACACCGACTGTAAATAGTAACTCAGCATGCGTGTGCTATTTTTGGCTGCTGGCCATTTTGAAGTTAGCTCTCAAACAGACCTGGAGCAACAACTTTGCTTACAAAAAACACGTCGGGTAGCAACTTCAGCAGTCACATAATGTATCCAGCAAGGTCTGCTGTTTATAATTTGATAAGATTTGTTAAAACAAGACGCCAATTAACTCTCGACACAGAAATAACTACACCAGCCAACAACACTAACAATTGGAACAGGAGTCTGACATAAAGTAGAATTTCAGATCAATAAATGGTTTCATAGTGAGACTGACAATCGGACTGGATGTATGCTTTGATACAGAGGAACTATAATACAACGGCAATCACTGCTAATTCAAATGAATTCTCGGTCATCTCATTGGCTCTCTCCTGAAGTATGGAGGACGAAACCTGTCAAAATAAAAAATTAAATGACTAAATAAATAAATAAATATGCCATTAAATGTAGCAAAAATATAAAAATATAATTGAGCCATTAATTAATTGATAAAATGTGACATAAATTGATATTTCTGTTTTAATTTGCTTCTTTATTTATTTGCTTCTTATTTGTCCGAGATTTTAACTCTCTGCGAGCATAACAGGGCTTTGCGATCATCGGGTCAACTTTTTTTAGAAGTCCCGAGGTCGAGGTATAAGCTGTGGGGTGATCGTGCTTTTGCTGTCGCTGCTCCGAAACTATGGTACAAGTTACTCCCTGATATACGCACTATCACTGACCTAGTACTTTTTAAATCTAAGCTCAAGACCTTTTTATTTAGATTGGCTTTTAATACCTAGTAGCGCTGTGACATTTTCCCTGTGCTTTTTATGTACCTTTTTATGATTTTATGATATGTTATGTTATGTTATGTTTTTATTCCTGTTATTTCTTGTTGTTAATGTGAAGCACTTTGGGTACCTTTTGGTTATTGTAAAGGGCTAAACAAATAAATGTTGATTGATTGATTGATTGATTGATTGATTGATCTTTGTATTAATTCCCTTATTTATTTACGTGTCTGTTTAATTTTCCCTTTTGTTTATTTATGTATTTCTTTTTATTAATTTTTAAATGTATTTATTTATTTTTGCATTTATTGTTTATTTGTTTTGCATTTATTTATTTATCTTAATCTATTTTATATTAATTTTTAAATGTATGTATTTACTTATGTATTTATGCATTTGTCTATTTCTGCACGATTTTTTTTCTGTTCAAACGTTAACAGCAGAGGGAAACCCTGCGGTCATCTCTGTTCTGAGCAACTGAAAATAACAAAAACAAGTGTGGACTTGCAGACAACTACCAATATTACAGGGACGTTACTGCATACGCAAATGTGGTAAATAAACACTTACGGCTGCTACATATCCACGACAATATCTATTTCAGATTTTCCCATTACATTGCTTTTTGTTTGTAAAAGAGACAACACAGCGCTACTGGGCCGATATCTATTTATGCTAATGAATTCACACACATACAGCCACAGACACACGGAGTGAAAATTTAAATCTGCTATCCCCCGAGCCGGACCACAGTTCTGGCCGATGAGCTCACTGTTTTGAAGTGTCTTTTGGTCATGTCTGGACTCGAAACTGGCGCAGAGAGAGAGAAAACCCCTCCCCAGGCTGATCGCTGCAGCACAGCAGAGCGAAACATTCTCACACACAGGTGAGGTGGGCAAAAAAACCTGCCTGACTTCTCCTGACTTGACTTGCAAGTTCAGTTTCAGTGTTTACAGTGTCATAAAGCAACTCCTCTTAGAAAGGGACCCAAAGAGTACACTTAGAAAGCGGTGCCACGTCCGAAACACAAACAATGCCGGACCTACGAAAGTAATACACCAGTATGTATATAACTGAAAGTATTTTAGCTCAATTCTCTTCCTTTTTTTAAAGTCCCGTGAGAAAAAAAAACAAGTCACACGTGACGTAAACACTGATACTGATCACCCTGAAGGGGTTCATCTAAGTGAGCCCGACTGGCGTTATCTGAAATAACAGCGGCGGGGAAAATCATTTATTCTGGAAGACGCTGCCAAACGCAGATAACAATAACCAGCAGGCGGGTCTGTGATTCATTCACGCTGAATGTTTGGTCAAAACAGTGTCTAAAAGATTCCTTTGAACACCTGCGGGACATGGGCAAAAAAAAGGAAAGCATGTGACTCTTTGAACTGAAAGTCTAAATGATTCATCTAATGACCCTTAATAAGCTGAGAGAGCATCGCTGCAGAGCTGTCTGTGCAGGAGGGGAGGATGTTAGCCTTTTCCCGGGGCAACCCTCTAGTATACAGACACACACACACACACACACACACACAAACACACACACACACACACACACACACACACACACACACACACACACACACACACACACACACACACACACACACACACACACACACACACACTGAGAGAGAGGCAGGGCTAGACGGGAAAAACAGAGTGGGCACTTGTAGATTCTCATCCAAATAACACGTGTGTGGAAAAGCCTGTGGAGCAAGGTGAGAATGTAACAGGGACTTGACTTTAGCATTCATAAAATCCACATTGCATAATAGGAGTCTGTAGCCTCACAGCGATGACATTGAGATCACGTTAAGAAACACACGTGCGAAAGTGCTGCGCGTGTCATCCAGTCTACGTTCGGGGCTTTCCTCTCTGCGGGGGGGCAGGGGTTTGGTCAAGGTCACATCGAGCCAAGAATTCAAGGACCCCCCCCCATCCGCCCCCCCCCCCTTCTCAGCGCGGTTCAGCCCACGCTGGGCCAGAGGACAAGATACCGAGCTACTGAATAGCTGCAGGGCTGATGTCACTGCTGGACAGCTGACAAGGGGAACCCTCCCTCAGATTAACCCCGTCTGTATCTGATGGGAAGGCAGCGGGAGAAACGCCAACAATACTCTGCTAACAATTACATCACGATCCGGAGAGCTGGACCTTAAACTGGCGTGGGTGGTTTTGTCACTTGATCTGATGACTGGAAGTAAAACAGACTGGACTTGTTTTCAGGGAGTAAACTGCTGATCTCAGGGCAAGTCTCTCTTTATGAATGAGATCATATGTGACGCAGAAGTCACCAGTGTCGGAGCTGCTGCTGCTGCTGCTCGCAGACGGCACCTGAGAGCGAGTCGGTCCGTTTCTGGCCTCGGCTGAGCGGCGTGGAGAATAACCAGAGCCCCCCCCCCCTTCAACCTTCTCCTGGAACAAAAACACATTCTGGCTGCTCGCAGAGGCAACAGAGTAACTCCTTCCTACTAATTCAGGAAAACAAGCGCTGTCTCACGCGGATTCGAGAGCTAAACGCCTTTTCGACAAGTTGTCTCATGACCGTGGAGCCGGGCTGCCCTCGGTCCCTCTCCATCATTTTTTTTTTTGCGATAGCCGGCGACATTCCGCTGGCGTCGCGTCACTTAAAAAGAAAGCCCTCGTTCATCAGATTGGGAGTCTCCGAGTCAGGCTAAATTTGTTCCCACTTAAGATAACCATTTACCAAGATGACCTGCTTTCCCTCCCCTCCTCGTCTACTTCCTAATGTCAACTGAACCGGAGGGGGGGGGGGGGGGATGTGATGGTAACAGGCAGACAAATACCATTCCTTCTCTTCCTGAATTCACCCGTACACCAACAAATGCTGCATGACGGCGACTACTGTAACAAAACTATATTATGCGGCGGGTAACTCTCTCCAAATTCCATTGTCGTCGACAAACGCACAGGAGCGGGCTTTCAACAGCCTCGGAGGGGAACAATCAACGGCTCATTGTAACTGTCGGAGGAATGTGGAATGCAACAATGTCGGCCTCTGGAGAGTGAGTCACCTCCGAACGCTCATGTGATCATATAGGTGCTGTTCTGACACTACTCTGACAAAATCATTTACCCAGCCATACTTTGCATTCGCAACAACAAACCAGTATATTGAGCTGAGCGTACACTACTGTACCATTTTACAAATGTTGTTGTGTAATTCCTACTCCTACTGTACAGGCAGATCGTTTGCGGCGTAAAGCCGAATCTCACGGTTTATGCGCTCACGCTGTACGGTCCCGTCGGGCCCCTGAGGACCGTTCTGGCTGTTGACAGTTGTCAATAAAGATTCGTTTGAAAGCTCCGAGGCAGGTAAAGATTGTTTGCTAGCAGTACGGGTCACAATGCATACAAGGCAGAAACGTACTGCCTTGATCACCCGTGCCATCATCGTTCCTCGGACGCCCCTGTACACTGCACGGCAAACGACGCCCGACGAAGCTGAAATTAGGTCCGACTCTAAAATGAGTTGTGCGGCTCAAAATTCGGGCCAGAAACGGGCTAAAATCATACAGTGTATGTGTAGCAATATGTAACTAGCCCTACAATTCAAGGCTCAGATACAAGGAGCTGACCTAAAAGCGCACAACTACAACAATGGTGTATTTGTACGGAAGTGGAGTAGAGCATTAGCTTATGTC
Organism: Sebastolobus alascanus; assembly: GCA_916701645.2. Classification (NCBI taxonomy): domain Eukaryota; kingdom Metazoa; phylum Chordata; class Actinopteri; order Perciformes; family Sebastidae; genus Sebastolobus; species Sebastolobus alascanus. Next base: position 3,209,380 of record CAKAOJ020000195.1, read on the forward strand.
AACTGCCTTTACTGCTTGGTTAATGTTTACTAAATCCTCTGGGAATGCTTTGCTGTAGTGTTTCTGTTGTTACCTAGCAGTTCTTCGGGGTCTTTGACCACGATGTGGGCGTTGAGCTCTTGCAGCTCCTGGTGAAGCTCCTCGACCTTCTTGTTAGATTTTTTCAGCATGTTGTCAACGTACGCCAGGCTCTTCTTGTCTGTGGTGACCTGAGGGGAGGAGAGTGGAGGAGGAGACGTGTGAGAAAATCTAATCTAATGGCAAAGATTTAAAGGGAAATTTCACCAATTTGAATCATGAATGTCAGTTTACTAGTCATGGGGAGTACTACTGAGCCGGTGAAAACAGTTGTAAAAGGTCTCCGATTTTGAACTTTGATCTGTCTCTTATGAGTAACCCAACTTTATGGAAGTGAAGATTAAAACCGTACGCCTTTGGGAGAAAGAGATTTTACCTTTCGCAGGTTCTCGGCACCTTCTTTGATCTTCAGCTCCTTGCGGATCTCGCGGCGGATCTGCTCCTTGATCTCGTCCAGCTTCTGTTGAACCATGGTGTCGGACAGGTCCAGGTTGTGTCCCAGACCCAGTCGCTCCGCCACCAGCTGGCCCCTGGCATCCCCCTGCAGGAGGACAGCAGAGGAGGAGGAGGAGGAGGAGGGAAAAAAAGAGGAGATGAGGGGAAGATGTGGAATGTAATTTAGAGGAGGTCAGCGAGGGAGGAGGAGGAGAAGGAAGAGGAAAACGGGATGATAGAGAAAGAGGAGGAAGAGGACATACTGAGGTCAGTGACTCAGTCGACAAGTAGTCTAACCAACAGGACTTATCAATATAAACAGAAAGCAGCCCCAACTTTGCATTTCCGTTTTTGTCATGAGTGGCAGCTCATGACAGCAGTAAGGAAGTGATAAAAACAGAGGAGGAGCTCCAGACAGTTTCATCCCAGCAGTCACTTGAGTTTCTCATAATAACCACTCAAATCTGTGTGAAATAAGAGTGATCTGATCTTGAGCATCAATAGTAATTTCCTATTTACAAGTTCTACAATGAACATATTTCAAATAAACAAAGTTATAATGACTTAAATTGTTATATCTTCTGACAGAGCATGAGATTCAGCACAGGCAGCCCAACCTGAGTATTGGGAGGTCAACCCAGTGGGTGTGGTGGTGTGTTTTGAACTTAATCCAACCTCTGTATGCAGTGTTTTCACTGCTGCCGTCATTCACCGTTTACTTGCATCCTCAAAGCCGTCACCTTAACTAAAGAAGGATTAGCGGTCACTTCCTGAATGGCTTCGGCTTTAAAGTTGCGTTACACTAGTTGATGGCAGAATACGTCTGTGATTATCTGACTGAGGACTCAATCGAGGTCCTTTGGTTCGCAAATATGTCGTGGGACAATAACACCTTTTAATTGTGTTGCATGGTTACAACTATGAAACCACAACACTGCAACCTGTGAGTCATCATACATCGAGCAGGCCAAATTACAAACCAAAACATAACACCTGCCCTCACTTTGGTTCTGTATTAATAATTGCTCAATTAGTTGGAATTGTGATTCGACATCGGTGACCTTGGATGTTTTGGAAGACGTGCGCTCACTCAAGTCAAACTTTGTGTGCGATTCCAGAGAACAGAAACCAACTTAAAATGTAAAACGTGATTCAGAGCTCGCTGGAAGCCTCTGAAACCGTGCCAGAGTTTTTTTAAGTGTGTGGAAATGAACTTAAACCACTCATAAAACGAGGGCGTTAATGAGATGTGAAAAACGGCACATCGCCACTCTGTGACTACCACGAGATCTGCGTCTTCTTGCGTTCATTGTAATGACTTCACTATAAAAGAAAGCAGTCAAACCAAAAGCACTCAGTAACATTTGGCTTAATGCAATTTGCTTCAATTCAGTGGGCTGCTGTTAAAAGTACGAATGCCCGAGGAGAGGACGGTAAAAAAGATGGAGCAAGTCAACGAGACATAACAACCTCTATGTTTTCCTAATCTCTCTGCCTTACCTGAACTTCATCGGTCTCAGCCAACTCCATCTCTAGGTCGGTTGAACCGACCCGTCCTCTCATGTTCTGCTGACCAGCGCTAACCATCATTGCATAAACTCCACTGAAGTTCTGTTAGGAGAAATGATATCCTCCGCCGCAAAAGGTTAGGCTACACGATAGCTGGCAGAGGCTGCGTCCCAAGGCCACGCTCATTCACTCTGCCGGTGTCCGATTTTCTACCGCCCTCTCTTTCTCACACAGACACATTGACATCAACAGGGAAGATAAACCGTCCGAGCAGCGACGGCCAAATCCCTCTTAGCTTCTAACTCTGTGAGGTCAGAGCAGCCCAGAATGGGACCTAATCTCACTCCAGGGAGAGGACTGTGTCTAAAATTAACCCAAGTTAAAAACATAACACTGGCTGAGTCCATTGTGGCCTCCCCCCCCTGCAAAGCAACTTGTGTGGTGGAGGAGAAGCTGTGAAATGACACCCCCGCAATTGTAAGAAGGTTCAAAACACAGTAAGGAATGTTGTTAAAGTCTCAGTGTAGATGATGGTGAAGTTTGATGCTATGTTTCATCTATTGGGAAACAAAGCTTTTTAAAAACAAAAGTTTAACTCCTTATGAATTAACCTTGCAGGGTTTTCACTGGAAGACACAAGCTAGTAAAGCACCATACAGGCTAGGGGTGGGGGAAAAAATGTATACAACATAGTATCGCGATATTTAGCGTGGCAATATTACACAGCTCAGCCATAACATTAGGACAGCAGGGGCACCATGACCGGTCTGCGGCTACGCAGCCCCGTACGCAACAAACTGCGATGCACTGTGTGTTCTGACACCTTTCTATCGGAACCAGCATTAACTTTTTCAGCAGTTTGAGCTACAGTAGCTCTTCTATTGGATCGGGCAACACGGGCCAGCCTTCGCTCCCCACGTGCATCAATGAGCCTCGGCCGCCCGTGACCCTGTCGCCGGTTACCCGGTTTTCCTTCCTTGGACCACTTTTGGTAGGTCCTGACCACTGCAGACCGGGAACATCCCACAAGAGCTGCAGTTTTGGAGATGCTCTGACCCAGTCGTCTAGCCGTCACAACTCCGCCCTTGTCAAAGTCGCTCACATCCTTACGCTTGCCCATTTTTTCTGCTTCCAACACATCAACTTCAAGGACAACATGTTCACTTGCCTAACCCACTGCCAGGTGCCATTGTAACGAGTTAATCAATGTTATTCACTTCACCTGTCAGTGGTCTTAATGTTGTTAATGTTATGGCTGATCTATCGATACATGGACGTCAAGTAGCGATCTTTTATTATATGAACTATTAACCTCTTGAGCTGTGCGTACACTGTATGATTGTAGAAATGTTGTTGTGTAATTCCTACTCCTACTGTACGAGTAGATTGTTTGTGATGTAAAGTTTGCGATGTAAAGCCAAAGCTAATGATTTATGTGCTCACACTGTACGTGTAAAATAGAAAAAAAAGACTAGTCCCGTCAGCCACTGCGGACCGTTCTGGCTTGTGATAATATCATATCGTGGAGCCTCTGGTGATTCCCACCCCTAATATAGGCTGTATACTCTCTTATTCTTGCTACAGTTTCACAGAAAATGCAGGGTTTCCCCACAATGTTTTATTTTAGAGGTTGGCCACCTCACCTCAAACAAAGACCATATCCACCTTCTCTCCAAGAGGAGAGGCCACATTTCACACAGCCAAAGCCATCATATTTAGCGGCTATCATTTAGCCCGCCATCTACTAGCTCAATTGATCATCATAAGACAAGCTGCGTCAGGATCTTGGGGCCTCAGCTACACAGTTCCCTGGAGTAAATGCTACTTCTGAATGATTTATGTTGGGAAAAAAATAATCATGATTGGTACAATAAGGGATTTCCATGGGCTCTTGTGAAACCCTCTCCCACTCTCCTCTATAGGTGCTCACCTCAGAGGAAACTATGGTTTGCACATATCCTGGCTCCTTGATGACTCATAAGGTAAAATGGAGGTCACAACTCCTGGAAGTGGAAGAATTGTGTGTGTGTGTGTGTGTGTGTGTGTGTGTGGGGGGGGGGGGGAACAGCTCTCTTCTTCAGCTCACTGCCCTGCAAAACTTGTTTGCGCTGTAGCCGTGTTTGCCCGACGTGGTATGAGGACAGCGTGAGGACACCCTAAAGGCCCTATTTTACTGCGCAACAATACAAGGAAATCCATGAAAGGCCGATCAGATAAGGTGGAAAATAAATCAGCTAGTAGACCCACAAGGTCTGCGCTTTAATTTGAGATCAAACAAAGAACCTATATCCAAAGAAAGAGGACAAGAGCTCATTTGCAGGATTGGTTTCACCTCTTGTTTCTCTGTAACTGCAACACTTCCTCGAGTTGCTCTTTTACCTGTACTGTACGGCCCTTATCATTTCTCGCTGCTCAAACGCACTGCCTTGTCAGGGGAATGACGCCACGCCGAGAAGTCAAGACTTATTAGGTTCAAAGACGAGTGAAGCGGGAACTGTAAGCAAATGTTTCCACTCGTTGCAGCACAATGCATACAGTTTGTGATTGATGGAGGGAACTTGTTCTTGTCAGTCTGGCTCTGCTCGCTGCTCTGTGAAATGTTCAAGGCTCAAACGAAAAGACTGTATCTGAAACCTTTTAGCTACATGTGTGATTCAATATTACAAAAATTGAAAGGTCGCGGAGGTGCTTAATTATTAGATGGATAAAAAAAGGAGTTTATCCCCACAAAATAAAAGCAATAAAATGTATATCTATAGCTAGGAACTGTATTAAAACTAGGGCTGGGATGATTCACCTATCTCCCAATTTGATACTATCACATTGGCTCCGTTCTCTTTATACATCCATGGTCAGCTCCATCGGAGCCGTTTGAATGCATTTAACATAAATGTCAGTATATGGGTAGTCTACAGTTGTAGCGTCGGCTTATTTGACCACAGAGATGCGAGTGACGGGTGGCTTGACGGCACGCTACCGCAATACGATAGCGTTTCCTGTAAATGACAGAGTTAGCATGCAGCTTTAGCCATGATGTCTAGCTCTGCTTTTCCTGGCAATGTGTGAAACCCAGAGTGTTTCCATACTTTACTGTATGTGAAGTATTTACCACTTTGGATTTTAAATGTGAGGGTGCAGGTTGTATCCCTGCGAACCCTCCACCATTTTCTACTTTTGCGTTTCGGCTCGTTGCGGCCGGCTGCGGTTTGTTTTGGTTGACGGATACAGAATGGATATGACGTCACGTTACTCAGACTACAACATTAAAAGCGGTAACTTCCTTCTACCTCTACATAGACTCAAATTAAGCAAATATATCGATTCTGGCATTAAATAAATGTATTTCAAAATTATCAAAAAAAAAAAATTGCGATAAACAGGTGAATCGATTTTTTCCCACCCCTAATTAAAACAATTGTTAAACTGTTGATTATATTCTTACAAAGGTAAGGCAACTGTTAAATACACACGTTGAGAGCTCTTTTAGTGCCCAAGACATGAAAGGAAACTGTGAGGTAAAAGCAAACATTAGGTCTGAGCCTAAGTGTAAGCAGGTTAACTTGCTCTTAAAGTCTGAAAGCTTCAAGTCCAACAACAAGAGCCCCATTCAGACAATAGGACAATGGAAAAGTTGAGGCCACTATCCAGGCTTCATGCTTAAAAAGCCAAGCCCTTGCCATTTCTGCGAGAGGCCTATCTCGACCTACAACCTGACACCCGGCCGTCATAACCCCACAGCTGGCTGCAGAGTACTGGCCACAGCCTGGTGCTCAGCTGCAACCAGAAATAGCAGCGCAGGCTAATAAACGCAGATCCTACGAATGCAGCCTTCACACGAGCATTACACATATCCCACGTCAAGTCAAACTGTAGGTAATGTCTTGCACTTCAGGTCAATGTTAACGGTCATTTCTGAGCGGGACAGACAGTAGATGTATTGTGTGTCCAGAAAACCGACGCCGCAGGGTCACAAAGGAGAAGGAGCGATAAACTGCACTGAAGCACCTGTTGCTCTAAGGAGTCGATCTGGTTCCACTCCATATAAACCACCACGGTGATATATGTTAAAGTTTAGCTGGCTCAGTCGACCTCAGCTAAACATAGATACATCTTTTAATAGAGAAAGCAGGACTTACAAGATGGTATTTTTAAAGTCCTAATATGCAAAATGCACTATGATCACATTTAGGAATACAACACAGGGCTGGGCTTGTGTTATTGATATTTATCAGCTGTCACTGGTAACAAACTTAATCCTAACAGTTCAAACACTGAGCCAGCTTCCATTCAGTCCAAACGGATGGGTGTTAACTACACATACATTTTGTTTTTCATTTTAAACAAAAGCCCATCTGGGGACAAGCCTTGCAGATTAATTTATACTACAAATGCTAACTGTAATATTAGTCTATTCAGTGAACTGTCTTTGCATTTGTATCTGTCCTTTAAAAGAAATTTAAGTAATGACTTAGCCCTTTTTGCACGGATAACATTGGATATTAAATAATAAATACGTAAGGGATGATGTACAGCGAGCCAGTCATTGTTGTGAAATAAACCCTGACAGGGCGATGCCGCGGAGGGGTCTTGCATTGCCCTGAAGGGGTTTATTTCACAACAATGACCCGCTAGCTGTACATTATCCCGCTTATTACACGGCTACTTACTTAAGAAATCAATAATTTGACACAAAAACGGTCCTCCAGAGTCCGACATCAGAACTGCGCCCATAGCAACGGTCTGTTATACATAGCAACGGTCGGCTATAAAGAAATAACAGACCTTAGAATGCTATGATTGACCAATCAGAATCGAGTATTCAACAAAGCTGTGTAATAAATATATTTATATATAAATAACCCTGTAACACCAAATATCCACAGATGCTCTTATAGACTATAATTCTTACCGTCCTTAATGCAAATTTTTCTGTATTTGTATGTACAAATCATCTGTCACTTTATGTACATATTATATGTACATACATGTCACTGTAAATATAAATGGTACTATGTGTACATAAAGTATATAGACATCTCCACATGTACATGCTGTATGTAATCATCTAGTCCACATATATCCATCCAGTATTTATTTCTTTGCACTATTTGTATTGTTTACAACTTCCGAACACTTGACTTGTATGAACACTTGACTTGTATATAGATATTTTATTTTTTATTTTATTTTATTCTTTATTCTGTTATTTCTATTCTGTGTAAGTACATTGACAGAGTGAAATCCCTTGTATGTATATACATGGCAAAGTAAACCTGATTCTGAAGTATATTGTCGTTGGAGGGGCAATATTTTTGCAGAGATTTGCAATATGTAATGTGATGTCAACCATTATCAGCCAGCTCTGGTGATAACTTTACATCACCTAGCCTGGCTTAATGACTGGCTTGATAATAAACCTTACAAATACTGTGATTAGATCCCAAATAAAGGACATCTTTATCCATTTATGTGCTCATATGCAAGAAGAAACAGGTGGTCTAGCTAGCCTACAGCTTACTGTATTCAGACTCAGTTTAATATGGGCTACTGTGACCATTTAAATTGTATAAACCCACGGTAGAAAATATTGTTCATCGGGCTGGGTCATCCATGCAGGTCACCGATAAAGCATTTGAGCCTGTGCCGAGTGACTAAAATAAATCTAAGTGTATAATAAGCCATTTTATGATTAAACTGTTTCAGTAAAGGCATCACCACCTGTTGCCTCAGTCTGCACGAGCCCCGGGAATCAAATGAATGAGACACATTTAAACTACTGTTATTAGTATACAGTAAGTTGCTCAGTTTTGATAGTTTTATCAAGTCTTCTATTATCAAATTGATTTTTAAATGTGTGAACAATCTCACCCCAGCTGTCCATATGTCACAAAAATGAATACAAACAGAATAGCCACTACTAGGGGATCAACAAATGGTAACTGCAGAGCGGCACAGCGCAAAACAACCTTCGGTCAGTCATCTTTTTCAGTAAAAGGAATACATTTTTCAACGTAAATAAAAATACGACCTGACCAGAAAACGTTTAATGAAAAGGTGAAACACTGGCTGAAACTAAACCAAACCTATGATCACTGATTTCTGAGAACATACATATATGTAAATTGATTGTAATGTACGATGTTGTATTATTTGATTTTATGTATGATGTGGTATTAGGTATTACTATTAGCATAACCAGGGACATGGTCTGCAAAATAGCTACAGCTAGAAGTCCTATATACATTGCATCGGTTGCACTTTAAGTAGAACAATGCCTACATGTATTGTCCCTATCAAATAAATACATAAATATCTGCTGTGACCATTCTCCCTCCTTGTAAAGATGAATAATAGTGTGTGTGAGTTATCAGACTGGTCTTAGCTTAGATAGATAGATAGATAGATAGATAGATAGATAGATAGATAGATAGATAGATAGTAGCTTTATTGATCCCGAGGGAAATTCGAGTTTCCAGCATCACAGTTCCATAGTGCAAACATATTAGTAAAAACGTCACAGGTAAGTAGTGCACATGTTAGTAAAAAAGCGTGACAGGTGAGTAGTACACATATTAGTAAAACGACACAAGTAGTAACAAGACACATGTAAGTAATACAGAGTATAAAACAAAATATGCAATGTGCAGAAGAACTGTTAAAAATGAATATAGTGCAGGGTAAACAGCTGAGATACAGGACTATTTAAAGAAAAAGTGAATGTAGTGCAGAAAGTGATATAGTGCTGGATAATAAAATATGGGAGATATAGGTATTAAGAAATGTCAGATGTGGAATATTTGGAGGATATTGCTCGTGTTTGACTGCACTTTAGATAAAGTTGTGGATGAGTTGTAGCTCTGTAGACTATGTTTCTGTCAGAAAGACTTATTTCAGGTGTGACGTCACTCAAGTGAAACCACATTAATCAGTGAGTCATGACCGTTCACAGAGAATAATGAGACAACGACTGTAACGCTTACATGCACTTACTCCTCATTTTAAACAGAAAAAAATGTGCATTTGCAATGTTAGAACAGACATTTTCTGACTTATTTTAGTGTTTTAAGTTCAGCCGGTTTGTAACGTGTATTTGAAAAAACGTTAACGTTACGTCAAGTTACCCACTGAACACTTGCCTTATACAAAAGCTGGAACAATTTGACCTGTATTACGGATAAAACATGGCGTTACCGGTATATGAATACACGGAGGACACGGTTTATATCCCCAAAAAGTAACGCAGGTTAACTTAACGTTAGTTCTACTGAGCTGTTAGTTAACGTTCGAGAACCTTTATTTGAATTGAGCGAACGTTACAGCGACACTAACGTTTTAATTCAAAATTCAAAAAAATGGCCGTTACATTAATTAACACGGCAGCTTCGGCACAAAACCAACGGTTTAAAAACTTGGGATATTTCAGGAAAAAGTAAACTTTTGGATAATTGTTTCCCAGGCCTCGATCCATGGATAAATTCCCAGAGAACCCTTTTGGGATCAAGCAGAGGCCCCTTAACTAAAAATACAAACACTACCGACTCACAGCGACTCAACTTTAAGGATATAAAACTGTTCGCTAACTTCTAGTTGAGCCTCTCTGGAGAAACTTTGCGCACTTTTCGCAACAGTTGTCAACTTTTCCTACCTGCACGGAGTCGGCGGCCATCTTGGTTTTTCGCCTTTGAATCAAATCCTACGGGGAGAGAGGAGGGGAGGTGGAACTCCGAAAACAAGCCCTTGTTTCAAGTTTCCCTCTCCGGCGACACAAAAAAGATTATTTGGGTCCAAATCATCGGTCATCTCGGGTACACGGGGCCTCCCATGTCGTCTTCACACTTCATTGACGCGGTCACACCGTCCTAGTTATAGGGGGTCCCGGGAGGGAGGACTGGTGTTCATAAATAATAAAAAAAAAAAAAAAAAAGGAGCTGGAGCATAAATCTGTCCCAGTGCAAGTTGGAGAAAAGAGGCGGTGGTTTAGTGTGGAAGCGTCCGCCCAGAGGAGCTGCAGAGCTGCTGCTGCTGCTGGGCTGCCCTCCTCTCTCAGCCCCGGACAGAGAGCACACACGTGATCCAAAACTTCATACAGGCTGGCCTTACCTCATGATAATAACCTGAAATCAACATAAAAAAATTAAAAAAAGTAATACAAAATAATGTGTCCTAACTAAAGGAAGTACATTTTCTTGAACTCTGAAAAGACTTGAATCGAATGGACATTGAACTCCTCTGGCATTAAGGGTTTTTTTGGGGGGGGGTTTTTTGTCTTGTTTGTTGTGTACTGTTTATTGTATTCCTTATACTTTTTTACTTGTCTTTTGTTGAAAATAAAGTTCTGAAAAAAATAAAATAAAATAAATAACCTAAAATCAACATAAAAAATTAAAAAAAGTAATAAAAAATGATGTGTCCTAACTAATGGAAGTATATTTTCTTGAACTCTGAAAAGACTTCAAATGAATGGACATTGAACTCCTCTGACATTAAGGTTTTTTTTTTTTTTTTTTTTTTTTTGTCTTGTTTGTTTTGTACTGTTTATTGTAATCCCTATACTTTTGTACTTGTCTTTTGTTGAAAATAAAGTTCTGAAAAAAAATAAAAATAAAAAAAATAAATAACCTGAAATCAATATAAAAAATTAAAAAAATTAATAAAAAATAATGTGTCCTATCTTTTTGTGGAAGAAGTATTGAGATATTTGACTTTAGTAAAAGTAGTAAAACCTCAATGAAAAGTGCTCAATTATAAGTGAAAGTCCTGCTATAAGTTTACTCAGAAGTACAGAGGTATTACTGCAGCAGCAAATTTCAGTACAAGTTTCAAAGTACAGTATCAAAAGTAAAAGCACTCTTCATGCTGAATGGCTCCAGCAGCGATGGAGGGAGGAGCACTCAGATTTTTTATTTTTTACTAAGTATAAATGGCTACATATTATCAGCATTTGGTTTCACAAATATAGAGACATATGAGTACATACAGTACAAGTACTCAGAATGGGCCTCCCAAAATGCTATATCTTTGTAAATATTGTATTATATTATTATTATTATTATTATTATTATTATTATTATTGTTATTATTATTATTATTATTATTATTATTATTATTATTATTATATATTTAAAAAAATAATTTTATAATATAATATTAATAATTCAAATCAAAATGTATTGAGATATTTTATGCTATGTTAAAATTTTACTCAGGTAGAAGTGCAGAGGTATTACTGTGGCAGCAAATTTTAAGTACAGTATCAAAAGTAAAAGTACTCTTTATGCTGAATGGCTCCAGCAGTGTTGGAGGGAGTAGCACTGAGATTTTTTTTTTTTACTTTTTACTTTAGTATAAGTACTTATTGTCAGCAAAATGTACTTGACTTTGGTATCTCAAATATAGAGACATATGAGTACATAAAAGTACTCAGGCCCTTCCAATCTGCTATATGTTAAAATATTTATTTATTTATTTATTTATTATTATTATTATTATTATTATTATTATTATTATTATTATTATTATTATTATTATTATTATTATTATTATTTTTAAGGCATTAACAAGTAGGTGGCATAATTGTAGTTGGTGAAGGTGGATATAACTTTACCTGCTAACTGTTAGATAGATAGATAGATAGATAGATAGATAGATAGATAGATAGATAGATAGATAGATAGATAGATAGATAGATAGGTAGATAGATAGATAGATAGATAGATAGATAGTAACTTTATTGATCCCGAGGGAAATTCAAGTTGTTTGACTGTTTGGAGTTTATTCCATAACAATGCATCTCATCAAATATGTAACATTTTAATTTGCAAAATAACAACTAATGATAACTCTCAGGTAACTGTAATAGGGGCAACAAGTACAATATTTCCCTCTGAAATGTAGTGAAATAGAAATATAAATTAGCATAAAACACAAATACCGTACTCAAATAAAGTGTAAACGCCTCAAAATGTATGTAGTAATGTAATATAGTACTTTACTTGAGTAAGTTGCAGAAGACTGTCCCTAAGGAAGACAGTCACCTATTTAATATTGATAATTCAAATCAAAAGGATCATGCAGATGCTGTATAACCAGAGCTGCAGTGCAAACACAAGCTGGCATATTAAATACTGTAAGAGTCACAGTTTACTTTTGAGTTGCCAGATAGATGAGGAGGAGCCGCGATGAAGAAACCCCAGGACAAACACTGAACTCTACTCCACTCATGTCACACCTCGGCGAGAAGACTTACTGCTGCGTTACATAACCCTCAGGGACACAGTCATCACACGCCATATGTCTCAGGGACCGGGCACTCTCTGTGCTTATGGCGGGGTGTCTCAAATATTTATTGGTGGGGACAACAACGCTCATAAACTGAGCATTGTCCACATAATAAAAATGGCAGAGGCCTTGTTGGGTGGACTTGTGAATGATGTGCTCCTGTTAAAACTCCCTCCACGGTGACGCACTCCAGAGGCAGACTGAGGACAGACAGGACGGGATGGTTTTGTCTTTCAAATGTGGATCAATATGGCGTGTCAGAAATATCCACAACTTACACTTAATGGGTGTTTAGTGGGAGGAAAGATATGATATGGTGTAATGCTGTTTCTGTACCATCTGCTTAATAAATATCGGCCTTTATCACAAAGACACATGTCTGTGTTGTTTCTCCAGCTGTTACTCCAGCTCTGTTTTTTACAGTTGAATAAACACTATACTGATCTGCAGGCGTGTTATTATTATTATTATTACCCATAATAAACATGATGATTAGTGCTCTGATTAATGGTATGATGACTAAGTTTTATTGGACGGGCAGGCAGGTATTGTCTCACAAGGTTGTAAAAATCTGATAACTCCTAATGCATAAGGAGGCCTATAGGTGGCTGGGGCCAGTGTAACTACATTTACTCAAGTACTGTACTTAAGTACAATTATGAGGTACTTGCACTTTACTTGAGCATTTACATTTTATGTTGCTTTATACTTTTACTCTACTCCATTTGGAAAGCAAATACTTTTTTACTCCACTACATTTATTTGACAGCCTTAGTAACTAGTTACTTTGCATATTCAGATTATTAATAGAAAATAGAAAAAATAAATCAACTAATACATTATGATGTATTATCACAGGTTAAGTTACCCAGCAGTATATAAAGTACTTAAACTTAGCTCCACCTTTACCAGCTGCAACATCAAAGTGATGAATTATAAGCAGCCTACTTTTGATACTAGTATATTTTGATGCTAATACTTTTGTACTTGAATGTCGGACTTTTACTTGTAACAAAAGTATTTTTACACTGTATTGCTACTTTTACTTAAGTAAAAGGTCTTAATACTTCTTCCACCACTGGATGGGACCCTGATCATGTGGTTGTGGTGTCCCTATCTTAAGTCCGCTGTTACACCAAATCCTGTGACCCATCAGATTCTGTGACCTGACAAGGAATTTCAGCCATATGTTGCACATGTTTTCATCATATTTTATCACATAGCCTACTGTATTTTGATAGGTGTTAGCAAATATATATACACTATACAGTATATAGTTGCTATATTCTGTGGCAATTTAGCTGAAATTCCTATAGGTCATAGAATTATGTGCAACACCGGCTGGGGACATTTGTTGAATATTGCCCTCCCTCTTCATTTTTTTGTAAGCTCTCCACTGTACTGTTCTATCTAATAAAGGCTAAAATGACAAAAAAAATACTTACATACATGTTTTGAGACATATATAAATACTCTGCTTTGAATAATAATTTGTGTCGGATATTTTTTTTCCTTGTAAGAAATTCTCAAAAGAGCATCTACTCCTTCTGCCTCGCTGGACAATTCAGAATCTAGGCCTATGTTCATATTTTTGTGTCAAAAGTTTAACTACAAGACACACAATGTCTCCTTCACTGAAAAGTCCTTTCTCAGTATTTCCACATTACTCTTGTGTTGCATTTTGGATCCAAGCTAGTTGTGATGATGTCACAAAATCATGCTCTTAAGCACACACGTTAAACTTTCCCCCCTCCGGCAGATTAATGTGAAAACAGCCTCCTAGTGTCAACCTCTGCACTCACGTCATTCTGGTCAAGTGAGGTAACAAAAAGTGGTGGGCCACATTAAAAAGGTGCTGATTAGTTGAATTTGACTCCTTCTAAATCCTGACATCCCCACACAAACTTTTTTTTTTTTTTTAAATACTGTACACTGTAAAAGGAATCAACGAACCAATTGAGAAGCTTCCCCCTCCGTGTTTATCTGGGTCAGAGGGCCAAAACCAGGAAGCTGTAACTGGAAAACGATCGGAGATTAATGGGGATGAGTCCAATAGTTGATGACTGTCCAGGGATTATGTGAGAGCAGGGATGAGTCACGCTGAGTGGCAGCACAGGGTCATAAACTTTCTGTGGTGACTCCTCTCACTTCACGTAACCACGGTCCTATTCAATGTATTCTTTTTCAGGAGCAAGATAGTGACTCCCACAACAAGAGAAAATGTTATATACATCCAGGTTGGCATGACAACCTTCTGTGCTTTTATAATAAATTGATAAAGTTTCGTGGCGCCAACATATTTACCTCGCTGCAATCACTATATCAAATACTGAAAGAATTCTCTAGGAGGAGATGGAAAGGATGTTAAACTGGATAAACACACACATACACACACAGTGTGAGGCAGGAGCAGACCTGGCAGCTCTTTATCTCCCTCTGCAGGATACCATCCCTGATATTATCCAGCTTTAATTCTTCACAGCAGCAGCTTTATCTGTCTTTCCCTGCACTGTTGTACCTGATGATGGTGGTGATGATGATGCACCAACATTTCTTATTATATTAAAGAACACACATGCATCTCTGGTAGTTTAAAAAATGTTTTGTGTATTTCCTTTGGCAATCAAAAGATGTTGTTTTTTATGTTCCATCTGACAAAAGCTGCAACACAAGGAGAGCTGGGTGTAGAGAAGGCACACAAAACTACAGTATGTCCTCAGTTAAAAATGAGTATGTATGTTTAAATACTTCAGGAGTTGTTATGTGGCAGTACATCCGGTAGAAAACATCTGTGCAAGCTAATCCTTTCCGACTTTTAGTTAGCAATTTGTGAAGGGTAGACAAGACACTTTAATCAGCCAATAAAAGGCCATTAAAACCACAAATAAATCCAACCTTCAAGAAAATGAGAGATGACAACTACACAAGCAAATTAGCAAAGTTATCACCAACCTCTCCACCAACTTTTGTGTGGAGAACTGGAAAGAAAACAGATTTAAGGGAACAGTTTGGGGAAATATGCATATTCGCTTTCTTGCAGAGTTGCTGCAGGTTAGCCAGCTTAGTTTAGCATAAAGACTGTGGGCTAACTAATTAACACATTAAATGTTGTTATTTTACAAAAACTGATGCTAGCTGTTTCCCCCTGTTTACAATCTTTATGCTAAGCTAAGCTAACCTGATGCAGCCTTATATCTAAAAGGACTGATATTAGAGTGGTATCGATCTCCCAATTTAACTCAACAAAAAAGCAAACACATTTCCCAAAGTGTCAACATATTCCAGGCCAACATATTAGCAGAAGCCATGTTTAACTGGCTCTATAATGAAAATGAAATGACAGAAAATAAAATGCAGACTAAAAAGTGAAATGAAAGAGTTGAAAGCAATGTACAAACTGATAAAATGCACAGAATGTAACTTTAAAAGGGCGTTAACAGTATAAATGGGTTCATTTTATACTGCAGCAAATATGTTTATGGTTGAATCGGACTGAAAAAGTAGTAAATATTTACAGCAGCATCTTCACACACTTCAGTAATATCATGTGTTCCCTTCAGTACGGAGGAAAAGCCTCGGGGCAAAGCAAGTATAAAACACTTGTCCCAGTAAATAGTCCATGGTCACAGGATTTTTATTTCATAAAAACCTCAAAAGTTCTCATTCAGGTCCAATAATACAGCACAGTAGTCAGTTTCTTACACTTAAAATCGCTTTAAGTTAGTAGTAGTGGTGGTGAGGCGTGGGGATGTCGTGTCACCATGGAACAAATCACCGTCTTTACATACAAAAGACAACCATAGTAAAGAGTTAAAATACAACCAAACACAACCAAACAGTACAGAGCCGATGAAAATGTTTTGTCTGCTGAAGCCAATCGGGAGTCGAGGTCCGACCGTGTTGTCGGACGGGCCGTCTCCGGACGCGTGCCGGCAGAGGTCCTCTACGCAGACGACCTTTGACATGAAAGTGAAGTGGAGTGGAGGCCCGGGGGGGGCTGCTGGGAACACAACCTGCCGTCGAAACACGAGCTCCCTGTCCAGTTGGCTGGCACAGACGCGTATAACAGAGCTCGTCACCAGAGGCGGGTCGGCTCTGCAGCTCCACGTTAATGTTCTCAATCACAAGTACAAACCAGTCACCTGTAGTCTATCAGTCTCACTTTCCACATCTTTATCCGTCCGAGCCTGTACCCAGTGTCCTCTCTTCTACGGACATGTGCCTTCTTTAGTTTTTGGGGTAGATCTTCTCATAGAAGAAGTTTTGTGCCAGCAGGTAGAGCTCGCCGTCCTTTTCTCTGACGGCGTGAGCCCTGACGAACTGGAACTGCTCCAGTGCAAACTCGTAGAACTCGTTCTCCATCTTCCAGATGGCCGACTGCTGCAGCTTGGCGATCGACTCCTTCGTGGGCGGCTTCTTCTCGCTGGTCTTCCTCAGGTGGGATTTCTTCCCTGTGATGAAAAGGAGAGGAGGATTTAAAGAGGTCTGGGTACATGAACTCAGTTTAATGTTACTACAGCTTTATTTTGTAGTAGTTTTTTTTTTGGTGAAGGGGTTGAAGTAGTTATTTTTTGTTACTGGATTTCAAAAATTCATTGGCACTATTTACTGGCAACTTAAAACAAACTCCTCTCCACATGTCACAACTTCATGTGGAGCCCTAAACTGTAAATCAGGTTTTCTGTTTTCCCGTCATTGTTACTCCACAAGAAACCATCTGGCAAGTACTGCAAAGTCTTTTCTGCTCATGACTGACATTAGATTCAATACAGGCAGTGTTTCAGGCTTAAAGCCATACAGTATATCCATGTAATGAATCTGCATGTGAAATAAAATTCAATAAGTTCACTAATTAGCTTGCTGTAAATATGACATCCTTAATACAAGAGTATTTTTGGAAGGTTGCTGATTTGCTTTCCTGCTAAGAATTAGCTCAATACCACTCTCATTATGGTAAATAAAGCTACAGCCAGGAGAGTATTAGCTTAGCTTAGCATAAAGACTGGAAACAGTTGTTTAACATTTGCCACTTCTCAGAGTCTTGTTGCCACCGTGAGGTTACCAGGCAACCAGCGTAGACTCCAGTAGGGATGCACCGATACCGGATCAGATATTGGGCTGATACTGACTCAAATAGCTGGATCGGGTATCGGTGACAATGGGGCCGATCAATTCAATTAAATTCTATGTTTATATACTATATACATTATATACTGGACGTTTAATTCCTGTTTAAGTTTTGACCAATTTGTTGCTGCATTAAAAAGGTTTAGACTTGAATTGTAATTCCTCTTAATTTTGAAGATTTTTTTCCAAGCTTCTGGTGCACAATTTATTATTTTAATAATAAATAACAATTCACTAAATTTATAACTCTGTATTTATTTGTTACATTTTGTTTTACAAAGTTAGGAAAGCAACGTTTAAGTCCAGCCTGATGTTGCCTTACACATAAAAGTATGATCCCAGTCACTTCCACACAGTGAGGCATACAGCTTATTAATTAAACATTGGTATCAGATCGGTACTCGATGTCGGCCGATACCCAAAGCTCAGGTATCGCTATCGGTATCAAGACTGAAAAAATCAGATCGGTGCATCCCTAGACACCAGGACGTTACTGCATCCGGTAAAGAAACAGTCCCACACATAACGCTGTCCAAAACAAAATAAATCAACAAGGTGTGGAGAGAGATGAATATTGGCCCACAGTGAGGTGGCCTGTACTGTTTGTTGACACAATTTCTGTATCATATACAGTATGTATTTTTCACCATGGGCTCATAATGATTACATAAGTTGTATTTGGTGCTGCAACAATCATAAAATTAAACTGCAGTCATGACAATGGTGATTGTTGATGCATTATTA
Organism: Sebastolobus alascanus; assembly: GCA_916701645.2. Classification (NCBI taxonomy): domain Eukaryota; kingdom Metazoa; phylum Chordata; class Actinopteri; order Perciformes; family Sebastidae; genus Sebastolobus; species Sebastolobus alascanus. The sequence continues at coordinate 3,227,551 of CAKAOJ020000195.1, forward strand.
TATTGATGTTTGGTTGGACGGGGCAATAGTTTGGGGGGGGCGGGGGGAGAGAGACCTTGAAAAAGTCGCATCCCCAGGGCCCATGATGCTTTAATGGTGCTTTGACCGGTAGATAGATTTTGTTACCTTTGGACAGAGCCAGGCTAGCTGTTTCCCCCCGTTTCCAGTCTTTATGCTAAGCTAAGCTAACTGGCTGCTGGCTGTAGCTTCATATTCAGCGTACAGACATGAGAGTGATATCAATCTTCTCATCTAAACTCTCAGCAAGAAAGCGAGTAAGTGCATTTCCCAAAATGTCTGAAATGATTACTGTGGAAATGTGGCACAGCTTTCAATCCTGTCAGATGTGTTCTATATTTCTCTTTAGGCCTAAATTCGAGTAATATTAGCTATGCGTCAGCAAGGCATGAGTCAGAATACTAAGATTTTTTTTTTTTTGTTTTATGGGGGGGTGGGGGTATTCAGTCTTCAAATTCATTAAATAAATACCTGATTAACTTGAGTACTTGGGTGTATCTGCCGCTAACATCACATTTGAGTCATGGCACATCTACATCACTGTCAGATTTAATTCTTATGCGCTCTCCATTAGTCATTCTGGCTGCACTCGTAACTAATCTGTAACTACATCAGCGAGAGGCACGAGTGCATATTGATCACAATTCAATTCTCGGAGGAGCAATTCAGACTGCTAATATGCAGCCGCAGCACACAGACACTCTTAGCGCCGCAAATGTGAGGGAGCCATTAAGTAGCTTTTCAGTATATTAGAATATTGGTGAGGGGAAACAAAAATATGCAAGGGAGAACAGCAAATGATTTCTAACTATTTAGCAGACCTGTTTTGTACAGCTCGGTGGCTCCTTTGAAGAAGCGCGGCAGCGCGGCCTCCAGCATCATGACGAAGTCCTCCAGCTCCTCTGTCACTCCGACCAGCATGTACTCATTCACCAGGTTGTATTTGGCCTGCTCCAGAGCCCACTGGCTGCCCACGTTCCTGCACAGAGATCATGTTCGTTGTGGTTAGTTTCCTTCGTATCCCGCTGAGATAGTGACAGTTCTGCGGCATGTAAAATGATCACAACATTTGCAAAGAGACAGAGAAATTGTGGGGGAGGAAGAGAGCGAGCTGAAAGGTACAAAGACAGTGACAGGAAAAATGATTAAGTGAGACGTGAACAGAGTCCAGAGAGGGTTGAGACAGCAGGAGGACCAGAGGACGGAGGAAGGAATGGAAAAAAAAAAAAATGAAGTCAGTGGCAGGTGTTGTTCTCTTAATACATCCATGGTTGTCATTGCTCAGGAAATGAAATAATAAGGAAGGAAGTAGATTGTTTAATCCTATAAAGTAACTTTCTGGCAAAGCCTCGTTAAACACGGCGTTAGAGGGCTGGCAGCGCCTTTATGTCTCCAGTATTTATTTTACGTTTCCAAGGTGCTTTAATATGCTGCCAGTGCACCACAGTGAACTCAGTCTTTTTTAGAGACTCAGACATTCAGTCAGTAAACTTGCTTCAGGAGGGTAGATGGTTCAAAGATGGAGGGCAAAGGGAGTCAAGGAGAGATTAAAGGAGGGCGAGGAGAGGGATAAGTGAGGGTAGAGAGAGAGAGAGAGAGAGAGAGAGAGAGAGAGAGAGAGAGAGAGATTGATACAGATCATAGTGAAGTGAGAACGGATCAAGGCTGAGAGAGCTATCAGAGACCTTGAGAAGATGAGTGATAGAAAAGGACTACAAGGTTTAATGTTGTGTTGTTATGAAACAAAACTGATACAGCCTCCCTCCTGAACTATCTGAACTGCCCTAAGGTGAGAAAAGGATAAGGTTCCTCCAACAAATCCCACTGAAAAGACCAAAACCAACAATGAGTTTCTCTACCCCCATCTGTGTTACATACAGAACCCCTATAGGCCAATCATTCAAACTTAAGACATTAAAAAAACGTCACAGGAAAGGCAAAATAATTTCCTAAAAAAGCGGGCCACTGTAGTTTTCAGCAAATGTTACTAAAACAGAAGTAAATTTGTTGCATGATGCGCTAGTGAGTGATTAATGCACCAGAATGGAGGACTTAGTTTTTGGACAACAATGGGGCTCTATGGCACAGAGGAATAAGATACAACAGGCTTACATACACTTGTTAGGAGGATCAATTCATTGTTGAATTTGTTCTTTTCGTGGAACTTGTTGACAATAAGAAAAATATAGATTATCACCAGCCTTATGAACAAATAAACAGTCAGAAATGTGAAAAGATAACTAAAGACGAGCTAAATCAGGCTTTTACTGTCAGGGCTCCCAAACTCTGGAACGCACTTCCTGTAGAGATTCGATCATCTAATTCTGCATCCACTTTTAAAAAAACTTTTGAAAACACATTATTTTAGGATAGCATTCTTATAAAGTCCCAATGTTATATGTCTGTATGCGTTTTTTATGTGTTTATGTGTGGTGAAGCATGTGTACAGAGCACGTGTGTATGGGTATATACATATATGTATGTATACATCTGTTTGTGTATGCATGTATACATTTATACACATTTATGTATATATATATATTTGTTTTGATCACCTTGTTCTACCGTTTTACCACTTTATTATTATAGATATGTTCTCTGATGTTCTGTCTTAGCAGTTACCATCATTTTTACGTTATTTAACTGCTTTTATTGTCTTGTGAAGCACTTTGTAACATCTGTTTTGAAAAGTGCTATATAAATTATAAATCAAGCTTTCTTCCTTTCATTTCAAATATCAGATTGTAATTTGGACTCAGTGTTGTCTGAACAGCGTCAGGTGTTTGAACACTTACCAGCACTCAGAGTAGTGACCGCAGAAAAAGGGGATCTGGAGCCAGAGCTTCTCAGGGGCACAGTCTGAGCCGCCGGCTGATACACATTCATCAAACGTCTGAAACACAAACACTTACTTGTCAAATTGAACTTTCATACTTTTCATGCTGACTTTTAAAAGTCAGTATGAACCAGATGAATGATTACAGCGAGCAAAACCTGTTTCAGTGTTCGTATGGGCACCTGACTATTGTTTGAAGACAGACAGACTATTTAAACAATAGAAAGAGAGTATTGGTGGATTTGAACCTTCTTGTCTCCTTGTTTCCTGCGCCTCAAGCCGGGCCGGTAGTCGTCCCCGAAACGCAGAAAGTAGTAATATGACACCAGCCTTTCAATGGGGTCCCGGATCACGTTTATGTAGATGGGCTTCCTCTTCACCCCAAACCTGACAGAAACGACAGTGATTGGGTTGAGACATTCAACAGGACTTGAATCCAACCATTAAAGCTGCAGTAGGCAGAATGTTTTTGGCATCATTGGGCAAGAATTCCATAATAACCTTTCAGCATATTGTAATTAAAGTGTTCTGAGAGAAAAAAATAGACTTCTGCACCTCCTCAGGGCTCTGTTTTCAGGCTTTAAATAATCTAGCTCGTGACGGGAGACCTTGGCCAATCACAAGTCATTTCAGAGAGAGAGCGTTCCTATTGGCTGTTCATTCAACGGAGGCAGCTGTCAATCACTCGCAAACTCCGATCAAACGGTCAAACTAGGCAGCGCTGATCAAATATGAATCAATATTCTGTTACTGTAATGCCTATTTCTCACCTCAAATGTTTTCAGAAACATCTTGTAGTGCACTGTTTAGCTGTAAAATGAGAAAGTGTGCTGCGGCTGGTGGGCGGTGCTTGGTATTTCCTCAACTGATCTCAAGATGGCTGCCGGGTCACAAACTTTCTCATTTTACAGCTAAACAGTACACAATAAGATGTCTCTGAAAACATTTGAGGCGAGAAATAGGCATTACAGTAACAGAATATTGATTCATATCTGATCAGCGCTGCCTAGTTTGACCGTTTGATCGGAGTTCGCCAGTGATTGACAGCTGCTCAGAGACGGCAGGCTCCAGCTCGGCTCTGATTGGTTGTTTTCCTCCGGTCTTAGAAATCCTGCAGATGCCATTAGGAGCACCAGAGGACACCTGAGGCACATGCTTTTTTTCAGATTACCTGTCTCATGCACTACTGTCAGGATATAGTGACCGTTTTATAAAAATAACTTTTTAAAAATCATATTTGCTCCATTTCTACCAACTGCAGCTTTAATAGGAATTCTAAAGACAGACAGCTTTGCACATTTAAGAGCTCAATAATGAGCTTCTTTTGTTGTTAAAACATACTGAGGTCAGAGGATCAGCAATGTTACTTCATGCTACATTCAGATCATTACCCTACACTGTGTGAGTGAAACGCTGTGAATGACCACAAGGGGGAGTCACCTGCACAAAACCACAGCAGGGTGAATAAACCGTTTTTTTTTTTTACAGTGTTGCCATTATATTGCAAGACAATGTATTTACTTGGTGAAGTCCAGGAAGGAGACGTGTCCGTGGTAGAAAGCCGGCTTCATTTCCTTCCACTCTGTCACATTCTTTACAAACCGCACCTGAAACAAATCAAGTAAAAAAAAAAAATGCTCTTTTTTAGTACAAACAGTTAACCACATACAGACAATAATGTAGGAATATGAGGCCTCTACATTATAAATGAAAGAGTAAATTCATGTTAAAGGAGTCTGACCTGGTCCTGTATGGACATGACCGGGTTGTTCTTGGTGGTGTTGATGTGCAGGACGTGGTAGTGGTTTTTCCCGCACAGGTCGTAGGCGATGTTGGTGAAGGAGGTGCTGGCCGTCTTGGGCACGCGGTTGTAGATGATGACGAGGTCGTCCTCGCCCTCGGACGGCGACGAGGACGACGAGTCCCGTTCCCGCAGGCCGTCCTGCGTGTGCCGCTGCTCGATCTCGCGCACCTCGTGTCTGGCGATGGCTCGCTCTGGACGGGGGGGGGGACAGGAAGTTGGATACAGGTGAGTTCAACTTTGATACTGCAGACTACGAGTAGTAGTGAGCAAAACATTTCCTAGTTATATGAACTCCAACCAGATCCAGGAGTGCTGCTGTGGAGCTGAACATGACCTCTGACCTCTCTGGGGAGCAGAATAACTGAATGGAAAACTTCTCTTTAAAAAGTGCCAGGAAGTATTTTGTAAATACTGTAAAGTACGAACCGGCTTCAAGAACTAAAAATACGAGGAGTTAAACACGTGGTTGCAAGCAAAAACACTACCATCTCCAACTCCCACATCTCTGTTTATATATGGGTCAATGTTCGACATGCCTCATATGCTCAAATAGCACTGAGCTGATCCATATTTGACATCTCTGCTACAAATCTAAAATTAAATTTAAACCTAATTCACATAAAGATATTAATCTGTCCTTGTCAGAAGTAACAACGCTGTGTGTGTGTGTGTGTGTGTGTGTGTGTGTGTGTGTGTGTGTGAGAGTGAGATTAAACTGTAACTTCATTAAAAGTGAATTTCCATTTCATCCGAGCACAGTCTCTCTCGGAGAACAGATAGCTAAAAACTCCTTTCCTGCTTCACACCGAGGATCAAGAATAATGTCAAACAGGAATATTAGTTAATCATTTTGTGAGCAGCCTATTTCACGCTGCCGTACCGCTGCCGCTCTTGTTCGCTTATCAGATCCCACTTTAATATCAGTCTCTTACCTTTACTTTCACTCTCCTTATTTAACCGCACAGTTGAAGAAGGGTCTGCGAGCTCCCGTTTTAGATCAAATACGTGTACCGTCATATGGCCGAGTACCTCTTTGTGTGCTTCAGACGGACTCTAAGATTGAATTGATTTCTCCAAACTAGTTTCCTTCTTCTTCTTCTTCTTCTGAGGAAAAGAGGATCATGTAACAAGGTTGAAAGGGTGAAGAGGTCAGAGGTCGGTGGTTAGACGGTAAGGCTACAGTTATTTGATAGCTAACTGGACGTTTACAGGACATCAATACACTATAAATGAGAAGGGCGGAGGTATCTCAATCCAAACACTGCATGAAGCTGCAGAGAAGCCAGACCTCGGTGCCTCGGTGTGAATAGACTCAACACAAAGAAGCCCGGGCCTTTGTTGCCCTCTGGCTTTTCTTTGCCTCGGATTGACTGGTGTTGACAATGCCTCCGAGTGCTCCGCAGGAAGGATGGAGCGAGGAGAAGAAGAAGAAGGGTGTTTATGTGTGTGTGTGTGTGTGTGTGTGTGTGTGAGGAGGGAGCACCTAATACCCGTGGGAGCCCTCGGTGGAGCCAGCGGGCTCCTAAAGCCCTGCCTAAAGCCCTGCCTGGCTGCTGAGACACTGTTGCAGCCTGGACTGGGCCGGCTTTACAGTCTGGCATATGGCACCGGTGTGCCAATTAAGATGTCAACTGCGATTCCGCCGCCCTCTCCTTCATCTTGTGCGAACACACGTGGGCACGCACACAACGCAACACACAAACCCACACACAGAAATGCTCTCACTGCCCCCTCTCTTACACCCTCCTGAGCAGCTGTTAATGTTCCACTCATCAGAGCTGGATCTGGTTACGGACGGAGCCGCGCCGCTTCCGCACGCTCGCAACTGCTGCTCCCCCCCCACCCACCCCCCCCCTCTGGGCCGGTGGCGTGGCTGAGACGTGCCAGGTGGCCGTAATGGCTGTCAGCATGCAGAACAACTGTAATGGACACATTCATTCACGCCTGCTTCCGAAGCACGCACTAACCAACAACAACAGCAATAACAGTTGCTATGCTGGAACTTTATCGCTCGGGCTCAGATGTCCTTTTAGGATTATTTTTATGACAGTGTACAGTGAAGGGTGACAGAGGAAGACAGTGACAAAAAATAGAGTCGGAGTGCAACCCGTGACAATGCAAGTCATAAATATTAGCTGCCTTGAAGTCGGATGGGTGGTACCGGATGTCTGCTTCGCAGTCTTAAAGTCAATCAGCTTCTTATTAGGAGTGATAGATACAGTTAGAACAGCTGTGTTTATTTCACACGTAAGATTTCTGTATTTGTGTTTTTATCTGCGCTGCAGGGATGGCGTATTTTTGTACGCCAACCCGGAAGTTATCATCGCCCTGGGTTCCCTCGACAAGAAGCCAATGGGATTTTTCCATTGGATATTGGATTTTTGCAGAAAATAAACAAACACATTTATGATACACGTTTTGTTCGGTAAGGTAATCTTCACGAATGAACTCCACTTGATTGATGTTGACTTGACTGATGATTTTTGAAGTGTGAATGCAATCGCCAGAAGTAAAAATCTAACATCAGACTATAAATGAACTGCACCACGGACGCATGACTTCACGTCACCACCACTAAGCTAAAGGCGGACTAGTGTTCGGCGTGATCACGTTTAGTAGTCTCATTTAACCGCTTGTCAGCAACCGCCTTTTTTAAGTCATGTAAAAGGAGCGGGGTATTTACTGATGCATTTTATATCGTAGCACAAACATTAAAATCTCTTCAGCTTGTTTTAACCACAGACCTTATTTCAGGCATCTAACAAAAAACCCATTGACTTCCAGACGAGGGAACCGGAAGTGCAAAAATGCTAACTCATTTCTGGGTTTTAGGACTCATTCCTGTAGCACTCTATTCTCACTGGGCTCATTTGGGAAAAGGTGATGTCACGAACCTCTGTGAACCAATCGGGATTTAGCAACATCTGAATCTAAATGACCTTTGTGGGGTTGCTTGTGTTGCCAGACCTCTGTCAGTCACTTAAATATGATTTCTTCCTTACTTTAAAGCAGCTCTAAATCAAAATGTTTATATTATTAATGGGTCAAATGACTATGTGTAATGTAAAAGATGTTGCTCATAGTCACAAACCCACAGAAATATATCACCTGACTGCAGTTCCCCTCAGCTCTATGGGACTTCTTAGTGTCTTTCGGGCTAATCGTTTTGTTTTTTTACGGCCTGCGACTTGCATGTTTTTGTTCACTCTTATGGCTTTCATCAGTGATGTTTCCAGCAGCAAAACACACATCTGCATGTGTGCAGCTGCATTTAGCAGCTAAAGAGCCAGATATTTCCCTCAGGAGTTGGTGGAGACCAAAAACAGAGCCAATAGAGAGTGAAATTTTGGACTGACATTCGCCAGGTGGCCAGAACCCTAACTTCAAAATTAATGTTAATGTTGCTCCATATTGGCCGGATGTGTAAAAACAGGCAACTATTTGTGAGTCATATCAGCTTAAACTGTGTTATTTAATCGATGTAGAGCGTGTTACGGTGTCCCCAAGAAAATATGTTTAAATGCAGGTTTAACTTTTGATTGTTACTTATTTAGTCATGGTTTATGCTTTATAAGAATACTGAGGATTTGAAACAGTGTCAGGGGCTTTAAATGGCAAAGTATCGCCTGAAACTTCTGATTTTTGTCCACATGAGTACCCTTACTTCTTATTGCGTACCTCCACATTCTGGTGAGTCTAGGTGGCCGACCTTAATGCTGAGAAAACAGCAAATACCAAATGCCTTTGGTATTCCTTCTCATTATCCAATTCAATCTCTAGGCCAACAGATATCATATTTTAAGTTGGTTTTATGCATGTATATGCAATATTATGTTTGTGTACAATTTAATTTGTATCAATAGCCACATAAAAAGTGTTTGTGGGAATGTAAGCCGTATGTAGGCCTAATGTATGTAACGAAATGCAACCAAAAGTGGCATATATTACCAAGATATACGTATAAATATATCCAAGACAGATGCAATGATCACGTCATGCAACTGCTGAATTACTGGCACCTTTTTTGGTCCAATTCAGGCACAGACTTTCTCACTTACTTCTAGTGGTTTTCGTTTGACATTTTTCACCGCTGTGAACAACAAATAAAAAAAAAGAAAAGAAAAAGAAAAACAGCAATGTGTTTTTTTTTTTCCAGAGAGAGTGTCCCCGTTACTCTGGATAATCCACAGACCTCGCTGTCAACAGTTTTCACTGGAAGAACTTTCCATTGAAGAAACTCTCGGTGAAAACTGTTGACAGCGAGGTCTGTGGATTATCCAGAGGAACGGGGCTATTGTTTCTGAAAGAGATCTTGCTGTTGGGTATATTAAATGTATTCTTTTAATGCTGTGAGCACCACCAATTAAATTCCATACAGCTCCATTGTAACTCAGAGCAAGATATCTCAGAAACTAGATTGATAAATAAGACAAATGTTTGGATACCATTAGAGTTAAATGAGAGAATATGTGTTAATTGAGTGACTTGACACTTTAAACTCTGTTGCTACAGACTTAAGCTATGTCCATATTTTGAACTGGGCCAAACAGGAGAGCATGCATCATCATGTAAGCTTTCTCTTTGCTTTGCTGCGGCATAAACACACTAATTTAAGCTTTTGTGAAGCTCAAGCTCGCAAGGAAACCTGGCAGTGTCTCTCAGTTTTATTTCAGAGGAGGTGGGTGAAGAGTGAGAAAAAGACCGGGGGGCTACCGTGTCCCCCCCCCCAACTACAACGTCCTGAACTATGCGAAGGGGGCCCAGAAACCACTTGTTAAAGACATGGTGTTTTGTGGCAAGTTTCCAACAACCAACAAGGAGGCGAAGCGGGCACGGAGAGGGCTCCTCAGGCTTTGTAGTAGACGCCCTATTCATTGCGAGGATGAATGCACTTGGCAGAGACCTCCATATCAGAGGGCGCCACACACACACAAACTTAAGCTCAGCGCTCCCCTTCTGAGGTCATTTAATTAGAGAACAAAAGCCTGAATTACTATGGCCACACAGCGGGCCTCCTTTCACTCCACGTTTCCGTCAGTTTCCGCCCCTCCAGCCGTCTCTGTGCATTAAAAGCTAATTATGAACCGTGAAGCCAACACGGGTCTTAAACATTGTGACAACTACAAGCCTATTACTCAGAGTTTCATTCAAAGTGAGGGACAGGAGGTAGCCGAACATATTTACTGAAGCAATTTCGCGGCTGATTAGACGGCGGCGTTTGGAAATCATCATTCATATTTCGCCGCCAGATCTGCAAAATGTGACAGGCCGTCATGTATTATTGCCGTCGCGTCAGATCTGATGGGATAATAAAAGTGGGGGAGAGAAGATGATCCTTTCTCCAAGCGGCACATAAATCTATCATCGCTCCCGATCCGCCGGTCGGAGCCCTCTCTCCCTCTGCGTCTGCTCTCCCCCCTGAGAGGGTTAGCCCTCCGAACCGAAGCCTTGGGCTAGGTGGGTAATAGAGATTGGCTATCAGCGGCAGACTGAGGTGTACGGCTTGTATGGTTCTGCTCGGATGCCGCCGGATTGCAAAATCAATGAAGGATGACAGGGAGGAGATCTAGGTTGCTGCTGTATAAAAATCGAGTTAGTCTGCTGCTGCTGCTGCTGCCGTTCCTCACTCTTCCCTCTATATAGACTTGGGCACGCTGCTGTTTTGCGGTGCCAGGTTTCGAGGGGACAGTTATGTCACCACTGCAGCACTCACCAACAATTGGATAAACCGTGCCCTTCCCGAATTTCTAATTCAGTCTTGGGATCCGTTTAGCAGAGAGTGGATCATCACAGGAAACCGGAATGAAGTCAGACTGGCCTGATTTAACGGAGCCCGAACCTGCCTCACCGTTGTTATTTAAGTGATGACGGGGAATATGAAACATGCTGTGAGAGGAAGCTGTTGTGCGGCGCCTCAACGCTGCTGGCAGCTGCGGAGAGCTGGAAAAAAAAAAAAAAAAGGAGACGGATAAACGAGCGCTTTCATTAAAGTGATTGTGAAGGTGTTCGGTGCATTCAAAAACGCCTTCGGAGCTTTCAAACAAGGCTCGGTATGAGAGCGGGAACAGAGACGCACACAACCACGCACACTGAAACGTTAAACTTCCTCTAAACTAGACACCAATGTCTTTTATGCTACATGCAGCATTTCATAGATTTAAACCAGAAAGATAAGATGCATTTGAGTTCATGTGCAATTTTTTGGGAGAGCTTTTTGTAAATTGCTGAAGTTGAGGCATTTTTTCCCCCCTCTGGGTTTGACACACAAGTATGACATTGACACTCAATGAAAGGTCTCATTCACTGTGCTCTGTCTCTGCACACAGTACAGCTGGGGGAGAGAGGAGAGGTGGGAGGGCAGGGGGGGGACAGAAGAAAGAAGGAGAGACAAGGACCAGGTCTGAGTAACATGGAGACTCACGAAAATGTGGCCAAACAACTTGATGACTGTTTATAACAGCCGTGGTCGGGCAGGATTAACCCGTCAGGGGGTGCCACGGGTAAAAGTTTGCTGTTGGGGTCCCATTGAGCCGTCTGTTCATTGTGTGTATGTATCCTGTCGCCTTAGAGTTCCTATTAAATACAGTGACACTGCAGACTGTATATGGCAGCTTCATGATTGATTCCAACAGCTCAACTCAACGACACAGAGTACTGACTCCACACCAGTGATCTCTTTTTCCGAAATTGAAAAACCAATTTAATGTGGCACAAAAATACTGAGTCATCGGCCTGCCATGACTGAATGGATGTAAATGGTAGTCCACTTAGTAAGGTCTGTATCAGTACCGATCTGGTGTGACGCTAACCTGACCCGCCAGATGGTTTGTTACACAGAACCACCTGAGAAGCCGTCATTGGAAACTGTTTGGAAAAGGGCAGGCAGGCGATTGGATGAACCATCTGTCAATCAAACACTTGCCGAAGCCAGTCGGGAGAAGAGCGAAAACATCTCTTCCATCGAAAATAGCCTCAGTGCTGTTCTTTGCTCTTCTTTCAATTAAAAAAATACTCTCCAGTTCTGGCATAACTGATGCTATTGCAGCATCTACGCTAACCTCTTCAGGAGCCGCCATTGTTGTTTAGAACGAACGATCGCACTCCGTGTCGTCTCACACACCTAAGCCACGCCCGTAGCTGCCAGTAGCTCCTCACAGGACGCTGATTGGTCCGTGATCTGGCCTGCCGGTCACAAACGCATTACTTGAAGCCTGAGGAGATGGATTTTCGCGTGATATGTGATCCTGTGATTCCCGTGAGATCTGGTGACATCGTGAGGATCCAGCTGCCGTACACGGTAAGTGCATCGCATCCCCAAGCCCCAATAATTCCCCCAATATAAACTAACATAGTAAAAACCTTAAAACTTGGTTTTGACACGGGGACCCAAAAAGACCAGGTGACAAGATTATCTTGCAATGCATGATATTAATATCAATAAATGCTTAAGTAATTTAATTTAAAATAAATGTCATATTTGCTGGTTCCAGCTTCTCAGATGTGAGGATTTTCTCCTTTTCTCTGTTCTATATGATGTTAAACTGAAATATAGCATGAGTTTTGGACAAAACGAGACGTTTGTAGACGTTTTTTAGAAATTTTGGTGGCTATTTCACATTATCTTGTTTTTTAATTTATGTGTCGATTACTCTGAAAGAAGATGAATAGATTAATGAAAATAATCACTTGTTGCAGCTTTAGCAAATTTCCTGACAGATGGCAATTAATCAAGTGACCGAATCCAGTTGGTAATCCAGCCATGAGAGTCATTGAATGAATGACACTCACTGACAAACAGCAAAGCAGAGGAACACACAAAAATGTCTCGTCTACAGGAAGATCTGGGGAGTTTCTATCGGTTTTGCCCTCTAGATTTATCATGAAAAGGAGGAGAGTCTGATTGGGAACGCTAGAAATGGTGCTGAACAATATATTAAAGTCAGACTGCAATATGAGCAACAGAAAGGCTCCACACTATTGAAATTCAAATCAACAGAAGCACCCGGCGAGGTGAAGTATGGAGAAATAAAATGTCTGGCTACATCGCAGATTCTCGTAAATAACAAGCCTCGCGGTGACGTGATATTTCCTGCCCTGGACTTGGCACCGCTGCTTTGTAAAATACAAGCTGAAGAGTTTTTCATTGTTATGACTTTCACGGTAGTTCTGCTTTTACTAGGAGGCGCAGAGGAGAGCAGGAAAGGTGAGGGAAACACAACGGCAGGTGCACGATGGAGGTGCTCCGTCCTCCGGAGAGATGCTGCTGCCGCCGCCGGGCCCTTGAGTTCAACATATCCACGACGTGAAGGTCGTGTATCCTGAAAAGCCTGGAAACGGCTTTTTCTCCTCTGCGGCGATGTTGAAAACAAGAGTGTTTTTGTCGGAGAACGCCGACAAAGCATTCCTCATATATAGAGACGAGACAAACTGGGCCTTGTCAGCGCTGACAGACAACACTGGGCAGACGGTTTAAAGTGGTTAAGTGGTTCGGGGTATGGGTCTTGAGACCATAATTACTCCATTGAGTGTTACTGAGGAGGAAGATGTTAACACAAGAAACTTCAGAAATGACCCTTTTTTTTTTTTTTAGAACAGGCTCTAAATGTGCAGCAGCTGAGGACGGGGGTGTTTTCTGCTCTGTCGAGTTCACAAACTACAGATGAAAAACAAGCTGTTGGACTAAACTCGTGGGTACACTAAATAAGCTCCGGCCACATGTGGCCCATTTATAATACGTAGTCTAAATGCGAGCCATGTCCCTACACTAATGATAACAATCCGGGATAGATGGAGATGATAATCGGCATGGTTCAACCTGCCACTTTCTCCCCTAATATGTCTTTTGCTCGATCGAAGCAGGTAGTGCCGTCTGACGGGCGAGCCAATAATGTCTGGGAAAACAGAACGAGTAGAGGGGGCCACGTTCTGTCTGCTTCATCACAAAACAGCCAGTCAGATGAGATTATGGAGCAATTTACACAGATGGCAGATCCCATCATTCCCCTGCCTTGTTAAGTAAAGGCGGGTCTGACAGGTTGCGGAGGGGAGGGGAGGGGAGGGGGAGGGAGAGGCGATTGATTGGAGCAGGTCTCATCTTGGCACAGATTGTCAATGACTAAGCAGTGGGAATTAGCCAACATTTTCAGAGGCATTTAATCAAAGGAGGGAGAAGATATCTGGGTAACTCTTGTCAAGAGAAGAGCCATTTGTTAAGAGGAAAACAAACCACAGCCTCGCAAACAACGCAGTCAAATCTGCAAGCGCGTAAAAAAGTGGGAGAAACAAAATTACAGTAGCTGAACGCATATAGACTCGCGCTGAAACACGACTCCCAGTTTTGCTCCGAGCCCTCATACTCCTAATATAACAACAAACAATGTTTGCATAACAGCGCAGATCTGGTTGCAGGCTCCAACCCAGATATCTGATGTTCCCCCCCCTTCCCTCTCCGTCTCTCGGCCCTGCAACAGATAATTAATAATGCATGTATGGGAGTCCGGGGAGAACTCCACACTCTATTAAGACAGAGCACACGACAGCTATTCATAGTTTTAATGATGAGTGGGAGGGACAGGTGAACACCGCAGAGAGTCTGTCCCACACAGAAAAGAACGAGCGAGAACAGCGTTATACAGAACATCTCTTGCCACGACGACACCAGTTCATCTCTGCAGGCTCATATCTGTGTGTGTGTGTGTGTGTGTGTGTGTGTGTGTATGTGTGTGTGTGTGTGTGTGTGTGTGTGTGTGTCTCTCATCTCTTCTTTCATCTCATCATATTGAGCGTCTGCAGGCCATCTATCCAGAGAGGATGTTGTACCGTGTTCCCCCATCAGAGGATCACACTTTTACTCTCTAGATACTGATTCTGATATGTGCCGTTGTTTTGGATCATTCCTCTGTGTTTGTGTACGGTCACACGAGGCTTTAAATACACATCACTTCTTAATGTGGTGCTAAAACAACCCCCCCCCTCGCTTTTCAAAATCATATTTATGGCTTTTAGTTTCGGTGTGATTTACCCACTAAAATCTCTTTCACTGTTCATCCACCATAATCAGATGAGAGAAGCTCTAAAATGATAGAACAAAATATATGTTTGATGTGATCTATTCGTCTCCGTCATGCTCACAGCAATATTAAAAAGGGAACTACATCAATTTTCACACATGAAAGTCTGTTTACAGGGCTTGGGGAGTACTACTGCACATGTGTAAACTATTGTATAAAGTCTTCTGTGGCTCAAGCAGGAAGTGATGTCACTTGAGTCAGCTTTGGTTGGGTCTGAAGACGTGCGTTCCAATACCCATACTACCATACTATTTAGTAGGCCAAAAAAACATTTAGTAAGTCCCAATACATAGTATGTCACATGTAGTATGCCAAAAATACCTGAACCACAATCCTCTGTGCTTCAGGTATGTGAGCAAGAGGGTCAAAGTTCAAGGCGCATTACAAAGTAGTATGTCCCAATTGCATGCATACTGCATGCAACAGTGCGTACTTTGTAAGGGCAGCAGCAGTATGTACTAAAAGTAAAAAGAAAAAGTATGCGATTTGGATCATAGCCTACAAGTTTGACGAAGAAAATCTGACGGTGTGGAGTTAGCAAGATGTGATCTTACCAGACCTCTGTAGTCCGCTCCTCATCTCTGCTTGAGGCTACATTAGCCGGTACTAGCATAACACACTTGAATATCCGACCGAATCGTTGCTACTCTAGTTGCATTGTGGGTAATGTAGGCAGCAGGTTTTGGTAATGAAAGCCACATAGAGGCTGCCCTACGTGTGATTGGTGGCGCTTTTTTTTCTTCTTCTTCTTTTTTGAAATATAATCATTAATTTATATTCTGATTTACAGGTGAGTATCTGCACTTTTATTATTCTCATAAAATGCTACAACACAGAGCGGGACTATATAAAATATTAAATACGCTCACCTGCCATAGGTATATTTCAGTTTCTAAATGTATCGCTAGTGTCAACCCAATTATTTGAATTACTGAAGGGATCCTATTTTATTATTGTCTCTTGTTATCTATTTTTTATCTTCTTTTTGTCTAAGCATTTACTTTGTTTTTATTTATTTATTTTATTTTTTGAGGTTATATTGTCAGGTCATCATATTGTCATGTTTGTTATGTGTATTTTGCCTGTATCAAATAAATAAATAAAATAAAATAAATGCTACAACATTAATCAAAGTTCAGTGTTAAAATAACAGATTTTTGGTGTCTATATTACTATGTTAAACTTACAGTATATTACTATTAAAAGTATCATACAGTCTTGGTCACATAAAGACCCGTTTCATTAGGTTAATATAAATGTATGTAAATATATAGCACTCAATCACTGTAAATTGAAGAAACAACCAATGAGAAGACATTACCCTGGGCATTTTCATTATTTTCTAACATTTAATGGGCTGAAAGATTAATGAATTCCCAAAAGTAATTGGCAGACTAATAAATGATGAAAATAATTGTTAGCTGCAACCCTAATGAGTAAAGACATTACCACAGAAACATTATTTTGATGCTTTTGCAAATTTATTTTATGTTCTTCTAGGTTTATAAAACTGTATTTACATGTTCTGTAACAACAGTGACAAAGAGACGGTATTTATTGTTCAATCAATCATGTGTGACCGATGTAACCCAATCTGTTTAATAAGGTCAGAATCAGCAGCAATGCTAATCCAGTGGATTGGATTGGTTCACCGTTAATATTAGTGAGAGGCAGGACGGGATAAATGCAGACACAAGTCTAATAAAAAAAGACACTTAATCAGTCAACCTTGTGTGCAGCATTACTGAGAGTGTTTGAGAAATAACATGAACACCACAGGAAAAAGAGAAAGAGATGCAGACGCATAAATCTACTGATCCTCGCTCAGCAGGGGACGGTCTGAGCGTATGAGATGAATATTCAGCAACCCAGATATTTCATTAATAAGGTCTTACACACACACAGCACAGCTGTTTGTATTCTGTCTAATGAACTTAGAGTTGGATTTCAGGCCACAGACGGGTAGAAAAGAGGTGAAGTCTGACATGGAGAGGAGGGGAAAGTGTAGTAGCACCACATTAACAGCTGGTCCCAGAGGACGCCTGGTGTTACAGGAAAACAAGATAAAGGCAGCTTTAAGCCAGCTCTAAAACTAATAGGAGCAAAGTTGAACCAGGGACTGAGGAAGGAGAAGGGCAGCGCCGCTCGGCCACCTCGCTTCCTCCTTTATCCCTCCTCTGATGAAATTGGTTGTAAAAATGCTGCAGGCGTGCTTTCTTCGTTCCGTTTTTTTTTTTTTTTTTTTTGTAGAGGCTTATGATTTTCACAAGCCGGGGCTTTAAATATTTCTGTCGCAATGAAAATTAAATCATCTCTTTCATTTCACCCCCCCTCCACACTTCCTCCTCCTTTTGATAGCACCTCATTCGCGAAAGCCGGTGGCGGATATTCTCCTTTCAGGCGCTTCATCCGATGGGGTTAGTAAAACACAAGAGGGATTTGAATATCACAAAGAAGATTCGGCGCGCAAATAAAGAAGTTGTTTACAACTATTGATCCAGAAGGCGCCGGACGAGAGAACTGTCCTTATAAGTTATAATCACGAGAGAGGTTTTATTAGCCGTTTCCCCCTGTCAGAAGAGGAGCTGAAGAAAAACACTGCTCAACTCTGCAGTGAAGAAACTGACACCTGCTGTCACGTGTTTACAACCACAGGATCCATTATCAGTCTGAAACCCCCACGGGCTTTAACTACACTGTAAACAATTGCTGTTAATTTACAGCAGGATTTCAACAGTATTAACCTGTTATTGCTAAAAAACAGTGCTTTACTGTTAATACAAAAGAAAATCTGTTAAATAACGCTCATTGACCGTTTTTTAACTGAACTATAATGTATTCTTAAAAAACAGCACTTTACTGCTGATCAACTGTCTAAAGTGTCATAAGTAACAGCTTCATGTTGTATTTTTTGAATTCTGGGAAGAGCAATTTCACCTGATCTGCACATGTGAGGCTGGATCCGTTCTTTTCTTCATCCATCCCCATCTTACTGATTATTTGGTGAGTAGTAATTTTATTTAATTAATAAATCTGTGCAGAGTCTATCAGTGATGTTTCCAGTTAGTTTGCATTACTGAATATGTGCATATCATGATAGAGGGATTCAGCAGCTAGCTAGACTTTCACAGATGATTGCATATTAATCAGACAACACAAGTTGCTCATTTTAATTTCTATGTATCCAAGTTAATATCTAAGTTAATGTGTGGACACATGTATTTTGCCAGTGAATTCATGCATAACGATAGACTTGACGGTGTAAACATTTTACAGTCTATGGAAGTCACTTCAACATTTGAAGTAACATTAACACTTCAGTGCACGTTGGTTATTGGGTGTTAATTCAGCAGAGCAGATTCAAAATTAAAGGCAAGGTTAAGCTAGCTAACTAGTGTTTTTGAATGGTATCTGAAAACCACATGGTTTAGAAAAATGAGCACCATTGGACATAGAGTATCTGTTTTTGCATGTGGACTCTTCACATGTGGCTTCAAAACCACCTCTGATTGTACCATGGTGACTTAGTTGTATGAGCATCAAAATCAACAGTTCTTTTTTCTGCCACTACTTTTCTGTGACAATAACAACTTCACCTATCTGCATGTCACTGTGCTAATATTGTCACTTGGGGCAGATGAAATGAGAGGCAGCAACTGTAAGAAACATGTGGATTCAGGGTTCTATAGAAACAGACGGTCAGAATATTCATAATTGATCAAAAAATGGTTTCTCAACCAGTAATGCACACCACTCAACACAATTAATTTCAAACACTGACTAAAAATCCATTAAGTTGACTGAGGAAAATTCTTTCTATGTTTCAGGTGAAACAGCAGGAAGCTATATTTGACGCTGGATCGTCAGCCTTGAGGCTTCATATGAGGAGATCCAGCCCACCTTCTTGATGGGGCTTGCTGCATTATTTTCCACCTTCTACACCTGCACGCTCAAATTAATCTCAAGGTAAGATACTTTCAGTAAAACCTGTATTTTTAATGTGACATTAATTAAGTGATTTACACAACTTGATTTTAACACAGTGTCTGAAGAAACACTATCATTTTTCAGGTGCACCGTAGGAATAAACTCTGAGAGAGGCACCAAGGATGGACAGGGCAAAGTCTTATCAAAGAAATCTGGCCAATTCACTAACAACAAGACAAGACAACAACCGTTTATCCACATGTATCCACTCTGCTGAGGAGACTCATGGACTTTGAGTGAGACTTCATTTAAAATGGTGAGTTTACATTATGACAAGGGGAAATGAGGGGTACACACTCTGATTTTGTATGTGAGACATTACAATGAAAGTTATTTTGGAACTCATATATCTCTCTCTCACACAGTCAGCGGGCTACCAAGGCTGGATTGAGAGGACTGGTGTCTTTGAGCGGGCCATAAGTCATTCACTAACTCACTCCCCCACCATCGCCCACTACTTGGACTTCCGCTTATCCATGCGCCTTGTGAGAGCCTGAATATTCATACTTGGACATGATGTCACATGTCTGGTGGTGTTGGTGCTCATTATTATATAGATACATTATTTTTTATTTAATGTTAATTTTTTTTAAAATTTGAACCACTGATATGCCGTAAGGCTCAGCAATATATTCAGTATATTCACATGTTACATTATATACGGCAATATATTATTTGAGAGTTTTGTTGTAATTATATGATGTCGCTCAACTGTCTGTAACTGTTCCACAAAGTAAGGTTAGTACTTCAGAAATGTAATTTCTTCTGAAATTTGTTTTTTTATCTCTGTCAGGTTTTTGTTGGCGCTAGCATGCAATTATTCTGCATGTGTAGTTTTCAACTTTATATGAAAATAAAAAGTAAAGTGCAATAAGATAAGATAAGCTGTAGATTTTCTTTTCTCACACATTGTACATGATTGGAAAATCAGTGAATTAGCTCTGTTCTTCACTCACATTTTGTTATGGTTTACATTCTGTGCTTGTAGCCAGCTATAGACAGACATTTTGGGAAAGGTGTCAACAAGTCTATTATATTCTTTTTCTTAAGAAGTGCCTTTAATTGTATTAAGTGTGACTAGTCCTATGAGTGTAACCTGCTAAGTCTTTTCATTTAGGCAAAAAATAATGTTTATTAAATGCATGTAAAAAATACAACCTAAATAGTGCATTAAAACAAATCAGTAAGATAATGTAAAAGAAAGGGGAAAACAGCTATATAATGTATCTTTAAACAGTAAATTAACTGTTAAATACAGTGAAATTAATCAAAAAACCAGTTCATACTGTATTTGTCATTAACAGTACAAAGCTGTAAATTTTATTTACAGTTATTTAACAGTAAGATAATGGCAACCACAGCTGCCAGTTCTTTACTGTTATTTTACGGGGAAATTCTTAACAGTGTAGGTACGGCAAGGTGCGAGCTCCAGAGTGTCTAAATTTGATCTTGTTGCTTTTATCATCATTAAAAATGGAGCGTTGGAGAATGAAAAACAGATTATTTCTGAGACCACATGGAAGGAAAAGTCACATCGGTCGCTTCCTCCTTTATCCCTCCTCTGATGAAATTGGTTGTAAAAATGCTGCAGGCACGCTTTCTTCGTTCCGTTTTTTTTTTCGTAGGGGCTTATGATTTTCACAAGCCGGAGCTTTAAATATTTCTGTCGCAATGAAAATTAAATCATCTCTTTCATTTCACCCCCCCTCCACACTTCCTCCTCCTTTTGATAGCACCTCATTCGCGAAAGCCGGCGGCGGATATTCTCCTTTCAGGCGCTTCATCCGATGGGGTTAGTAAAACACAAGAGGGATTTGAATATCACAAAGAAGATTCGGCGCGCAAATAAAGAAGTTGTTTACAACTATTGATCCAGAAGGCGCCGGACGAGAGAACTGTCCTTATAAGTTATAATCACGAGAGAGGTTTTATTAGCCGTTTCCCACTGTCGGAAGAGGAGCTGAAGAAAAACACTGCTCAACTCTGCAGTGAAGAAACTGACACCTGCTGTCACGTGTTTACAACCACAGGATCCATTATCAGTCTGAAACCCCCACAGGCTTTAACTAGGTACTGCAAGGTGCGAGCTCCAGAGTGTCTAAATTTGATCTTGTTGCTTTTATCATCATTAAAAATGGAGCGTTGGAGAATGAAAAACAGATTATTTCTGAGACCACATGGAAGGAAAAGTCACATCGGCACAGCACTCAGGATCAATGTTCACTGGGAGCATCTCTGCAGGACTGTTTGCTGATTTATCACTTTAACTAAACAATAACTCCATCAGTCAGCGCTCCGCTCAATCTAATCTGGCCTGTTCACGATATTCGAAGGCCATTTCTTCGAGTTGAGTGAACTGACACTTCTGCCCAACAGTGACACGGGGAGAGAAATGAAGACGGACGGGGAGGCTGCGGGGAGGAGAAAGTGTGTCTGTGTGAAGAGGTGGAGAGGCCAGCTGAGGAGGGAGGGAGTGATGGGTGGGTGTGTTGGAGTTGGAGGGGGGGGGGGGTGTTCTTCTAGAACGGCCTCCAATTACATCCAGAGTGTGAAACCGTCCATAACACCCCGATTAGCCTGTCTGTCATCCTGCCACGGCCAGCAAACGCCACTGCGCTGGCTCT
The DNA here is from genome assembly GCA_916701645.2 of Sebastolobus alascanus. NCBI lineage: Eukaryota > Metazoa > Chordata > Actinopteri > Perciformes > Sebastidae > Sebastolobus > Sebastolobus alascanus. The sequence continues at coordinate 3,248,890 of CAKAOJ020000195.1, forward strand.
GGTTGCCGCCGTGCGCGCCACTTTGCGGAGAACACATTCCCCCGTCGGACACAACTGCGCGCCAGGCGCCGTAAATCCTCAATCAGAGCCTGCTTCTAACAATACGGCAAAAAGCCCAGTACGACCATTAGCACTCAGCCTCCCTTCCTCCCACAACAGATCCATCCCCGACACCTACGCCCGTCTCCGCTGTGGGCTCCCCCCCCCCCCCCTACCCCTCCATTAGCCGCTCAAATGGCGTGTTTCGGAGAGCGGCTGAGCAGGCGGGTCCAGGCGATAGACGCCATCGGCTGCTCGCGGTAGCAGATGCCAACGTGCGGAGTGAAAGCAAATGACTCATGTACCCTTTATACCCCCTCAGGGAAGCTAAAAACAGAGATGTGGGGTGTCGGGGAGAGTTCAAAGGGAATCCGAACGCTGCCGTGTCCACAGAAAGGATAAGGGAACAACGAGAGGAAGGTGAAGGTTGCACGTTTAGGAGGTTGAGGTGGAGTTGTGGGGCTCAGTATAGTTGAGTGCTACCGATGTGTCACCAATTAGCTTCAAAGAAGAAGCAGCCGTTTGGTGTTGCAGCCCCTTTGAGTGAAACCGGTTGACACACACTTGACAAATGTGTGGGAGTGAAAGGTAGATGCTTGGATCATCAATAAAGTCAAATTTCAAACACAGCTCAAGGTTCATCGGTGACAGGATGAAGGATGTGCAGCGGGGGGTCCGAGCAGCGGCAGCAGCTCCACGGTATAAAGTCGTCCAATCAAAAGTCCACGCAGTGTGAGGACTGACCAGCGATGCCTGACCAGCGTCCTCTAAAGAGCAAATTCCTGAGCATGTCCAGTGCGAGGGTGGGCTCCAGGCTGCGAGTACTTGGCATGACAATCAAAGTCAAACCCCAAGCCCGGGAGCGACGGGCAGCGGTGACAAACGAATGCTTAAAAGTCTCGCGTCAGCTCCCCAAACACGTCGACAATGAGCGCATGCATCTCCGTCCTTCTTCTGCATTCAGCGGCATCTCTCTTCTCTCTCTCAGAGCTCATCACAGAGCCGCTTGTGTCTGGGACTAAATATCACCACGCAACAGATGGAAATTGAATTCCTTTAATCAGGCTGAATAACGGCCGGCAGATAAAAAGGCGACGATGCTGAGGAGAAGGGAGGAAAAAGTGTCTGGTTGACACGCAGCCCTCACACGGCCTGCAGGGCACAGAGGTGAAGAGGTTATTTGCTACAGTTACAAGAGGCCACGAGGTGACGTTTTAATACGCAACGTTTCTATTTACGCAGCTCTCAACATGCCATAGATGACCTCTAGAATTAACCTGCAACCTACGGCTACACGTTCTGTTATCAACGGATTTTTTTAAGCATCAAAAAAGGGTAGAAAGGCTGTAATTCCTACGATGAAAGCTAGGGTTTTCTTCGTGTTTATGAATGATCTCCCCGAGGAAATAAGTTCAGCGTGGCTTGAATCTATAAAAGCAGGTAGCGGGGACAGGTGGTGTTCCATAAATAATGATGCACTCGACTGTGTAATGAACATGCTCTCAGTCAGAAAACACAGGAATTATACAAAAATAACGTTTCAGAACCACTACTGAAAGTGACGGCGTTGGGATCAAAATATTACCCACAATACACCACACTGGTGTTTTGCATTATCACCTTTACTTATTGTGAAAAGATGCGATGTCTCATCCTACTAGGGGTGTAAGAAAATATTGAGTATCGCAATATTTTTTTGTGATACTGTATCGATTCTCAGAAACACTTCATTGACTTTAATTAATAGTTTACATTCAAAGATGAACTCAATCAATACTTTATTTAATTTGCAAAGATATGCTCCCTCTCACTGTATGCGCCCTCTCAAAGTAGTGCCATGATGTTGGATGTTACAGGAACTGCGATAAATGCAAATGCAGATCCTGCTGTTCCAACATTTTTTACTCAGATTTATGCATACTGTATGGCGGTGTGTTCTTTATACTATGACAGTTTTCCTAAAATCTCATTTTTAATCAACACAATATCACCTCACCTACAGTATCGCAATATATTGAATTGTATCATGATACGTATCGTATCGCTAGATTCTTGCCAATACACAGCATGACATCATAGGGCTTGCCTAGGGCAATATGACGAGATATATCGTCAAAACGATATAAAAATGTCTATCGTACATATTTTTCTATATCGTTTCTATCGCGATATAGGCTAGGCCCATATTTAAATCTTTTTTCTCTATAATTTCACTTGAAACTGTTTATGTTCATTTTGCACTCAAGTTCTTAAAATGAGAAAATAAAGCAAAAATATTTTTCATTTGTCAAGTATTTAATTCACACAGGAGTAAAGAGCAATAGGCTTTACCATGTGGGTTACTAATTTATTTATTGAATTACCAGAAAACTTGCTATATCGTGATATATATCGTTATCGAGACATGAAATGACTTATATCATGACAGATAATTTTGGTCATATATCGCCCAGACCTACTACTTCCTACCTCCTAAGTGTCAGCTTTGTACTTTATAATCAGGGCCAAATTAATCTGCACATGCAAACGATTAACAGAGGAAATCATATTATTTGTACGATCTCACAAGAACAGTCATGCGGATGTCCACATGATGCCCTGCATGAACAAATTCACCTTTTTGGCAAGTGCAAATTATTCAATACTTTTATTTTGACATGCCAATTCATTTCAGCTCTTTATAAGAACCAGAACATCCTTCTGGTTAGAGCCTTTTAGGTGCGGTTTAAAAAGTACAGATAGTTGAATCGAATTCAGGCATTCGTCTCCTGTTTGACGTCAATGTCGGTCTCAGACTTCGAAAATAATAGCGTGAAATCCTTCAAGGTGAGCGTCTGAAATTGACAGAGAGGGAGTTTAAAGGCAACCCTGACAGGGAAAGAGGCCCCTAATCCCCTGCTCATTGCTCTTTATTAAAAGAAACTTTATTATTTCCACTCATCTATCCCCTGCACAGTCAGGGTGCGTTACTGTTGACCCAGCCGGCAGCAGAGCCGGTGAGCAGCCGGAGAGAAATACCGTCAGAATAATGGATTAGGCCCACAGCAGGACACACAGCTGCACCGCGGCGTGATTGTGATGCAGGAGCCTTCTCTGGGAAACATTGGGAGGACGATTAGCTTGGAAGCAAATCACAGCTTGTCTGCGCTGCGGGGGGGCGTCTAATGGGGGAAATGATTCAACCTGCGTGTCAGGCAATAGGAGCCCACGCTGCGAGGAGAGGGCGCCGGCCATTCCGACCCGCGCGATGTTAATTGGGAACATGTGAAAACACGATGCAGCCGGGAAGGTGACATATAGAGCTTCTTCCGTTTTTACCACGCAAAACAGTCATTCGTGTGAGATGTGATTCGGGTTTGGACGCCACCTGTCCTTGCTGTGGTTGTTAGGCTGTTTTTATTGTTGCACAGATGGACCTGCAGCAGGCGCACCTGGTAACGCGACCGGCTCTGTGGCGGTATGTCAGCATCGTGCCCGTGGAAGCCTCAGTCACAACTATTTGGCTATGCAGCACATAATTCAGACGTCTGCTCGGTCCGGTCATCCATCAGAGCGCTTTTTGCCAAGTCAACAGATTCTCGTGATGGTGGGCAGTCGGGGGAAAGGCCTCTCAGGTTCTGTTTCAGCATCGTGTGTGTGTGTGTGTGTGTGTGTGTGTGTGTGTGTGTGTGTGTGTGTGTGTGTGTGTGTGTGTGTGTGTGTGTGCGAGTATGTGTGTGCAGCCCGGGAGAGTGTGGATTTTCCCTGGGTGTAAAGTATAGCCCTTTACAGCAGCAGTAAACCATGTCACAGGCCAATATAGCCATCTATACCCCCCAGGACTCCTGATTGTTCCAACATGTGAAAACTCAGCTGGGATAGTTTATTCAATTAAGATGACTGTTAACTATTTTGTTCACTATCTGGCCTGGAAACTTCCCAACACGGACCTCATCTTTGACTCATCTGACAGAGCTGTATTCGCCCCAGGACAACAAGCATGGGAAACAAAGAAAAACAGCAAATGTCCATATTTGAGAAGCTGGAACAAGTGAATTGTCGTTATTTTTGCTTGAAAAAATGACTAAAACCATTAGTTGATTATCAAAATTGTTGCAGATTAATTTTCTCGCAATCGACTAATTGATGAATCGACTAATTGTCAGCTGCAATCCCACTAAAAGTGGCATGACATCAACTATTTAAGGACCTAATTACTGAAATGTTGTTAGTTGATTCACTTTATGTTGATTGGGTAATTGATTATTCAATTAACATACCTGATAATCAATTACTTATTTAAATCATTTATCAAGCAAAAATGTTTAGGCCTGAAAAGATTGGTCAATTCATCGACAGAAAATTCATCTGGAACAATTTTGATCATCAACATTGTGCTTGATTTCTGTGTGATATCACTATAAACTGGCTGCAATTACTGATCATTGTATGTGTGAGTATTTTCTCGATGAATCGTCCATAAAACATAAAAAAATAGTGAAAAATTGCCATGACAATTTCCAAGAAGCCTAGGTGATTCATCAAATGTCATGTTTTCTTCGACTAACAGTCTATTCAACGGTTACCACTACTAATTAACAGCAAATTCTCTTCATTTGAGACGCCGGAATAATCAAATAATGGGCATTTTGTTTGAAAATGTACTTTAACAATGAAATCAATTATCAAAATAGTTGCTGATCAATTTCATATCATCGACTTATCGATTAAGCAACTATAGACCTTATCATTGCCATTCTGTTGCTATGGAAACAGCTTTGGTCCAAGTTTACTTCCTGTCAGCTACTGCATTAACAAACATTGGAACAGGAAATACAAAGTTGTCCATTTAGAATAATTAAATTGTCAAGTTTGGAAAGGTCTATTGGAACTCTAAATTCAATATATTTGGGTTTTAGACAACTGGTCAGAAAAAAAAGCTATTTGAAGTCGTCACATACAGCTGTAGGACAGCGCCGACTGAAAATGACTCAACATATTAATCAACATGTTCGTTGGTTGCAGCCCTTTCAAGCCCCAACGCAGTCATGATTCACACACACAGGTGTTTTCACTTATTTTGGCTAATTAGACCTCTTCTCATAACTGTGTGGGTCTGTACAGACTGAGCTTCACTGACTCTCCTTTTAGTTTTGTTGATTATTTTAGTTGACCGCGATCATTTTGCTTAGTCGTTAGATTCCACAATCAAGGGAATTTAAAGCCAATGTTACTAATAGAAAAGGAATTAGGTGTGTTTCCATCAGCTGGGTTGAGGCAAATAAACTGTCTACCTGAACCCAAGGTCCCAATGTCCCAAAGGAGAAAAAAAAATGGAAACAAAGAGCTGTTGGACAAGTTTTTGTGTTTCAGCTCATATGAGACCATATTTGTTGCTTACGAAGCAACATGATGACAGAGAGGTGCCGATAACGGGTCTCTTGATTTATAGGGGGGAGTCTCCCCTACGGGTGCAGCAGTGTGTTTGACAGCTCTGGGGAAAGTTACGCTGGAGTTGTCGCTTCCATCCAGCTTTTCTAATTAGATAATGTTTGGATGGAAGCATGGTGCTATAAGAGTATAGCGTGGGTCCTGGGTGTGCACAGTACAGTAAATGTACAGGTTATGTTTTAGAGTGTCTCTGAATAAATACTGCAGTTCCTCAAGACCAAAGAAAGCTTCATTAATTAACTGCCCTGAACATTGTTGTTACATAAACAACAGTTTTAGAACAAGCTATTTAAAGTACCATTGTGTAGGATTTAGGGGGGGTTTATTAGCAGAAATGGAATATAATATTCATAACTATGTTTTCTTTAGTGTATTAATCACCTGAAAGTAAGAATTGTTGTGTTTTCATTAGCTTAGAATGAGCCCTTCATACCTACATAGGGAGCGGGTCCAAAGCCCTAATGGCCCTTATTTAAATCATTAGGTCCTAAAAGTTGTAAAACGCACTAATAGCTGAATCCAGAGTTATTTCCCTTCCTCCGTCCATGTGAATGAGACCCAGACCGTGACGACAGCTCAAGCCGTGACGAAGACGTGACGTTAGGACCCCGTGACCGAGTCATGTGACCGAGCGGACGCTACTGCGCATGTCCGATGGGCCGAATGGATGCGGAAGATCGCCGGAAGATCCAGGTACCTTTCCAGGCGGAGGTCGAGCCATTTAGGCATCATGTGCCACTGAGCAACTTTCATAGGGATGAACGAGGCCCCGCCTCCAACGCTGTATCCAGTTCTCTTTATATATCCATGGCGGGTCCTCTTCACTGAGACCGCCACGTTGCTCCGCCATGTTTCTACAGTAGCCCAGAGCAGACAAACCAAACACTGGCTCTAGAGAGAGCCTTTCGTGTTTTTACGTCACTGAAGGCCACCGTAGTTCTCCAACACGCTTGGAAAGGGAGGGGTGAGCGGATTCAGTTGGTTGCAATCTGCAACCTCACCACTAGATGCCACTACATCCTACACACTGCTCCTTTAAAATAAATCTGTGCAGCAAAGCGAGAGACGAAACATTCGTTTAGCAAAACTATTTGGAGATTAATTGACACCGTGTTGCCGACGATCGCATCACTTTGATGAGCAGCCATTGAAATTAACAACATGGATTTAGTCGCAAAGCCAAACACAACAGCAACGCTGCGTGGCATAAAATGAACAGAAAAAGACAATTAAATCGTTAATCGCAATCATTTGTAGGACAATTAATCGCCAACTAAAATTCATGATTGCGACAGCCCTCACTTTAATCATCCAGGATGACACCTGTGTGGGTGTGCGGGGCCTTTAAAATATGTAAAAGGCCTTTTATCACTGCAGACATTTTGACTGGTCATAGTAGGAAAAGCACAGCTGAAATCAAAGCAGCTAAATGGATTCAGCCATCATTCATTTCATTAATTACACCTTTGCTTTTCCTGCTGTGGCAATTCAAAATGTCTGCTGTGAAAAAGGCCTGTAGTTTAATTGTAATAGGCCTTCTTCACAGCAGACATGTTCACTGATCGTAGCACAGGTGTTACCAATAAAATGAACGGTTTGTCTGTCCCATTAAGTGTCCCTGTAAGCCATTTGAATGAGCCAGCATGCACAATACAAGGAAGTGCCTCACCTAAATGGAATTCACCGCAGCCATTTCTAATGGTATTGATTACACCTGTGCCTTTCCTGCTATAACGTATCAAAATGTCTGCAGTGAAAATGGTCTGTTAGCTCTCCCGTGCCAGGCTCCAAACTCTCATCATATGATACAAGAAGAGGTGGTGTTTGAACCCCTGAGGTACGCCGGCTGGCTACACCCTCAGATTGTCTGCACCGCTCTGCTGTTCCTTAAAAAATCCCCACAGTGGAGGCACCAGAGGGATAATCCTGCAATGTCCCAGATCTTTATTGGGAGTGAGCCCCTGATGGGAGCGAGCAATGAGATTTGAACGCAGCGCCGGGCCACGTTTCAATCAGAGGAGAGGAGAGGGTTTGGTAAAGGGGCAGGAGAGGATTTGCAGCAGGGTGGCGTCCCCAGTGCATGCAGAATATCATTAAAACTTCACTTGGAGCAAGAAAAAGGTTTCCTGTACTGTATATTCATCAGTATGGATGCACCGATACTGGATCGGATATCAGGCCGATACTGACTCAAATAGCCGGATCGGGTATCGGTGACAATGGGGCCATATGGGGCCAATGGGGATTTTAATTCCTGTTAAGTTTTGACCAATTTGTTGCTGCATTAAAAGGGTTTACACCTGAATTGTAATTCCTGTTAATTTTTAAGATTGTTTACCAAGTTGCTGGTGTACGATTGATTATTTTAAAAATAAATAAAAATTCACTAAATTTATATTTATGTATTTATTTGTTACATTTTGTTTTACAAAGTAAAAAAAAAAGCAATGTTTAAGTCCAGTTATGTTTCCTTACACATAAAAGAATGATCCCAGTCACTTCCACACAGTGAGGCATATAGCTTATTAATCAAACAGTAGTATCGGATCGGTACTCGGTATCGCTAACGGTATCGGGACAGAAAAAGTCGGATCGGTGCATCCCTATGAATCATCAGTGACCAATGACCATCCCATCTTCCAGGCTGACTCCAGAACCACCAGCTACAATTCTGCACATCCTACACTTCCAAATTAGCTGTTGGTTTCTAATCTCAGTCAATGACAGCCAATATTTTGAAAATCAGTTAATCAATTGTTATTTTTGAAGTAGAAATGGCAAACAAAATGCTCCAGTTCCAGCTTCTGAATTGCAAGGATTTGCACTGCTTTTCTGAGTTTTTTTTTTTATCATTATACAAACTGAATATATTTCCAATATTTTCTGACTTTGCATAAACCAAACGTTTGATCACATCCAGAAAATAATTGTCAGATTAACCAATGATGAAAATAACAGTTTGCTGCAGCTCTAAAGTATACAAACACACACTCACTCACTACCACAGGGCAACAGGCTGAAGACAGCAGCACCTCCTCAATCCCACACTGCAATGCACAGATTAGGATGAGAGGTATCTGTAGGCATCAAATTACTACAAATACTCTGAATGGTCATGCAAAGTTCAGCAGGGCAGCTCCCACATCATTAAACATGTCATGTCAGTGCTGCTCTCTCTGCACACTGACTGAAATGCACAATGGTGCTGCACATAATCTGCATGTGAAACCAAGAGAGAGAGACACCCAGCCTGCGGTGCTCTCCTGGAGTGTTGTGACACGGGGATGTGGTCGGGGGCTGCAGCCCCGGTTAAACTTACCGAGCTTCCCCCGGGACTCCTCCAGCTTCTGGATCTGGTTCTCCAGGAAGAACATGGCCACTGCGAACGCCAGCAGCGCCAGCAGCTGCAACTTGGGCGGCATCATGACTCGGAGCAGCCCCATCAAATCATCCAGAGAGGGATTTGGTCAGTCCATGCTCAGAGAAGGAGACGCTGGAAACACAAACGCACACATACACGCACACAGCGACGACGGTTATTACAAAGAGTGTCTGAGCATGGCCCTCTCTCCCTGTGTGTGTGTGTGTGTGTGTGTGTGTGTGCGTGTGGATATCTCCCAGTGTTCCAATCCTCCGGTTACCTCAAATGCGATGCGTTCATGCTCGGCTCGGTTATTTTTCGTCAAGTCAATTCCCAACAGCGGAGCGTCGTAAAGCCCTAGAGAGGTTTCTCCAGATAGTCTCTCCGCGGGGTGTAGGAGCAGTGGTACCAGCCGCTGTCGCCTGCGTCCCCCATGTAGCGCTGTCCTGGTCCCATCCAGTGTGTGTCCACCACCGCACCACGGAAAACACTATTACTACCACTCAGCCTATTGGATGTATCAACAGTCCACCACACAGCCGAGGCTTCCTATTCGTCGGCGATCACCGTCTGTTCGATCCGGATTGGACGATTTTCACAAACGGCCCTGAACTCATCCAGCAGATGTCGCCGTTCTTTTTTTTGCACCATGGTAACAGCCTAAATCCATGGTAACAGCAGAGGCGAAGAAGACAGTTTGAGTCGACTTTGGAATATGCCGACACTCAAGAAACGGAAAAATTGAATTAAATCATTCTAAATTACTCAAATATTTATAGAAATATTAATATAACTTACATGAACCATGTTGTGTGAGAAAGCGTCGAGCGGTTTTGAAAAAAAAACGATCAGTTGTGAAGTTTAACGGTCAGGCGCGGCGGGGCAGCCCCTTTAAAAAATAAAGGGGGTCCTCAAAGTAGTTTTTGCTAACAAAGCAGGTTTCTAAAATGTCGGGAGAGGTGTATCTCCTGTGGCTTCTCTCGCTTCTACAAACGGTGAGTTTATTAAAACATAAGCAGTTGTGGCCGCTTTCAGTAGTGCTTTATAGTTAGCGTTATAGTTAGCTTTATAGTTAGCATTAGCTGCCAGTTGTCAGCTGTCTAACGTTATGTTCAGTTTGGTGATTCGCATCCTGCTAAAGCCGGAGCTTCTAAATGACGTGGCTGATCCTCATAGATCCTGAGAGCCCTGATGGGGGGGGGTGTGATTTATTTGTTAGCTAACTGATTTCTAATATGTATAAACCGGTTGGTTTGTCGAAACGTGTGTGTTTGAAAGAGGAAGGCAATGGTAAAACCAAGACTTCCGGTGTTATAAATGTTCTTATCCCTGTCAAAATCTGCTTCCTGCTCAGTAAAATGAGCCCTAAACGCCTGTAAACTAGTCAAAAGATTGTTTATTATTTCCAGCTAAAGTTATAGAGGGAACCGCATTGACAAGGAGAGAGTGCATAATACAGGGTGCCAAAAATACTTCCGCACAGATACAGCTAATAGGGGACTTTTTATGGGGTAATTTAAGATGACTGGTTTCCTGAATCCTGAAAGCGAAAACATATTATACAGGCATGTAAAATCGTAGTTATTAGCTTGAGTGTCAAGGAAAAACGGACAAAACAAAGTACCTGCAGCATCAGCTGAGTCCTCTGTTATTCAATATGACACCAGGTCTAGGACATTTTCACTACAGTTTGTTCTTTAGCTGCAAAGAGGATGAACACACCTCACCAGAGTGTTAATTAGCCTGCCTGTTTACCCACATTCCTACCACACAATCACATCTCTTGTACCTAAGAATTGTGCTGAAATGATTTATACTTAAGTCACTCTTGTACATAAGAGTTGTGCTGAAATGATTTATACTTAAGTCAAGTTAATTGAGTCTAATGCTCTTAGTTGATAATCCATTTTAGTCCTCATGGCGTGCAAGTGCCAAACATTTGCCGATTACAGTTTCTTTCCATATCACAAATCAAACTAATGCTTGGTTAAGAACTTAATTTTTGCTTAAGTATTATATAATTATAGCGAAAATTATGTAAGTTTAACAGTGAGAATCAGTCAAAAAGTAGAAACCTAGTAATAATAAAGTAATCAAAGTAGCCTACTTTCCATCTCAATGGATCAAAAGAAAAACAAGCCATACTTTCTGAATTTTAAAGATGAAATCGTACTATTCAAAGTTCAAACCCACCAAAACAAAACAAAGCAAACATGAGACAAACCCAAAAGAAAAAAGGGGTCGAGGGGGTCCGTCTGTCAGGGGACAGAGATTGCAGAGAGTTGAAGTATGTTAAAGATGCCACTTTTTATGGAACCTTTCAGAATTAGCTCTCACTGTATATCTAATCTTCTCTAGCTTTAGAAAGGACATGATATCACTGAGGCTGGAGGGAGCTTTAGTGGACTTCCAGCGAAGAAGAAGAAGATTCTGTCTCGCCTGTAGGGAAATGAAAGCTAGAATATCTAATTGCTTGGAGGTGTAACAGTTAGAGATTTCTGGAAAACCCAAATATGGCAATATGGGGAGAGATATTAAGTACTCTTAAGATGTCACTGAGGGCTTAGATTTTTTGATTAATTGAACACAAACTTTGTAGATCATAGATGATGATATGTTGTAGTTTTAGCTACTGTCCTATAGGCTGAATTATTGATATATTGGTTCTACAATACACTGAATTTGTCATTGTAATTTAGAGTTATTTGCAGCACTACATACAAGTCACATCACAGTTCTCATCTGTGTTCGTTTCAGGATTTTATTACACTTAAAGCACACAATTATCCACAATCTCAATTCCTAATTTCAGGCTTTTTTATCAGTAACTAAGGCTGCCCCCTCTTAGTTGACTAATTGGTCATTTTGGTCTTAGACGACTAAGACGTCTTTAGTCAGTTTAGTCGTTTTTTTATGCTTTTTTTCATGCTGAATGACTTATTTCCAAGAAATTTATGAGCACATCTGGTAAACACAAGGTTTAAAGTGGTGCTTTTGTGTGATTCTTTGTGGAGAAACTCAGTTTTACAGCTCTGTCGATTGAATCAACTAATCGATTAGTCGACAAAATTATATGAGTGTTGTTCGCCTAAGAATTTCTTTGGTCCAGGACGGCCATATCGGTAACATTATGCTTTTTTTATCCTCACGCATCTGCATATGAGAAGTAAGCACTTTATTAAAACGTGGCCTTGTATTTGTTCCTCTCTGTGGGACTCTTATCTCTCCCTTCCTCTCTCCAGCTGTCGGCGTACGGTGCCGATCTGTCGTCTGAGGCGTGCCGGGAGCTGGGCTTCTCCAGCAACCTGCTATGCAGCTCCTGTGACCTGCTCGGGGAGTTCAGCCTCACCAAGCTCCAGCCCGACTGCGGGCACTGCTGCCAGCAGGAGGCCCAGATGGAAGGGCGCAAGGTAAAGGGAACAACAGGGAAACAGAAAGTAATTGCCCGTCTAGATTCTGTCACCGGGAGGGGTTTGTTACAAAGACCTTATAAAGGGAGATCTTAGTGAGAATGGAGGTAACCAGAAACCAGGTGAACAAATGTGCATGTAAAATGATCAAATGAAAGGTGCTTATAGTTATTCAGTGCTGCATGACTTGACAAATGTGATGATGCGCAACAGATAGTTTATTAATTGTGGGGTCTTGAGCTGATCTGCGTGCTGTCTCTAGTCATTTGCTGAGCTTCGCAGACGACAGGCTCCTCATTGGACAGTAGCAGCACTCGGGAGGACCTCCGGGTCAGAATGTGTCACGTTTATTGACAGGATCGCAACCTCCGGCATTTGAACTGCTGCTAAAAACAACCTCGTTTTAGCCTCCCCGTCGCTGGGTCTGTTGACACTGTTTGCAGCTGTGCATCAGATCTGAGCTGCCACACACAAACTCTGTCAGTAGCCCTCCGTCTCAATCTCCCTCTCTGATGTTCGGAGTCGAGCCTCCTTAACCCCCGAGCTTGACACTCCCCGTGGGTGTCGAAATACCAAGTTTTGTAGTAACAACCTCTCTGTAAATAGCGACGAGGTTTTACTGTGCTCCGGTGATTACAGCAGATTCAAAAAGGAGTCCCTGCTCGGCTCTGAAGGATAAACACCGAGTCAAGTGATGGTGGAAAAACAATGTAATTCTTCTTTGATTAAGCAAAGCCCCCAGAGCATGCGCGGTAGCCTAGCAACAGCACCTTGGGAAAGTGAAGTGCACACCTCATTACACCTCTTGACGATAACTCTGTTTCAGACAGACACTTAGAGGAGAGATAACTCCTCTTCCTCCTCGCGATTTGAGTGAAAATGTCACTTAGAAGAGCAATTGTCTGTGTCTCCAGCTGCACTCTGAGGGTACCAGCAGAAACGACAGTGTCACTAAGCACATTTTCTCCTCAGACAGCAACAATTATCTGCCTTAAGAATTCTTTCAGTCTCGCAATTGACATCAGTGCCGTGTCATTAAACCCTCTGAGAAATGGCTTATTGCGCAGCCTTGTCAATTAGTAAGATTCACTGGGCATGGATGGCATTTCGGTTACTCATTTTCAAATGTGTGCTCGCTTCTCTGCAGAGCACCATGCAGCACGTATACAGTATGATCCAACGTTGATGATGCTCTGATGAAAGCCACCAGGCCGAAACGTTACCATGTTTGTTTGACATGGCCAGAATAAATCGGTGAAGTTGAGATTAGTCATTTTTGTCCTGAAGATCTCTGTGTGTGTGTGTGTGCTAACTTTTTACCTTGGGTATTCAACGTTTATGAACTTCGGTTTAGCACCACAAACAAATACTGGGAAGAAACATCCTCTCAAAGACCTGATCATTATACTGCGTGTCTCTGTAGAGCTGGAAAACCTTCCCGAGAGTCTCTCGGGCCAGTACAGGGTACAAATGATGACAAAAACATGAGAAGCCTTCATTTCAGGCCCTTTAAGCCATAGAGGATATGTTTGGCAATATTTTATATTTTTCTTATCATCAATAAATCCCATTAAAAGACCATAATCAACAATGATCTGATCCTACTTACAAGTATTGACTGTAGCACAACAGTTCTGTGGCTGAAAATGGTCCCCAACAAATAATAATAATAATAATAATTTTATTTATATAGCACTTTTCATGCCTAAACACAAAGTGCTTTCCATATTAAAAGTCAGAAACCCATGTAACAACCATGTCATACTAGCTGGCATGGCCATTTTCAAAGGGGTACCTTAACCTGAAAATGGGTTCTATGGTTACCCACGAGTCTCCCCTTTACAGACATGCCCACTTTATGATAATCACATGCAGTTTTGGGGCAAGTTAATCGCGATTAAATATTTTAATCGGTTGACAGCCCTATTTATGACACTAAAATGATGCCAATGCACTATTTCCTCCCGTTGAGCAACGTTTGCAGAAAGCTGGAGTGCATAGCTGCTTTAGGAAATTATAAATTAGCCTTGTTTAAAAAAAAAAATAAAAAAAATGGAGCTGTATATTTGTGACCTGTTTTTAAAGATGTATGTCTTGGGGGTGAGGGTCGCCCACAAGCTGGGGAAGTCAGAAAGTACTGAGCGATAAAAACTAACACATTGTTAGTTTGTGTGTTTTCATGTCGACAATAAGAGGATATATAATATTGCCAGCCTTATCCTTTAATCTTGACTCGCACCAAAAAAAATTATTTTAGGAGGCTTACAGAATCATTATGTTGTCTTGTTGAAGAACTAGGGTTCAATGATCCAGAATAATCCCCAATTAATGAAGAGAAAAACAGCATCTTTTGGCATTGAAAGTTGTTTTTTGTGGTTTTAAATATCACATATCCTAATTAAACTTAAAAGGAAAAAACTGTTTATCTATCATAAGGACCTGTTTTTTTTCTTGTTAACCTTTAGTCGTATTTGTTTGGCTAATTCTTTTATTGACCGTACTACCTCATTTCTAAATATCACCATGTTTTGGGCTGTAGTGAACATAGTTTCTCTCAGCCTGCAAGGTTGCTGGAGTGCTTAGAAGTAAGATAAAGAGAATACATGGATGGAGTAATTGAGAAACTAATACTTTTAATGCTTGCTTTTGGTTTTGAAGCTAATTGGGAGCCTTTTGAAACACTGAAATGCTCCAAGGAGTCCAGTCAGAGCGCTCCATCATTTGTTTCCTAGTTTCCTGCTCTCAACAGAGTCGTGACTCTGACTCTCTGATCTGCCATGTGCGGTAAAATGAAATGCAGGGAAATTTAATTTCAGCATTGCTGGATTGTTTACAGGAAGACGGTGGAAGGGGAAGGAACGGGAGAGAGGATCTCAGCTTTGCATGCGTAATTTAATTTGCCGCGTGAAACCGGCCAACCAGGCCATTTACCACTCTCTCTCTCCTCGTCGCTGAAACGGCGAGCGCGGTCGTGAAATACTGCCGTGACACTCCAATTTCCTCTAACTTATTGTATATTGGTGCTGGAGGTTTGATTACAAGTGAGTCCTGCACAAACGGCCATCCATCAGCCCCTGCTCCATATGCACGGCCTCACGGTTTAATGACCCCCGAGGAGTCGCCTGGACACGTTTATGAATCAGTCTGGCTGAATCAAATTACTCCTCCGGGCCAGGCGTCCTACCACCAGCAGCCCGATCTGTCTCTGTGTGCGAGCATTGATGTGTGTGTGTGTGTGTGTGTGTGTGTGGGACTACCTGACACTGTGTTTCTCTACACACACAGCTCTATGGTGGGGCCATCCTCGAGGTGTGTGGATGAAAACTGGGGAGGTTCCCCCAAGTCCAAGGTGAGTTTTCTATTATACTCTGATATTTATTACCTTGTTGTTTCCTGCAGCTGAGCTCGTGCTTTGAGTGATTCTGTGTGTTGATCAATGGGAATGTGTGTGTGTGTGTGTGTGACACGTATCCTCCTGAAATCACGTTTGGCAGTAGGTGGTCTAAAAACGCCTGAGGGTTGATTTTCAAACAGGCTTTTGAAGTTTTTTTATCCCCTGTGTCTTGGGAGCAGACCTCCCATCTCTGCTCAGTGTAACATTTGGTTAATTCAGTGTCGGGTTACGTTGATGGAGTTACTGCAGCCCGCCTCGGTATGGGGGGGGTAGACGTCTGGAGCCCCGTCTGCGCCATATGGCTGCCGTTTGTTTTCTTCAGCTGTAGCCATCCTGTGTTCTCAACTGTCTCCGCCGCTGTTAACGCCGCATTCCCAGGAGGCTTCGCAATTGTCGCTAATTACAGACCTCGGTGCTAAAATAGAAAGGCTAATTGACTGATTCATTACCTAACATTTGTCTCGCCGGGGTTTTTTTTTTTGCAGCTTTTGTCAGGAGTGACAAGCCGAAGATGTTCAAGGGTCTTCAGATCAAGGTAGGGGGATGATGAATGATGATATAATCTCACGCACATGAAATTTCACCTGGATAAAAAATATGCAATTTCAAAGAGAAATCAGATTATGTCAATCAGATGACTCACAACCATGTCTCTGAATATCTTTCATTAGTATCGAGGGCAAACCTGTGTTCCTAACACTTTCTCTCTCGTTCCCACTCACCCCCTGCCCCCCCTCCCTCCCACTCTGCAGTACGTGCGAGGCTCAGATCCTGTACTAAAGCTTTTGGACGATAACGGGAACATCGCTGAGGAGCTCAGCATTCTCAAGTGGAACACAGACAGCGTGGAGGAGTTCCTGAGTGAGAAACTAGACCGGATATAGAGGCGTGTATGTTTGTTTGTTTTTAGTCTTTAGTTAAAAGGTCGGTTCACCGAAACTAACAACACCTCTAGTGGTGTGTAGCCATGCGGATATTTTCTGTTTTATGTGTTTGAGATTTCCACATTCAAGTAAATCGAGTTTGTTTGTGGTGCTCGCAGCACTGAAAAATGACATTTAAAATATCCAACAGCAACTTCTCTTTCTAGAAACTGTGTCCTGGCTACTGCAGATAAACCACCTCACACACTGTCAACGGTTTTCATTCGAACTACTTTCTGCTCAAGAAATAGTTCCAATGAAAACTGAGACGCTATTTCTGGAAAGATTTGTCGCTGTGAATCAAATTTTTCAATGTTTTTGAGCACAACAAACAAAAATACCCTCTCCTCCGTTGTCTTTAGGTTGCGTCAGAAAGAGACAGATCTTTTAAAACTTGAGCAAATGAAAACTACCTGCTTGGCTAGAGACGACTAGGAGCAACTGAGAACATGTTTTTTTAATAATTTGGGTGAACCGACCCTTTAGTTATTTACCAATTTGTACACAACTTGGCCTTGATAGATGGTTGTTAAATCACTATATGACTGTTTTTGTATCTAAAAATCCGGAATATCTTGTCTGGATTTCACCAAATAACTTATGTGAGAGTCACGGAGCCCAGACGGGCAGCACACTCAAAATAATGATCGACATTACAGATGAATCATGGCTCAAAGTGGGGGGGGTTAAAAAAACAATAATGCACATCAGGAACTGTTTCGTTGTCCACCTGTGGGAGTTTACGTTCCCCATCTGTCTGTCTGATATTCTCGTATGATTATTTTTTTATAACGCTCAACATTGTGACTGATGGGATTTGTAGTAAGAATGAATCCTAGTTGCTCTCCAGATGCAGAAGTCTTTGCCGAAGCACCCGTTAGTGAAGAGCTCACAGTAAACCAGCGTTGGGATGTGAGCTCGGATGTTCAGTTTGTGTGTTTGTCGGCGTCTTCTGCTTTGAAGAGAGACTGGGTTTATTTTCGGATGCTTGTTCTTGAGCGAGTGAGGTGACCGTTTAAATATGCAACAATAAACAAAGTCTCCGATGGTTTTTCTGTCAATAGATAATTTATTTGTCCAATGAAAAATATAAGCGTATGATAATAACACCCTCATCTTTGTTACTCTATGAGCTCAGACTCACCTCATACTGATATAAAACCACAGACATGAATTTGCTGACATCTAGTGGTCTGAAACAGTATTGCATCTCAGTGCTGGGGACAGGTGGACTCCCTGCATGCAGGTACACTAAAGCAGTTATATTAATCAGGCTTAGACAGTTGTAATGTAGCCTTAAATTGCAAAATGTATTGCCAAAACTAGCCCTAAAATATATCTCCAGAACACTAATATCTATATGTGTGGGTAAAAAGCTTTCCCTTTTCAAATAGAAAAAAAAAAACTTTTACAATTTCCTTATAGTTATCTATGGACAGTAGATTTGACCTGTATTTCCTTATCGGTTATTCTCTGAAGTGGAACCAAAAAACATATTTTCCAGTACAGGACAATGCAGCATGAAAGTGTTGGATAGATTACAGGAATAAACTGTATCAAGAGACACACACTGACCTGGATTTACCGTCTCGAGCTTCTCCTGTTACGTTTTTCATACAGCTACCAGTCTGGATAAACAAAGAGCAGCAGTGTAACTACTGATTTTATTTTTGCACAGCTTCTTTCCAAAGAAAAGTGCTGTTAGCAGTTGTTTAAATATAGCAGATCATTACTGCAAGTTGGCTACAGATACAAGCGCATAGCAGGGTTATTATAGTAAACTAAACTTAAACAAAAATAAGCAGTGAAAATATATTTTTATTAAACTGAAACTAAATAAAAACTATATCCTTAAATGAAAACAAAACTGAAACAACATTGCCTGGGTGAAAAACAAATAGAAATTAAATTAACATAAATTAATTTCAGTTCAGTTTTTTCAGCTATAATATATCACTACCGAAAAAAGGAGACAGCATGAATTTCCGTCTATTCTCGTGACATTGAACCAGAGAAATTGAATGTTCCAGGAGATGGTGGTATGCTGCAATTTAAGATTAAACATTAAACATTATTGCCATTCTGTCACATTTCTCCAGCCATGTATTTTGCATGTATACAGCTACATACTTGAGAAATTATACCTGGCCCTTACAAATACTAAATACATAAAAACTCAAATTAAACCTTTCTGAGAAACTGAACACACTTTAAAAACAAACTAAAATGAAATCAGTCTAAAATAAAATAAAAACTAATTGTAAATTCTAAACTATTGTAACCTTGGTGCATAATGCCTTTACTCTTATACTGTATATAAGTCATGAGTTTCACATGTCAATAATCAGGTGCGTATATATTCTCTTATACCATTCATATTCTTGGAGAAATTCAAACCACATTTTTTCACAAATCAGTGTTTTATTAACATAAGAACAAAATGATTTAACAAAACTCAAGTAAAAAAAAGTCTCAATTACATACAGCATTTATAAATATCCAGT
Source organism: Sebastolobus alascanus (assembly GCA_916701645.2). Taxonomy (NCBI): domain Eukaryota; kingdom Metazoa; phylum Chordata; class Actinopteri; order Perciformes; family Sebastidae; genus Sebastolobus; species Sebastolobus alascanus. The sequence goes on from CAKAOJ020000195.1 coordinate 3,267,951, forward strand.
AACCACGGAGATGTGCATGTGAAAACTACATATTTGGCCACAACTCCAAATTTCTTCTTCCACCTGTTGGACTGCTGTTACAATGCGAGACATCATTGACTCCCGTTATCAGATAGTAAAGACGTAGTATTGAATGTGAGGCAACTAAAAAAAAAACACACCACAAGGCATGCTGCATGTGAACAGCTAAAAGCACACGTCTTAGCAAACACTAATGTTGAAGTTACACATATTGGTCTTTCTTGCCGCCCTCCGAATGGTGATCACCGAGGTCGGCTTTGGTGCGGGGCTGAGGTTTGTAAGCGACACCCGGGTAACTGAAAAACAAGAGGCAACAATATTTAGAGATTTTACAAGTAAAAGGAGCATAAAATTCAGCCCAAAACAAATCCACAGACATCAGTAAATGAGCCGCTATAAATCTGAGGAGGCGACTCACTGTGTCTTCTCATCTTTCACCATCCCCCTGAAAGCCAGTGACTTCAGGACTCCACCAATCAGCAGGATGCCTCCTCCTATCCAGGCTACGAACAGAGCAGGGCCAAATGTGTATCTGTGAAGACAAACGACACCTAATGTAGGTCCAGCATGAGAATAATAAATCCCTGAACATAAGCAAAATAATCATCTTTACATCCTACCTGGGTATTCCTCCTCCCATCCCTCCTCCCATCCCTCCTCCCATCCCTCCACCCATCCCTCCACCCATGTTTTCTCCGTAGTTGGTGGACATCCTGAAACTGGCCACAATCTGATTGGCGTAGATAGACGCTCCTGCAATGCCACACAAACCTGAGAGAGAGGGTATATAGTGGCACAAAAAGTTATTTATTTACTCCATAAATAAACAGTTATAATACGTGAAACTCCTTAACAATCAGAGATGTCAAAGTAAAACCTCATGTTTCCCATATTTCTGTGATTTGTAACCATACCGCCGATGAGGAACATGATGCCGGCGGTGAGGCTCATCTTGGCCTTGGTGGTGTCTGGCATGCTGTTCATCGTGAGGCAGGTCAGGGAGAAAACGGATATCAGCGCCCCGAGGACGCCCAACACCACGCCCACTATCATCAGGGCTCGCACGGCCTGGAAAGCACCTAGTAAACGGAAAACACGCACTCATACTGAGTCTGATATTTACCGATTAGTTAATTTTATCTTACTCTACCGAGAAGCTCTACGTTGCACAATAATCTGCATCACACGTGGCCTAAATCTGGCGTCTGACAATAAGACATATTTTGCCTTTAGACCTCATATTGTATCATAATAATCTTCCAGAGAAGAGGATGTATTTAACGTGTTGATGTGACCTGTATTCTCCTACAGTGGGCTTGCTGTAGGAACCTGCCCTTTGCATGTTGTTTGTTCTGTTTCTGATAACTGTGTTGACAAAGTCTGTCCATTATAGTGACCAGAATGCACTGGGGCTAATGCAAACACTGATAGGAGTGGGCTCGACGCCGGAACAAGAGTTAGTATAAGGACGACAGAGATTAATTAAAAATATGATACTAATTTACACTAAATAGTTACAAGGAGAAGCGTTTTGCTTCCCTTTGTGAAATGATCTGATTTATCCTTTCAGCACCTTAGTGAGAAAAAGTCCTCACAGTTTTATTTTTTTACACCAAATCAAAGTGTTTTCATCTCATTTAGAGTCCTCATTTTACCCCTCACTATTTCCCCTTAAATTGGCTTTAAATTTAACAAAATATACATTTCTACACTACATGACACATTTACAACTTCATTGGAGCTCTTAAACCAACAGGAACAATCATGTTTTTGTTTTTTTTATTATTATTGTACCTAATTTCTAAAGTAGTTCTGGCAGTTTTCAAAACCAACAGGCACTCTCTGCTCATCTCATCATCCTTTTTGTCTTAACATAGTATTTTACAAATATTCGGCATGAAAGTGACGCAGAGAGAGGAAAAAGTTGGCCCTCTATGTTGCTTACACACATCATCATGGACCCCATGCAACTGATTGAGACTTTAAAAACCTCCTTCCTCGTTCATTTGAGAAGTTAGGCCCTCTTGGATCTTGACAAGTAGTGAGAGAACTTCCTCGTAACGTACAACTTCCTGAAACTTTGTTACTCGCGCCATCATTGTTCCTGTGATCAGAGAAAGCTCAGCGTCTCTTATAAGAGTAGAAACAGGAGAGCCCAGACTGCTTTAATTTCCTCAAAAGATTAACTTGTGGCCTTGACAGTGAAGGTGACTTATTCTAGACACAGTTTGTGTTTAATTATTAGAACAGCAATGGACTCAAACTCTGCACATTAAAATATAAGAGAGTCTCGTCCTACCTGAGAAGCCCAGGAGGCCGTAGAGCGGGCGACACTCGGTGAACCCCGACGAAGCGGTCTCACAGTCCCGCCACAGACCCTTGTAGGTGTACACAGACGTCACCACCTCCCCCTGCCTGTCCTTGACACTCCAGTTGTTCATGGCGGTAGCGGCAATGAGGGCTGCCGCACCGACCAAACCCAGAATGAATCCACCGTTCTGCAGGACCGAAGGCGCCATTGTTGTTTCCTCCTTCAGAAGTTAGGAAAATATACTGGGAGGCACAGGATGGTCTGTGCCCAGTTTAAATAGAGGAATACTTGGAAGTATAGCTGTGTAAATGAGTTGGTGCCAAAGGTGAGCAGGTGTGTGTGGTGTGTGCGGGCAGAGGATGAAAAGTGGCACTTTGTAGTGATGGTGGCGTTGGGTGGAGGCGGTTGGGTTTCGCCCAGTGGGTGATACGGCAGCGTGGGTTGGGCTACCAAGTGCTGAGAGGTGTGGACACAGTGGTGATAGGCGCACCTGGCACCTAAATAACTGCTTAAATGTAAATACGGGAAACTGAATCACTAGACTCCATGCACGGGGGCTTCAGGTGAACCGCCGACGGTTGGTCAGTGAGTAAATGATGCAGTCATTTGCCACGCCGACGCCCTCGCACACTAAGACATGATGCAGAACGGACCACCAGACAAGACAAACACAGCAGAAAATAACACATTTGACAAGTGGAGGTTCACGATTATGACATTATCCTGACCAGAAAGTAAAAGTTCATATCAGGCCTCAGGTGTGGGAAACCAGTTATGTAAAAGGTCAGAGGTCAAGCTCTGCTACAGAGCTGCATTCTTGGACCTTTGACTTGATAAAGATTCGGTGTTTTGCTTGAGGACACTTCAGCAAGATGAAATCTTTGAAAACCCGCTGACTGGGGCGTCCAGGTGGCGAAGACTTTATGATACTGACCATGTAAATTACAACGTCCCTGATTAATATCCAGCCAAGGACATGCGTTACATTTCTGCTGTGTAATATCTAATAAAGGCAAAAATACCTCCAAAATACCCTGATGCAGCATCAGCGGTCAGCTCCTTCCTGTTTAATAACTCTACATCATAGATAACAGGACGAGCATCACGAGTCGTCGTACATGGAGACTGAGGCTCAGAGGTTTCAGTGTGAGGACTCGTTCCCTCTTACTAACTTTGAAACAAACAGCACCTCATACGATTTCCATGATTCAGCGTATCACCTTATCGCTCTGTCAACAACTGGGGAGGAGAGAAGTTTCTATTCTTCTCTTATCATGAGCCTGGCTCTCGCTCTCGCTCACAAACACACACAACGAAACTCATACAGCAGTCACCAAACATGATGGGACTATAGAGGATTTAATGTTATGTTCGTCACTTCGATGGACTTCTGTTTTGCATTATATTAATATCTGTTTGTGTAAACTTCTGTTGTACACCTTATCGGTCAGCTTGTTTAAATAAGAGACGCTCAGGTGGTCAGGAACATGAAAACACACTTCCCCCCCATGACATCTAACAAAAAACCTTCAGAAAGAACACATTGATAATCAGTAGACGTTCAAAATAAATGCAAGAAAAATCTCCAAATACAAACTATAATATTGATAAAAATGATTCAACTTCAAACCAACATTTTTCACTGAACAGCAACTGACTTATTATCCAAAACTGATGTAGCTGCTCATATAAATATTCTTTACACAATTCTTTTGAAAACAACAGGAAAAAAAACTTCAATTATAAGACAATGTTTTATGGAAACATTTATTATTTCCAGTTCAAAAGAAAAAAAACAGGCCTACATGAGACAGATATACTGGTCTGGAGACAAATGTAAGATGAATAATGTCTTAATAAATACGTCTAGGGCTGCAACTAACGATTATTTTCATTGTCGATTAATGTGTTGATTATTTTCTCGATTAATCGATTAGTTGTTTGGTCTATAAAATGGTGAAAATTGTAGATCAGTGTTTCCCAAAGCCCAAGATGACGTCCTCAAATATTTTGTATTGTCCACAACTCAAAGATATTCAGTTAACTGTCATAGAGGAGTAAAGAAAGCAGAAAATATTTACATTTAAGAAGCTGGAATCAGAGAATTTTGACTTTTTGTCTTAAAAAATTATTCAAACCGATTATCAAAATAGTTGGTGATTAATTTAATAGTTGACAACTAATCGATAAATCGTTGCAGGTCTAAATATGTAAAAATATACAATGGCTCTTTCAGGATTTCCTCTGCCCTCCTATATCCACAGCAGCTTTATGTTTATCTTTATCTGAGGTAAGTTAGCCTGTTGATTTTGATCAATTGTTTAGAGAAGTTACACTTGGGCCTCGTGCTTTTTATTTTAAACTGGTTTCAATTTATATTTTTGTAACAAAATAGCATCTTCACATTACATGGAATAACAAGTATAATGTGGAGACTTGTGGTGTCTTTTAGTGCTCAGTAAACAGCACTTTATGGCATTTTGAAATGTATTTAATATCTGCAGAAACACTAGACTATAATATTCACTTTTGATGTCATATTTGTAGGATGAAAACATTTAATTATTTTTCTTTTGTCATATTATGGGGAGGTCCTGTCACACCTGGACACCCTCTCTCCTTCACAGTACTCCCTCTCATCGGATTAGGAAAAACTTCACCAAAAAAAAAAAAAAAACATTTTGTTGTTACTTGGATTTTTCATGATCAACTGTTGATCTAATATTTGTAGGATGAAAACATTTAGTTTCTTTTTCCTTTGTCATATTATGGGTAGGGAGGTCCTGTGCGCAAACTTTTCCCCGTTCAGACCGCGCGTCTTGCACCGTGTATCCAGCCTGTCACACAGAGGAGCTGGGTGAAGAGTACGAGTCCATGCCGCTCTTGGTCATCCCTCCGGGGAACAGGATATAGGCCACCTGAGGCTGCAAGCTGGCCGCGGACCAGGCGGCGCTACAGTTACACGGCACCACGTATCCCGGGCCGGAGGGGGACGGGTGGGTGTGGGTGTGCTGTCCGTGGCACGCCAGACCCCCGATCCCTCCAGTCTGGTACCCAAACGTGTGCGCGCCGTAGGGCAGAGCGCCGGCGGCCAACGCGTGCGGTATCTCCGCCATCCGCTGGACAGCTCCGGTGCTGAACTGCGCCACCGGCTCCAGCAGCGAGAAGGGAGACGCGGAGGAGGAGACGGGAGCGAGGAAAGCTCTGGCTTTATCCCCGGGGACGAAGAAGGACTCCATGGAAAATCCCTTCAAGTGCTCCGCGGCGTCCCCGAGCAGAGACGGCAGCGGGAAAACGAAGCGGTCCCTCTTCAGCGGGCTCTTGGGTTTGCGCCGGGGTCTGTACTTGTAGTCCGGGTGCTCCTTCATGTGCTGAGCCCGCAGCCTCTTGGCCTCGTCGATGTACGGACGCTTCTCGGAGTCGGAGAGCAGCTTCCACTCCGCGCCGAGTCTCTTGCTGATCTCGGAGTTGTGCATCTTTGGGTTCTCCTGGGCCATCTTCCTCCTCTGGCCTCTGGACCACACCATGAACGCATTCATGGGTCTCTTGATGTGATCTAAAGGTTTTGCCATCTCAGAAGCTGACACATTAATTAAGAATAAAACACACACACACACCACTTTAAATGAAGTCACCTCTCCAGGAAGCTCATGCTGCTCCTTCTCGTGCGTAAAAGGAAAAAGTGTTCAGTTGAGAAATAGTTTCTCTGTCTATGCGATCAGAAAATACTGATTCCTAATTGACTGAAGCATTTGCACAAAGTGGAACGGAAAAGTACATAAAGCGCAAAGCCTGGGCGCATGAATGGGAGTCACACAGGACCAAGTTGGAAGCTTGTTATGGATGATGCTGGGCATGTCAACCACTCATCACCACACCGCTGTCACGGCGGGCCAGGCCAATGGGAATGAGAGAGAGCACTGTAATCCCTTCACAAGAAGTGACTGTACAACATTTCTGAGGGACTCCCTCCTTCTTCTCCCTCTCCAACACTTTAGGCTCTCCTACTGAGGCAGTGAAGAGAGTAATCTGCTGCACAACACACGAAAGAAAACTAGAAATCAGAAGGTTTTTATATAAGGAATAACGAAGTAAAATATGGAAGTTATTTTGCACCTCGTTGCCCCATAATGACCCATGTGGCTCATTTGCTCAATAATGAACTTCCCAAGTCTGTTTTAGAAGATCTCAGAGGAAACTGCTGTATACTTGGAACCATCTCATTAAACCAGGGGTGTAGCCAGAGTTTTAGGTCATGGGTCAACAGCCCCCCTAAAAGAAAGTTATTATTTGGATTTTTGATGGTCAGCTGTTAATTTATTTTTCTGCTAATTTTAATGGAATGAAGCAATTCTTTCAAAGAAAATCCTCTGAAAAACAGCAACATTGAACTAAAATAGCTGTCTCACAATTAGTATCATGTTTCATAGTTCTTTCCAGGAATCTTCCAAGGAAATCATTAGGAAATTACAGACCAGCAAAATAAACGTTATTGGTTTATATCCCAACTTGAAAGTCTAAATACTGTTTCAAATCCCTCTCTAATCTAAGTATAACATTCTGGAGGAGAAAGACTGAATCATGGTGGAAAATTGGGTCGAAAAGTAGTGGAATCAGGCTGAAATCTACGTTTTTAAAGGGTTGGTAGTGTTGTTCAAATACATTTTTTGTAATATTTGTTGAAATTCTCACTACATCCCGACAGCAATCAATAAATCGGCCCGTATGAAATGACCTGCCTGCCTGCGTGCACTCATTGCACGTCACCAGAGTCTTCCACAAGCTGCTAGCTTCACAGCTGTGAGTACCAACAATAGCCACGCTCGTTATGTTCATATTGATCATTTTGGGGGAGTGGCTTTGGAGGGAGGCCTGAAGGGACGGACGGTAAGTGTTGCCAACTTAATGACTTTCTCGCTAGATTTAGGGACTTTAGGAGCTAGTGCTGCTAGCTACTTTCATTGGAAAAGAGTTGGCAACACTGGGCTGGATTTTAAGGTTGGATCATTTTTAAAATCTACCGTACTCTACGTTAGTTTCTCAAGATTACAGATCCTGCCTTTAATTGCAGAATGGAACCGCACAAAAGTTGATAAAACTGCCAAATTCTGCCCCAAAACGGAGACTCTGCTCCAAACTTGCCTCCATCTTTGTTGCAAAATCACTCCCAATTTGTACTTTTTAAAACTTGTCCTAAAAACTAAAAAGACAAAATCACTCACGATCATTTAAATTCTTTCCCATGATGCCATGCGGGTTTCTTATATATCAATATGTGTACAAGCGGCTCACCTCTCCCTCCCTCATACTCTACAAAATCAATATTAATCACAGCCGTAATTCACCGGCACTGGGTGACTCATTGGTTGTCATAATTACTCTACCTTATCTGATCAAATATATATACACGCTTTAGCCATCTCGTCTGTTATTGAAATGACATTGATGGAGAAAAGTCTGAGCAATAACTTAACTGTGAATTATGTACTGTATGTGTACACTGCTGCTCTTTAGAAGATGTAACTTATAGTAGGTAACAACAGGGGATTACTGTATGGACTCAGGAAACTCATTTTACAATTCAATGCCGTCTTTCTGGGTGTCTAAGTGGAAGCTTCCAGCACCCAAAATGGCTCCTGCAAAAAAGGATTATTACCAGGACAGAAGCACGATGTGTTTCCACGGTAGACAGACCTGTGGCGGTTAGTTGGAGCTCTGGGTTTAGGTATTTTTGGTAGCGGCGATAAACTTGGATATCAGGGTACCAGCGAGGAAGGAGGCCTTTATTTCATTTACCTCCCACAATCAAAGGCACCGCAGGCCTCTTCAAAGGCAAAATAAATGGACACAAAAGATCCAGTGGCGCTCGCTGCCTCGGCGGTGGAGATGATAAGACGTCTTCAGAGAGTATTTTTCTCCGGGTTTCCTCGGAGCAGACGGGCCGGAGGGATAAAGTGATTGGCAGCAGGGGTCAGACGGTTGATCTGTCTGTGCTGTTATCTGCTGTGCTGTAGGTTCAGGCCTTCACACGCAGGAGGCGCCCACCGCCACACAGAGACAATGATTACCTTCACAGTGGAACCATGTTTCAGAGAGTTCTCCACAGTGAGAAGGAAAACTGTCCGAGAACAACAACAACATGAGAGCACCTGAAGGGCAGTGTATGGAGAAATCTGCTCCTCGCAAACTGTTACTATCATCTGTCAAGATTAAGTTTTATTCTGCTCAAAAGCTTTCAGTTTGAAGAAAAACACAGAGAGTATGTGTTTTTGTGTACTAGTCGGTGTTTGGTGTGACTTCTAAAGGGCAGCATTTCAACTCTGGAGAGATGAGGGGGGAGAGAAGAAAAAAAAAAGGGTAATAAGAAAAACTGCCAGCAGCACAAAATGGCTGTCGTAATCCGGTTATCCCCCGGGCTCTAAAGATACTGGTCCTCTCCTTAGGAGTCTATCTTTTCTTCTTATGTCAAAACTGTCCTCCATGCACTCAGGTGGATTAAGGAGTCACACTGTAGAAAGAAATTGACAGGTACAGAAAGACCCGGGGGTGAAAAGGGAATGAAAGGCGACACAGAGAGGCAGGCCGGGCGCTCGGGGCCGGGGGAGCGTGTGCCAACGGCTGACAAGAAAAGAATCCATCAAGTCGACTCCACGCTGGAGAAAAAAAATGCTAATGTGTCCTACTAATTTACTGTATTGATTAAGTGAATAATTACTGGCAGAGCTGATTGTTGCCTATCTTGTGAAATGTAGTTTCTTTCTTTCTCTGAGTGACTGAAGTATGAAACAACTGGATTGTTTAGTGATGCTGCTGCATTATCTGACTTTAGGTTATATTGTCTTTCTCGCAGAGTCCAATAATACTAATAGAGGAGATTACATTCTGGATAGATTATAATATGCATATCATCTTCCATTGTTGAAAAAGACCTGAACAAATGGCTCTTCTTCACATTGGCTGTCATAAGCGTAACTTGATTAGATAAAGGCCAAGGTCCCTGTGTGTAAATGTGGCCCACTGCTCAGGTCTAAACCCTGTCTGCTTCACCAGATCAGTTTGTAAACCACTTAAAATGTTCTCAGTATCAATACACACTTTTATTTCATGAAAATCCTTCATTTGAATGGAGTGATTAAAAATATAAGGAAACTTAAGCTACACTGCCCTGGAATTACTATTATACATAGTGAAGTGGTGAATGGGTTTCCATCTGATGATGTGAAAAGTTCAGATGCACTCATACTTCAAATTTTGTCATTTCAGCTCCTCATAAATACACTGAAATCCAAAAGCTACATTGAAGTGTAACAAGAGTTTCTGACACTTCTGAGCGGCCCATTAGGAAACATTTCAGGGGGAAAATCCTCAAGATTTCCAGTGCTCTGGGGGGGATTTCACTAAATCTTGTGCTTATTCTCGTGATACTTAGGAAAAGTAAAGCGGTTTTAATAGCTTTCCCCCTGACACATTGATGGTGGAATATGCTTCAGCTCTGTGGCAGATAGCTTCAATCCCGAGAGGGTTGAGAGAGAGAGAGAGAGAGAGAGAGGAGGGTTGAGATCTGCTGCCTGTCACTACACTTTTCATAAGGCCCCATCTAAACTAAATTAATACACTTGCTCCAACATCTGAGGATAAACCTGAGGGCCACATTACTGTGGCAGGGCCTATCAGCCGGCTTGTAATACAACCGAGTCAGCAGTCAATGAGATACATTTGCAACCAGGCATTTGTCAGCGACTCACTGCCACAGAGGCAGGAGATTTAAAATGTCCTGCAGTAAATTAAGTCCTGCTTGAGAAGTGAAAGGTGCCGGCTAAGCAGGCGGCTGCTTACTTTATATGACAGGCTGGTTAAAGGGGTGATGATGGCGTGGTGATGGAGGGAGGAGGAAACTCAACCATGATTACGGCTCCAATGCATTTAAAAAAAAAAAAAAAAAAGTAAAAATGTTTGTGTGAGGAGACAGTTATCTCTGAAGTGTTGACTCTGAACTTATTTTTTTCTGTATGCTTTTCTTAATACATGTCTTTACACATTGCCTCATTATGCAAATTATCCCTGCACTCTGACCCCATGACACACGTTGAATGACAGCCCCATCATTTGCATAATGAGATGGAAATGTAAGGAAAAGAATACAGAAATAAATAAGTATGGGGAAATAAATAGGGGGGGGGGCGGATGCAAAAGGAAAATCCTTCAGAAATAAATAAAAGGGGAAATGAAATAGAAGAGTAGATAGATATGGGAATTAATACAAAGGCAAATAAATAAAGAAGCAAATTAGAACATAAATATCAATTTATGTCTCATTTTATCAATTAATTAATTTCTACATTTATTTTTAATATTATTTAATATTATTTTTCTCTATTTTAGGTACACTTAATGGCATATTTATTTATTTATTGACTCTTTTATTTATTGACTCGTTTATTTATTGACTCATTTATTCATTTGTTATTTTGGCAGCTTCCGCCCTTAATGTCTGTACTGATCTATAGAAGACTATTAAACTGTAGACGGCCTTTTACTGGCACTAAAGCGACCTGAGTCAGAATCTGAGATATTTCTGAGGGACACGAGTCAAGCTCAGAAGAGAATGAGCCACGTTTAATTAGATATTTGGATTAATTATCTAGTTAAAAGATGTTACCTGAGGTTCATAACGCTGCCAATAATTAGGAAGCGGAGAAAATCAGCTCTTGGCCTGATTACTGTGATTTTAGTGAGACCCTGAGAACAAATCCAATAGTACCTTCAGTTATAAAGAGGATGAATTTTAAGATTAGTAATTAAAGTGAGGAATCAATATGTTTGGTGTATATTCTCTGCTTGCTTTTCCCTTTAAACTGTGTAAAAGTTATGGGATTGATAGCCAATCATGCCTGGCTTGCAGTTACATACATTTTAGTATTAATAAATGTAATAAAAAGTAAGTTTTATTTAAAGGCTAACAACCTGAAAACTCAGGTATTATTATTATCACCACTGAGCTACAATGCATTATTAAATGTTTTATTAACAATTTATAAAATATTTAGGGATAAACCTTCAAGTATAGCATTTTGCAAGGTGGTGAGGTCGTAAATGTTTAGACACAGACTCTCTAAAAACAAGAATATGACCATCATCCTTTTCTCTTCTTTCCCTCTGTAACTACCAATTTGTGTATTTTCCAAAGTATTCTGTAATATTTCTATTTTAGAATGTGTTTTTCTTACATTTCACCAGCCTCTGGTTTCCACTTATTTCTGAATAGCACAACAAATGTGCTTGATAGGTATCCTAATCCATCACATCTCTTCTTTTTTGTTGTTGTAAAACAGGAAGTAACGGGGACGGGCTCTATTTGTGCCTTTTTATTAAATTTCTTTTTGTTAAATTTCCATTGAATTCACATAAAGGACGAGCACTCATACATTTTTTTCTTTTTATTAAACCATTAGCAACTGTCCATTTACACATTATTATTGTGCAGAACTGCAGTGGGGACTTTTGAAGCCCAAAATTATCATGTATATTTGAAAAAAATAAAGTATATAATAATATAAAATAAAAGCAGAGTATGTTGTCTTTTTACATTTACGTCACCAAGTTTCTTGTAGTTTTATAAAGCAGATTAAGAAATGAAGGGAAACATGTAACTGCCCAGAAAGTGGAAATAACACAAGATGTGAAAAGACGTGCAAAAACACTGGTATGGTCCTTTATCTTTATATTGCATCCTCTCTCTGAGTAATGGGAATACAGTATTCATTTAAGGGAACTTCCATTCTCATTCATAGCAGAACAGAAACCCTTTAGGAAAGACTGGCACTTAAAATATATAGAAACTCACACACTTCATGGTATGAAGCCACTCTGCAAATGACAGAGCATGGCGTCACTAAGAGGCTTATGGAAATAATGGAAATAGTGTAGCTCCTGTGGCGATGATATGCTTGCTGTAACAGAAAGGCAAAGAGTGGTATTTACCGAGATATCTCCTGGACTGGTGTTAAGCAGAGCAGTGGCGGTCCTGAGCCAGACTGGAGGGAGGGGAGCAGAGATGCTGTCACAACAGCAAGCTCAGATAAGCCCCAACTGGGTGAAGACAGAACGGCATTAAGTGAGCATATCTTTAAGTATCATATGATGCTCCTCCTGCACCACTGGAGTGAGACTGTGCATAAGTATAGGCAGGTGATTTAGACCCAGAATATATGTATGACTGTGTTCATTTGTAAGCATGTTTTTTTTAGCTCTTGGAAATCTGATAAGTTTCCCCTTACACAGGTAAAGAGAGAGGAACTGAAATATGTCTGTGCATGCACTACTTCCCTTTTTCCATCCTGTACCTAAACTGCTAACATTTTGTATTGGATAAATACGGTCTATGAGGTGTCTGGTTAACTGACACAATATATCTGTTGTATGAAGATATTGTGGGCGACTAAAATTAGATTTCATGAGACTAAATTATGTGTTTATGTAGCTAGATGAAAAGGCACCTTGTGCAAAAAAAATAACACATAGGGTCTAGGCCTATATCTAATATACATAATTACATCTTAATAATGAAACAATAAACTGAAAAACCCTTATTGTAGTACTGCCAAAGTCCACTAGAAAGCAGTATAACAAAGCTCTCTAGATCATGCCTAGTTGAGCGGTCACTTCCGTACGTCTATTTCTGCAATAAAACAAGTGTAAACGTACGACAAGAGTGCAATAAATTATGATAGACAACACTAAGGTAGAAACAATGTGATTTATGGGGGAAAAAGTTGGGCTCGTCCGGGATTTGAACCCGGGACCTCTCGCACCCAAAGCGAGAATCATACCCCTAGACCAACGAGCCACATGCATTATGGGAAAGAAGCACATACTATATTATTTATCATATAAAATATTATATCATATATATATCACTAACGTTAACTGCACGGGAAAAAGTTCCTGACAGCTTTCTAATGAGCTTAAATGACAAATATCCCTTTGTAAAACATTAGCTTGCTATTTCAGATGAAGTAAATTGGCATATCTGTTTTTATCCATGTGCAGCAGCGACCAGATCGGTTGTTAATTTAAATAGCAGAGCACTTTCAAATATTAGCTAACACAAACTGTTCTGAGTTTCCTCTTATAAAAATGATTATAGTTAAAGGTCAAAACACAAAGAAGTTGCACTTTACTTGAGCTTAACACTCTTTAGGCTAGTCACCAATGCATTACCATGACTACTTAGCCCCATAATGTTTTCTTTTTTAAAATGATTTTAAAATAAGTGGTGAAAAATACTTCTCTTGCGAGTTATCTCCTCAGTCAAGAAGAAGCTCTGGCACCCTCTTTTGACCAGCTAACGTTAACACTAATGCAAATTAAAATGTTCTCAGAAAAATTTATGGAACCAAGAAACATTACCTGCCTCATTGCATGTACAGTTAAATCTACTGAAGGAATAATTTATTTTTATTTAAAAAAAAAACATTTTATCGTACTACAATATTATGGGACAATATTGTGGGACCATAAAAAAGATATGGCAATAACATTATACAAAAAGAAATATTACAAAATGATTTTGTTTGACAAAATAATTTCACCATAAGGTCCATTCTATCACACAATCACACAATCTTTTGTGAAACCTCAGGTTATGTAATTGTAGATGTTCACATTTCCGTTTCCATCAAATTATTTTACCTTTAAATCTGCAGTGGGTAGAAATGGAGCAAATATGATTAAAAAAAGTTATTTTTATAAAATGGTCACTATATCCTGACAGAAGTACATGAGACAGATAATCTGAAAAAATCTCGTGCCTCTGTGTCCTCCGGTGCTCCTAATGGCATCTGCAGGATTTCACAGACCGGAGGAAAACAACCAATCAGAGCCGAGCTGGAGCCTGCCATCTCTGAGCAGCTGTCAGTCACTCGCAAACGCCGATCAAACGGTCAAACTAGGCAGCGCTGATCAAATATGAATCCATATTCTGTTACTGTAATGCCTATTTCTCACCTCAAATGTTTTCAGAAACATCTTGTAGTGTACTGTTTAGCTGTAAAATGAGAAAGTTGTTGAGATCAGTTGAGGAAATACCAAGCATCGCCCACCAGCCGGAGAACAGCCAATAGGGACGCTCTCTCTCTCTGAAAAGACCTGTGATTGACCAAAGTCTCCCGTCACGGGCTAGATTTTTTTTAAAGCCTGAAAACAGAGACATGAGGAGGTGCAGAAGTCTAGTTTTCTCTCAGAACACTTGAATTACAATATGCTGAAAGGTTATTATGGAATTTTTGCCCAATGATGCCAAAAACGTTCTGCCTACTGCAGGTTTAACTCAATATCTCTTTTCTTCTCTTTTTTTAACCCTATGAGGTCACCAGGATCGTACTGTTTAGCTGTAAAATTAGAAAGTTTGTGACCCGGCAGCCATGTTGAGATCAAGTTGAGGAAATACCAAGCACCGCCCACCAGCCGGAGCACAGCCAACAGGAACGCTCTCTCTCTCTCTAAAATGACCTGTGATTGGCCAAAATCTCCAAAGATTTATTAAAGCCTGAAAACAGAGCCACGAGGAGGTGCAGAAGTCCTAATTATCTCTCAGAACACTTGAATTACAACATGCTGAAAGGTTTATTATGGAATTTTTTGCCCAATGATGCCAAAAACACACTGCCTACTGAGACTTTAACATCACCCAGACACAGTCACGGTGCTTGATAAAAATATTTACAATTTTTAATGAGCATATAAAAGCTGATATTATAAAAACGACGTGTACTGACTTTAAGTGTCAACATATATTAAGTAAAGTCTTCATGTGTAGTGTTGGCTACTGCTGCTCTCGCCCGGTGCATTGTGGTCCGTGTGCTAAAGGAAGCTGCTGCACCGGAATCTGAAGAATTCGAGGTGTCCGCCAAGTCTTACTGTTCATCGTCGGCTAGTCTCTCTCTTCTGTATCTCTATCGGCGCCACACTCTCTGCAGATAAGGTAGAACTCCTTATTTCTCCAAATTCATCACTTATTCATCACTAAGTTGTCTCAGAAACCGTGTTAATGTTGGGTTAAACCCGACGACGCTAACATTAGCTGAGTTAACCTCCTGCAGGAGAAGCTACTCGGGCTAAACCTTAGTTAGTAATTAACGCGATGCTTAACTTGTTTTGTGCCACTTTACCGAACAGCTAGCTGAGGGCTGTTAGCTCGGCAAAATAGCTTTGATTTAGGCTCGTTTAAAAGAACAATAGTTGACATTAAAACAGGGTGTTTTATGTCGGCATTAGCACATTTTTACACCCACTGGGGTTGTTACCGTTATGAGAGCTGTTGCTAATCAACCAGCTAATTCCCATTCAAATAACGGAAACGGTAGCTAACGTTAGCTATATGTGAAAAAAAAAGAGCTAGTTAGTAATGTTAGTTGTAGTTAGCTTTACATATTTCTATGCTACATCTAAGTGGCTTCTTAAATTAGCTCAAACTAGCTTCAAAACTAGCTTGGACACATATATTTGTCTATTCAGCCGGTAAAAATAAACAGATTTATGTTGAGTCGGTGTATAGAGAGACAGTCGTTTTCATTCGAGCAGTCTGAGTGCAGTGGGTGTGTTCATATTGTTCAGATCATTTAGTGTGTTTCCATATAACACACCGACTTAACTACAACACAGCAACCAGGCAGGAAACATATGATACCAGTTGGGATTAATAGCATAATCATGGCTTAATCTCTTATCTCTTATAGGATAGGATAGGATAGCATTTTATTTATCCCCATGGGGAAATTGCAGTTTCACAGCAGCACAGATTCTAACAAAAGACAGTTCATAAAATAAGACTAGGACAGGGCATACAATAAATAAGAATAAAAAATATCCAAGGTAAGCAAGATAAGAACACTAGTAAAATTATGTTATAAGGGTAAATAAAAGGTAAATAAATATGTGCATTATAAATAAATTATAAATAAATTATGTTGCGATAACAGTAGTGTAAATAAATATTATATACATGTGAACAACGTGAATAGGACTAAAGGGGCAGTGCAAAAACAAGAGAGGGTCGGACTGTAAATGACAGAGGGTGTCGTATCCTGTACAGATTGTAAAGCCTCCTGAGGCAAATTTGTGATTTGTGATTTTGGGCGTTACAAATAAAATTTGACTTGACTTGACTTGACTTATCCTCAGATCATAGTGTTGTAGTGGGACGCAGCTGTAATGCAGCTATCTTTGCAGGAAAAGCAGTTTTTTTTTGTGGTGAGACACCATACTTTCACAAACCTTTCTGAGCACAAACCATACTTCCTGTCTCGCATGAAGTCAGGCCTGTTAGTATGCGTCTATATGAATTGCCTCCATTTCAGAAAAGGTCCATATGAGGCCAGAATTGTAGCAAAAATTATGAGTAAGTTTCTCAGTATGTGATACAGTCTGTGTTTTCTTTCAGGTGTAACAAGGAGAAAAAATGTCTCAGGCCGACAAAATGAAGGTAACAGAAACCAGATATGCTATCTGAACAGATACAGTATGCAATATCTGATTCTACTTCTGCTTCCTGTCCGTCTAGACTAATCGTAGAGTTAAAACTTAATCTTAGGTGGTTTTAATTCAGTCCAGAACCTTTTATTTAACTGAGCATTCTCACGTCTAATTTCAGTGGAACATTTTGTTCCTCCCCGCTTTTTCTCACATTATTTTCTTCATCGTGGTGTTGTTTAAAGCACAAATATTCCCCGTTGAATGCTGGGTCACTCAGACATATGCTCAGTGTGCTGCTCGCCATCCTCATGACTCACTGATGTAGCTTTATGCGGGCTGAAAGGCCCGGAGGCAGAGCCGGAACACACTGCTTATCAGGCTCATCAACATAACCTTTGCTGAAAGAACGGGGAAGGGAGGGTTCATAAATCTTTCAAGACTGTGTGGCCAAAATGAGCAAACTAAATAAGGAACCATGTAGCTTTTTGTATTGGATTGGATTGGATTTGACACTGCCACTGTGTAGCATTGCTACAGGGGTGTTTAAAAGCTGCCATATTGGCCCACTTCTCATTGGTCTGACTACTAGCTCTCTGTAGGAAAGAGCTTTAAACACTGGAATGATGGGTGGAAGGTCAAATAGACGGCAGAGGAGTCACTGTAGCCCTCTTAAATATCCTGGCTGTTCATAAACAGATGTCTCCTCGATGGCTTCTGCTCTAGCGCTAATGATTAGCTGTCATGTTATTGCTATAATGATACAGTAGCCAAACCATGTTTAACGTAATACTGATTTAGATTTATGACAAAAATAGTTTTAACTGAAGTATGTGCAGAGCTACAGTATGTTCTTTCATCTTAAAGGAACAGTGTGTAACATTTAGGGGGATCTATTTGCAGAAATGGAATATGATATTAATAAGTGTGTTTTCGTTACCTTAGAATGAGCTGTTACTATCTACATGGGGAGCGGGTCCTCTTCACAGAGCCGGCCGCCATGTTTCTACAGTAGCCAAGAACGAACAAACCAAACACTGGCTCTAGATAGGGCCATAGGGCATTACGTATTTCTCCTACATACTTTGCATATACGAGAAATTTCAGTTGGTTGCAATCTGCACCGCTAGATGCTGCCAGATTCCACACACTGCACCTTTAAGTTTTAATGTCACCAAACATGTTTTTCTTAAAAATAATGACTTTGCTGACCTTGCACTTTGCTTTTGGTTTACAGCAGGGACAGTTCACCAACCCTGAGACCCCGGGGTACGTCGGATTTGCCAACCTGCCGAATCAGGTTCATCGCAAGTCCGTAAAAAAAGGATTTGAGTTTACGTTGATGGTGGTAGGTGAGTGTGTCGTCTCAAGCCTTTTCTCGTTTTGTCCTTTTCTTCTCATCATCATGCGGCGCTGATTTTATTTAGTTTGGCAAATGATAGTGTATCTCAGTGATAACAAGGTTCATGCTAGACAGCTTGAGTTGTTTTTTTGGCTCATGTGAGTTTGTTTTGTGATAAATTTAGAATGGGATCTTGGCCATTAGCCTGCACAATATACAGATGTTGCTGTCATATGCTGTCTTTCCATAATGGCCTTTCTACATAACAGTTTTAAAACTCGTTTTGTTTGCATGCTGAGAGTAAGCAAGTTGTTTTGTCTTTGATCGTGTCTGCAGTAATGCACAGGTGCATTAGTGTGCATGAACGGATTTTGGTCCGTAGAAAATGGCGGATGTGACATCAGTGTAGTTGCTCAGCTGGCGTCAGCGGAAACTCTTGATGTGAACAGTGTGACTGTGTGAACCTCCCTGCTTGTTGGTAAGGGGGGAGGGTAGAAGCTCCCCTCAACGCTGCTCATCCTTTTGCTTTAAAATAAACCAGAGAGGAATGTAGCCAGTTGGCCTCGAGGGATTGATTCACACAGTGGACAAGGCCCGCTGGTCCCTCTACTGCAAGAATACTCATTGAGTGCTTATTTAACCTTCTGTGTGACTCTGGTTCTTAGATATATCAGTGTTTTACTGTGCTTTTAAATAGCTGCAGCTCTCCCTCACAGATGGAACCAATATACTTACTATGAAAATTCATAGTTTCTCCTCAGTATGCATCGCTTTTTATGCTTACCCTAAAACGCTGGTACTTTTTCCTCTGAAAGCCCCTCTTCCACATGCCCCTGAAACTGTTGTGTGTATAATATATATATATATGTTGATTTTCCATACAAGACTTTCTGTAAAATTGCCAGTTGAGGATACAGTAAAGACTTGTGTAAATCTTTTGTCACGGCTCCGGTGGGAACCACAGTAGCAGCATTCCTGGGTAAAGCTCACAAGCTTTAGATTGTTTATATCTCAGCATCTGTAACTCTGTGACCGTGAGACGTCAGGAACACAGTTTCTTACATATAGTTTCTTAGATATTGTTCACTGCTGTTGCTTAAGCTGAACTGCTGCTTCAGTTTTATGGATTTAACCCAGACAGAAGTTAGGCGTACTGCTAGACTAAAACAACGCTCAGTGGGTCTGCAAAAATCAGTGGGAAGATATTTTTAGTCTGGTACAATCCATGTCTTGGAATCAGGCCATCAGCTTTTATTTAAAGCTTCATCAGTCAAACCGTGGATGTTAAATTGTCTGTCGAACAGTCTTGCGTTTACAGTAGCCTAGCAGCTATTGTTGGTTACAGCAGAGACATTCAAATAAAGTCGGTCTCAAAGTCGTCAGTATACAGCTTCTTCAATTCAGTGCAGATTGTCATTTACGGGATGGAGTCGAGCTAGAAGAGGATATCTATCCAGGTTCTTAGTTTTTGCTTCTAATATTTGTGAGAGAGTGAAACTATCCAGTGTTCCTCTTCTCGACTCGTAGCACCTGAATGCTGCTGACTGATTATGAACACTTCCTAGACACTAGCGCTGACACAGATTAATGCTGAAGTCAGATGTATTTCCGTGTGGTGCGCGGCCTGCTGTGCGTCACAGGCAGATGTCTTGTTTCCTGCAGCACAGTGAAGATCTCTTTTGTTCTATTCATTGAAACTGAACGCTGTATTAGAAGAGGTTTGCACCAACAAGAACCTGACAGTGCTTTTTCAGCAATTGTGTAATATTTACTCACTTTGTGTCTCATACTGTTGTTGACTGCATGATGATCGTTTGTTTCATTCTCCTCTGTTGTCAAAAGGTGAATCTGGACTTGGAAAATCCACCCTGATCAACAGCTTGTTCCTCACTGACCTTTACCCCGAGAGAGTCATTCCCGGAGCAGCAGGTAAAACACACACACTCTTAATGATCCTTGTTTTAAAGCGCTTTGTATTAAAAGCACATAATCGTGGGCTGACTTTGTCCTCCCATGTTGTTATGAGCTCTTGCATCTTGTCTCTCCCAACAGAAAAGATCGAACGAACGGTTCAGATCGAGGCGTCGACGGTAGAAATCGAGGAGCGAGGAGTGAAGCTCCGTCTCACCGTGGTAGACACGCCAGGATACGGAGACGCCATCAACAGCCAAGACTGGTATGAAATCTTTTCAGGGCGTACGCTGATGAGGAGATGAGGTATTTTTAAGTTTGAATTACCCAGTGTCAGTCCTGTGATCTTGAACAGTGATTAGACACTAACATTGGACAGTTAAAAATAAACTATTGTTCAAATACTTTAAGTCAGAAGGAGACTTTTTGCATGTGGATTTTTGGTTTTAGTATTTAATGGGTGTGCTACCAGCATGGATGAGTCCTTGTACAATACTGAGATACAGTACATAGTGTATGTTTAATTTGTGTATATTTTTCTAATCCAGTTTCAGCACCATTATCAGCTACATCGATGACCAGTTTGAGCGCTACCTCCATGACGAGAGCGGTCTAAATCGTAGACACATTGTTGACAATAGAGTTCACTGCTGCTTCTATTTCATTTCCCCGCTTGGCCACGGGTGAGTTCTGCAATGAACTTCCTTTCTATTTAACTAACCGTATTTGTTATGCCCTCTCAACTCTTTGCATTTCATAAATACTTGCTTGAATTTCTCTCTTGTCTCTCTTTGACCCCGTGCCTGTCTGTTTCCTGTCCGACCAGCCTCAAACCCCTGGATGTTCAGTTTATGAAGGCCATTCACAATAAGGTCAACGTGGTTCCTGTCATCGCCAAGGCAGACACGCTCACCCTCAGAGAGAGGGAGAGGCTCAAGCGCAGGGTGAGGCCAACAGAGTCACCCCATTGTTCACCGTCTTTTCAAGTTCCCGAAATAAACAGTAACTAGCATGTGCTCATTGTCACTGCTTTAGCCACCCAGTGTATTAAAATACTGGTTAAAAAAAGCAATATCAGATTAAGTGTACGCTATATTTAGAATATTTTCACTGCTTTATCTTGCCGTCAGACAGCCCTTTCCGACGGGGAACTTAACTGAAATTGAAACTTATCTATGTTCTCTTCAAAGCCTCCTGCTATGGATAAGTACCTCATACAACCTCACTTCAAAACACCCGAACTATCCCTTTAATTCCTGACTAAAGAGGAAATAATAGGTCATTTACTCCCAAAGACTGGGTCTTGACCCACAGGTGGGTCGCAGGAGATTTTATTAGGGTCGCCAAATAAATTTGCAGAATTTCTTCTATAGTCTTTTATTTAACATTTATATCTGCAGTTCACCTTTGAGCCACAAGAGGGAGCCTGAACGTTCATATTGTTCTGATAATTGTAGCCTACTTATAGCATCGAATCTAATAATAAAGGCTAGCGTATATTCTGTTTGTTTTACTGATGAGAGGAAAAAAACGAGAGCCTGTTAACTCCACCTAAATGCATTTATGTGATTTATCAAACATATATCTCTTCGACATGGCTGGTTTACCTATTCAAGATAATATAAAGTGATGCGGAAATGGTGGTAAAAACGGTCAGGAACGTTCATTTACGCACAATTGTTTTTTGAATTATAGACTCTTGTGAATTGGGTCCTGATGGTTTGTCATTTTTAAAAAGTGGGTCCCCAGAAAAAAAGTTTGGGAAACACTGATTTACAGCATGTACGCATGTACATGTACGGTACATAAAAGGTGATTATAACCCGTGTTTTGTCCCTGTCTACTTGGTAAGGTTCTGGATGAGATCGATGAGCATGGCATCAAGATTTACCACCTTCCTGATGCTGAGTCGGATGAGGACGAGGACTTCAAAGAGCAGACCAGGATCCTCAAGGTAAACTCATTTTCATCCCTGAATGAATTTGAATTTCTTCATGCTTAAGACGAATTGGTGTTTTTTTTTTTTTACCACAGGAATGAGAATTTGTCATGGATAAAAGCAGTCAGCTTTATATCCTCTAATTTATCCTCTAATAAAATTCCACTAAAGTCATCCCATTACTCATTATGGATTTGTTTTTTAAGTGTCGTAATTATTTATGAGGGTGGTTGAGCCACACGACCACAGACGCATGAACTACTCCTCTTTTCCAGGCTAGCATCCCATTCGCAGTGGTGGGATCCAACCAGCAGATTGAGGCCAAAGGGAAGAAGGTGAGGGGCCGCCTGTACCCCTGGGGAGTGGTGGAGGTGGAGAATCCAGAACACAACGATTTCCTCAAGCTGCGGATCATGCTGATGTGAGTGGTAGAGGAGGCTTAAACCCTCTGCTTTCCTTTTTCTTTAACATTTTAGTGACAAGAGTAAGGTGATATCGAGAGTTACTGACCTGCCAGACTGTGTATCTAATATCTGTTTTCCTACAAATGCTGCGGAAAGAAAGTGTAGCTAGCTTGGAGAAGTTGTTAGTTTGGCAGGATGCCTTCAAACACAATGAGAGCAAGTCTACCCCTGCCAATAGCTTTTTTTGTTGAGGTGTAGCAAATTAGAAAAGGGATGTAGCCAAGGCAGGAAAGGAGAAAAAAGATAGATACTAGTAGCAGTGTGATGTGGTTCAGACGAGTTTGGCTAAAATGTAAAACATTCCTTAAGTTATGATGTACTGTAGCCTCGGCCCACGAGAGGTGCAGTGAAGCCAACGTCTGTGTTTTTTCAAAAAATGTCTGAGCAAGTGTCTTTATTGTTTGGCGACTTCTCCGCGACCCCACAGAACCCACATGCAGGATCTACAGGAAGTGACCCAGGACCTCCACTACGAGAACTTCCGCTCGGACCGCCTCAAACGGGGTGGAAGGTTGTCCTCCCATGGTTACGTTCTGCCTCTGTCTCCTGCGTACGTACTTGTCTGTCAGCTTGCTTCTCTTCACCTCCCCCACCTCAAACAGCAAAACCTTTCATTAGACGTACATAATTAATACAGTCGTGTTTAAAAAAAAAAAACAACACAGAAATACTATAGTCAGGCACGTGCGCAACGAGCGCCACAGATGTTACAGTAATAAAAACCCAGCCAAAACATCCAGAGCTGTGTATACGGACGCTGAGTTACTAGATGTACTTCCAGTTATTCTTCTGCTCTCGATTCATACAGTAAAATGAACTAGTATCATTCTGTAGTACAGTAGCTCTAACTCATCATTTTGCATGTTCTCTACATCAGTTCAGAGGCCGAAGTGTATTTAGTGCTGTGGGCTGTAGTGGGTTGTGGTTCTACATGGTTAGTTGGTAGCTAAATGGCATGTGTAGTCTGAGTATCTGTAGAGGTCGTAAACAGCATTACTGTGTGTGTCATTTAACATAGTGTGGACATATCATCATTTAACCCTCAAATGTAGACCAAAAAGATTCTTTTAGACTTTTTTTTCTAAAGCCAACCCAGGATAAGGCAGTGGTTTTTCTGTCTTCCCATTGCCTCGCCGTCTGGTCTCGGTTTGTCCGATCCCACGAGTGGACTGTTGGAGGTACCGTTTTTGTTCATTTTTGGGGGAGGTAACGCTGATTCTCCCCTGACTCTCGCTGCTTCTCTCTTGAATCCTCCTGCTTTCATCTCTCCGTAGTTACTCGTTGTAGCTGCCCACTTTTCTCTTCTGCAGAGAGCAACTAACCCACTGATCCCTTCTTCACTTTCTCAATGTGGCTTCTGTCATGTTTGCCTAACGCTGCGACTTAAAAAGTGCACTTTCAGGCATGCATAAATACACAAAACCTCTCACCTGACTTTAAATCACCACACAAAGTGATTCTACACTTATAACCACTCTGACTGTGCATTTAACTTAATGATTAATTTTTGATAATTGGCATATATCTGCAGAAATATTAAGAGGTTGATTCAAAAGTAACTGTAGTTGTGTTGATGCAGAAAGGGACCGGAGCCGGAGGAAATGGACAAGGATATGATCCTGCAGGAGAAGGAGGCTGAGGTGAGATATTTCAGATACTACTTTGGGATTATTAAAAAGGAAAAAAAAAATCATGGATCATCCTTCTCGATTGTCCAGGTTTCTTAAAGGAATAGTTTCACATTTTGGGAAATACACTTATTTGCTTTCTTGCCAAGAGTTAGATGAGAAGATCAATATCACTAATATGAGGCTAGAGCCAGCGGGCTGTTATCTTAGCATAAAGGCTGGAAGCAGGGGGAACTATTTCAGTGAGCTTTAGTTGAGCTGGCTGGTGGGTTCTTTTTTAATTTTGGACAGATCCAGGCTAGCTTTATGCTAAGCTACGCTAACCACCTGCTGGCCGTAGCTTCGTGTTTAGCGTACAGAAGGCTGGTATCGATCTTCTCATCTAACTCTTAGCAAGAAAGTGAATAACTGTATAAACCAAAATTGTTGAACTATTCCTTTGAAGATCATTCACTGTCCTACAAGTTACAATTAAGGTCATACATGTTGATGCTTTGTGTCGCACAGTTGAGACGAATGCAGGAGATGATCGCCAAGATGCAGCTCCAGATGCAGAAGCAGGGAGACGGAGAGGGCGACGGCCAACATGTGTGAAAAGTCTACGGTAGGAGCCTAGAGACCCACGGATACACTCAACACTCACTGTAATGCAGACACACTGCATACGCTACGCTATATTTCCTGAACAATGGACCTCATGCAAGGACATTTTCATATTCTTGTCTAAACTTTCTCTTACTTTGGCCCTTAGCGGCCAAATTTGCAGCGCCCCGATATCTATATATTTTCATAACATATAAACTTACATCTGGGCCAACTGTGTTGCTTTTATCACAAAATGCACAATTGTTATGCTAATCTGCCCCGCTAGTAGGCTATATGAATACATTTAGAATTATATTATATTCCAAATTGCAGAGTCAAACAGGATAATGTCAACATAATTATGAGATTATTTTCAAGCTCAAAATTGCTTCAAAGTAATGAAATATAGAATCCAGTAGTAAAAAATGTAGGTTTTGATATCAGCAGACTGACACGTGACTGCTACGACACGTCTGGACCACTTTAAATTGAGTTCGTACATAAGAGAAAATTCCAAATACGAGAAAATAGGTGAATGCGACAAGTTCTACTAAATCACTCGTACAAGCTCCTTAATAACGAATATGTCCGTATGAGTGGTTCTTGCTTGAGGCCCATTGGCACCTAATTTCCTGCATTTATCTGCAGAATCTTCATTTTATGTATCTTAAATACCTAAATGAGACTTGGTTATCTGTAGATGCTGGTCTTCTGTGAGGTCAGGCTTAATCTTAGTTAACTTTTTCTTTTCCACTGTAGGTATCTGAGCCACTGCTCCAGTTTGACTAGAGAGAGGCGGATGATAGCAGAGGACGTGTAAAGGCTATCTGTTTATCGACTCGTACTGCTTGCCACTATTTTTATTCCAATCCCACATGGGATCTGGGGTCTTTTTTTTTTTTTTTATACATACAGTAAAGTATATTCAAACAGTGTTATGTTTATATATTTTTCACACGGTTCTATTTCTTCATTTTTTTTAATTTTGTTTCATTTTATTGCCAGTTACTCAAATGAAGTCACGCGACCCATCTTTTAAAATGGTGGCATATATCTTTGATACAAACTGTTAGTTTTCCATTTTTTTTTGTTCCCTTACTCTTTTTTTTTTTTTGCCATTTAGAAAACCAAAGTACTGCTGCTTGTATTCAGTGCTTTTAGCTCTAAAGCATCTCTCAGAGCACATGCTAACCTTTGCTCTGTGAAAGAGCTTCATTGGGAGAGTCCGCTATGGTGAGAACTAGTAGCCGAAGTAGCTTTTTCCGCCATTTTTATGCCATTATCTCGATGTTCTTTTTGTCAAGAGAAAAGATGATTTCATATTCCCTCTGGTTAAGAAATGACCACACAAGCTTCCCATTAAATAGTCCACCCTGCTCAGTGTAAAACATGTCACCCACCTCATCTGCATGCAACTCTCGACCCCGTCTGGTCAAATTATCAGGTGAATTCCCTCTCTAGTGCACATCAGCTTCTCCCTTTCCTGTCAAAGACTTAACATTAGTGCAGTTCTCAGATCAGTGTCTTTAAGTAAGATGGCATTCAAGTGTTGTTAAGCTCCTTTTTAAGTTTGATATGAATTAAATAAAACTGTGACCCTTGACCTCTTCCAGTCTTCCTGTAGACCTGATAAATGAAGGACTGTGCCGATGAGGCTCGATGCCTCCGTTTGGTGCTTTCAATCAACTCGAAGTAATTACTCCATGTTTCCTCTACACTGTAAAGTGAAGTCATGTGCCAGGGATCATTAACTGTTATGTTTTCATTGATGCAGTGAAGAGGTATAAAGTTTTACCTGTCCCAACTGCTGAGTAACTTTGTGGTTTTCCACGACCGCAGAGATTAAAAATGACCTAATGAGGTCAACGTAGCCAACGTCTCCCTCACCAGCCAAGATGTGAGTTCTCGACATTCCTCTTTGTGCTGTTTTTAGCCAATTATTAAAGCACCAAATATTGTTCTTGATGCATATATTGTAATAAGTTTTATTAAACTTTATTAATCTCTTCTGTGAGTTGAGCCTTTTTATTTGATTTATCTAGGTTACACCCCGCTGAGTTACAGCCTGACGCTCGTCCACATTCACATCAGCTGATGTGCTCTGCTCCCGTTGTGTGTGTGTTTTTCATTTCAGTGAGATTAATTGACTCTGGCAGACTAAACCACCATGACCCTACCGTGACTAACAGGGTAATTACAGTACAGTGTATGGAGAGGATAATTAACCAAAACCCCAAGCTTACATTATTTTTTTTAGAAAGAAGAGCAAATAGTAATATGTGATAGTTTAACAATCTACAAAGGAAATAAACAGACTTAGATAAATATTAACATTATTTCTATAGGTATATTGACCAGTACATTTTACAGTATGTGACTGAGCTCTAACCTGTCTGAACCATAGACTGTATATAAAGATGGACGACATGACAGCTCCCCAAAAGTGAAGCCAAAACATCTGGATCGCCCCCTGGTGGCTGGCTGCAGCATAGGTCATAAGTCCCGCCCCTCCATGTTAGCGGGTGGGATATGGACCAAACTAAAAAGACAAAGTACACGTCGAATAATTTTTTCTCTAAAATGGTTTCTGTCATTTTAAGTAGTTCTTATCACGCTGATGTATGTTTAAGCGTTTCTCTTTCTGAAAAGTTTGGTTTTTAATTAGTTATTTGATGCTATAAAAAGGGGACGAGACGTCGTGATTGACAAGCTGCGGCCGTGCTCGGCTCGCGATTGGTTGGTGCGGGTGTGTGGGCGGGACCTTGATGCTGCGGCTCCACCGCCCGATCACTGCTGCGCAGACTCTGGCTCCAAATGATGTCAAAATCTCACGATGGCAGCTCCCGTATCGGGGATGTTTTGACTTCACTTCTGTACAGTGAGAGGAAGTGGAGACGCGTTTTCCATCTATATATATATATATACACAGTATATACAGTCTATGAGGCTGAACAGATGTAATGTCTGTATGTGAGCATCAAGCAGAGTAACACCAAGCAACGGGACGTTTTCCATAGACTTTATTATAGTTTTTTTCTTCTCAATCTAACAGGTATACACAACGCTCTAAATGTCATGGCTTTTTTGTTTTAAATACTCTCCGCTCTGAAAGAAAAACTGTAAAAATATTTAATTATAACTAATTAAAAGATCTCTTGGGGGACAGGACAGGGAAGGGTGCAAAGATACGAGGAGAGGGCTGGGGTTGGTGGGTCTTCTGTGGTCCTTGTCTGAGGCGTTGGGTGGGTCTGGGAGACAGAAAAGGGAGCAGGGGGTTAAGTTACATCCAGCTGGGGTTTCACCGCGAAGACGGGGTGGTGTTACCGTTTAAAGAAAACCTGGAAGAACGACATGGAATGGATTAATCGAAACGAGTGGATGTTTTCTGCTGCGTCATGTACTGGTTTGGTATATCACCTGCACACTCTCTCCATCATGTGCGTGACGAGGCGGTCGGAGATGCCCGGACAGGACTCCTCGGCCAGGTTGAAGGCGTTTTCCAGCTCCTCGATGGCTCCTACGCCCCCGCCACTCGCCCGCCGCTTCTCCTTCAACTGGAGGTAGAGAAAAATCAAATAGAAAGAATTTGATTTTTTTTGCAATGAGAGTGTTCACACAAACAAAATGACTGTTCAAAGCTTAATCTCAACTGTACTGTTTACAGTTTATAACATTTTTCACAAGCAGATATTAGTCAGATTTTGTTGGCTCTTGTATTTACCGACTGAGCTACATGCTTTCCTGCTCTTTTCTGTTTTATTATTACTAATACGTACTACTTTTAAAACAACTTCAGAGGATAAAGTACATGTATAATACCTGTATAATATGGTATTTCCTGGGGAAAGATTACAGTTACTTTAGGACTAAATAAAGGCTAGATTAGTGACAAGCCCCACCAGTGAGAAGTGTACTGACAGGAGATGAAATCAGAGCATTTGGTGTCACAATACTGGAAATTCTAACTTTGATAAAATACCTGGAAAAATATTGATTTTTGATACCACAGGGAAAAATTGACAACATTGAGGGCATTAATTATTCAATTTTTCTTGAACGATAAATAGCAGTATGTGTGTGTCAACTTGCTGTCGGAGAGAAGAGAGAGCAGAACGCGCGGCTGGTACCCGTGTATCGATACCTCGCAAAATGAGTATAGTAACATTTAAAATATTATATATACTTTGATATTTTTGTAGAGCTGCAACGATTAATCGATTAATTGTCAATTATTAAATTAATCGCCAACTAATTTGATAATCGATAAATCTGTTTGAGATCTCTGATTCCAGCTTCTTAACTGTGAATATTTTCTGTTTCCACTATGACAGTAAACTGAATATCTTTGAGTTGTGGACAAAACAAGACATTTGAGGACGTCATCTCGGGCTTTGGGAAACACTGATCGACATTTTATGTCATTTTATAGATGAAACAACTAATTGATTAATTGAGAAAATAATCAAAATGTTAATTGCCAGTGAAAAAAATAATTGTTAGTTGCAGCCCTATATTTTTGACAACACTAGTGCAGATAATATCACTTCTGCAGCCCAGACTTGCATCGTTATTTATGCAATTAATAAACCAGGAAGAAATAATCTGCCTATTTTCTAAAAGGGCTTTTGGTGATCCAGTGCAGTTATTATGAGCAACCTCAGGCCAGCGCTATGTACACATACTATCACTAAGGAGGACAGGTGTTTAAATTTACCCTAGTTTAACTTTGTCCAACAACAGTCAGCCAGTTTCTATTCCAAATTAAAGATGTCTTTCAAAAAAGAAACTTTTTTAGACAGGATTAACTACTTTAGATTAAGGCCTGCTCTTGTGCTGTGCTCAAAGTCATATAATCCCCATCGCCTACAGTTGGGCCTACCTCTCTGAAGATGGGTGTTACCAAAGCAGACAAGCATTGTGACTTGGGTTGCCTTTTCACCAAATCTCCTGACTGGAAAGAAGGAAAAAAAGAGTGTTAGGAAAAAACAAAACAAAGATTGTACTCTCTGTCTGTGTGTCTGCGTGGGTCTTACCTCTGAATCTGTGTGTGTGTAGCCCTTCTGTAACTTGTTCATAGAGTTGGGTCTGACTGTGGGGAACGTCCACATGGGACACGTATCCACATCGCCATCGGCATCCCTGAAGGACGGACGGAAAGAGAAGAATGAAGGAAAGAGGTATTTAAAAATGTGAGGGATACCAATGTGACCCAACTTTCATTTAATTAATTCATTTTTAACCTGATTTTAGAACATTCAGAGAAAATGTTTCTATAGAGTGATACAGGAATGAGTCCTAAAACCCGGGAATGAGTTAGGATTTTAGCACTTCCGGTTCCCTCGTCTGGAAGTCAATGGGTTTTTAGTTAGATGCCTGAAATAAGGTCTGTACTTAACACAAGCTTAAGAGATTTTAACGTTGTGTTCTACGTCAGTAAATACTCCACTTGTGCATGTTGAAGCTTTTATGGGTCTTAAAAAAGGCGATTGCTAACAAGTGGCTAAATGAGACTATAAGACATCATCACGCCGACTCGTCCACCTTTATAACCTCGTTGTGTGAACTCGCTCTCATGAGACCGTGGTGTAGTTCGTTTATAGCCTAACGTTAGCTTTTTACTTCTGGCGATTGCATTCACACTTCAAAAATCGTAAAAGTGGTGTTCATTTGTGAAGATTATCTTGCTGAACAAAATGTTTAAGTATCATAAACGTGTGTTCGCCACAGAGTTGATTTTCTGCGATAATCCAAAATAAACCCAATGGAAAATCCCGCTTGCTTTTCGTCGAGGGAACCAGTGCGATGCTAACTTCCTGGTTGGCCTACAATACAAAAATCCTTGGAGCACTCTACTAAAGACAATTTAAAAACGATATGCATGTGTGTAAGAGGTGGAGGCATGCCCATACGCTCAGTCCTGATATTTGTCACACGCTTCTATAGCTGAGAGAAATTGAAAAATAGGTAAAACATAAAGGTTCATTACTGATACTACCTGGTCAGTAAGCAATTATTCTAGTAAATCATCATTAATTCATCCAGAAATTATCTTAATACTTCAGTAATTTAACAACACGGCTGTGATTCATAGACCCTTTGGAAAATGTAAATCCTCAAGTGTATGACTGTGTGTTCTTGAGACTCACATATCCGAGTCGTCAGAGCTGGATTCCTCCCCGTGCCCCTCCGACTTCCAGCGGCGGTAGCGGTCGATCAGCTCCGTCAGATAGGCCGTCTTCTTGGTGTAGCGCGTGATGAACTTGTGCTTTACGAGCTCTTTGGCTGTTGGCCTCTGTGCGGACAGAGTAGAAAACGTTCAGTGACTCTGAAGCTCACACAGTTGGGATCAGTTGTCTAGCTATAACATGCTGAAAGCAGCTCCGTCCACCGTCACATTACTTAGATTTAACATGTTTTTGGTGCATAATGAGAATCTGATTTGGATTGGGTTTGAATATCTGAGAAAGCACAGCGCACACTATAATTCCTATTAAGGACAAGGCACGCTAATCCAATCATAAAATATTTGCTAGGATAAATCATCTGCCAATCTGGAATTACTTCCCAGATTTCTGATCTTATTCAGCCACAAACAAGCATGTCGGATCCCATTTCAGTTCGGCTACAATGCAGGTGTTGTTACTTACAAAACGAGGGTCTTTATTTAAACAGGCCTCCACAAACTCTTTGAAGGGCTTGCTGTAAGGTCCCTCAAGTGTGGGTGGAGTGTTCTTCGGGATGAGGAAAAGGACCCTCATGGGGTGGAGGTCAGAGTTGGGAGGTTCTCCTTTAGCCAACTCAATGGCAGTGATTCCCAGAGACCAAATATCAGCCTGAGGGGGGGAGAGTGAAATGTGTAAATACGGTGTGTTAACTTCACATACAGACACTGGAAAAATATAGTTCCTTAACTAAAATGATCAAATAAGTCTTCCCATGCTGAAAATGTCATGCAGTGTCTACTGATCAGTGCCTCCACCAATAACAAATCTCTTTATGGGCTCAAAGTTCTACCAACGTGAAACATCTTTTCACCCAAAAGTGAGAGGGGGAAAAAAAAAACCAAGCAAACAAACCTAAAGACAGCGTTCACTCAAAGAAGCAGTAACACAGGGTGTCTCTCCTGTCCGGTCCACAGACTCTGGCCTCACCTTGAAGTCGTAGGCGGACTGTTTGATGACCTCCGGAGCCATCCAGAAAGGCGTGCCGACGAACGTGTTCCTCTTAATCTGGGTGTCTGTCAGCTGACCGGCCACCCCGAAATCGGCCAGCTTCACTTCGCCCTGTTCCGACAAGAGCACATTGGCAGCTGGGAGAAAGAGACGGAAGGAGAAAGACGGTCAAAAATCAAGAACAAGTAATGCGAGGTTATCCAGCACGAATGAGGGTCTCATTTTGAGATAATCAGGAGTAATGAAGAAGCGTTGTAGCACCTTATTTAGGCAGATCAAGTGTACATTTTTAAATGCCAGAATAATAATTATTCCCTGTAAACGTTTTGTCAAAATCTAAACATTTGGGATATTGTGCATTACAGATGGATGGACAGAGGATACTGCAATCTCTTCTCAAGTTTCCTTGAGGTGGGCACAAACAGCTTCAGAGGAGTATATCAGGAGTTAAGTTAAGTAACAGCACTTTCAGTTGGAATGAAAACAAACATCACTGACAGAATCTATGTAGATAATCAAACAAGTTTTCTTAATTATTCATCTTCGAGTCATTATTTTTTTGTGATTCTCTTATAATTCCCCAAATTTAAGAGCGGCAGAGATGAGAAATTTAGCTACACACACACACACACACGCAGATATAAATGTAACACCTACAGTATGTTGTGAGATTTCAAGCTCACAGATGGTGTTAATACATTAATGCAGCTTGGTAGCATATTTCATTGTGTGGACTTATTCTGTGCAGCATCTGGTTAAGACAGGATATACATGTTGTTACCTGGCAGCTCCCTCATCACATCAAGGCAGTTAAAAGCTGCAAAATTAGCTCTGAGTTACGAGTACTATGTCTGGCTTTATGCCAGGACAACACAGTAAAACTTAGGACTTTTATTACCTTTGATGTCTCTGTGGATCTTCCTTTCAGAGTGCAGATACTCCAGCCCCTTCAGTATTTCCCTCAGTATAGTAGCAATGTAAGTCTCTTCGAGAGGCCCTGGACGGAGCTAGGAGGAGGAACAAATAGAAAAATGTGGAAGTTGGGAGAGAGACAAGAATAGGTCGAGTTTTGCTTCTCCAGTGTATAAAAAGTGCCACTTTGTATAACACTTTGTAAGCTGTATAAAAATATGTTTCCTTACCAGATCCAGAGCAGATCCTCCACCTAAATACTCCATAATAATCCACAGCTTGGTCCCCTGAGAGGAAGAAATATAAAAAAAAAATACTGCTTGTGTGTGTGTGTCTCTAAGCATCTTCACGCTGATAACTGGAAATAATCTGTGTATGTATCGCCTCGTTATTCGCGTCATCATCTCACCTTCAGGTATGATCCGTAATACTTGGTAACAAAAGGGCTATCACACTGGCTCAGCACCGTGATCTCCTGTTGAATGTCTTCGATCTCGTCCTCCGCCTCCTCTAGGTCTATAATTTTAATCGCCACCACCTCCTTCGTGCGGTTGTTGATGCCTTTGTAGACCTCCCCGAAGGATCCCTTCCCGATCCGCTCCTGCTTGGTGAAGTACTCCTCGGGGTCCAACCGGGTATTCTGGTCCAGGGACGGCAAAGAAAGCATTGAAGTGTGTGTCATGATGACTGTAGAGACATATACGTGTGTATAGGAGTGTGTTTTCCCAAGCGCTTGAACGCAACAAGAGCAAATAACTTGTTTCACATTTGAATGCTCTTTTATAAAAGGTTAGTTAGACGGGACAGGAGGAGTTACACCACATCTGTTGGCCTATGTAATAATGTTCTTGTGCACTGCTGAGATATAAAGATGATGGATCATTAACCTTTCTTATCTGTGTTAATACCTCTCTATTCAGTCACAGTAATTACCTGGACTCTAGATCTTTGTGTCAGTATGTAATTCAAGATGAAAGTTCAGTGGTTTTCTTATAAACAGCAGAAAATGAGTGATGATATTGATGATTTGGAGGAGAGGAGGAACTTAAATTTAGTCATCACATTTCAAATGTTTTAGTATCTACAGTGTGTGACAACTGCAAGTCTAAAACAATGGAGACTTTTAATATATTGCTGTATACTCTCATGACATTTTGAGTTTCTAATTACATGTTTTAGTCAGCTTTGTTTCACCTGATGCTGACTATGTCAAGGAGATGAAAAATATATTCATATTTGTGTGTATACAGTAGGTTTTTATCACCTTGCATTGATGGCTCAGACCCCCACCCATCTATTCATGGAAAGCCTGACAGTCATGGGGGTTCGCCTTGTCTTGGACAAGAAGAAGAAGGGAGGTGACAGTTGGTGAAAAGATGATTTCTGTACCTGGTTTTGCATGTCTCGAAGGTGTGCCATCCCCTCTGCAGGCTGGACGGGACAGGGACAGCCACAGCTCTCTCTTTTCCGAGGTTATCAAATGGTTCCTTTCGAGGGGTTTTTCCTCCCCTCTTCTTAGCTGTCTAGGAAAGCTAGCTCGGTGGCTAGCCAACTAAGATAAACACCCAATCTGCTGGCTTTAACGTTGGCTGTCACTCCGCGCTCTGTTTTCGGCCTCCGAGTCCAAACGGAGGACTGAAGAGCCCGGCGAGACAGCGAGCTACTGACCGAGACGCTTCATCTGTGTCGGCGGTGATGAACAAGAAGATGAAATGCTCCTTCCGTCTATTAATATTTAATTCATTTCAAGGAACGCTTAGCCTGTTGTTCATTTGAAGCTTGAGGAGGAGGACAAAATAATGGCCCAGCCGGAGGGCGCATGCGCACTGGGTTTGAGGAAGGTGGAATTGTGGGAGTTGTAGTTCTATTTCTCTGTTAGGCTCAGACACCTGAAAACCACTTCCATGTATTATGCTGCCACATTCATGGCCAATATATAAATAAATAATATATAAATAAATAATAAAAAAATAAATAATATTAATACAATATATAAAATTGTATCACAAATTAATCACACATATTTCTAAGCTCTGTTAGGCTCAGACACCTGAAAACCTCTTCCATGTACATGCTGCCACATTCATGGCCAATATATAAATAAATAATATATAAATAAATAATAATAAATAAATAATAATAATATGATATATAAAATGTTATCACAAATTAATCACACATATTTCTAAGCTCTGTTAGGCTCAGACACCTGAAAACCTCTTTGAAATATTACCCATAATACCTCTTAAAAATATTTAATCGCATGATTGTCCATAATTAATCGCAATTAATCACAAATTAAAAACACATTTTTTTTATCCGTTCAAAATCTACCTTAAAGTGAGATTTGTCAAGTATTTAATACTCTTATCGACAGGGGAGTGGGCAAAAATGCTTGCTTTATGCAAATGTATGTCTATATTTATTATTGGAAATCAATTGACAACACAAAACAATGACAAATCATTGTTCGTGAAAGAAAGTTTGTGACCCGGCAGCCATATTGCGATAAGTTGAGGAAATACCAAGCACCGCCCATCAGCCGGAGCAAACTTTCTCGTTTTACAGCTAAACAGTACACTACAAGATGTTTCTGAAAACATTTGAGGAGAGAAATAAGCATTACGGTAACAGAATATTGATTCATATTTGATCAGCGCTGCCTAGTTTGACCATTTGATCAGTGTTCGCGAGTGATTGACCGCTGCCTCTGTTGAATGAACAGCCAATAGGAGCGCTCTCTCTCTCTGAAACGACCTGTGATTGGTCAAAGTCTCCCGTCATGGGCTTAGATTTTTTTAAAGCCTGAAAACAGCCATGATGAGCTGCAGAAGTCTCTCTCAGAACACTTGAATTACAATATGCTGAAAGGTTATTATGGTATTTTTGCCCAATGAGGCCAAAAACATTCTGCCTACCGCAGCTTTAATTGGAGCTAATGATGGAGCAAGTTTGTCACCATTTCCTTAGTGACCCACACTTCTGAGTTAATGACAAAACCAGTCTAAATAATACTGTTGTATTATTTGAATTAATTGGCCCAATTACATAGTGTGCATACTGTGTGAATTGTGTGCGCTCGTTTTCTGACCTGGGTGCCACCTGCTGCTGCTGCTGCGGCTCGGGTTGGGTTGGACTATGTAGCTCTTAAGCTCCGCCCCAGCGGGCACACGGGGTATATTACTGCAAACACACACACACACACACATACTAGCTAGAAGCGGTCTTTCGGTTTCACGCGTCGTGCGGTTCCGGTTGATGCCGTTGATATTACAGAGCGAACAGCATTTTGACACATGACATTTTAAACCCCCGGTGTTTAAACCACAACGGTGAGTAGTCATTGAAGCTAAAGCTAAATGTATGTGGTCAGTCAGCCTGTTACTGCGGACAGTCAGCGGGTTGTAACGCACTGCTTAGCTACCGTGTTGTCATAGAGATAACATTAGCTAGCTACATGCTAGACATGGCGTCTTGTGTGGATTTTCATTCAGTGATATTGAAGCCATATGTCAACAACAGTAACACCTCATGTCAACGTTATGTAAGTTCATACAACACAACGTGACATGTTATCTTGAATATATTATTTATTAGTTTTGGCTTATTTTGGTTCCTCTTCTGGACATGCCCTTCTACATGGGATAGAGAGCATGTTTTGGGCTTTTGCCATCAGCCACTTAGCAAAGGACTAAATTCACCCAATTTGTCATTTTTTTAAATTGGGTATAATGATACTGCTTTCAACTGTAATAAGAAATCAGGATGGCATTGCAAGCAGACCGCTGACATTCACATTAAGGGAGATGGCAAACACCCAGGTCTCTCACATAATGAGCTTGGATGTGATTACTGAACATTTGACTCTCCTGTCTCCTTGATAGTGCCTTCCCTGAAGTGTAGCTTAAATGTTTACAGTCTAGCTTGCACTCCAGTCTTTACCTTTTATGTTTGTCTTAAGTGTTTTTCCATTACCTTCCATTGATGTGTCTACAGGCTGGATGAGTGGGCCATTCACCTCTCCCTCCGCACAGGTGGCTGAGATGAACCGCATCCATTATGAGTTGGAATACACAGAGGGCATCAGCCAGCGCATGCGAATCCCCGAGACCCTCAAGGTGGCCTCAGGGAACCAGATGGGGTCTCTGTTACTTCAGCAGCACCCGCTGCCCATTCACACAACTATGATGCAGGTGCCAGAGAGGATCATCGTAGCAGGTAAAGACAGTACACTACACGTACACAAAACTGTGCATGGTGAGCTGAAATTGAGGTGCACTAAGGTCAACACACTGTTTACATTTTTCATGACCCCTGTGCCCTCCTACCACCAACCATTTTTATATAACTGTCCCTCTCCACAGGTGACGATGGGGATCCTCAATTTTCTCGTACGCGAGACTTGGACCTGATTCAATCCGTCCCTCTCATGGACCTCCTGGACATGAAGGCCCCTCCGCGTATCCTCACTCTTACAGATCAGCCACTGGACTCCCTTGAAACTGAACAAGCTGCCACTTCACAGAGCAATCCCAGCCAGGTGGTAAGGGTCAAATCAAGGTTTTCATTCTGTCAGTATTGTTTCTCATTACAATTAGGGCTGCACAATTGATCAAATATTAATCAGGATCATTATTTTGGCTCCCCACATTTAAATGAAGATGATCGACTGCGACGCTAATGTTTAAAATGTGTGCTCCGCTCATAGAAAACTCTGCTGCATATCCAATCAAGCGCTTCCTAAACGAAAAGCCATGGGGCGATCAAGATGTTTTGGCTTCACTTTAGGGGAGCCACTCTGCATGCACACTGCAGCGGCAGCCTGTGAAAAACTTTACTGAATATAGGTGAAGAAGAGGGCGGCAAGATGGTGCAGTGGTTAGCACTGTCACCACACAGCAAGAAGGTCGCAGGTTCAAACCTGGCTTAGGGCCCTTCTGTGTGGAGTTTGCATGTTCTCCCCGTGTTAGCGTGGGTTTTCTCCGGGTTCCCCGGCTTCCTCCCACAGCTTAGGTTAATCGTTGACTCTAAATTGCCCGTAGGTGTGAATGTGAGCGTGAAAGGTTGTCTGTCTCTATGTGTCAGCCCTGTGATAGTTAGGATAAGCGGTTACAGATGATGGATGGATAAGTGAAGAAGAACCTTTTTTTAAGTCTTGTTTTGATGCAAAGATTTGTTAATTAGCAGGAGTGTAGCACAACGTGGACGTAAGAGCAGTGCTCTGTTGGTTTAATTTTGGGTAATAATCATGATAAATAATTGTGATCTCAATATTGATCGAAATAATCATGAATATCATGTTGGCCATAATTGTGCAGCCCTAATTACAGTGAATTGAATTCATTGAATTTCCCGTAGTTGTTCCTGATCCCAATAGTGGTACCTTATTACACTCTCCTGTGCATTCACATACATCTGCAATAATACTTTTGCAATGTCACTCATTACATTGGTAAGTTTGTTGATGAAAATGTTGTAGATGCAGTAACATTTTTGGGTAACTAGCCTGCTTTGAAAGGGAGCAAAAATAACACAATAGGTTTTAACCTTTTAAACTTTTCATGTGAGCCTTACACAATTTCAAATCTTTGTATCATTCATAGGCCCACTTTCATGCTCGGTCTCGAAGGGAACGCAGTGCGAGTGAGAACATTTCTGTCCGTCACAGCGGTCAGATTTTCAGAGGTGATTTAAGGTAAGCACACACCGATAGCTGAGATATTTGTTACGACACTGCTGCCTTTTCATTCTCAATTTGTTATCTGTTATTCTTATTTCACTCCTGGTTTGTTTAAAAAAAAAAATATCTTATTTCTTTACCATTTCTCTCCACTTACCTCTCTGCCAGTGTAACCCCTTCCCCTTCTGCCCCCCCAGTCCGGTTGTGTCCCCCCCTCTGTTCCCCTGAGGATGCCAACATCAACCTGTTTACAGCTGCGGGGTTCCTGTCTTATATCCAGTCAACAACACGCCGGGCGTACCAGCAGGTCCTCGAAGTGATGGACGACAGCCACCGCAGGTGATTTCTCTCAGCTTTGTCCCCGTATTTCTCAGAAATCACACTATTCACAAAGTGTCTCAGAGAAAACAGCTGGTGAATATCAAGAAAATTCATGAAATTAGGACATTATATAGATGAGAAATACACTTGTATCACAGCATCGTAAGCTATAAGAATGCTCCTCAAGTGAAGAGCTGTAATGGTGGAAGAAGGTATGGAGTATAGGACTTTCTGAAGGAAGACAGCAAAACTCAATGTAATTGCATAATGTAGTAATGTGATGCACATGAACATTTTGCTGGGATGATGTTTGTTTGATCTAATTTGAGATGTGTCGGCATTTCTCACTAAACAAAGTAACATTTTAATGGGACACATGTCTTTGTCATCAGCATAATGATCTTATCCAACAACCTTCAGGATAGATAGGACAGTCTCTGAGCTGGACTAATTTTGAGTTTGTCACTGCTGTCATTATTCTAAATTGAGATAAATTGATCTCCACAGGACACACCTGGATCTGGCCCTGGATATAAACCCTGACGAGTCTGGCTTAGTAGACGCCTCCTCACTACGACGACAGGTAATTCAGGTCTCACACACCTAAATGACTGCGTCAGTGATGAGTAGGGATGCACGATCCGACTTTTTAAGTCCCGATAGCGATACCTGGGCTTTGAGTAACGGCCAATACTGAGTACCGATACCAGTGTTTTATTGAAAAGCTGTATGCCTCACTGCGTGGAAGTGACTGGGATCATTCCGTGTGCAAGGCAACATCAGGCTTACCTAACTTTGTAAAACAACATATAACAAATAATACATAGATATAAATTTACTAAATTGTTATTGTTACAAAAAAAATCAAAAAGAAGGACTCCACCAGGTTCTTCATGTCTGTTGTTGATTTTGATTTAGTCACTTAAGCTCTGCTTTTGACACCGTCTTGCATAATTTAAACTTAGAAAACCATATAGTGGTAACTCTATGTATATACTTTGGTAAAACTTACCCAGGCCCAGCACATGTAGTGCTCTCACCTTTTTTTAAAGTGGTGAAAAACAATGTTTTTGTGGTCATTTCAGATTGTGAAGTTGAACCGGCGTCTGCAGCTGCTGGAGGAAGAAAACAAAGAACGCTCCAAGCGAGAGGTGATCCTGTATTCTGCTACGGTGGCGTTCTGGCTTATTAACACCTGGATCTGGTTCCGTCGCTGAGATTGGACAAGACTGAGTCTCCCAAAACACTGGAAGCCAAAGCAATTCCTTCTTAAAGGTGCAACCATTAAAACACAGTATGAATCTTTACTACATCTAAAGGCAAATGTCCTGCACCACAATGTTCTGTGTTTCTATAGCAAACTCTATATCGGGATTTCCCTTACAAATTTCAAACAGCGCTGTCAAGATAAGACCTGAGGCAGTAAAACATAACCAAATTTTTAAAGACAGATGATATACCTATGTTTAGTTTATATACCCAACGTTACTCAATTTCACATTGGCTAGTAGTCACACCTTCATACCTGACTACAAACTGGCTCTGGCTGGGTACAACACCACTAGAACTAGAGGTTACGCTAAAGTTAGCATATCTTACATTCAAAGATTCATCTGTTTATTTCATTCCTCTATAAACTGGTAAACAACTACCAAGACAAAGCACAATGACACTACAGCTGGATGTTTGCAAAATGTTAGCAACTACTTCGATGTTGGTGAGCAGAGCTTTGCTATAATGCAGCAGCAACAAACACTAGTTACCTTATTTGGCTAAATCTAGCTACAGCATAGGTCGCTGTTCGACAAATATAATGTCAACTCTGAATCAGTGTTGAAGTTTGAGTCTGAAGTTTTCTCCACCTCTCAAATACTGCACTGATACAGATAATCTAGAATATGTGGGCCAGTTTAAAGTAGCACAGGGGTGCCTGGTATTAATCAGCAAGAATTGCAAAACCTCACTGATATACTATGGTTATTTTGTGTAAATATTACTGATTGTACCTTTTTAAAAAGGACCTATTGTGCTTATTCTCAGGTGCATACTTGTATTTTGGGATTCTACTAGAACGTGTTTACATGCTTTAATGTTAAAAAAACGCTTTACTCTGCTCTAACTAGCTTTGTTTGAGCGTGTGCTAAACTAGCCGCTAGGCAGGTATTATGCCCATATGTTACTTGGTGACATCACCACGTTACGGAAGAAAAGGCGGTACTTCAAGTGAGGCGTTTCAAGCAGTTCAGGAGCAGTGTTTCTTATAACTATATAACACACTAAAGGAAAAGGAAAATGCACAAAAGCATAATAGGTCCTCTTTAAAGCTTGATAAATCCTTTGCACAGCAACAACAGATGTTACAGTGATGCTTACTATCATTCATCTTTGTGAGAGTAAACAAAATTTGTGAATAAATGAGACTTTTTAGCTTCAGGAGAAGAACTATTAGAGGGGAAACAAGGATTTACTTAAGCGACAAATGTTTTGGGAAACAAGCCCAGAGCTAGTTACAGGACCAAGCCTCAGACCTGACCTGTCTTGTCTGTTGGAAATTGAGGTTCATCAGGTTTTTGTCAAAAACTACCATTCTTAAAGTGTCAAAGTAAGATGACTAAATCTAGAGATGCCATAACATTTACCCTGAATGTCCTTTCAGTTCTGCATCACCCAAAACATTTGTACACAGTACTTGAATAGCCTATTGTTGTAAATGTTGTAGTTTGTCCTTAATGTTTTTTTTTGGCAGTCACATGCCTAGGGATTCTGTTATGAGCTTGATGAGGTGTCAACAAAAATACTAAAGGTACTATCTGGGGTTATTATCTGTGCAGTGATAATGTTTTCCCATGCTGTTTCTACAGTTTGAGCTTGTTTTTCCAGAGAATCTGACCACTCATGTTTTTCCACTAAGTTACAGACTAAAACGTGGTTTTATTCATCATCAAACAGTGTGATATAAATCTTAGAGCTACTGTCTGTATGATCATTTGTAATAGATGGCTATAAAATATAGCTGTCATTAT
Organism: Sebastolobus alascanus; assembly: GCA_916701645.2. Taxonomy (NCBI): domain Eukaryota; kingdom Metazoa; phylum Chordata; class Actinopteri; order Perciformes; family Sebastidae; genus Sebastolobus; species Sebastolobus alascanus. The sequence continues at coordinate 3,309,729 of CAKAOJ020000195.1, forward strand.
TTTTCAATAATGAAATGTATTTCATCTCAGAGGTTTATTTATCTCATGCAATGGAGAGGCATCAACAAAATGTTGCGGTAACCATTTTTTTTCTCTGTTAAGCACTGTACCTATAAGCTGGAGTTTTAAGTTAAGTATTTTACTTTCTTTGTAATAAATGAATACATTCATTGTTTGTTAAAATGTTTAATGTAATAAATGATGGATGTTAATTTCCCCCAGAGGCCTGTTTCTGTGTAATGCTGACCCCTACTGCTCCTCTAGACACCAGAGGCCTGTACTACGAAGCAGGATTTGGCGTTATCGAGGTAACTTCAGGGTTAACCCTGGGTTTTCCGTCCTACGAAGGCGGATCACTTCTTACCGGGGTAGATCTCCATGGTAACTTACGCTGAACGGCTAACCTGCTCCGGAGCAGGTTATGTTCCAGATAAGAGATCAACTCGTATAAAAACACCGCCTATTGACCAATCAGAGCTCAGTGCGCTGATCGTATGGTAATATTACACAAATAAGAAGAAGTTTAAGTCATAATCCAGGCTAAAAACAACACAGTTTAAACTGACAAATGCAGGGAGGACAGATGGATTTATGCTGCGGGTGTTTACTGCTTTGAATTATATTTTTATATTAATTTTTTTGTTTGCTCTTGAGTCCGTTTCACACCGCAGGAAACGGAGACGCACCTGAGAGAAGGTTCAAATAGTTATACACGCCTTTCGTTTAATAATGGGTATAATGACGTGTAACCGTCCATCCAGCCGTCAATATAATTACTTATTGCTATTTATAACTCGACGACTTTATCCGACTTTTGAGTGTTCCGTTAAATTACTAAATCTGTTAATTGACGCATTCACACATCGGGAGTTTTTTTATTTTGCCAGCTGTCCTTCCTGCATTTGGCAGCTTCAACTGTGTTACTTTTAGTCTGGATTAAGTGTTTAACTTCTTCGTATTTGTCTAATATAGTTTGCTCTTCCTTTGTAAAATGTGCCGCTCTGCCTGTCTGTCTGCTGACAGTAGACTTGTCCATGTTAGTGATTGGTCAGATGCTGCAAACACCGACCCGTTCACGTGAACGCGCTCATAACCAGATAGAGAAACCCTGGGTTGACTTACCGAGTTGATAACCACCTTCGTAGGACAGTTTAGCGGGAACTCGTTTGTTAGGGTTGGTTAAGCCAGATAACGAGAAGATACCCTGGGTATGTTGAACTCGCTTCGTAGTACAGGCCTCAGGAAGATTAAGGAATTTAGGAATTTAACTCAGCATCGTTTCAGAGTAGAGAGGTATCCTTGAAGGAAAACCTAAAGTCCATTTGTACTAACAAAGATCCTCCACAAACGGCAATTAGTGTGGATCAAACCCAAACTGAACTGTGTGTTTTTTCCTCATCTTCTACCCGGAAGTCTTCATAAAACGGCAACAACAATGGGGATCACCAAACTGGCCGATTTGATCCGCCTAGATGCTCCCGGTGCTATTTCTCACAAGGATATCAGCGACTACACGGGTAATATACAGTTCTGATCATGCATCAATCTCTTTGTTTTGCTTGCACGGTTAATCTTGGTCATATCAAACAGCGACTGCTAGTAGCTAACATTAGCACACAGTCATCTGACTACTAGTCGGCTAGTTAGCTTAAGGCTGGCTAACTTTGATGTTAAAGTTACACTACTACTCAATCTGCACAGCGAAACCTCTTTAAAAGTGACACTAACGTTACATCACTGACACATGTTGGGTACAATAGTAATGCTGCTTATATATGAATGCATCAGCAATAATATTCCAATAATATATATACATTTAAAACACATTAATAAGAGTCATTCTGCATTATGAGTACTTTTACTTTTGGCACCAGCAATAATATTCCAATAATATATATACATTTAAAACACATTAATAATAGCCATTCTGCATTATGAGTACTTTTACTTTTGCTTTTTGCTCAAGTAATGAATCTGAATACTTCTTCCACCACTGCTAAAGTATTAAAACTAATCAAAAACAATCCCTGATGAATTTCTCACAGTGTTAATAACCTGTAAAAATAATTGAATCTAATGCAGGTGTATATTTACTGGTCTAACTCACTGAATACTGCAATTTTTGTACCTTTTAAAGGAGTCTTATGGAAAGACACATGTATGACCAGTCAAGCTCTGATGAAACAGTCACTGAGGCTTAAGATAAAACTCATAATATACATTCAAGTCTGCATTACTGCCAGCAATACTGCTGTTCGAAACATGTTATAAAGATACAAGGTCTTTTGAATACTTTAAGCTCAATTAATTTCCACTGACTGCCATAAACTGCAGCCATATAAATAAAGTACAGCAACATTGTTTTGTATAGGTATGTAATGCACTGAATAAATATTAATATTTTTCCTCTGTAATATAGTAGAATAAATGTGTTATAAGTCACAGAATAGAATAGAATATATCTTTATTGTCATTGTACAAGTACAACGAAATTAAAATGCAATCCTTAAAAAGCGCAAGAAACCTAAACAGTAACGTGCCTCTAAAAACTATAAAAAAATAAATAATAATAAAAAACACACATACCACACACAAGGCATTCACATTCTGCAGGTATTGCACAACTCATATCATTATTGCACTTCTTAGAACCATTTAAAGTATTGTAAAATTTGACCTCTGGGTAAAAGTGGATGTGATAGACAAGCCAATTATGACTTCATGGACATTGTTTATTATACGTTGCTGATGATGCTGGTGCTGTGTTACACCCCACAGGAAAAGTAATCGCACTGGATACCTCTATTGTTGTGAACCAGTTCCGTGCAGCGACGCCTTCTCTAAGGTGAGCTCCTTAATGAAAGATGACCCATTATGTCTTGCTGACGTGGAGCAACAGTAGATTTGTTTTCACATGTGCTTCTTTTTTCTCTCACTGGTGAATATTATATATTGATTCCCCATTTCCATCCCAGTTCATTGGCTGTCAAGAAAATTAGAAACACCTGTAAGATGCGAGGCAGTCCAATAAGATAGCCCTGCAATAACTTTGCTTAAAATACTCTGTTTTTGAGTATTTTTGTGCACTTTGTGGTGGTGTTGCATATGACTGCATTATATTGGACAATAATATCTTTGGCATCTCATTTGCATATGAGCAAAACTATTAGAAACACCATATCAAATAATGCAATCCAGCGCTGCACCACCACAAACTACAACCATAAAGTTGAATCAAGACCTCTCTGACACTACCTCAACAACAATTTTAAAATAAAATGTTTAACAATGTACAGAGGTTTTTATGCTTTGGCCAGTGTATATGTGTGAAATGTCCTGTATTTCTCTCCGTAGCCCGCTGACAGGTCTCTTCTTCCGCACGCTCACCTTCCTAGAACACGACATAAAGCCGGTCTTTGTGTTCGACGGGAAGCCTCCCGGGGAAAAGATACCTGTTGTAAGTGACACCTTTTGTGTCTTCTGACACAACTTGATAGTAAACACATCCTCCTGGTGTGTGTAAGACAGTCACAGGTCAGAGAGAGGCTAATCTGAACGCTTACCTCATGTGCTCGTAATGGCGGTAGAACTCCTTACATGTCTTGATTGGAGGAAATATCTAAAACCAGGAAGTGAATGTGAAGTCAATGGGCCAGTGCGATATTATAGAGGTATCTAACCCCTGTAGGGTGATACAGATGCTGATCGATGCTCCTGTTTTTTTTCTGCAGCTTGAGAAGCGAGCTGAGGCGGCTGGTTGGAAGTCCCCCAACCGCACAGGCACAGGTACATCTGCACAGATTGACACAGGTTTTGAATTTAGCAGTTATAGAAGTACACTGGGAATATTAGTTGAATGTCCAGTCTTCTGAAGTGAACCTCGACTCCTTTGTGCTCCATGCAGCATCGTCCCAGACCAAAGATTGTCTCCTGCTCCTGAAGCTCATGGGTGTACCTGTCATCCAGGTACGATTCTCTCACTGTCGTCTCTTTCCTTCCTTCATTCTCTTCATGCATTTTCATTTTCATCGCCCTCTCTTTCTCTCTGCCTTGTGTTTCAGGCTCCAGGGGATGCTGAGGCGCTGTGCGCCCGGCTGGTGAAAGAGGGGACTGTGGACGCTGTGGCTTCAGAGGACATGGACACACTGCCGTTTGGAGCCAATATTCTCATTCGCCAGCTGAACGCCAAGAGGGACAGGTAGGAACTGTGCAACTCATGTGTTGCTTAAAGGATTGTACTGGAGTTTTCTTATTTTTTAATCAATTTCTTAGTATAATTCACATTCATACTGGCAATTTTCCAAAGTGTTCCATAGATATTTACATTGTTGAATTCCTTTGCCCTACATGGTGTGTATGCCGAAATGTATTTTTGGTAAAGTTACTCTCTTCTTCTGAAGTTGTCTGGGGCCGGTGTATATAAGTACTCTTCAGAGTCTAAGTTCTTTAGAGAACAGCTTTTGACGTAAGGTGGTTTTAAGGTGCTCATCCGTGATGATATTGATGCATCACATCACCTGAGGCTGTGAATCGTGTAGTCAGACATCATCCTGTCAGCCTCAACTAATGTTCATGTAGTGATGCCACTACTAGTGATTTTCTCATGTCACTTTATTAAAAAACAACAACAATCTATCACTTTAACTGAAGGAGGGAGTGTGAGATTTCTAAACTGATCTAATATTGATCTATGCTCTTCTTCTTCTTCGCAGTGAAGTCGTTGAATATTCTCTAACCAAGCTGTTAGAGAAACTCCAAATTAGTCATGAAGAGGTGAGACTGAAACTTTAAAGATTTCTTTGGAAGTATAGAATATCATCATTTTTAATACCACTTAACAGAAATACTACAAATAAGTCCTCAAACTTTCCGTCTTTTGTAATTTTCTTCCACCAGTTTGTTGACCTGTGTATTCTGCTGGGTTGTGATTACTGTGACAAGATAGCCGGTTTGGGTCCTAAGAGAGCTCTGACGCTGATCCAGAAGCACCGTACTATTGAGAAAGTGGTTTTGCACATCAACAGACAGGTACTAGATGATCTTTGTTTTTCATACTGTATGTTGCTTTACAAGAAAGTGTAAGATCTGATAAGACACTTCAGTATCTGCTGCCCTTCAGACCCATCCTGTGCCACAATTCTGGAAGTACAAAGAAGCACGGAAGATATTTCTGGATGCACCACAGACAGTAGCTCCTGAACTCACCTGGACCGAGCCGGATGAAGAAGCCTTGGTTAGGCTCCTCTGTCACGTCAAATACGTTAAGTACGTACTTTTCGCTTAAGCCCGGGTTTCATTTCACACGCTTCTCTGTCTCTTTTATAGACAGTTATGACTGTATACCTGTTTACATGTTTTTAGGGAGGACAGGGTCCGACATCGAATGGAGAAGTTTCGTCAGACGCGGGAAAGTAAGCGGGAGGAGCGGGAAAAGGAGCGAGCAGCGGGACACAGCAAGCAGACTCGCATGGAGGACTTCTTTAGAGTTACCAGAAAGAGGGAACAAGTGAGCATAACATAACAATCTTCTTTTTAATTTAGGTCATTAAATTGATTGTATTAAATCGAGTCAGAACTTGATTAATTGGGGGGAAAGCTATAAGGATGAAATTAACTGAAAACTATTTAAAACTACCGTTGAAATGTTTGCATCAATCATGATTTCTGCTCCAGTCAAGCAGTCAGTTATGACCTGAAAAAATATAATTTTTCAGTAGTTCCAAATGTGTCGTGGTGTGTTGATTAGTCTGAACAGTTCTCTCTTTCTTCCTCCAGCCTGTGGAAGTTGCAGACCCTTTAAACAGCAACAGAAAGAGACCAAAGTCAAAATAAGGCCGCCACCATGTTCCGCTTGCTGCCTCCGCCGTTCCACCATCCAAGTTGGAAGATGTTTTCAACGCTTTCAACGCCATCTGCCCGTCCAGATATCTCAAACAATCAACAGACCAATCTGTGATCCCGATCTTGAATTTCTGCCATGAGATGTTTTTTTTATCAAGCAATCATGCTTCATTCCTGTGCTGATGAGTGTTGTGTTTAGCATCTTCAATATCCATGTCAGTAATTTTATCTTCTGTAACAGTAATAATTGACAATTTCAACAGTTTCAGAGGCAGCAGCTTTACATGTTGAATCATGGTTTTGCACTGGGAGAAGACTGCACTTTTCCAAGTGCCTTCCAATCACTGCTGAATTTAGAAGAAGCCAAAACAGGCATCTTGCAAGAGACTGACTTCAAGTCACTACCCCTACTGACAATACAATAATCTGATCTTGTCTTAAACAGCAGTGTCTGCAACAATGCAGTTCACTGAGCAGTTCTTCAGCAGTTTCCTGCAAAGCTACCAAGAAAAGCAGAGCAGGCAGTGGACAGCTATGAAAGAGAACAGTGTGATCAGTGTCGGGGAGGCCTTCCCCCAAGCCAAAGTTGGAGAAAGGGGATGTCTCATCACTAGATATTCAATGAGCACCTGCTGTGTAAAGGGTGCCAAGGCAGAGACCAAAGACTTGAATTTTAAAACTGTCAAGTCAAAAAGAGACTGTGTACGACGGAGGCCACATTGAGGGGGAAAAAAAATCGGAGATTTCGAGAATAAAATCATACTATTTCAAGAAAAAAAAAGTCGTAATATTACGAGAATAAAGTCATAACTTTATGAGAAAAAAAAGCAATTTCCTCCTCCACAAAAGAGGCCATTTCCCCCAGGTCTGTGTGTTTTTTTTTTCGGAATAAAACCACGTTTTTTGCACAATATTTTCAAGGGCCTGATACTTGTGATAATGTGGTGCTGATGTGCCAAAAGATTAAGTATTTCGTTATTTGTGAAACCTATACTAAAGTATAACTTCACAAGATGCTCCACGTTCCTTATTTTCACACATAAGGCATGCTGCTCTATTTCCCCTCTAAAATAACACGTAAAATTACTACTTTATAATATTATGACTTAATTCTCATAATACTACGACTTTTTTCTCGTAAAATTATGACATTATTCTCATAAAATTACAACTTTTTTCTCTTAAACTTCTGACTTTATTCTCATAATATCACAACTTTTTTTCTCTTAAACTTCTGACTTTATTCTCATAATATTACAACTTTTTTCTCGTACACTTATGACCTTATTCTCATAATATCACAACTTTTTTCTCGTACACTTATGACTTTATACTCATAATATCACAACTTTTTTTTCTCTTAAACTTCTGACTTTATTCTCATAATATTACAACTTTTTTTCTCATAAAGCTATGACCTTTTTTTCTTCTCATAAACCTATGACTTTACCCTCGTAATAGCATGAGTTTATTCTCGAAATCTCAGATTTATTTTTTTTTTCCTCAATGTGGCTCTAATACTCTGTCATAATTGTGAGATGTTTAAATCCATATGAAGAAAAGTTTGTATTATTTTGAAAATACACTATAAATACAGTGTAACTGTATGTTTTATATTTGTGCTGTTGGCCACTTTTAATTAAAAATAATGTTGAAGTATATGTGTTTATTCAAGATTCAAGATTCAAGATGTTTATTGTCACGCCGGTTATACAGGTACAATCGTGTGAAATACTTTTTGCTGGGAAGCTCCATTAAGAAAGAAACAGTAAGTTAAGTAGCAAAGAATAACATAATAAAATAAAGTAAAAATAAAATAAAATAATAGTGTATTTACAATAATATACAGTATAATAATAAAGGAAATATGGTGTATGGTAAATATATACAAGTATTGTACAGGCATTTTTGTTTTTTATATTGCACAGAGGTATGTAATTTGGTATGTAGGTATGAGGTATGTAGCATATTTGTTTATTTGTGATGTTCTTATGGGGAAGTGTGTTTGGGTAGTTGTTATATTAACATTCTTTTACTGAAATATTTCAAAATAAGAGTGTTTCTTCAAATTAAAAATAGAGGCGTCACTCCAAACCGACAGGTGGCGCCTGTGCGTGTGACGCCGCTCTGCGTCACACTTGTTTCCGTGTTAGAAGAAGCAGTTTGTCAGTCGCCCAGTCTCCCCGGTCAGGAAGGTGTCTACGGCCCCGCCGACGCCGCCGTTAAACGCGACAAGTCCGCCCTGAAGACACCCTAACCCTGTCCCGCGGGTCCCCTTTGACCAAAACTTCCTTTCCCCGTTGATACCAACCCGTTGTGTTTTTCCAGCCATGGCGACGAATGCGAAGCGAAAGCAGGAGGAGACTCATCTGAAGATGCTCCGGGAAATGACCAGCCTGCCCGCCAATAGGAAATGCTTCGACTGCGACCAGCGCGGCCCGACCTATGTCAACATGACAGTGGGCTCCTTCGTCTGCACCACCTGCTCCGGGATCCTGTGAGTTTCCCTTTTGGGTTGAAAACTTTATATAGCTGTCGGCTTTGGGTTTGTCCCGGGTCCACAAGTACCGTTAGCTCGTTAGCTAAGTCGTGACAGGTAACGTCGGTTCTGAACGCGACCCATTGGGTTGGGCCGGGTCTGTTTACAGCTTTACTTCAGTGAGATAAGAAGACACGTTTATACAGGGTGTGAGTGGGGGGGTCTCAGTGACTTATTGCCTGTGTAGTCAAGGTTACCACGCCCCAACGTAAGATTCATATACCTGACAGTTAAATATTTGCTGTTTAAAAAACAGCACGTCACAGGGGAACCTCCTCTAGGTGAACTTTAGCTGGCATGTGGCAAACACACACACACACACACACACACACACACACACACACCTCTAGATAAGCAGCAGCAGCAGCAGGGTGGGTCCCTCAACTTGGGAAGTAGCTGAGAGACGAAGTAGGGCAGTGGGTCGGTCCTTAGCTGATGAAACCACTTCCTCAGAAACTTTAGTTGTTGTGAAATCATAACCAGGATTTAGGCAATGATCCTGCCCACTCCTATTTAGTTGCTACAGAGGCAAACATGTCTGTTTATCTCGCTGTCAGGTGTGTTTTTTCTGTCAGGGATGGTGTTATTTACCCTTTAATTGTAAGCTGGTTGTGTGTGTGTATTGTATTCTGTAATATTATGCTTATAACTGTATCAATATTTGAGCTAAAATGACACTGATAAGATCACATAGTGTGTTATTCTTTCCAGTTCTATGAGTCTGTGCCTGTCCGTGCACAGACTGTGATCCGCTTCATTCTGAAAAGTCAGCTTTTTCATCTGTCACTGGGTTTAAATGAATGCCTCTGCCTGCAGCAAATACAGAAAAATAAAGACAGAATTAAGACGCGTCTTCCGATTAATCTAAAAAATCAGACTTTTACAGAGGAATTTGTAGCTTTGTGTAGTACATCTCAAGTTTTGTACAGAATAAGGACAGTAGCACATCAATAAGGAAAAGTGAATAACTATAACTAACTCTTGAATGCATGGACGGTGCTAGTATCAGTTTTAAAACACAATGCTTAAAAAAGAAAACATATAAACATAACATAATTGAGTACGTAAGGCGAGTAGACACCCTCTTGAAGTCAGTATTAGTAGAGGCACCTTAGGCAGCAGTTACAGCCTTGATTCTGTGTGGATCTGTATCAGCTCCGCACATCTGGATGCTGTGTTTTATCCTCATTCTCCTTTGCAAAACTGTTAAATCTCTATCTAGTTGCAGTAAACAGTAGGGATGCACCGATCACACTTTTTCAGTCCCGATACCGATACCTGGGCTTTGGGTATCGGCCGATACCGAGTACCGATCCGATACCAGTGTTTAATTAACAAGCTGTATACCTCATTGTGTGGAAGTCAATGGGATCATTCTTTTATGTGTGAGGCAACATCAGGCCTGACTTAAAACATTGCTTTCCTGACTTTGTAAACAAAAATGTAACAAATAAATACATAGATATAAATTTACTGAATTGTTCTTTATTATGCACACCAGTAACTTGATAAAAAAAATCTTCAAAATGAATTAATTACAATTCAAGTGTCTTTTTCATTTTATTATTTTGCATAATTAAATCACGGTGGATTAATTGAGCAACAAAAAGTGACAAACCTCTATCATATCAACAAAATTGAGTACAAATATAAACATAACAACATAATTGATTATGTTTTCACTAGGGCTGTCCCAAATACCATTTTTTGGGCTTCAAAGCTTCGGTGAGAAATACTCGAAGGTATTCGAAGATGTTCTTCTGTCTATTTCCATCTCCCCCGTTTCAGTGCCCGGGGACAGTGCCAAACAGTGATATCCGTCTGAGAATAACTAATAATAACTAATGTTGAATATGAATAATGAATAATGTTGTGGGATTATTCCTTATTTCATGGGCTATTTTGGGATTTATACATTATTATTACATACTTAAATACTTATATTACATACTTTAGTAGTAGTAATCTGTGTGGATGGGTCTGTATCAGCTTTGCACATCTGGACACTGCGGTTTTCCCTCGTTTTTTTTTGCAAAAGTGTTAAATCTCTTTCAAGTTATAGCGAACAGCAATTTTCAAATCCTACCATAAATTATGGTTTGGATGGAGGTCTGGACTCTAAACTTGTCCACACCAGGACATTAACATTGTTGGTTTTCAGCCATTTCTGTTATAGATTGCATCAGGTTTTCCTCTGGGATGTCTGTTGAGTGTCTGACTTGATTTTACCCTCAACCCCCACAAGTCTTCCGTGGCCTGCAGGCAGCAGCATCATCCCCAGAGCATGATGATGCTGCTGCTGCTTGCACAAGCTTTCATGGAGGCGATGGCTGGATGTGGTTTGGCCTCATCAGACCATAAAACCCACATCTCTTATGGCAAACACTAGCCCAGGTGTCAAGGAATTTCTTTTAATTTCTCAACAGTGGTTTTGTCTTTGTACCAATCTGCCATAAAGCTGCAACTGGTGAAGCAACAGTTGTTGACTCCCATCAGTGTTGAGAGTCTAATCCCCTTTGGCACAAACATGTGATTTTGTCCTATATAAACAAGCAATGATTCTGTAATCTTGACACAGATTTGTTTGTTTGGGTCCTTTGTCTTCATGATTTGAGACAAAACTGAGCAGCTAGCTGTTGCACCTTACAGCTATTTAAAGTGTATTTAACCGTGTTACATGTGATTTCAATTTAGCTCAATATGTGACTTCTTAAAACAGTTGGCTGCTGTTACGGTGTGATTTTTATATGTCACGAACTGCAAATACTTATGCAATTAATTATTTTGTGCTTTCTATTTGTACTTTTGTTTAGATCAATTTGTGGAGATCTGTTTTAACTTCAATACTCAAGTATGTTTTCTGTGGATCCATGTAAAAAAATATCCTAATAACATTCACTGTGATAGAACAATGACATATGAAGTGTATTTGGGTTTACAGCTTTTACTGACACTATAAATATGTGTAGTTATGATGGCATCTGCTATAAGTCAGTAACAACAGTAAGCACAATCTTGGCCATTTTTAATTAGGTGTTGGTCATTTCTAATCAAATTAACAGTCAAATATCTCTGAATTAACAATTTTGATGTCGGGGAATTCATATTTACAATTAAATTCCTTGAGATTTAAACCAAAACCATAAAGCCTATGGTCTTCAGAAATGTTTAACTAGCAGTAAATAACGCTTACCTCTGATATTTTGTTCAAATGTTCATACTTGCACTCAGTTCCTATGTCCCAAACATAAAGTACTCATACAAGAAAATACTCTATTGATGCATCTGTGGTTGGGGTTTGTTGTTTGCTCATCTCATGTCACATGAACAGCATTTGGTTTCATCCTGCTTCTCTGGTTCTTAAGCTAACATGTAGCTCCTCCACCCACAGGCGAGGACTGAACCCCCCACACAGAGTGAAGTCCATCTCTATGACCACATTCACACATCAGGAAATTGAGTTCCTACAGAAACACAGCAACGAGGTATCACGCACACTTTACAACAAATGACTCGGCACCATATTTCACATTGTTAAACTATTTTTATAGTCAGTCTGTCTTTGATTCAGAAGCATCTTGGCATTTTTCTGAACCCTGCATACTCAACTTTATTGGCATTCCTCTCTCTCCCCACTTTTTTCTCCCGTTTCTCGTCATCCCCTCCCCCCTTCCCCTTTTCGTTCTCTCACCTCTCTCCCGGGTCTGCCACCACCCCCACCCTGATCCCCTCCTTACCTCCCACCCTCCTCATTCCTCTGCCCCCCCTGTAGGTCTGTAAACACATCTGGTTGGGCCTCTATGACGACAGGACATTAGTTGTTCCAGATTTCCGAGAACCACAGAAAGTAAAAGAGTTCCTTCAGGAAAAATATGAAAAGAAAAGATGGTAACATAAACTTTTTTTTTTTTTTTTTGTTTTTTTTTTGTTGTTTGTTTGTTTGTTTGTTTGATATGTTTTGGGTAGAAAGATCACAAAACAACATTCATGTACATTCTTTGTTCAGTTTTCCACCCTTTGGATGCAAATAGTATGGATAAATAAAGCAATATTTTATACTTGGGTGCGTACAGCTTTAAATAATGTAGTTGGAAAGATAGTAAATGCTAAGGCGAGTGCTAAAAAGTCAATGTCAGAAGTTCTGCAGGTCATTCAGTAACGCTGGCGTTTGTTACTATCAGCTGTGATGCAAAAGAGTGCTGAGAGTTAAGTGCTGCTTCTGCCAAAATACCATCGTGCAGTTATGGATTTGGTTAACCCTATCTTTTAGTTTGATAGCATGCTCTTCATTGTCTAGGACTTTCTATGTCTACGTGTCACTTTCCTCTTTTACTGCATTGTTGGTGGACAGAGAGCAACTTTAAAACACTGTGCTTTATGAAGGAAGGTCCCATTTGGTTTAAATATTCATCCAAATCAGCTCAATCAAATAAATAATTACTTGGGCTGTCAATCGATTAAAATATTTAATCTCGATTAATCGCAGTTTTATCTGTTGAAATTGTACCTTAAAGGGAGATTTGTCATGTATATAATACTCTTATCAACATGGGAGTGGACAAATACGCTTGCTTTATGCAAATGCATGTATATATTTATTTATGGAAATCAATTAACAACACAAAACAATGACAAATATTGTCCAGAAACCCTCGCAGGTACTGCATTTAGCATAAAAAATATGCTCAAATCATAACATGGCAAACTCAAGCCAAACAGGAAACAACAGTTTGTCAGTGTGTCAGTGTGCTGACTTGACTATGACTTGCCCCAAACTGCATGTGATTATCATAAAGTGGGCATGTCTGTAAAGGGGAGACTCGTGGGTACCCATAGAACCCATTTTCATTCACATATCTTGAGGTCAGAGGTCAAGGGACCCCTTTGAAAATGGCCATGCCAGTTTTTCCTCGCCAGAATTTTGCGTAACATTATTTAGCCTCCTTTGCTATAGTATGACATGGTTGGTACCGATGGATTCCTTAGGTATTTTTTAGTTTCATATGATACCAGTATCTTCATTCGTCCGCTACGCTTTGTTGTACGCACATAGTTTCGAGATGGGACCAGTTATAAAAGCTGCTTCTGTTTTTTCCTTATATCTCTACATTTGTGTTGGTGTTCTTTCCTGGATGCCTAGGTATGTCCCTCCAGACCAGGCAAGGGCAGTAGCAAGTGTCCAGGCCTCTGTGTCCGGCTCCTCAGCCAGCAGCACTGGTAGTACCCCAGAAGTCCAACCCCTCAAGACCCTGCAGCTCAATAGGACCCCACTGCGCCAGGTAACAGAAATGCACACCGAGGCTCTATTTGCCCGTTAGCTACGCATCTACGATGTCTTTTGGAATTTGGTTGGAGGAGAGTTTTAACTCTATTATGTTTTCGGCCACTGCCCAGTCTCCGGGGCTAGGTCGTTCTCAGGCTCACAGCGCTGTTCAGGAGAAGAAGTTTGACTTGCTCTCTGAACTTGGAGGAGACATCTTTGCTGCTCCACCCACTCAAACTTCCAGCTCCACCAACTTTGCCAACTTTGCACATTTTCCAAGCCAGTCGGGTAAGATAGCTTTCTCTCAGAGGTCTCACATTTCACTCCGTCTTCAATACAGATTCAGATATTTAACGGTGTGTAGCCTTTGGTTTGTCATCATCCCATGCATTGCCCTGCCATTGTTTTTTTTTTTATTTCCACATTCATTGTATGTGTTCATTTTTCCTTGTGTACGGCTGCAGCACCTCAGGGTAATTCAGATACCAACTTTGCCAACTTTGAGGCATTTGGAAACACTGCAATTCCATCCCATCTGAGCACGTCACCCCCCACAAAGTCCTTTTCATCAGGTACCCCCCCTTCCCACCATTGTCTTTCCTCCACCCTGTCCACATACACATTCACCCTCATCTCAGCGTTTTTTTCTTATTCATTTCTTTCCCACTGTGTCCACTGGGAAAGCCCTTTCTGTATTCAGCAGTGCCCTATAGATGCTTAGAGCTCATGCTGGTCATCACTACTGTTGGAAACTTGATGGAAGCACATTTCTCTTCTTGGATAAGATTTTAAAGGCTGCTAAGTTGTTAGCGTTGTTGGGCAAACGCCAATACCTCCTTTCGATTTGAATTAATTTGACAAAGACATCTCAGAAGCGCTGTGAAGGGAGACACCCAGTGGACATTTAGCCTTAAACCGGTTACAAAATACCACGCTTCTCCCCCTGAATCATTTAGTTAATTCTTTATCTCTTTATTATTTGAGTGTGTGTGTGTGTGTTTGTATGCATGTAACACTTGATCTTTGAGTATCTTTTTTTTTTTTCCTCCAAAATTTGTCGAAAGGGGGAGGTGTGCCAATCCCAACAAGGTCTAGTGCCATCCCCGCCCCGTCCCAGACAGGGAGCCACAGACAGGACCGCTATGCTGCTCTGGCTGAGTTGGACAACGAGCTCAGCACCTCTGTTACCTCAGGCAGCAATGTGCCAGGGTGAGAGACTGGCAGACACACACACACACACACACACACACACACACACACACAGTAATATTGTAATAGAACCAGAATCTGTTCATTTCCTACACAGGGTGCCTCTGCGCACCTGGCAAGCCTGAAAAAATACTGTATGAATACTACATGAATTTGATTAATTCAGTGTGCAGCGTGTGTTGTAGAATAATGTTCCTCACATGGTGAAACGGTGTAGTTGACCACACCTCTCAGAAGTCTATAGGAACTCCTTTCACAGCTAAACTGCTTGTTCAAGAAAAGCCGGCAAAATGTTAACAGTATCAGTGAATCAGTTCTAAAGGTTAATTTATGCCTATCATGCATAATGCACATAGACGTATATAAGAGGTGGACGTAGTCATCGTGATGTCACCCATTGATTTGTGGACTGCCGTTTTGAAGCCTCCAGTTCGGCATTTTGGCCGTCGCCATCTTGGTTATTTGCAAGTGACACGAGAGGGTGGAGTTAAGTTCAACCGAACGCTAGCGATTGAGACCATAAACTCATGTTTACTGAGGTAATAAATCAAGTGAGAAGTAGGGTCATTTTCTCATAGACTTCTATACAATCAGACTTCTTTTTGCAACCAGAGGAGTCGCCCCCTGCTGTCTGTGAGAAAGAATGCAAGTTCAAGGCACTTCTGCACTTCACTTCTCAGATCCCGGAGTTGCCCACTTATACTGCATGTGTTACACGGATGTAAAAACATTTATTCTGGGCATTTTCTTTACAGGAACTTATTTGGACCCGCGCTTGGTTCATCGCCAGCCCAGAATCCACCTGTGTTACCCAGCATGCAGCCTGGCTTTGGAGGTGGTTATAGTGATTACTCCTACAGCGATGCATACAGAGTGAAAATACATTTTCCCACGTTGCTTGAAGACTCATTTTGCCACTTCCTCCTGCTTTTCATCTAGCCGGCCCATGCACAAACCCCTTTGTTGCTGCAGCCGTTGCCCCGGAGATGGCCACCAACCCTTTCCAGACCAATGGCAGAGCTCCAGCTGCAGGTGCGTGCCCATTTAACATTTAGCGTATTTAATATGATTTTTTTAACTAGACATTTGTGTCACTTCGATGTAACCCAGTTACATTGCCAAGTAGCTTTGTGATTTGCCAAAGTATCTAGAATTTACTCCTCCTTTTGTGTGTGTGTGTGTGTGTGTGTGTGTGTGTGTGTGTGTGTGTGTGTTGTGGGTGTGCGTGTGCATTCGTGTACACACATGCTGCGTGTGTCTCGTAGCCTCGTTTGGCACTGGCTCTATGAGCATGCCCGCCGGCTTTGGGAACGCGTCTTCCTACTGCCTCCCGACCAGTTTCAGCGGAAACTTCCAGCAGCAATTCCCTGGCCAGGCTCCCATCCCTTACTCTCAACCTGGGGCCTACCACCCTCAGTCTAATGGTTAGTGGCCTCCCACATCCCTCTGTGCTCTTACCCTGGTCCACCTGTGCAGTACCTGTCAGTGATTTAGGTCACGTGCAGCATTTATTTTATGTTATCTTCATCTACATGATGACCATCTGCATTGGGAAATCTGTTTAAGTCTTGCTGCAGCAAATTAAGAGTGTGACTGGTCAGTGGCAGCTACTGCACAGTGTTAAAAGGTTGCATTTAGGGTACAAAGCTTTAGGGTTCTGCTCTGCGCAAAGCTCTGGACCAGAACCACAATGAACAAATCTGACATGAGGCTCTACCTGAATGCAATCTGACACGCTGGGCTTGGCTCTCTTGTTGATTTTTTTTTTTTTCTCCTCTTACAGTTTTAGTCCCTTAGAGCTTTTAAAAATTAACTCTCATAATTCAGACTGTTTATCTTTCACTCTTTACAGCCTGCTCTTTATGGCCTGTTGATATAACAGTTGCAATGAAATATTATTATTACACATTGCTTAGCTGCTGGAGAGAGCAGACTGTTGTAAATCCCTTCCCCTGTATCCCCCCTAGGCCCTGCATTCCCAGTCTACGGTCAGAACAAGCCCTCCATGACGCCCTTTGGGCAGGCCATGGCTGGCCCTGGCATGTCCAATAACCCGTTCATGGTGAGCATGCACTGCCTTTTGTTTTCCCAAGTTTTTGTGTTGAAGAAGGAAATGATGGATTTACTGAGGGGGCTTTATCAGTTTAAGAAAACACTTGCTCTGATTGATTTCACTAAAAACATTGTCATTTATAACATTTATTTTGAAGGGATACTCGTCTCTGAATGTTCTCTGTTGGTTTTTAAATCTGACTCCCTGTCTTATTTCAGGCGGGAGCCCCAGCCGGGTCCTTCCATTCAGGGGGTTCAACCAACCCTTTCCTGTAGCACAACTCCCAGTCCTTGCCACCAGAGGGCAGCATGCAGCACATATTCAACGCATCCGTTCCGTCATGCAATTAGTGGCAGTACATTTTTTTTTTTTTTTTTTAAAAAGACTTACGTTTTTTTTGTTTTTCATAAAAAAAGTTTACAACACTATGAAGGAGTACAAAGGACTACATTGAAGACTAAGGGACTGTTATGGGGGGAAATGTACTGTTTGGACTATATACAATACTATATGCTTTTTATTTTTTGTTTATGACTGTAAGCTCTGTGCATATCATCATTTGTAATCACAATTAAGTACATGTTATGTATAACAAGGACTGAGTTAACAAGGGTGAGTATACACATACCTTGTGGAAAAAAAAAACCCACTACAAACTATCTATGTAGGTCAGGGTGTAGACTTTAAAATTATTAACAGGGTTCCATCCAAATCCATGATCTCTGGTTTTTAAAGCAACCGTGATGACGCAGGTATTTCAGTTTTAAAAGGGATTTCTTTTTTTTAATTTTAGCATAATTGCGACTATACTGGCACTAAGGTGCCAAATGTCCTTTATAACTTACAAGTTGCCTATAACCCAAAGCAACCAAACCGACATATTTTAAACTAGAATAACAGTAAGCAGGTGGATGGGATACAGCACTGTTCCTGGACTATTAGTCATCCTTTTATTAATATTGCCAATATCTGAGAAAAAAAAGGGTCTGGGCTTTTTTTAGTTCAAAACCAAGGGCAGCTCGTTGAATATGAGATCAGCATAGACTTTAGATGATTTTGCCCACCAGTTAAAGGGACAGGCATGTCTGCCAGAGCACAAATGGAGGAAAGAAGTGCAGGCTTTAAAATGAGTATTTCTATGTCCTGTTACCCTGTCTAATCTATAAATATTGGTAAAATGGTTAAATATACTCTAAGTAACCTCTCTCCTGCTTTGAGATATTCGCTATATTTTATGAATATGGTGAAGGCAAATAGAAAGACTGTTAAGAAAGCTTCAGGGTTGTGGATGTGACCCAAATTGGGTTGCGTCAAAACAAGTGAAGTAGTTATTCACATGGCTGCGGGTGACTTTTCCTCTTGACAGGGAATGACAGGTTTACCAGACCCTGCCAAGACGAAAACATTTTTAAACAAAAATATTTATGAACTGTTAGTTATGTTGTATTCACTACACTCCCTTGACATCTGCCTTCTTCTTTG
Source organism: Sebastolobus alascanus (assembly GCA_916701645.2). Taxonomy (NCBI): domain Eukaryota; kingdom Metazoa; phylum Chordata; class Actinopteri; order Perciformes; family Sebastidae; genus Sebastolobus; species Sebastolobus alascanus. The sequence continues at coordinate 3,328,116 of CAKAOJ020000195.1, forward strand.
CCTTCTGATTAAAAAATCCTGTGGAGCGAAGGACAGGATGAGGAGAAATACGGATCTCCCTTCAGTTTGCTTTAAATTAAGGCAAGGGAAAAGGAACAGATTATTTTAGGGATTACTACATTACAGGATCAGCCTAGGACTGAACTAACGTCTCAATTGTGCCACCGATAACTAACAATGAATTTGACAATGTGTTTCTTGACTTTTCAAGAATAGGTAAGTAAATGTGTACATATATAAATATATGTATAAATAAATTAAAAGATTTTTAACTACAATTTTTACTTTGTGTAACTATCTTTTGATTATTCCATCAGAGAGGTGACTAAATGCACTCAGTTGCCAGTAGGTACACACAGCTAATACTAATTGAGACTAATACAACAATTTATAATGGTAATTTGTTTTGTTGTTTGTCAATGAGAATCGGCTGAATATTAGAAACATCTCTCAGTATAACTATACCACAAACTAATCCTCCAAAATTGTGTGTAAAATAATAATAATAATAATAAAAAAAAGAGAATCATCATACAACAAGTGGACTGCCAGAAAAAAAGCAGTATCCACATACAATGAAAATCATAAGCAAAAGAAATTGTCAAACACTTGCCTTGGTTTACATATTCGAAAAGGAGTGAGAAGAAGTACAAATTTATTTAATCCCACCCCTTCTCCATAACTCATTCATTAATAAGTAACCAGCGTCCTTATTGAGCTAAACATATCATCTAAGTTATTTTTCCTAAACTTGTTTAACTATAATTATTACCTTTCATCTCTGTCATATAGAAATATAAATTAATTACTGATATAGTTATCCTTATCAAAATATAAATTCATTATCAGTCAAGAATACCAAATCATTACTTAATATTGAGCAAACCAGATAAATAAATAAACAGTAATAAATAAATAAACAGTGACCCCTGTAAACACCTGGTGAATCTCAAACCCTCACTTCATCCTTGTACTTTGAGAAAATCATGTCTTTATATCTTATTTTGAAAATGAATATAAGGTTGAATAAACAGCAGAACTAAGCACTCTCTAATCCTCATGAAGGTAGAATTTGTTGCAGGGCCGTTGTTTTAGACTGAGCAAATTGCAGTTAATAAGCAACTGAGTGTGTACCAGTATATGTGCATTGTAGGGGTATATATATCCATTATAATATCAAGAAACCTTGACCTGTTCACCATTGTGTTACCTACAGTATTCTTTATGTAATTTACATTTGGTTAAAACAAGAAAAATGCTAATTTCCCTTCAGCTAAAAGGATCTTGCTCAACTGAGAAAGCGCCGTTGCCATGACAACACAGACACTTTGACATGGCGTCTCTGTTAACAGAGCCCTTGTTCGAAACGTCCGGATGCGGTCCTCCACCTAACAAGAACTTTTACTACATTGCTGTCAACAAGTCGAATGTGAGTATTGATATTTTTGAAACTGTCATTACTCTGGTTAAAAAAAAAATCCAAGTTTTTGCTATCTAATAAGCAGGGTGCGGTTTAGTAAATGAGTCATCATATCTCGGCGTTGCTAGCTTGAATTTCCTAGGTTACATTTTAACTGTAACGTTAGCAACCACAGAACCTGGATTAATGTTAGCTAACTAATGCACTTTGTGTTAGCCGCTAACGTTAGCTACGTTAAGACCTGTTCTTGCTCTTATAATAATTTCGACAACCCCTTACGAAAAAGCAGTATACTTAAAGTTTATTTTATGAAGTGTACTTACGTAAAGTTCAAGTATATATTTCCCAAGTATGCTTTATATAGTAAGCAGACTAATATCAATGTACTAGTAGTAAACTTACCGTATAAGCGTACTGCTTTAATACTTCTTGGAACTAAATTGGCCCACTTTTTAGTTTATCAAAGTTTTAAAGAATAGTAAACTTTGTGTACACAACTAGTTTACATTTAAGTCTTATTTTGTACTGCAACTATACTATAAGTATACAGAAAGTTTACTAGTTTTATACTTGTAAGTGTACTACTTCAATACTTCTCGGGACTAAATAGGCCCACTTTTTTAGTTTATAGAATTATACTTTAAGTGTAAGTATTGTACTGATAGTTTACTAGTTATATACTTGTAGCCCACTTTTTAGTTTATGAAAGTGCACTTCAAAGTGTACTCTCAGTAAACTACAAGTTCAATAGTTTTTTATACTTCAAATATACTTGTAGCCCACTTTATAGTTTATGAAAGTGCACTTTAAAGTATACTCTGTTAACTACTAGTTAAATAGTTTTTACACTACAAGTATACTGACTTATACTTTTCTTAAGTATATCTTGATCAAAAGATTAAGTACAAGTATAAGCCAAGTTAGACTTTTCTGTATACAGTACTTGTCAGTATGAGCCAAGTATACTTTTGTAAAGTATATCTCTGATAAGTACATAAAAAGTAAACTAAAAGTATACTCTCTTATATTAAGTTTAAAAGAAGTATACTAATAGCACACTTGAATAAACTTCTTTGGTAAGGGACTCTTTGGATAGAATAACCATAGTAAGCTAAAAGTGAACAAAAAATAATTTACACTGGCATAACAGAACTTCAAACTGAAATGTTGTAGTCTAGCGTTAGCTAACTAGCGTTAAATCAATGATAACTGTAGCATTACTATTTGTTTTTTTAATTTTGCTGCTGATAATAATAACTCATTGGTTCACTGTGGGGGATGTATACATTAGACTGTTTCACAACTCCCTTATTATTATGTGTAAATAACTGTATTATAGTGTTTAGGTTTTAGGGCTAAACAAAAAATGCATTCAAGAAGAAAGCTGTGTGTTTTCATAGCTTGTTGTTAAAATATCTAACACCACTGATACTTTAAATGGTCTCTTCCAGGTGATATGGAGATGGTGGAAGATATCTCTGAGATCTGTAGACAGGTACTCCAAGCCTGGGGAGCTGAAGGAGTCTCACCAGGACTTCTTGGATGACACTTGGCTGCAGAGTAAGGACTTCATATTTGTCTAGAGCTGAACACATCACACAAGTCTTAGCATGTTAACCTCTCAACTGATTGGTTTGCCATTTGTTTCCACCTCACTTTTAAGTAGACCTGGATAGAAATGCATTACACAGTGCTTTAGTTATTTATCACTTTATATTCAGATTGTGTCTCGTGAATATTGTATGCGAACAAATTGAATGTTTGAATATGGATGACAGGTAAAATATTCTTCTTCCCAGGTGAGGTCAGTATGGTTTTCGGTCGTCGAATCTTGCAGTACACCAAGGCTTTGTGCCAAGGCCATTATGATTATCTGGAGCGCCTGTCCGACTCCTTGCTTCTGCGGATAATAAATTATCTAGAACTAGAGGATGTGGGTCAGCTCGGACGAACGTCACGCAGGTTCAGGAAGGTGAGTTCCAGAGACACAAAAAGAGAGCTGAAGCGGAAAAAAAACAACTGTATCCTGAGATGATAAACATTAACTCTGTTATTTAAGATTTCGTCATTGCACATTTTGTCTTCTGCCCTGTAATAATATTCCTTGTACTTATCACTTCTGCTCCTCAGCTATGTGGGTCAGAGGAGTTTTGGGAGCAGGCAGTGGAGCGGCGCTGCAACACAGTGTCAGCTGAGGTGGCAGCTCTGGCGCTTGAGTTGGGTTGGCGCAACATCTTCTTCACCAGCAAGCTACAGCTGCAGAAGTTGATCAGCCGCAGGAGGCTGAAGGCTGAGGAGCATCAAGAAGGAGAAGTCTCTGACTCAGAAACAAAGGCAGAGGAACCTCCTGATGAAAGCTCAGAGACCGACCAGACATCCGGTTCTGAGGAGGAATCTCACCGTGGCATTATCCCAGATCTAACCCTTGGCACTGATCCCGGTACCCGCTTTGACAGCTGTGATGTTGACCTTGACCCCGACTCTGAACCAGAGGCTGGCTCTGATTCCAGTGTGCCTGTACCTTGCCAACTGTTTGAGGACATAAAGAAGTGTGTGGTGGAAACGCCGGTGCAGAACGGTGCACTGAACAACGGTAGAGGAGACTGCCATGATGCAGAGCCAGACAAAACAATTAGTTAATCCTTTTGTCAAACATTGCTTAAGTCCTGTGTTTCAGGCTTACTGTTGGATTGATATGCCATTTATACACATTCCGCATCCTAAAAGGAGTTGTGTAATGATTATTTGAAGAATCTTATCTTTTATTTGTCAAATGTGATTATTTTTTTTTTTTACATTTTTTCGATATTATTGAGTTGCCAATCCTCGACATCGTTTTTGGGGACATTTTCGTTAGTATGTGCAGTGTGCCATGACTTTTCAGACTTAGCATACATTAATAACACCAAAAAAATAATACAACAGGATAATATTAATTGTTCATTGTAATATACACATTGTTATATACATTATTGTAAGTTGTAATGTAGATTTAATATTAGATTTAATATACAATATGCAATCCTGCTGTCTGTGGCGTGTCATTCATGAACTAATTCTTAGTAAGACCTCAGTGACTACTTGCCACTTTACGATGAGACTCAACTTTACTTAAGGGGACACAGACATGGTAAGTTATGGTATTCATGTTATAATGCATATAATGCTTAGTAACCAATCAGTATGATGCTTCACTTTAATTGGGTGGATAAATACTGGGTCATTGGAATCTAGTCTTCTCAAATAACATGATCTTGATTCAAAGTTATTCAGGGACTGTTTTTCATTAATAAGCAGTTAATTCCTAATTTGTTAGCAGCTAGTCAGGATTTTGTGTTTGTTATTATTAAGTTTGACCCTTTTAGTCATACATCTTTCCATTTTGTTAACCAGGTCAGAGTTATATTCTTAACAAGGAGGAGCTGCTCCAGCTCCTGTGACGTGATATCAGCCGAGTCAGGAGATGTTGTCCTCCGTTCTTCCATCAGCCAGCGCCCACAACACTGCAGAAGGGAGGTTCCTGTCACTCTTACCAGGTACCCAGGCTCCTTCATCTAGCTGCTTTTAGTATGGAGGAGTAGCACTTTGAGACAGACAATAAATAAATAAAACAGTTACACAGTTTTTAATTGTTTAAATTAAAACAATATAAAGTTAAGGTAAACACAATTTTCAGAACTGGTACAAAAAGGGTGTCTTCAAGGCAGGAAAAAAAAGAAAATTTGCTTTGTAAAAGTAAAAACATAGAGCTGTAATTTGTATTTGCAGGCATGCTATCTATTTGAAAAGGTCAAAAGGGTCAATTACAGTTACGTCTTGATCTGGATTCCGAGAGGACACAGATAACGTCTGTGAGGTTGATGGGATTAAGAGTGCAGTGCACACTGAACAAAAACAGTCCCCTAGGGGGCACGAGCTGCTAGTGCTAATGGTCCATCCTGCGCTCAGCCCATATTAACATCATCAGTGTGTTTCCCTCTGCCGTCCTTTGTGTCTCGCATTGCTTTATGTTGGTATGCTCTAAGTGCCCGCAAATATGTTAAGTGGAAGTGTTTTTTCTGTCCTTGATGATCTTAATTTTTTATTAGATTGAAAACAAAATCAAAGTGAAGCGTATATTATGCTAGAAAAACATTGATTAAAGACCTAAATTAAACTGACAGTTTTCCCAGAAATATCTCAGCCGGGACTTGTAACTGAAACCTAGATGGTTTTAGGAGGCAAAACACTGTGAGCTTGAGACAGTTTGAGCAGGGATTAGCCACCTGTGCTACTGGCCTGCACTGTACTGTATCTCCTTAAAGGGACATTTCACCACTAATTCAGATTTTATTTTGTCTTTGCTGGTGATTCTTGGAATCCTTTCAGCCCTGCCTTGAGTCCAGAGAACATATCTGTAAAGTTCCTCAAAATGCTTCTACTACCTCTGAAAAAATATCCCCAACCAGGAGGAGCCTTTTTTCGTAAAAAGCTGGGTCCCGCCGGGAGGATAAATAATTACAGAAGGCCACCCAGAAGTCATCTTTCATTGCCTCTTGCCATACCCAAGCTTTCAAATGTTCAACAACTTCAGTCGCAGACTTTTCTTGCCTGTAGTACCTCCTTACTGAGTCTGGAGAGACTTTGCACAATTGAACAAGATCCCACCTGACTCCAAATCCACAAACCTCTGCCTGATTTATGGGGCATGATGGTTGAAATCATTATGGACAGTGCCCTCTAAATCAGGTATCCCTCACTACATCTTTGGGTCCTGGGAGCTTCACCTGTTATCTTATCCAACTCACTGCCAGGTTGTAATCTGGCTCATTTCCCTGAGGGTCCAGAGCATTAGACCTAAGATCTGATAAAAGATCTATAAAGTCAATAACTGACCTTTGACTCCCTCACCATCCAGTGTCAGATCAGGGAGGCCAATCGTTCCAATCACGCCCCTCTGGGTGTTCCAGTCCTTCGCAGAATGAGGGTTGAAGTCTTCCAGTTTCACTGTGAAGTCACCAGGTCGAGCCATCCTCAGCACCTGACCTGCTTTGCTCTAATAGGCAAACAACAGTCTCCCTCTCTATGGGAAGCAGTCCTATCGAGGGGAAATTTTCATCTGCCAAGTAACTTCACACCTGGCTGCTGCCTCTTCCCCTGTACAACTCCGGAGAGGCCACCCCCAAACTCAAATTCTGCTTAAGCCTCTAGGCCTGGGCCAGCCCTGGAGCTTTGCTCCCACTCACTACCCTTCACCTTACAACAAGGTAGAGGTCCCACAGTACGTTTTTGGCCTGTGTCTGGCTCAGTTGTGAGAGTTATTAACTGGGTCACAAGGCTATCAGCTCCACTGTAAGACGATATTTATGCAGCATAATCGTTTATATTTTTAAATGGCTTCAGTTATATTATCATATCTGTTGGTGTGGTGCTGCTTTTCGTGCAGTTGTCTTGTATTTACATTTGTGATTATTTCATTTCCTCCTTAACCTCTTTTAAAGGAACAGTGTGTAGCATGTCGAGGGATCTATTAGCAGAAATGGAATATGATATTCAAAACTATGTTTTCATTAGTGTATAATCACCTGAAACTAAGAATCGTTGTGTGTTCGTTAGCTTAGAATGAGCCCTTCATATCTACATAGGGAGCGGGTCCTCTTCACGGAGTCCGCCATGTTGCTCCGTCATGTTTCTACAGGAGCCCAGAACGGACAAACCAAACACTGGCTCTAGAGAGAGCCTTTAGTGTTTTTATGTTACCTGAAGGCCACCGTAGTTCTCCGACGCGCTTATGAAACTGCGGTAACGTGAGCCGCAGAGTGCATAACCGTGGTACCGCCAGCCGCCGTCTGACTTCCGTTGCTCCTAAAGTAGTGTTATTATGGTAAGGATTGCCTCTAAGCGAGGCGAACGGCGTTACCGCAATTTTGCACTCGACGACTCCCGTTACTGTAGTCATGGAAAAGGAGGAGTGAGCGGAGGGGAACTCAGCCGGTTGCAGTCTGCAACCACACCACTAGATGCCGCCAAATCCAACACACTGTCCCTTTAAAGTGACATGACTACATGCCTCTCTTGATGCTGATTGATAGAGAACAGAAACCTTGAGACACATTGCAGTTGTGTATATACTACACCAGACTGTTATTGTGTTGGTTCTATGCACCTGATTGGTAAACATTCCTAGAAAAGCACTCCTTCTTCTATTTAATTCTCACTGCTCTGCTGGGAGTACTTTCCGCCCACTGCCTCTTTTTGTGGAAAGCTTGAGAAAAGCCGTAATAGGATGGAGCCGGACCACGTAAAGACCCCGTAGTGAACCATGTGGGAGATGGGATGAGTATGCTCTGCCCATCTTAACCTTTACTCCCTCCTCGGGCCAGGCTAATCCTCCCAAGGTTGAAGGAGCAGGCTGTTCACAGAGCAAACATTTAAAACAGAACAGAGAAGAAGAATCATAGAAGTTCCTCGTATGTATGTACCTAAATATCTCAACAACTCTCTTAATCTCCCTTGTCACCACTGTATCACAGTCCCATATACAACAGCTTGTTAAAGGCTGGTGCCAAACACATTCCTTGAAGGAATTCACTAATATGTGATGGGCCCTCAATGACAGTGACACGGCTCAAGAGGGATCCCATAGAGTGACGTGTAGGATCTCTCATCTTACCTCTCTCTGCTTTCCCTGACCTGGTAAAAGATGAAACCTATGACCTCTTTTCATCCACTCAGGAGGCTTAAGTGCTTTACTGGCACTCCCTTTACAACATGACAACATGACATTTGACATATTTGATATTTATGGCAGGTCTCTTTAACTGGCAAGGTGCTTCTTTCTCTATCGAATTTTGAATCTTGAATTATAATTTGGTGAAAAATAGGATGAAGTTGAATTACAATCTTTTCTGTCCTTCCTCAATTCCTATTATTTATTTTTTTTATTTCCAAAAACATTTACCCACTTCCACACTGGCTGCTCTGTGTGGGTGTCTTCCTGGCCTTTAAGTCAAAAGGTCTGGAGCTCTCTGAGGGCAAGCAAAGCCCTTGATCTAGTGCAGGCAGCTGACAGCTTGAGACCATTTGTGAAAGGATTAGCTAATATTATCCGAGGTTTATCGTACTGAATTAGCCTACATCACCATAGCAGTAGCGTGGGGTTACTGCCAACAGTAACAAAGGAAGGAAGCGCCAATTCGTCATCGTTACTGTACATGTGTAAAAAAAAAAATTATCTGGTTTGAGTAAAGTGCTGCAACAGTGAAATGCAAATGTTAACTTAATACATACAGTATATACAGTACAATACCGTATATTTATATATATATATATTTATATATTTATGCTGTCTAGTACCAGAATTGTAATAAGATACCTGTTTGCCTGAAATCTTTTGGCTTTCCTCTCCTGTATGTGTAGTATCACTGTTAGGTATCAGGTGTAGGTCCTCGGTTTAACCTCAATTCTGTCACATGATTGAGGTCAGACTCCTCGGGCTTTTTATAAACCAACTCGTAGAAAGAAGCTCTGGTGTTAAATTGATCTGATCCTCTGAGTCTCTGTGTTGACTCCTGATTTTAACAACCAATGCTACACTGCTAGCTGGCGTTTGAAAGACTTGTACCGTAGGAATAAGGGAAATTATTTGTGCTGTTCAGTGGCTGAAAGAAGCAGAATTTGTGTAATTGATGGCGGTGAAGCCAACTATTGTTGTTTTGTACTCTCTAAGCACAGTTATTTGATCACTTGTGGTTGTAATGTCACTTACTGCACCCATAGACTTTTCACATATTATACACTTTCAACACTAACTTTTTACACTAAATATAAGCTATAATCTGAAATAACATAAAAGAAAAAAATCTTATATTACCTGCCCGTTTTCAAAACAAATAACATAAATGGTCTACCACTTATGGTTTGCCAATGCTTTTAACAACCCTTTGTGTATGTGCACATATCAAACCAAACACACACACACACACACACACACACACACACACACACACACACACAACCGATGACAAAAAACTCAACACGGATGTTACTCATCAAGCTCATATCGTTCAATCTTAAATTGAATAATAGTTGCACAACATCTAAAATTATCCCACAGTTTGACTCCACATACCGAAGTACATATCTGCTGTAATGTAGTGCGTGCATACTGAGTTTTAAAATCAACCAGTCTGCGCTCTAGCTCATCTGGAGCAAATCATCTTTTTGAAAAATACGTCAAGACATAAATGTATTACTTTTCAATATCAAAAAACATACAGCAGAGATCTCCACATGCAAAAGATAAGCTTAGATAGCGCTAATCCACTACTAAACAACGACTCATTGTGAAATTGCTCAGTATTTTGGATTACATTATAAATATGACTAATTACAACATTTTGCAAATACCTATGAAAATGTACTCTTTAAGTAAGCCAAATCTTTGAGATCTGTTTGCATCCAAATGAGTATTTACTCACAGTTCGCTCTATAGCGATGACGTTTACATTGCATGTGCATTTTGTTTTGACAGGACATAGTAATAATGTTAGGTGGAATTTTTGAAATGTTCAAAGTAGTTATTGTAAGGTGTTGGTCACTGATGAATGAGGGCTAATGATAAGAATGAAAGAGCAGACAGATTAGGAGTAAGCTCTCTGAAGTACCTGCCCTGTTGTAACTGGGATGAGGAAGATGAGGATGCCATGGTTTACTATATTGACTGCCTCAGTGAAAATATTTCATCAGTATCCTGCTCAAGGCTCCAAATACAATCATATCTATTCATATGCTATAATATCATAGGTAAATGCCCAACCAAATGGTGCCGTGTTACTCCCAACCTTCAAAAGAGGACCCTGTGACAGCTGTTAAAGGTGTCTTGCTCTTTCCAGAACATGTTCTGCTTCTATTTGAGTCTTTTACTGTGTCTCACCATCAAATGAATAGTCAAAGAACCCACTGGACCACTGTTAGAAAGACTACTGAACACCATGAACAAATATAGAGGGCTACAAAGCCTCTTAGGACAGAGCCCGCTTACGATTCCCTTTCCGTGCACAGCATCCTTGAATAGTCCACACAAAGATCCTTAAGCCAAAATCCCTCCCTGGTATTTAATTCTAAATGAGTAATTACTGGGTGTGTCACTGTGTCTTAGGTTTGCAGGTAGGCTGGGCGAAGGAGCTCATTTGCAAGCTGGCTTTGGAGCGAATTGCACTCTCACGCAGACGTTCTGAAAGCCGCTGAGGGTATCCGTGGGGAGCCACTGAAGATCCCAGTCACTTAGGGGGGGACAGACCACATTCAGCCGCCAAGATGTGTGACATGGGGGGACTGGATAACCTGGTGGCCAACACGGCCTACCTAAAAGCCCAGGGTGGCGATGACAAGGAGATGAAAAAGCGCCGCCGCAGCTTGTCTCTCCCCAAGGCCGACCAATGTGTTACAGTACGAGCGTCCCTTGACAAGGACTTTACGTCGGTTTGTGAAAGGCAGCCCATCGGCAAAAGGTTTTTCCGCGAGTTCCTGGCAAATAACGCCGAGTTTAAGCTTGCTGCTGATTTCCTGGATGAGCTCTACGACTGGGATCTGGCTGAAGGTGCAACGAAAGACAAGGCACGCAAAGCCATCATGACCAAGTACTGCAAGGCTGACTCCAAGAAGTTCCTGACCTTTCTTACCGGGGAGCCTGCTGACAAATGCAAGAATGTTACAGATGCCACCTTTGAGGAGGTGATGAAGAGCAAGGTCCAGGAAGGTGTAAGAGATTTTCTGAAAGCCAAACCCTTCTCAGATTATCAGGCCAGCCCGTCCTTTGATAAGTTCCTCCAGTGGAAAGAGTATGAGAAACAGCCCATCAGTGACAAATACTTCTATGAGTTCAGAACTCTTGGCAAAGGAGGCTTCGGAGAGGTAAGCATGCAAACGCTTCTACATATAATTTTATAAAAGTCTGTGGTTTTGGCAAATAATTTACCTATTAACACTGCTTTTAGTTGCAGGACTCTTCCCGGCTCTTTAGGTATGATGGTGTTATCCATTTAAAAATATGTATTTCCATCATATTTTGTATAATATATGCAAAAAAGTGACGAAAATTACATAAAAAGATAATAGCATCTTCTGGAATTGTAATGTTGGTGCTGCAGCACAGTATGGTGCAGTGTCCGTCCTGTTCTATTCTTAGGAAAACCCTAAGCTATAGAGGTGTATGTTGCTTTGAAGTACAATAAAGGATATTTTTGGGCAAGAGATCATACCTTACATAATCATGAGGATTTACCTTGTGTCAAGGTGACCATGAAGTCATGTGACATGCAGGCAAGCCTCTTGAATTTTAGAAAACTGTGTCTTATGTTTCATAAAGTAACAAATACAAAGCCACAATGCGGGAAGTGGTGGTCTTGGTAGAACTAGTATCGTTCAAATATTGATTAACAGAAGCTCTTATTGTCCAATTGAGATCAAGATCTCTTTTCCAATTCAGACATGAACACAGTAGAACGATGACAATAGAGCATATACAGAGATAACAAGTCAGCAGCTAAGAATATAAAATTATTCAACGGAAAATTGTTTCAAGAGTGTCCGCAATGTAAATATATGAACGAGCAGTAATTGTGTAAATTGTAGGGATGGAGAATGGCAGTACGAGTTCTTTCACAATAATCATTTAAAGGATTTTTGATTGGTAAGAGATGTCTGAAGAAAATCAGAGACACATTGTTATCTGGTCATGATACAGAGGACCCACAATCGACCTTTGAGGAACTGAGTCAAGCTCTTAGCAACAAGCTTGGGTATACAACTTAAAATAAGGGAATCTCTTGAGATATATTGAGGTATATTGCTAATTAAAACAACAGTGAAGGCATATAAATCTGCTGGGACTGTAAAATGCTGTTTTCTTTTAAAGGAGCACATACTGTATACGGTAGTGGATCAAAACACTTTACTTGACAAAAGAGCCTTTCTACTGGACAATCATATTTAACTGCTGATATAACTGACTTAGCAGTGCAGTACAGTGCAGTGGATGAACCTGACCCTCTGTCTACAGGGAAAGAATGATACCAGAAGTAAATGTGTAGTCAAAAATGTGAGTGAGACAGGTGGCGAATAGGGTGCCAAGACACAGCTGGCAAGGGTCAAGCTTGGTTGACTTCTTGAACCATATTTTCTTGCCTTTAGTCCAACCAGTGATTCTATATCAGTGTTATGGGGCATTATTTGTGATCGTATCAATAGCGAAATCATGAAATATGTGATGGCACAGATTGATGATTTCAAATATCACGCAGAGGACAAGCAGCAGTCCTGATACCAGTAGACCATGCTTTGTTTCTGTGGAAAATGGATTCTAATTAATTAATTAAGAGAACTGGTTGGATGTTGGTTATAAAAGGTCCTCTTTTTTTTTTTCCCTCCAGGTGTGCGCTGTTCAGGTGAAGAACACAGGCCAGATGTACGCTTGCAAGAAGTTGTGTAAAAAGCGACTGAAGAAGAAAGGCGGCGAGAAGATGGCCCTGCTGGAGAAGAAGATCTTGGAGAAGGTCAACAGCCTGTTTCTGGTCAACTTGGGCTACGCTTATGACACCAAGACCCATCTGTGCCTTGTCATGACCCTGATGAATGGGGGAGACCTCCGGTACCACATCTACAACATGGGCTACGACGGCAAGGGTGTGGATAAGGGCATTGAGATGAAGCGCATCATCCACTACACGGCGCAGATCACCACCGGCATTTTGCATCTGCACGAAATGAATATCGTATACCGCGACATGAAGCCGGAGAACGTGTTGCTGGATAGCCTAGGCCAGTGCCGACTTTCAGATTTGGGTCTGGCCATAGAGCTTGTTCCAGGGAAGAATGTCACCCAGATGGTGAGTAGATGTACAAACAATAGTCATATTGTGGTTGACAAAAGGGAAATTCCAGTTAGGAAAACACTATAAAGATGTGCACCAAGTTGCACTCGCAAAAGCCATTAGGATGCTGTTAACATGAGAGGACCTAGCTGGATGATGTCATCAATGATAATGGGAGTCCTAATAACGTTTTGGTGAAAGATGTCTACCCTGAAGGGCCGTTTCATCTATTATTCATAATCTTTGAAGTTGCATACACCAAGGACAAGGACTCTCCCCTGATTCTGTTATGAGATAAGAGTTTAGTAAAGTTATCTTCTACATAGTTGGAGTTTAAGACCACACATACTCACACAGAGACCACTGGTTTCTGGATGACCTACATCTCCACCTTGTCCATTATCTGAAGATGAGGTTGGAGCTAAAAACTGAACTCAGGCTTGGACAGGCTGTCCATTTTGGTGGAGGTTTTCCTTTAAATCCGGACAGGGATTACCGGATCTGTGCAATGAGTCTCTGAATCCATTATGCAACTCATTTGATCCTTTAGCAGTCAGATTATAGCCACCAGTTTGTGTAGGGGCTATCTTGGAGACCTTGGAGGTCCAGCGCTTGTTAAAGTCAGCAAGTGTAACTTGGTTGCAGAGATTTCTGTGGAGGCGTTACCTCCTTAGAGAGTTGCCTCAGCTGTGCTCAGGTTCTTCCCATGACTCTGTACCTGTAAGTCCTCTTCACGCCTTGAGAAAGTGTAACACAGATATCATGTCATCAATGAGGTCAGTTTGATGTTACGCCGCATTGGCTGCATCTAACAGAGGATCCATATGAAAAAGAAACAGTGACAGAACATCGTGATGGCCTGGCAGATCAATCTCCGAGCTTCCATTTTTTTTTTCATAAATACCTACAGCATATTACACCTCACCTGACCTGAAAAAAAGATGAAGAATTTTGCAACAGGACTTACTTGCGGTAGCAAAGAGTAAGCTCTCGGCTCCATGAAAGTCCAGTAAGCTCATTATCCAGTACTCTGATGCTCCTCAGCCAGCCAAAGTGACTGGGCTAACCTCAGGCAAGGCTGGCTTTGGTCCCCTAATCTTCTTAGTGGGCATTACACAAGTCTGTCCCTGATCAGATTGACAGATCCAGGTAAAAACCTATGCGAAATATGTTGAGACACGTCAGTTTGCAAACAAGTTGACTTAAACTGAGCTGAAACATGAGATCTGATCCTTGCGACTATTAATCTTTGTGATAATTCTGTGGAATCATGGAAGAGTTTTGCCCCTTTGACTGACCAGAGTGTGCAGGTTTCACTACAAAAAGCCTCCAAGAAACATTCGCAATAATGCAGGAGTTTAATAGATTTGCTTTAAATAGATTTGTTCAATAGATGAGGAAAAGTTTTGCATGCAAACCTGCTTAAGTTTGGTCAATGGAGTTGTAGTATCATGCCTTCACTAATCAGTCAGAAGGGCTAAGTCTCGTCACACTTAAAGTAAAGGACAGATCTGGAATTACCACGTGTGTTTGGCGATCACAATCCTGTCATGCAAAAAGGGAAAAAAAAGTTGTTAAATTATGCAATGTCTGAAAAAATTCATGCAACAGGGTTTCCTCAGGACTTGTAGTAGTAAAGGGTGAGCTCTCGGCTCTGTGCCAGTTTGCGGTGTGGGTGTGCGCATTAATTATACATTAGAGGCATGGCTACGTGTTGTCTGGATGTTACGTCTTTCCTGGTGGCTATAGCATCCAGAAATGGCCGGTCTTTATATAAGAGGCTGGACAACTCTGTCAGTGTGTAGACACACATGACTCTTGACAGGTAGTAGGCTTAGCATTAGGATTAGGGCTGCAGGTTGAGGTCATATGGGGGGAGGGGAGCGAGGGGAAGGATCGGTGACAGTAACACAGAGGGGGACAGAAAGAGAAAACTATAAAGCTCTTAGTAACCCAGGTAACTGACCTGATGTAACACTTGTCAATGAGGACGTACGAAGGTTATGTCTCCCAGTTTTAAAGTTGTTCCGCCCTTCCTCAAGACCTCTCTTCGAATGTTACTGTACTATCATTGCTTCCATCTACAGAAGTTAATTCTAAAAGAGTAGAGATCTCATATAAAACAACACAATGCTACCCTTCTCTCCCTCCTCCAGGCTGGTACCGGAGCATACATGGCCCCTGAGCTCCTGAACAAAACTCCATACAGGACATCGGTGGACTGGTGGGCCCTGGGCTGCAGTATCTACGAGATGGTGGCCGGCTACACACCTTTCAAAGGCCCGGAGAGCAAGAAGGAGAAGGTGGAGAAGGAGGAGGTGCAGCGCCGCATCCAGAACGAGGAACCAAAGTGGGAGCACAGGTGCTTCGACGCTACCACCAAGGACATCATCCAGCAGTTCCTCAAGAAGAAGATTGAGGAGCGCCTGGGCATTAAGTAAGTGGTCCTGCTACTCTTTTAAGCTATAAGCAATGTGGCATGAGCCGTTTGTGAATTCCATTTTTTAAATTCGGTAGATAATTACTGGCATTGTGGCGCAACGGATGTTAGGAAACTGAGAATGAAGTGGTTGTAGCCACTTTGTTCTCATTTCATTAAGTCTGGAATTGTAGTAAGTTTTGTGCCTCCTCATTAGGAACAACATGGAAGATCCCAGGAAGCACGAGTGGTTCAAGAAGATCAACTTCCCCCGTCTGGAGGCCGGGCTGGTGGACCCCCCCTGGGTCCCCAAGCCCAACGTCGTCTACGCCAAGGACACCGACGACATCGCCGAGTTCTCCGAGATCAAGGGCATCGAGTTTGACGCCAATGACAATAAATTCTTCACGGAGTTCAGCACAGGCGCTGTGGCCATTCAGTGGCAGCACGAGATGATTGACACCGGACTGTTCGACGAGCTCAACGACCCCAACAGGAAAGAGGGTGGAGGGGATCCCGATGATGAAAAAAAGTCTGGCACGTGTATAGTGCTGTGAGAAGCTACGTGTTTTATATCATATAGCGGTAAAATAACACTGAATAATTTTTTTGTTTTCTCAGGCGAGCACGAGCGTCTTTGTCGAGAAAGTTGTACCATCCCTCTCTTTTAAGGATGCTCACGGTTTAGAGATGCACTGCTTTCGAGGCAAGGTTCGGTAAAATGTGGAGGATGTGGTTATGCATTTTTAGCATCCTCCATATTTGCATTCAACATTAAGCTTTAATCAAATTGGACCAACTGTAGAAATATCTTTTAGTGGATTGTGTAAAAGTTGCAGCATTTCATAGCACCCCCACCCCACCCTCTAATTGATGCCATCATACAGTCACATTGTTTCTACAGTGAAAGGAGCTTTTTAAGCTCATGTGGCAGCGATAGTTCTAGTGTTTAATAATATATTTTGTGATCCTAAACCTCATAATTAAGGATGATTTAAGGATCAATTACATCCAGGTGTTTTTCCTCCAGCCCAACATTTTAGTTTTATAAAAACTATAAAAAGCAACTGTATGTATTGTATATAAAGAAATATAGTTATCTATCTATGCACAGAGAGAAAGGCGAAGATCTTAGTCATCCAAAATGTAGGATTTATTTGAAAGAAAAAACACTGAGTCCCTCTACTGTTGGTGCTATGAGGCTCAACTTAGTGAGAAATGGGGCTGTTTAGTCCTGCGATGCTGGGAGAAAGATGAGTGCAGAAACAGCAGTTAATTGCTGCATATGAAGGAGGAAAATTTAGAGGAGTCGGACAATAATTTCCTGTACCAGGAATGTGCAGGTTGCCCCGTCAACGGCCCTGAAACACTGTGATTCTTCAGGGCTCTTTTCTCAGTTTGAGATGAGTGTGAGTCACTCAAACTAGACAGATCCTGAGTATAGAGACTTGGGTTAGTTCAAAAGAAAATCCTTGTTATTCTTGTTTACTTGTCTCAGGGTAATTATTTGCTTAAGTTTTTAAATTTCCAGATCTTGTTTTACAGTTAATGTTAATAAGATATAAATATATATATATATATGATACATGTACTTGTAAATATAACATGAGAGGAATTGCTACTATAG
This sequence comes from Sebastolobus alascanus, assembly GCA_916701645.2. Classification (NCBI taxonomy): domain Eukaryota; kingdom Metazoa; phylum Chordata; class Actinopteri; order Perciformes; family Sebastidae; genus Sebastolobus; species Sebastolobus alascanus. Next base: position 3,345,434 of record CAKAOJ020000195.1, read on the forward strand.
AAACGTCAGATGTAAAGCAGAAATTTCTTTGAATCTCGAATCATTTGAATAAATTAAAATATGTCTTTTAAAATGTGTGTCTTTTCCGTGAAGATTTATGTTTGTCTCAGTACGTTTGTCGTAGTCTTGAGGCTTAGAAAACACTTTAAAAGCACATCCACCACCACCAGCGTCAGAGAATGCCCAAAATCATGCCATGTTACGCATGTTCTCTATGCTATATTTAACCACAGAGACGGTGCTGCTGAGGGCTCTGGAGTAAAAACCTAAAAATACCGACTGCATTAATCCCCTCCAGGATGCTGACTACAGTCAGGCTGTGTTCCAGGCCGCTGCAAATTGGCAAGTTCAACTCTTAGCTGATAAGGCGATAACCAGTGTTATCCTTGCGCCTTCTTTGCTTAAATCAGCTTCAAATCCCCTCAGGTACCGAAGCATCAAGTTACTGTGAGGGGTCGGAGCAGAAATCAGAGCTCCAGTGAGGAGCTGAGGAACGTTACTTCACCACATTTTGACATTTGATGTTTGTTTTTGAGAAAGAACGCTGTATGAATGAAATTAAAATCAGCCAATTGCTTGTGAGTGAGAGACAACTTATTATTATAATGTATTTTTTTAGCAAATCTTTTCAGTTCTTTTCAGTCCAAGAAATAGACAGATGAAAACATCAGCGTTCTAACTCAAGGACGGTAAGAGTTTAGGAGACACTAAGGTGGATTGGTGCTGCAGCTAAACCCCGAGAGATTATCTCACATGTAGCAGGACGTGGGTAAAGAGACTGCTGTTGACAGTGAAGGACAGAGCTGCTGCTGCTGCTGCTGCCTCGGGGTGCTGTGGGAGCTGGATGGATGGAGGTGCTGTGAAATTAGAGCAGACAGGTGTGATCAGACTTCTTTTGATACTGACCTCATTATGCTCTGACTTCTACAGCCAATAGAGTCTCTGTGGGTATACTTACAGGTACAACCATTCACACAATGATCCGGCTATAGTCTATGTTTCAGTAAACAACCAAATAATTAGAAATATAACTAGACATGCAGGTGAGTACTGGGGTTCAAGCACCTGGCGGACCAGGTTAAAAAGGAAAACACATCTCAGCATCTACCCACTAAGGTCAATTCAGAGGCTGCCACCTGATATTGTGGAAACCAGTGGCACCTTTAATTATGCAGATTTGTCAACATAGATTTGTGTAGTCACAAAAACCACAAGATGGAGAAAAGGGAAATGAAGCAGTCCCTCTGGCAGCAGCATGTTGGAGCCACACTCACTTCCAGCTCTGCCTGTGTTGTTTCTGGCTCCCTCCTGTGGCTGCAGATGTGTCCTACAATGAAGATGAGAATGCAATTGAGCAGTAACTGATTGAAGGTGAAAGATTACCAAAACACAATCTCACATATCTGTCTGGTGTCCCTCTACTGCCAATTATTACAAATTAAAATTCTTGTGTATTTTATAATTCCATTTTACATCCATATATTCATTTAAAAATCCCTTTGTTTACTATAATTTCCAACAGAAACCAGCAGTGGACAATAACAAAGTACAGTTACTCAGATACTGTTCCTAATAAGACTTTGAGGTACTTGTATTTCACTTTAGTATTTCCATTAGATGCTACTTTATACTACTAACCTGCCCTGCCAGATGGTTTGTTTCTGCACAGAACCTGATCTCGCAGTTTCTCGCGTGATTTCGTGACGTCGCGAGAATCCAGCTGCCATGCAAGGTAAACTTTAAACTCCGACTCCGACTACATTTCTGGGAAAGATATTGTAGTTTTTACTGCACTACATTTAACTGAGAGCTAATAGTTAGAAGTTACTTTACAAATGAAATGTTTTATTAAAGGTGTTAATATAGCAGAGACTAAACTATTTGCTATGTAAAGTGTTTTGTCTACATAGCTGGGCCAGCTGCTGCCTTTTAGTGCGTGCTAGTGCATGTTAGCATACCTCACTAGCTAAGTAATGGCTGCTGCTCTGCACTGAGCTCTTATTATAGTTTCTTAAAGCTCCAAATTCAAGAGTTGTGAGGTGTTTGTCGATGTTGTCATAAATGGCAGAGGCCCTGGAAGTTATTTTTTTGGTACATAATAAGTGAATATATTGTAATTTTAGTTGTATATTGTAATTCTTCGTAATTTTATAATATGTCTGAGGAAAATGTTTTTTTTTTTTTTTTTTTCTTCTTTTTTTTTTTTCAGAACTTTATTTTCAACAAAAGACTAGTACAAAAGTATAGGGAATACAATAAACAGTACGAAACAAACAAGACAAAAAAAAAAAAACCTTAATGCCAGAGGAGTTCAATGTCCATTCATTTCAATTCTTTTCAGAGTTCAAGAAAATGTACTTCCTTTAAAATATTGAGAGACTTTACAGCCTTTTGGTTTTTGACATTTTCCAGTAATGTGCCATACTGCTTGGGTTCAACAAGAAACCGACGAAAGCAGGGTTCGGACTCAGACCATTTCGATTTGTGGATGTGGAATTTACCAAGTATAATCAGAAGCTGAATTATATAGGTAATGTTGCTATCCATCCCATAAAACACAAAATATAGCATCACATCAAATACATTAATCTGTACATTAGGACTAATTTTTCTATTTATGAAATTTTGCATATCTGTCCAAAATAAAGTCGAACGATTACAGTGAAAAAACAAATGAAATATTGTTTCTCGATCTGAATCGCAGAAAACACATGTAGAGTCTATATTTATTTTAAATCTTTCTAATACTTCTTTAACAGGGTAAATTCTATGTAAAATCTTGAAGGATACTTCTTTCACTTTATTATTCATTCAATATTTGTTTAGAATACAACAAGCCTTTTTCCACTGTAAAGTGGAAAGTTTCTGAAAGCTCCAAATTAACGAGTTGTGACGTGTTTATCGATGTTGTCATAAATGGCGGAGGCCATGGAAGTTAATTTTTTGGTACATAATAAGTGAATATATTGTAATTTTAGTCGTATATTGTAATTCTTCGTAATTTTATATGTCTGAGGAAAATGTTGATTTTTTTTTTTTTTTTTTTTTTTTTCAGAACTTTATTTTCAACAAAAGACAAGTACAAAAGTATAGGGAATACAATAAACAGTACAAAACAAACAAGACAAACAAAACAAAAAAAACTTAATGCCACAGGAGTTCAATGTCCATTCATTTCAAGTCTCTTCAGTGTTCAAGAAAATGTACTTCCTTTAAAATATTGAGAGACTTTACAGCTTTTTGGTTTTTGACATTTTCCAGTAAGGTGCCATACTGCTTGAGTTCAACAACAAACCGACGAAAGCAGGGTTTGGAGTCAGACCATTTCCATTTGTGGATGTGGAATTTTATAAAATGTTGATATTCCCAACGGCCTCATCTTTGTCCTCTGACATTACGCCTTTGCATTTCCTGCATTATGTTACCCACTTACTAGCTTGCTAAATTGTTAGCCTCTGTGGCTTCTAGACAGCGACAGTAACTTTAATATTGCCGTTGTTTAGCAGCGTTGTTCTCACGACTTAACGACATCATGTACACAACTTCCCATGTTGTAAACACCTCTGAAACGCACTGCACATGCGCACATCGTGTTGGTAGGTCATTCTGAGCGGTAGCTCTATTTGTCAGAACACCAGCTCAGCCGTCGCCATGTTGAGAGCCATGTGGAGGGATGTCTATGAGTTGTTAGCAGTTCAACCAAAGAGTGATATCCCCTCTAAACGTCTCGCATGGTTTATACACATTTGTGTAGCAGAACTTTCTGTTTTCTGTTTTTTTCTTCTTTCCCGCCTCATTAATCACCTCATGACCCCACAGATTTTTGTTGTGACTTTGGAGGGGGCATGACCACCAGGTTGGGAACAACTGACCTAAACTACCCAACTGTAGGCTATACAAAGTAGTTAAAACTTCCTATACCTCGACCAGCTACAACAGTAAAATGCTACTTACACATTGATGCATCAGTATTGTTAAACTTATAATTTAGGCCTATTATATCAGTCATAGGGGCATATCTTTCTGCAGAACCAGTACTTAAACTTTTGGCAATTTAAGTCTATTTTGCTGATAATACTTTTATTTTGAAGTAGGACTTTGAATACAAGACTTTTACTTCTTACATTTTTGTACTTTTACTTAAGAAATTGAATATTTCTTCCACCACTGACAAAATCGACTAATTAAGAAATGATTTAAAAAAAAAAATACACATGAGAAAATCTTTTTTTTTTTCTTCAAAATCACTTTTATTCCACAATTTATTTCATCAGGTCTTAAGGCACCCTGAAGAGATGTTACAAGTTGGTCTTTCAAATGCGGGTTCCTTTTAAGACTGTGTAAACATAGCTTTGAATAAGATAATTTCCTGTAAATCTTTGCTTAAATTATTTCTTTACAGTGCACAGACATTGTGTTTTGTGACAAAAATACAGTGTGAATTAAGTAAATATGGTAGATAGTGTATATATATACATTGAAGAGTAATAGATTGGCAGACAATCAGATCAACAGGCTGAAGAAGAGAGAAAACTAACAAACAATCTTTGAGACCCAGATAGATACACAGATCACGTAAAGATATACAGTACATAGTTACAGTGAACTTTTTATTTTTGCAACGCTTTCCCAGCGCCTCTCTGTCTTAAAAGCAATTTTTTTACACTACCTTCTTGTGTGTGTTTGTGTCGGTATGTGTGTGTCGCCTCAGCCACCATCACTATGCAGCACCCCGCGAGGTGGAGCGAGACAACGCATCTAGTCCTTGAGGGCTCACCCACATGTTGGCTATTGCAGTGGAGAGGTGAGTAAACAGGAAGACGGGCAGACGGACAGACGGACATGCAGACAGACGGACAGACAGACAGCACAAGACTGGGTTGTGGCTACGCAGGCCGCAACACAAAGATCTATCTATAACTCCCTAAATATGATAAGGATCACAATGTATTTATATGTAGAAAGGGACTTTGTAATTGGCATTTCATATACAGGGATACAGTGGCTATACTTGATTATCAAGGTATGTTTCTATGAAGTCTTTGTGATGTGATAATGTGAAATACTCTGGAGATGTTCTACTTTCTCAATTATACTATACAGCGAGATAAAAATCCTCTCAACACCAGTGATAATACAGTCGTTCATACAGTTTGGAGAGATTAAAACAACACTCTCTTCCTGACAGCAGAAAGATCTAAAAAAACATTAAAAAAAGGTTGTATCAGCAATTACACAACGGCTCCAAATGGCTTGGTTGCAATGGCTATAAATTATCTAATCACATCGATACTAAAAAAAAAAATATAATGATAATAATAAACCGAGTGGAGAATGATCAGTGCAACAGGTAAATGAAAGGAGGGTGGGTTCAGGAGCAGAGCTCTTTGATCTTTGAGGAGATCATGAAAGGAAAGAAGGGTCAGAAATGTCAGCAAAGCAACATTCAATATCTGCATCTAACTGGCTCTCCTACTGTGCCACATCTCCAAAAAAAAATGCCGTCTTTGTGACGTATTTGACACTTCCTTCCTTTTTTTTATTTTATTTTTAAACATAAAAATCCGTAGCAAATGTGGGCAGCCTCCGCGTCGGGTTTCCTTTTACCGGCTGTCTTCTCCTCCTTTACTCGACCACCTTGATCCTGAAGGTGACGCGACCCAGGAACTTGTCCCTGTCGTCGTTGTTGCGGAGGTTGGTTCCCTCTACCCGGCACTCCACCGGCAGCTCCTTGTTGTAGTCCTCCTTGGTGAGCAGCAGCTTCACGGCCACCAGGGGCTGCACGTAAGTCTCCTGCGTCAAGAAAGAGACAGGCGCCTGTCAATAACGCGTCGAGGCGAGGGTGTTAGCGGGCTTGATCTGACCGGTGGATTAATACTTACATGGGCTTTCTTGCCGTAGTAGGGGTAATACATCTTATCAAAGTGCCCCTCACTGGGGTAATACTGCATTTGAATTGGGTTTTCTTTCTGCACAGAAGAACGCGCGTTAGTCAATTTGACATTACGTGAAAATGCATCTTATATTATGTTAAATTAATAGCAAATGAGACATTTTTCCAAGATCACGAGACAGGACTTGAAAAAAAGGGAAAAGCAATGGCCCTCTGAGTGTTAGTGAAGAGATTTAAATGAACATGACGCGTTCTGCGTTAATCTTGTGGCTGAAAATTGCGTCTATTAGATTAAGAATGACTTGAAAATGGCACTAGGATGGGGTTTAGAGGCACCTGCGTAATGACTTGTTACATAATATAAATGTGTTAACACCCCTACTGGCCTTATCCTGATAATTTACATATTATCTTACCCTAAAGCCGTCAGTGACAGCATGCAGAAAGAAATCGGACACAAAACAAACAAAAAAGGAGGAAAAAAATGAAAGATCAACAGAAAGAAAATATCGACAGTTATGGTCATCAGGGCTTTTTTTTTTTTATATGAAAGAAATGAAAAAGAAAATACACATACAAGCAACATGTAGAGCATAGTGTAGAAAAAAAGCTTACTTTTACTGTGCAGTTGATGTAGGGATTCCCCTCAGGCATCAGGCCAATGATCTGTGAGGTGAGGGAGACAGGAGAGGTTGAGACAGGAGAAAGGCTGCTGCTGCATGTGTGCAACCAAAATTAGAAATTAATCAAATTAATTTTGGGAACTGACAGCGAGCGAGTAAACAAATGGAGATTAGCAGGTGTGGGAAGGAATAAAAGGTTGAAAGACGGCGAGATGAAAAGACAAAATTTTAAATTTGAAAGCGTATTTCAGGGATTTTCAGGTTTACCCTGTTCATTTTCAGCAGTATGCAGGGTTTCCCATCAGCATATCCAAAGTTGGTGTCGGAGAGGCCAGAGCAGAGACTCAGGGAGCCCCTATTGAAGCGGCAAGCTTTCTTTGTCTTTTTATCGGTGTCGTTCTGCATGAAGAACTTTCCTTTGGGACAGTCCTCGTTCTTCTCCTGCTCTGTATCATTATATCCTGAGAGAAAGAGAGAGGTGAACAGAAATACATTCAGGTAAATGGATTGTTGCAAGATCCGGGAGAAGGAGGAGAGTGGATTTTGTTTTATTACGGCCAGCTTTCAATCCGTTTTAATATTCATTTCTCGGGCGCATCGGGTAGAACTTACCTTGCAGGAAGGTCTCCAGGTGTTGGACATACTGCGCGTACTTTAGCGGGTCAGATTTGTTGAATGACATATCCAATGAATGTGGACGAATCACCAACCCTGCAACAAAGACAAAATAAACATAGAGTAATGTAGTAAATGATCCCCCCGACAGGAGAAACTAATGCACAGCCATCATCTGTCTCGAGTTACAGCCAAACAGAGAGCGTTCCTCTGATCCAAACAGGCTCCTCTGCTGATATCACACAGGAAGAAACTTCAAAATAGATCGATACAAAAAGTAGCTGCAATGTAGCACATTATTGTGACAGCATCTCATTGGTGCGAGTATGAATAATGAATGGCCCCAAAGAGAAATGCTGCCAGTTACAGTAGCTGAAAGCCCCGGTCCACCCACCTTCCCCCCCTTGCTATTTGTTGAGAGACACAAACCTGGATGGGGAACGCGGTCCCGGTACTTGGGCACATAGTCGTCCAGAGTGAGCAGCAGCACCCACATGGTCAGGGCGAACATGCCGGCCAAGAAACAGTAGAAAACCAGGTAGAACAGCAGGATGAGGGCTGGAGGAAGTTAGAGGAACAGAAATAGAAATAGAAAGGAGACATAATGACTTAGGGAAAGAGACAGAGAGGGGTCATGTATAATTAACTACCACACATTAGCTCGGACCAAAATCTGATTTCCTTCATCGTGCGGGCTGCAGAAATTGTCATGTGAGAGTACAATCCCTTTGAGAGAAACCATTTTGGATCAGGGGGGAAAATGCTACTTGCTGCTAACAAATCTGAGGCCTTTTTTTTTTTTTTTTTTACTGGAGACACCCTCAGTTTCAGATCACACCAGATTCAGGGATGAAGCTGCGGTGCTGACAGCATCCGAGGCCTCATTTTATGCACAATGCAGAGGGACGGAAAAAGGCGCCACACTTGTGGGAACATCTGACTCAAAATGGTTCACCACCATCCAGCTTGCACACAGCACGGATGCCCTCTAAGTTGACACACAAAAAAAAGGAAAAAGGGATGGACTCTTCAGCTTCCTGCCGTACATCCCCCCTTCCTCTCATTCCTCTCCAACAGTATCCCACAATGCACCTGCCTAGTGCGTGAAAGGAAGAGAAAGAGGAGAGAGGGAATCCCATTTGACCTTGACAGGCATGCTAATGTGGGCGGCCATGCAACTGCAATGGAGCATCCCACTGCACAGCAGCACGGGGGCCCAGGCAGCCTGACAGCCCGCGCTAGCCTATAGGAGCTGGCTGCTGGAAGGGAGGGTGCTGTGTTACTACCTCACTCTGGAAATAACTGGGGAATCATTACATAAAATGTGTATGGCCTGATCAGCTATGGATACAGCTCAGGAATGCTGTGGCACAATCCTCATGATGTGATTAGGTAATTGGAACAGCTGGGATCCGCTCTGGGAATCCTCATATAAACGTAGAGGATAATAGAGAAATAAAAAATCCCTGCTGTTATGATTGATCATCACCTGGTTGGTTAATTCTGCAGCACCTTTGATAGCATCATTGGAGAGCCTCTTGTTAGAGGCTTCTCCTTTACACCTTCATGTAGGCCTATGATGTCTCCTCCGCTCATCCAGCATCTATGGCAGTCATTTTAATTCATCCATGCACTGAGACACATAGCAGGCTATACATTCAAGCATCTTTTTAATGCTTTCAAAAATGGGAAGATGGAAAACACCAGATTAGGGTTAAAGCCCCGTGAACGTCAAAGCACGATCTACCCTAATTGGGTGCTGTGTAAACGGGGATCCTTACCCCAGCTGCTGGCCGTGCGACCCAGCACCTCCCCGGTCCTCGGGTTGTAGAAGGAGTCCTTCCAGCTGGTCGTGTTCTCCTTGTTGACCGCTTTATCCTCGGTGCTCGCCATGGTGATGATGTTGTCTCCTTTTTGGTAACCAAAAAACGAAAAAATGCGCGCTTTCTTTTCCCCTCTAAAAAAAAAAAATTGCAGAAAAAAGGGGGCAGCGGGCGATGCAATGAGGCGAAGAAGCCGGCGAGGCGGCGGTGAGTGGAGTGGGCGGCGTGGAGAGAGAGAGAGGGAGAGAGCCGAAAGGAGAGAGATATGCTCTGGTGGTGGAACAAAAAAAAAGCGAGAAGGGGAAGGTGAGGAAAGAGAAGAGAAGAGAAGAAGAAGAAGAAAAAAAAACCCAGTGACGTCCACACGAGCCCCGTCGTGGCAGCTGATGCAGTGCGACCAGATGGATGTACATTGGCTAATGACGGAGAGACGCACGGAGACGCGCCGTTACGCGCACACATTATAAATAGAGAGAGCGCACACTATCTTTTCCTTATCATCAATTTTATTATAATGGCTACACGAGATTGGGAGCAGGCTGGGATCTCCATTTTTATATGAAGTGATTACAGAGCTGTGGGATCCTTCAGCAAGAAAAACGCAAAAAAAAAAAAGTGCCATTTTTCAGTGTGAAACCAACGGATTTTAGTGCGTCTGGGTAGTGAATCTATAGGTATTCTATCAGGTAATCCCATAGTGAGTGTATTTCGACAGCAATGCTTATCACTACAAAAAGCTCTGGTTTAGTGCACACACACATAATCTCAAATATATACTGTATATATAATAAGTGCATAAATGCCAGTGATCAGCACATTTGAAGCCCATGAGGATGCTATTTGTGACGGACTGGTTGAGCATAGATATTTGGAGCATTTGCCAATCCTTGTTGCTATGGCAATTGAGCACTACTGAAATGTGTGTGCCAGTGGGAGAGTGAGAGAGTACATAGAGTGCATGACTGTAAACAGATGTGTCACAGTTAACAGAACATTTTTTTTCTCCTTGGGAGTAAGGCAAGAATTTATGGCATCTTATTCCAGCATTTTTCACATCTAATAAATAAGCTATTTCTTTTTTTTATGTATATCCAAGTCTCTGCTTTTCCAGTCTGTACGCATGCATGCCGTGCCAAAAGACTGAAATTAACTGAACTGAGAGAGTTAGGTGCTTAGGCAGCAGGGGGAGAGGCTGAGACACTGGAAAAAAAAAGAGAGACAAAAGCTTAACTTCCAACCCCGACACTCCAGCGAACAATCCCAGTGTGTGTCACAGAGAGTGAGGAAAGAGAGGAGGGAGTTATATAATGACCCCTGATGCAGGGTTCAGCTCGTATGGGGGAGGGGGACTGGAGGAGTAGTGGTCGCATTGCATCCAGTTCCTGCTGTCAGATTGAATTTGTTGCAAGGCAGGGTCCACCACAACTCATACAATGCGGCACCAAGCACAATACCAGCACACACACATTTTCCTGATTAGTGTGAGAGCCGGCAGCACTGATTCATGGGCTAGTCCTGTCCGTCTCACTCACTCTAGCACCATTTTTGTTTTACTCTGTGAAGGCATCCCGCTGCAAGCCAAGCCCACTGGCAACAAACTGCCCATGTTTGAGTGAGAAAGCTGAGATTGACAGCAACGGGTGCAGGGAGGGGAGGAGGTGGTGGTGGGGGGGGGGGGTTGATGCAGAAAAGCTATATACTGTATGGACTTGTGTGTAGTACACAAAGCTTCCTGCTCTTCCTCTGAGGGGACGAGCTCACAATCCTCCCATTGTTTAGGAAAACCCCCTTTCTGTGCACTCAATTAGCGCCCCCTTCACCATACCAGCACCATGAGCAGGAAAACACACCCCATTTGTTCTCAGTCACTCCATCCGCAAGCTGCCATAGCAACCCTTCACAGCGAGGTTGGTCACATCAATGGGAAGCACTCCCTACACTCATCTCACCCAACAGCCTGTGTTTCTGATAAGTCCCAAGGGACAAGACCACGGCCCCAGAGTCCATGTGGAGGTAAAACCACAGGCAGCATCTGTTCACTCACGAAGTCGGTGACACCCACTGCACGCACGGGACGCTCAATTCAACTGCTCATCATCTACGTTTTTTTTTTAATACTAGCTCTTTCACATCATACTTAGTACTTGTTATTTTCATGCAATTTGGGAACAAAATTTTATCGTCACACAACTGCATCATTTGTTATTTCTAGGGATGCACCGATAACCGGGATCGGATATCGGGCCGATACTGACTCAAATAGCTGGATCGGATATCGGTGACAATAGGGTCGATCTATTCAATTCAATTCTATGTTTATATACTATATGTATTACATACTGGAAATTTAATTCCTGCTTAAGTTTTGACCAATTTGTTGCTGCATTAAAAAGGTTTACACTTGAATTGTAATTCCTGTTTATATTGGAGATTTTTTACCAAGTTGTTGGTGTATTATTTATTATTTCAACAATAAATAATTCAGTAAATTTATCGGATCGATACTCGGTATCGGCCGATACCCAAAGCCCGGGTATCGCTATCGGTATCGGGACTGAAAAAGTCAGATCGGTGCATCTCTAGTTATTTCCCAGCAGCTCGGGGGACGACATGTTGATATTCAAGAACTGAATAAAGTACAAGAGTCAGAAATGGTCATTTCAATCTGAGGTGGTCATTGTGTATTATGCATAATGTCACTTTGCATAACAAACCTTTAAAAGAAAAACAAATATTACAGTTTTTGGAAAAACATTTAACAACACCCAGCAAGTACAACACATCTAGGATAAGATTCAAAGTTTCTTAGTAATTTGTCATTTTTATCACAACTCGATTAGAATTTGTAACATCAGTCATCAGAGTTCATCAGGTCATGTAAGAGACTTGAGTCAAAACATTATCATATGACATCGACATGGATGAACAATTCAGTGATAAGCACCAGCTAATAATGGCTACAAAACATGGATTGACGAGAAATACATACTTCAGTTAATATTTATATCCCTGATTAGCTTGTTCCTAAACATCAGAGCATGCTCCATAGCAAGATATGAGAGTTATGAGCGGACATAAAATGTATGACAGCTATTACAGCAAAGCTAAATGTTCCAATCCCCACATATACCTAGAAAAATCCCCCTCATAGTCAACTTCAACAAACTATTCTTATTCATTTCCAGTGGAGATGTGAGTTGCATCAAAGAGGCGAGAAGCATTTCTGACAACAAGGTGCTGAAATCCTAAAATCCAGTAGGATTCCTTTACACAGTGCAAAGCATATACTATTAGTTTTAGGTCTGTCAGAGTTAACGCGATAATAACTCGTTAACGCAAATTCATTCTTACGTCACTAATTTCTGTAACGCATTAACGCAATAGATCTTCTGGAGATTGTACAGGGCTCAGTTTCAAACATAAGGAATCCATCGGGACCAACCATGTCACACTAGCTCGTCGCAAAGGAGGTTAATAACGCTCCAAACTTGCACTACATTTTTGGTGAGGAAAAACTGTCATGGCCATTTTCAAAGGGGTCCCTTGACCTCTGACCTCAAGATATGTGAATGAAAATGGGTTCTATGGGTACCCACGAGGCTCCTCTTTACAGATAAGCCCACTTTATGATAATCACATGCAGTTTAGGGCAAGTCATAGTCAAGTCGGCACACTGACGGCTGTTGGGCTTGGGTTTGCCATGTTATGATCTGAGCATATTTTTTTATGTTAAATGCAGTACCTGTGAGGGTTTATGGACAATATTTGTTATTGTTTTGTGTTGTTAATTGATTTCCAATAATAAATACATAGATATGTTTGCATAAAGCAGCATATTTGCCCACTCCCATGTTGATAAGTGTATTAAATACTTGACAAATCTCCTTTTAAGGTACATTTTGAACAGACAAAAAATGTGCGATTAATTTGAGATTAATCACGATTAACTATTTTAATCGATTGACAGCCCTAGTTAGTTTTTGTTCCAGTCACATTTAAACAATATCATCATCACATCTAATTATTAATTTTCATTTGAAGATACATATAAGTGCTGTGTAAAGTCTGCAGCTTGAATTAATGATTACACAAATGATTTCCCTAGAGGACTAACATTTCCTTGAAATGACAAAGAGGAAATACTGTTAAATCCAGAAGAAACAGGCACGTTAAAAAGGCAAATACTATACTGTGCTTGTTGAATGTTCTTCCTATTTAGAGCGTTTTTTTTTTCCTCACAGAGGATCATGTGCAAGTCTGATATCAATGATTTCAATCCTCATTCTCATGTGGTTGCTATGGCGGTTCATAAATTAAAAAGCTGTAAAGCCAGTCATTAGCACCCCCATGTGGGAAGAAATGTACAAATATTATCCCAGATGGATACAATACTGTAATATGATGAGGCACCAGTGGCTTTGAGTTGTGGAATGAATAAAGGATGAGGTTGCTATAGTGTGTGAAGAAATCCGCTTTTGCATATTGACAACAATTCAAGGCTGTGATGGTAGCTGACGGCGCTCTGGCCTGGATCAGACCTGAACTGGACCTTTCCCACAATCCTGCTTTCAACCGTAGTTATCAGTGCTGTATCATTATGTCAGAGAGTATGACATTCAGCTGTTTTCTTTTAGTCGGAATAAAAAAAAAATGCTGTCATTTCTAGGGGTGTAACGATACGATACGGCTGCCTCGGCGAGTTGGTGCGCGCTGTTTTTCTTGTTTTTTGTGTTTCTTTTGTTTTTGGTGAACGTTATTCTAACATTTTTAACTATTCTATTGTTATTTCTACTGCTTATTTGCGCCAACAAACCAAAGCAAATTCCTAGTGTATACCTGATACACCTGGCAATAAACAAGATTCTGATTCTGATTCTGATACGTCGATCTGGATCAATATATCGATTTAGTGATCAACGATCCAATATCATCGAAGCAAAGTGGAAACATCGATACATATCGCCATCTTTAAGATGCGCCTTTATTTAGAAATTCACATGGTGCATCTGTGTCACCACTCCCGTCCAAGCGCACCTCCTTCCTACAGAGCCCAGTAATAGAGTGCTACAGGAATGAGTCCTAAAACCCGGAAATTAGTTAGCATTTTTCTACTTCTGGTTCCCTCGTCTCATCATAAAAATCATAGAAGTGCTGTTCATTTGTGGAGATTATCTTATGGAACAAAGAGTGTAAATATCATAAACGTTTGTTTGAATCAGAGCTAATTTTCTGCAATAATCCAAAATCAAATTGTAAAATCCCGTTGGCTGTTTGTCAAGGGAACCAGTGTGATGCTAACTTCCTGGTTGGCCTACAAAAATACGTCATCCCTGCAGCACTCGATAAAATTGTCAAATCATATTTTAGTTGCTTTTTGTGAGTTGATATAAATGTAACTGTGTTAAATGGGCACATCATATCGTCTCATACAGATCGAAGGCCCCTGAATTGAATCGAATTGAAATCGTGGCAGCAAATATCGTATCGTTGTCCAAAGAATCGATGTATTGTATCGTGATGAGACTTGTGATTTACACCCCAAAGACTAAGTGGCTGCTGTTAAAGGTTTGCGCAGCACACCGAGTCACCATCACCAAATCATTTAAGTATCATTACTTTGTATCAAAGATTTACCCTTAAATTAGTTTAGAGACACAGCTGACGGTTGTCATATCTTGAAACCGTGATTTTGTTTAAAAAGGACTGTCTGCTTTCACCAGGACTAAAAACTTGTATCTCTATCTTCCTATGTGGTCAGACCCCGGACCTCCCTGTGCGTGCATCCGGCGTCAAGGATTGTTGTACCAATTCATGGAGCGTTGGAGCGCTCTCTCCCAGCTCTGGATGACGGGGATGTACTCCCGACTCGGGCTACAAGCGCCGCCCTTGGATGCTCGTTGAGGCAAGAACGCCTCGTCGCTGCTCTGCAGCTTCTTCAGCTCTTCCTTGGTCCTCCAGAAGCCTGCAACAACCGTGGAGGACAGAGGTAAACAACATTAACACCAACCTTTTAAAAATGATCCACGTATAACACAGGAAGTCCTATACAATCAGAATGTGGCACTGTGAGTGATTCAAGAGTCTACGCCTCCAAACACGCCGCTAATCATTGGCTGAAAGTGGTGCAGATTTTTCCCCCCCCCCCCAACACTATTGTCTACTGATCCACAAAGAACTAATGTTTCTCACATGATTCACATTATTATTATTACTCAGTCACCAGCACCACCTGCTTCTGACCTGTTATAAAACAACAAACACAAATCCTTCTTCTCTGCTTGATTTGATTAAGCACTGACTAATGTACAACAATCTAATTACATAATGTGAATAATTAAATGGGAAAAGAAACAGGTTACATAACAAAGAGCAGCATTTCATTTGGCTTCTTCTGCCAGTGCCGGGAATAAAAATAGGACTTTTGATCAGAACTTTTCAAATGCAACTCACTGTCATGACCAAGTGTTGCGATATATATTTTTAGAGAAAAACAAAAGAGCCACATTGAAGTGTCTAACTGCCCTGACAGAGCTGCTTTCTCTTCTTCTCTGTGCTGAGCAGCCTCTCTTAAGACATTCAGCTTCACACGGCTGGCTGTTATAACCTAAAAGATCTGCAAAAATGTTTCGGATTTGAAAGCCTACGGCATAATGTCCATGTCGTGTGCGAGTTGGTGTCTGCGTACCAATTCCAAGTCCAGCAACAAAAGCTGCCCCTAAACACGACATTTCGTAGTGTTGGGGTCTGGCTACCTTCCTGCCAAACAGGTCTGCAGTCAGCTGCATGACAAAGTCGTTGGAGGAAACACCGCCATCCACCCTGAGAGGGAAAGAAAGATAGATAGTGCACTCAATTACGCTGCAACAGTAGCAGAGAAATATACACCCGTAATGCATTGCCAATAAAAGCTGAACTGCATTAGCAGAGGCACGGTACACACAAGAGTCCACTCTGTTACGCCCAGTTTGCTGGCTGAAATCCAAAATCCTACAATCAGATATTGCACTGTAAGCTAGGATATCAGAGGGTTGTGAGAGCTAAATGTCTATGTTGAGTCCATGTGCAGAGGGCATACATTACAACAATCAGATACTCTTTAATTCACTCAGCGGATGAGGAAAACTGCACCTGATCTTTGTGATGGGAATCTGAGTTTCTCTCAGCATCGTCTCATAGAGCTGCTTGTTCCTGCAAAGAATGAGACGAGTACAAGGAGACAATATCAGTCAGCATTATTGAGAACAGAAGGTCAAACCAAAGCTATCCCTTCAAAATAGAGGTCGCAAAATCTGCGCCGATTAATCGTTATCGGTGAAACTGAGCTCTGATAGTGGCCGATGGCTGCGCAGCCGGCAGCAGTCACGCGAGGAAGTACATCACCGTTTTGCATGGAGGCTCCATATTTAAAGTCAAAGTTGAGGGGGAGGAAAAAAAGTTATCTCTCAAATATACAACGCAACACTGTCAGCTCTTTGTCCCAGATACAAGACAGGCAGACAGGGAAGATAAGAAATCATTCAATTATTTTAACTTGCTTACCAATTTGGCGTTCTCTCTTCCAAATAATCCAGCCATGTAACCAACCATTCATGAAATGAAATCGCACACTTAAGGATCCTCCTTACCCCGAGATTATGCACCGACATTAATGGTTTGCAAGAGTGGCATTTAAGAATGTAACGGGACGCGCAACAGAAGTAATCCTGGCCAGTCAAAAGCCACAGAAGAGCGCATCGCCCATTTAACATATTCCAACGATGTAATCCACCAAATCACAGTGACAAAAAAAACGGATTTATTCAAAAACGGCGTATGCAAAAGTAGCTGACTAGGCTGCTTCAGAAGTAAAGAAGATATCGGCCGATTAATCGGTTACTGGCTTTTTCCTGCTCCAAATTATCGTTATTATATTGGCCTTCGGTCGACCTCTAATTCAAAATGACTCACCTGAAGGCGACGGACTCCAGAATGGCTCGGACCAGATGGCTTTTAGTGGTAGAAGGTTTGAGGCCCATGAGGGAGGCACAAGCTTTGGGATCGTTGAGGGGAGCCTTTGGATAAATAAAGTATATACAAAAAACGGGTCAAATGAAGTGAAAGTGAAAAACAGAAAGAAAGGTAAAAAAAAAAACAGCCTCTGGTCAGCAAGAGTGCAGGTATACTGTTTTACATGGTTACTGTATGTAGCTCTTATTATACAGCCATTAGTAAACATTAGATTTTGTAATCACATGCAGATGAACTATGAACATCCAGGACAGACACTTACAAAGGCCAGTTCACAATGGAGGGCAGAGAAAAAAAAGAGACACATGACAATGTTACACAGAGACAAAGTAAAAAAAAAAAAAAAAAAAAAAGTAAATCCATTGATTATATGTGCTGGAGTGAATACACGTATTGTTATGCTTTGGGCGAACGGTTGAGTGCACATCTTTATATAAAAGTAAATTGATTTTTCTTTGACACTGACATGCACACTGTACTCTTCTAATCTTTACCTGCAGGCCACTGAAGGAAGGAACGAAACACACTCCGTCTGAGTCGCTGACGCTGTAAGCCATGTCGCTGGTCTCCTTGACGTCAGAGAACAGCTCTGCAACAACACATACAGGTAGAGGTTCGCTAATGTTTTCAGTGTAAAGACGATTATCTCTTAAACCTTTGAAAGATTCTAGCATTGTGTTTTTGATACAACCGTATAAAACCCTTCAACTACCAGCCACAGTTTCTTGCAAATAAGATGAAAAAGAAATAATCATGAGAGCTATCGTACACTACTCGTCGCTCACCCAGCTCCTGTGCCCATTTGATGGCAGTGCCCGTGTCTGCCGCGTTGCCCTCCGCCAGATAAACCACCTCCGAGCCGATCTTCCAGCCCACCAGAGGATACAGACCTACAGAGAAGACGCGCTGGCTTGTAATGTGCCCGTATGGACAAATCTGGACAGAATAATCTCGCGTGTATTTTTGCTTTACCTGCTACGGACGTATGCGGTTTGCTGCCGGTGTTGATGTCCACGAAGGTGCCCGTTCCCATGGTGATCTTGACATCGCCAACGTCAAAGCAGCACTCACCAAACATGGCGGCCTGCTGGTCCGCCATCTACGTCAGAGAGGGACAGAGGAAGTCATTTGTATGTTGTGAAAACCCTAAACAGGTTTACTGTGCGTTCCAATACCCATACTACCATACTATTTAGTATGGCAGAAAAAGATTTAATATGTCCCAATACTTAGTTTGTCAAATGCAGCATGCCAAAAATACCAGGGTGTCCTCGAATAAAGAAATTCTTAGTTAGTTAACACTGATCGTCGACTAATCGATTAGTTTATTTAATCGACAGATCTGTAAAACTGAATTTCTCCACAAAGAATCACTCAAAAGCACCTTTTTAAATCTTGTCTTTAACAGAGATGTGCCCATAAGTTTCTTAGAAATAAGTCATTCAGCATAAAGAAAGCTTAAAAAACGACTAATCGACTTAAGAAATCCCAGTCGGCTACGACCAAAACGACCGATTAGTCGACTAATCGACTAAGAAGGGACAGACCTAAAAAATACCAGGATGTCCTTCTACATCAGGTCACATTTTACAGTGTGCAAGCCAGCCACTGCACAGCAAAGAGGGTCAAAGTTCAAGGCTCAATGTTATGGCAAAACAGTATGTCCCAATTGTATGCATGATGCAGGCAACAGTATTTACTTCGTAAGGGCAGTAGGCTGTAGGCTACTAAAAGTAAAAAGAAAAACTACACAATTTGGATAGTAGTCTTAGTCTCATCTGAGCAACAGTGGAAATGTCTAAAACACCTACGGGTATGTAATAAGGGACAATCCAAGTTAAACTAAGAGGAAGACCTTGTGTCACTTCAACTTTCAAAGCAGGGCAATTCTACTTTCTGTAATGCAATCGTCCGGTCATATTCCTTGCCGATGATTAACTAAATAACTCTAATTAATTTCCTTTTTACAACATAATGGCGGTGACGTCGTCTCGGACACGCTGGCATAAATAGAATCAAAAGGTTGCAATCAATGCTTTTAAATCGTAATCACACAGATAACAGATGGCGTGTGACGCCTCAGACCTCGACAACTCACCACCGACATGATGGGAATGGGGACTCCGAAGATGGACGAGTCTGTGGAACCAAAGTCATGGCTGGTGCATCATGAGGGAGAGACCAGAGACAATGCATCATCTCACACTCTTCATTAATAACATATCACACCCAGAGCTGCTCGTAATGAGTGAGTGGACATTTTCAGTAGATGTATTATTATTTTTTTTACATTACGTTAACTGTTATGCAGACAGAAATCAATCAGACATTTTCAAAGCGGTTTAAAAAGCACCTCTTGAGACTGGTGTGTTTCATATAACGTGACGGAAACGTGAGTTTTATATTCGCTTAAGCAATTTATTTTTGCTTGTGTGACCGCTTAATACAAAGCATTATGTATTTGGGACCCCTTGGGTGCACGTAGAGTTGTGAGCAGTTCAACTGAAGAAGGATTTGGTTTTAGAGGCCTGAAGAGGTTAAAGTTTATAGTATTTCAGAGAAATAGAAGAAAAGAGAACAGTCAAAAAAACAAACATCATTTTGTGGAGCAAAATTTAGTTTTTTTTCTTATTTCCTACCCTAGTAATCGTCTCACAACCCCTTAGATTAATCTCACAATCACTTGTGTGGATCGCGACCCCAGATTGAGAAGCACTGACTTAAAGTGTTGTAATACTTCTGACAACTGGGTAACAGGTCATAAAAAATGTGGAATTAGGGCTGTCCCGAATACCGTTTTTTTGGGCTTCAAAGCTTCGGTGAGAAATATTCGAAGGAATTCGAAGCTTCGCGGAGCAGCAGGCTGACATGTTCTTCTGTCTCCAGGCTTCTAAGGATTCGGGTCAGCCCTACGTGGAATACTGAGAAAAGTACACTTGCGGCGAATGCGGTGACACGTATGCTTTTATATTAAAAGACTTTTACCGGCTAAGATGTGATTCAAGTGTTAGATGGAGTTTGAAGGAAGTGGTTGACTCACCCTGTGTTTTCTACTTCGGGTAAAATAGAGAGAGGCAGAGAAAAAAGAAAGTGGAGAAAGCCACTCCAGCACATCTGTGAAAAAAGTCACATTACAGTGATATGAAAAAAACCTCACACACCAATAGAAACAGAAATTAGCAGGACATACACCAGACCTGATAGGAGTCGAACATTCCCGTTGAACTGGCATTAGAGTAGTCTGTGGCGTGGACCTGCCCTAAAACAGATTCAGTGACACATATGAATATAATCACAAAGTCCATTTACAAAAGGTTAAAAAATACTTGTATGAGCTCTCAGTTGTTTTTCCAACTCCTCCTCTCCCACAGGAGTTAGCTGAAACATTTCAGCCATTCAGTGATGCAATAGGATTGGAAACACAAAGAACATTCTGTGGAGGGCTTAAAATCCTGTTAGACAATCTGACGGGAGTGAAATGCAATATATTACCGAAATTCACATTGAGCTTCACGTAAAAAAAATGCCACACCCACCTTTTGTGAGTTTGAACAGCAGCCAGGTGTCTATTGTTCCAAAGCAGCAGTTTCCTTCAGCTACTGCTTGACGAACCTGGAAGAAAGAAACATGATGAGGAGACGTACACGAGTGAGAAATGTGCTGATAATATGAAACAGCCTCTCCCTGTTTGCTGTAATTGTAGGCTTTGGTTTAACCTTTTAACACCCACAGCCTGAGAGGCCTGCTCTAGGTTTGAGTTTAACTGGTGTCAGCCTATACACACACACGCACGCACGCACACACACGCACGCACACACACACGCACGCACACGCACACACACACACACACACACCTGCTTGTAGTGTGTTAGGACCCAGGCGAGGCGTAAGGTGACATGTTGAGTGGAGAAGATAATAAGACTTCCTGCAAGCGACCGCTTCTGCCTGGTGAGGAAGTAGAGCACGCTCATCACGCCATGGATTGCCTACAGTTGTCGGAAAAACAATCAAAGTCACACAGTATGAAGGGACATGATATTCAGCCATGATGTCAAACTATTTATTTATTTTTTACCAAGGCTGCATTCAAAAAATTTAGAAGTTCTAGTATTTCATCTCTTAACTTCCAACACTAAAAGTAGATGACAGGCAGAGATGCAAAGCAGTCAAAGACTCACTTTCAATGTGCAGGAGCTGTTCCAGGTCTGCACCAGGTCTGCAGCCCTCTGATCCTGCCAGCTGATGAAGTTATGGAAAGGAACCCCGGTGTTCCTGTCGACGCGAAAGAGAGGAAGTAAAATGAACCTGGGATGGAGCCAGGATGGAAACTATACGAAGGCAGGTTTAAACAGGTACAACGGTTTCCTTTCTACAGTGTGATGTGATATGTGCTTTTTTTGGAAGTAATTTGATTCATTATATTCATTTTACCTGTCCCATGTTGTGAAGGTGCCACGTTGGGTGGAGATGCCCAGGGCGTCTATCTGACGTATTTGCACTCCTGCATCTATATAATTAGTTCAGCAGCACAGACGCACACATCGTTAAACCGGTTATGGTGAGAAGCAGGAAGAGATGTTTGAAATTATTGCATGCTTTTTAAGGACAGAGACAAAATATCACATGTAAATAACATGCTGTAATAACTTTCTTAACAAAGCCAGGACAGAGTTGAACAGACTTTCAGTGGCGATACAATCACTTCAGTTTGTATGTGTTAGGCGTGTTATTTATTACAGTGCTGCTTATTGCACTGAACAGTAGTCAGGTGTACCTAGAGATCTGGTATCTCAGTCTATGTTTGTCGGTCTTTAGCAAGTAAAAGTCTTTTAATATAAAAGCATACATGTTATCGCATTCGCCACAAGTGCACTTTTCTCAGTATTCCACAGTTTTTTACCTGTTACCCAGATGTCAGAAGTAAAACAACACTTTAAGTCAGTGCTTCTCTGTCTGGGGTCGCGATCCACACAAGTGATTGTGAGATTTATCTAAGGGGTTGCGAGCAAAATACTAGGGTAGGAAATAAGATAAAAAAAATAAATTCTGCTACACAAAATTTTGTTTGATTTTTGGACTGTCCTCTAGTCTTTCATTTTTTCTTCGATTTCTCTGAAATACTGTAAACTTTTCGCTTTTCAGGCCTCCAAAACTAAATCCTTCTTCAGTTGAACTGCTCACAACTCTACATGCACCCTGTGACAAGGGGTCCCACATACATAATGCTTTGTATTAAGCGGTCACAAGCAACAAAAAAAAAATGCTTAAGTCGTAAGCGAATACATGTTTCAGTCACATTATAACATTATATGAAAAAACACTCTTAAGAGTTGCTTTTGAAACTGCTTTGAAAATGATTTCTGTCTGCATAAGTTTACATAATTTCCACTCATTTCTCATATTTTCTCTTTGAAAAAAGGATGTGTGCCTATTAACATGTAAAATGAATCACATCCAGTCCAACTTCTGGGAATAGTTGTAGCAACAGGAAATGGTGCAACTGTACCTTGCACGGCTCCCTTGACCACAGAGATGAAACCTTCCCATATTGCATCTGGGTCCATCTCCACATGTCCCACCTCTGGATACGAGGGGACGACCTGGATAAAGCATCACCAGAATAAAGATCAGCCTCCAAAATAATCTAGTTTGTGTGTACACTGAGAATGATGCAAGTGGTGGTGGTGTACTTGAGAAATATAAAAGCTTAAAGAGGAAGGAGATGAATACCTCGGTGGTGCATGATCCTCGGATGTTTGCCTCCTTGTCGTAGACGTGACATCTGATCGATGTTGTCCCGACATCGACCGACAAAATGAAGCTTTCCTTCTTGAAACCGTTCCTCTGACTCCCCATGGTAGAAACAAGTGTCCTACTTTCCATCAAATGAGTCCCACATGGTCAGCTCATACTGGTCTTGTTTACAGCCTGAAGGGGCGTCCGGACCCGATACCTTATCTGAACCGGGTGAGATGTCGTGTCGGAGGCTGTAACGCGACCTTCGCACCGCGGATTCCTCGGATAGTCCAGTTCAACCTGTTTTGAAACACACGTTTCAAGTTTCAATTTCTTTATTGTGTGATCTGCAAAAAAAACGAGTTCACGGAAGCAGCGTTGCCAATGGGAAATCTCAGATCCCCAGACTCCCTTTCATTAAACACGTGTAAAAAAGAAGAGAGGAGTCACGCAAGTAAAGAAGGAGAATCTGAGAGTTAAAATAGTGCTGAAGAGGGTGTTGATCATCTCAAGAGTCTACTTGAGCTAATTGGCTACTTAGCTAGCTGTCAGAAAAATGACATTTGAGCGGTAAGTTGCCCCGAAAAAACACTCCCAGATATGTTTTCCTCAATTAACACATTTCACTTGCTAACCCAATACTTACCAGATGTGTGCTCATAGCAGTGAAGTCCACACACTGAACTATCACTCTTTGTAGGCGGAGAGATTCCCAGTTGTTGTTCTTTTGATGAATCGCATAAAACTGAGAACCCTTGCGGGCACCCGTAGTAAGACGCGCATGCGCAGTGCGTAGTTTTAAAAACTGGATGCATGTGGATGTTTTTAAGCCGAACACGCGTGTTATTTACCGGCTACGACTACCAGCCTGTAATCGTGTGGTGTTGCAACACAGAACATGGCAAAGACAGAGGTGAGATGTACTGCTACTTTACATTTATATTAACCAGGCTCCGACGTGCACTGAGTGGATTGTTTCAGCACACATGTGTTTGGTTTTGTTAGCTGCAAACTGTTAGCTAAGAGTTGGTTAGCAGTAGGTGATAATCATGAGTTTTACCTACAAGCACTGTTTCAAGTGGTTAACTTACAACTGGGCAGCCTGTCAGTGCGTTTTGAAGTAGGTACTTCATAGTAATGTTATTACATTTAACTCTCAAATAGGGCTGATTTGGTCGATTTTTATCGATTAGTTGGTTGACAGAAGTTATCAATTTTGATAAGCAATTAAAACTTTTTGTTAACATTAGTTATCAAGGGATAATATTCAACTTTAACTCGTTTGAGCCTCTCCAATGGGAGGACTTACTGCTTGCACTACATATGCTTATGCACTACATAAGTATAATTTGAATATTTTGAGAGTTTGGACTGATGGGCATATGGACGTATTCCAATGTTAATGATAAATATTTTTAAAAATAATTGACAAATGAATCAATATTGTCAATCATTTTTGGTTGCAGCCTTGCTCACATGTACACGCAGTGACACAAGGTCATAATTTAATGTGTTTGTGTCTTTTTCAGGCTACAAGACAAAGTAAAAGACAAAGCAAAGTTGTCGCCAGTGAAGTTGTAGAAGAGGACAACGATAAAAATGGCAAGTCTTTTAAACAAATGGGAAATTACAATAAGCATGACTTGTTTGGACTTAATAATAACAATAACATTAAATCATTCAATGTATGATTGTTTCAGAAGGACAGACTGAGTCTGTCTCTCCAAGTGAACAAATAGTGGGAACATCAGAGGATGCTCCTAAGGAGGGCCAAGATGAACAAGGTACAGCAAACGCATCACACGTGATTTGTGATTGAAATTCTGAGAATCTGAGCCGTGCCAGTAACATAGCTGCATCTTTAGATTCTCAGATGGACACTGTCATTGAAGTAAAAGGAAGTACGTCCACTGTGACTGTATCCTGGGACGACAAGAACGAGGAAGGAGAAGTTGATGATGCAGAAAAGAGAACTGATGCAAGTGATCAGATGATGGATAGTGGTAAGGATGTTTACAAGAATCTAAAGTTACTGTTGCATCCTTTTTTCTTTTTTTTTCAGAAAAGGAATATTTGTCCTCTACTGAAACATTCATCGTTAATGTTGCAGGCGTAATGTTAGTCTTCATGTTTTAAATCTTAAAGAAGCTACTACTTCTGTAAATAATAGTTATTACATCTATTGTATCCCATATCTTAACTAACTAGTGTAAACAGATCCACTATAAACATGCTGAATTACAACATGTCTTTCATCATGTAATGAATGACTCTCACTGTCATTTTTTACTACTCAAATGTGTTTCTTTGTTTAAATATGTGTGTTGAGACCGAAAGTGATCACCCATTGTTCAGTTTGATCAGATTCAGATTCAGACAACTTTATTGATCCCAAGAAGGGCAATTCAATTCACAGCTTACCCCATCACAGTTTTAAAGTGATATGCCACCTAAAAATGTATCATAAGTGAGAAACACACCCTCTCTTTAGGCTTGAATGGAGGCAGCAAAAAAAGCGTTACTGGTTTTCAGTCTTTAAATCTATTGTGTGTTTTTTTTTTGCCAGAAGAACAGACTCAGATCATCCCCTCAGCTGATGCAGTTGGCTCCACAGAGGACGCTCCCAGTGAGAGTGCAGAGACAAAGAAGGAGCTAGAGATGCAAGAATCTGGAGGTACTGCAAATACGACACCAAACAAATCTCATCACATGAATCAGAGTGAAATCGATACTTTTGGTTTGTTTTCTATTTAGTCTGGTTCGGTTTCACGGTGCACAAATTAAAGCGGACCAAATAAAAAAATAATTTGCTGAGGGGAGTGAATGAAGGAGCAGGGCCGAAGTTTTTCACTCGGCACTGTGCGCACAAATTCCTTCTACTCTAGTTTAAACGTCCCTATTTTTATGGACTTTATCCTATTCTGTATGTTCTCTTTGGCCCAGATGTAGAGCAAACAACAGACTTCTGTTCTGGTCAAATCAGTCCTCTCCCACTCATGTTAACCTGTCTTTTACCTGTGACTGTCTCAACAAATGCCTGCGCAGGCAGCCCGTAATCCTCTGTGTTTTGGTGCACTACCTGCAATTAGGTCGGATTATGTTCTCCTCACTGCAATCAAACTGCTCTAGGGTTCTCTTGGAAACGGTCCGACAGCGCCTCTTGCAGGCAGTCTCGGACCGGTTGTCTTTGGTCCGCACCAGAGTACGATTACTGCGTTCACAGCTGCCCATACTAAATGCACCAGAGTTCAATTAAAACGGACTAAATGTTGGCCCTTAGTGAAATTCTGAGCGGTACCAGTAACTGCGCTTCCTCTTTAGAATCTCAGATGGACACTGCTGCTGGAAGTACAGCCACAGTAACTGAAACCCTGGAGAAGAAGAATGAGGAGGGAGAGAGCGATGATGTTGAACAGGAAACCGACGGAGGCGAACAGAAGACTGTTAAAAAGAAACCGGGTAAGGATGTTTCCAAGAGTTAATACTGAGCAGTACACGATAAAACAACTGTTTCAAGTAGGGGTTCTTTCTGTCTTTTGTTCTTTCTTTTCACTGTTCTACTCTACAAAAAAACAAAAATTTTCACAGCAGTCTGGTCTGGTCCCAAATGATGTGTAATAGGGATGAGTCTCCTCCTTGTGGCGACACATTTAACATTTGAAACTCATATATTAAAACCAGCAGTATGTGCTGTTGCTTTCAATGTTTTGCCAAAATATACTCTGAAAATGCGTCTTTCATACACACCGCGGCTTTCGGACACTATGAAGTCCATTTTTTACCAACAAAAACCTGTAATAAAAGCTTTCACCTCTTCTATAATTTGTTGAACTTCATCTAAACTGCTTCTATACAATCTTAAGGCTTAGATAAAAAAACACAGAATTGCCTCACTGTAAATAATATGTGAGGCAGTATTTACCTGGTCAATGTGGTCGATTATGTATGATATCTTTAAGTTGTAAAAAAAAAAAAGTTCTTGTACAGCTTAAATGACGGGTGTGTGGGACCAAAACAGTGAGGAGAGACGAGACATCCTACACTGTCTGCCATTTGTACTCACTTGA
Organism: Sebastolobus alascanus; assembly: GCA_916701645.2. Classification (NCBI taxonomy): domain Eukaryota; kingdom Metazoa; phylum Chordata; class Actinopteri; order Perciformes; family Sebastidae; genus Sebastolobus; species Sebastolobus alascanus. Next base: position 3,372,198 of record CAKAOJ020000195.1, read on the forward strand.
TTTAGTTATGATGTAGTTATAACATTTTTTATTTGGTTGCAGGAAAAGGGAAACGGAAGGCGCGCGCTACTGTTGAGACCCCCCCGTCAAAGAAAACTAAGCTCATCAATGATGGTACGAACTCACAATAAGACGCTTTGTTCTGTAAGGTGTCTTAATATTCTTGCCCTCACACATTTCACTCTTATTTTGCTGCAGGATTTTGTCTTTTTGTTGGCAACCTGAACAACTCCAAAACATTTGATGAAGTCAAAGATTCATTAGCAAATTACTTCATGGCACAAAGTCTCCTGGTTCAAAACATCAGATTAGACCGGTCCAAGTGAGTATGCCGTTTGACTTACATTTACTCTAGTAGGTGCATTAGATATTGTTTGTCTCATCCACTTAGAAGTAATATTGCTGCTACTTAAAATACTAAATTATTATTAAATATTAATGTTTTGCTCTTGTAGAAAACATGCATTTGTAGATGTGGCCTCGGAGATGGACCTGACCAAAGGCTTGACGTTAAATGGAGAAATGATGCATGATAAGCCACTGAAGATCGCCAAAGCAAAGGTCAAAAGTGAGGACAAGGTGAAGGCGAAAGATCCAGAGGAGAACAAAAAAGGTAACTCAACTAAATATAATTGTTTTATAACACATTTATTTAAATTCTTTGTTACCTGCCATTTTAGACAGCGGTAGTGCGTGTGTGTTTATACCACAAGAGGGCGTTTCTTCTTGAGTTTATAAAATGAATGGGTTTGTTTTTTCTTCATTAACTGCTAAAATAATACATTTATGCTGTGAATGTCTGACTTGAGGACTGTCCTGTGTTTGGCAGTCAAAGATGGCAAATGTTTGTTTCTGAAGAACGTCCCGTACAAAGCAACGAAAGAAGACATTCGGAAAATCTTCCCCAAGGCCGTCGACGTCAGGTTTCCTGGTGGAACTGAAAGCCCGACGAAAGGGTGAGAGTTTACAAAAAACACACATTACGGTTCACTTCCGTATAGTATACAATGGTGTGCACAAAATGCATTATTGCTTATATTTAGTAATGCAATGGTTATGATGATTATTATAAGAATATGCCTTTATTGGATATATGTAATTCGCACTGAATGAAGTTTCCTTATATTTCAACAGGATTGCCTTTGTGGAGTTTAAAAAAGGTGCTTTCGCTAAGAAAGAACGGAAGCGAAAACAAGGAGTCGAGATCCAAGGCCGGATTTTGATTGTCGACTTCGTCGGAGAAACCAAAGCTAATGACACAAATGGTAAATCCCTGGACATTTAGAAATGTACTGTCGATAGCTGACGTGATACTATAGCTATTAAATTATGTTTGTTTTTTGTTGTTTTATCTGAACGTCAATCAATTAAATCTGGATTTAGCGATTTTACCCGTGTTGACAAAATATCTCTCCTCTCTCACAGCTCCTTCAAGTAACACCTTATTTGTGAGCAATTTGCCTTTTGCTATGAAAGAAAAAACCCTCAAGAAACACTTTCAGAAAGCCGTTAGTATCAGCGTACCTAAACACCAAGGCCAATCCAGAGGGTAAGTACATGTAAACTGGCCTACTCTCTCTCTTTTTTTTTTCCAATGAAGAAAGTATTTGAATATATTCAACAACCATCTGTAATCCTCTGCAGGTTTGCGTTTGTCGAGTTCGCAGCTGCGGCAGATGCTGAAAAGGCCTTACAGTCATCCAAAGACATGATCATCTTCAAAAGGGCGATCAGAGTACAATTCTGCAAAATCGGAGCAAAATCAGTACAGACAAAAGGTACGTAGGATTGTTGATCGACAAAAATGTAACAAATCCCAATAATGTAATAAAATGTCTGATAATGTAATACTTTTGACCGATAATGTAATACTAAGTTCACTTTCAGTCTAGAGTTCTACATTTTGTGCTTTAAGAATTTAACAATGTTATATACGTTGGATTTAAAATGAAAGAATGACTATTACTGTAGGTTGAAGTGCAAAAAATTCTACTTTAAGGTTCTCTATACGATATCCAGAGCATTAATATAGCAGCAAACAACTATTAGCTATGTAAAGATATAGAGGAGTAAATGTCTACTGAGCAGAGAATGAAGTCACTCTCCCTCTGTGTGTGTTGTAATCAGAGCTTCTCCTTGCTTTGTTGACATAATCCTGGCCGGCCAAGCATGCTTTTAGTGCATGTTTGTGCATGTGAGCGTGCCCCACTGGCTAGTTCACGGCCACCGCTCTGCACTGCTCTCATACGGCGGTTACAGCTGATGACGCCGTCCCGACCGATGGCACCGTCGCATTGACCCTCCGGTTCGGTGCTTTGCGTGGAGCTGACACCCGCCCGCTCACTCGCACTTTTTTTTAGAAAAAAAGCATATTTTTTTTTTTACATTATTAGTTAAGATTATTATATCATCACAGTTTTGAAAAAGAAAGACCCACCTGGTATTAGGTTATCGGCCCCATGTACCAAGGCTGAGTCCTTACCGCAGCGGCCCAGGGTTCGAATCCGACCTGTGGGCCTTTGCTGCATGTCATCCTCTCTCTCTCTCTCTCTCTCTCTCTCTCTCTCTCTCTCTCTCTCTCTCTCTCTCTCTCTCTCTCTCTCTCTCTCTCTCTCTCTCTCTCTCTCTCTCTCTCTCTCTCTCTCTCTCTCTCTCTCTCTCTCCCTCTCCCCCTTCCCCTTTCAGTACTATCTCTGTCACTATCAATAAAGGTATAAAAGCTAAAAAAAATTATCTAAAAAAAAAAATTATGCGTCAAAAATTAGCTATATCAGTCAGGACATTTTTATTACATTACATAACATGACCAATAATTGGGTTTTATTACATTTCTGATCAGGTTAAGGTTACATTTTCAGGAAATTCTTACATTATGGTGTGCTACAAGTCATGATGAATAATGAAAACGATGTTACCACAATAATGTGGGTTTTCCCCTCTTTAGTGTCAAAAACACTGATCGTGATGGGCCTCGCCAAGAAGACGACGGCAGAGACTCTTAAAAGTGCGTTTGAAGGGGCCGTCGGAGCGAGAGTCACTGAAGATAGAGAGACAGGAGATCCAAAAGGGTGGGTAGCCTAAAGTTATCCTCTATTGTTATCATTGTAATAAGTGTTTAATGTAATGTTATTCTGGAAGTCTGCTTTACAGGGATGTGTGTTACATTACATGTTTCTCAGGTTTGGTTTCGTGGACTTTGAGAGTGAAGACAAGTGCAAAGCTGTCAAAGAAGCCATGGAGGACTGCGAGATAGACGGCAGCAGTGTGACTTTGGCTTTTGCAAAACCAGAGGGCGTAAAAGGTCCAGGAAGCCCCGCCAAGCCACCTGTAGCACCCGCTGGACCGCCTGCCGCTCAGGGGGCGGGCAGAGGAGGGCGTAAAGGCAAAGGTGGAAAAGGCAAAAGAGGAGGTAACACTGGAGTTTAACTGGCGTATCAAAGTCTCATTGTAGTTTTATTCAGAAGAGTTCGACCTCTAATTTCAGTTCAAGTTTCAAGCTGCGCCAATCAACGTTTTTTTTTTTATATTAACGATGGATTAAATGGCTACAAGTAATGTGAAAGGGGTCACTTGTACTGATGTGGGCAACATCCGGTGTTGCCCACTGGAGCTGTAAAGACATATATACAAAGTAGCTGTAACTATTAATAATTATTATTATTATTGATGGTTTTATAGTAAAAATAAAACTTCAATTTTTTTTTTTTCAGGTAAAGGACGTGGAGCTGGCACGCCACAGGATGCTGTTAAAGAAGTGGAAAATAAAGGCTAATTTGCTTGGAAAAGTTAGAATATAGATATTTTTCTCTCTTTAAAAAAACAACAACTTGAAAGCATGAACGAGCTCAAGACTCTTTGAGTTTGGTTGAACGTGAAAGGGTGTGAAAATGTGTACAGTATGTTGTTAGTCTTACCTGATTGTAGGACACGTGACACCTGTTAATTTCATTTTTTGTACTTTAAACCTTTAACTTCATAACTATTAAGAAAACATTAAAGAACCCTGATTTGTTATCACTTTATGTATTTTTATGTGACATTAAGATTTAATCCTAATGTGAAGATAAATATATTTTAAACCCACACCAGCTGTGTCTTTTGAGTTATTGTTGTAACATCTGTGATGAAGACCCAGAAGGTTATCCAAGGATTTAAACCTGCAGCAGGCAGAAAGTTGTTGGCATCATTGGGCAAAAAATCCATAATAACCATTTAGCATATTGTAATTGTGTTCTGAGAGAGAACTAGACTTCTGCACCTCCTCATGGCTCTGTTTCAGGCTTTAAAACATCTAGGGTGGAAACATGCGGCTCCGCAGCAAAAGCTGGACCGGAGAGCCAGACACACAGCCAACTGACGTTGAAGATCAAAGTAAGCGCGCTACACGTATTGACCATCTTTTCTTGTAAATGTCCGGTGTAATCGGTAACACCCGTGTTGTCAAAAGGTATATTAACCGGTGGGAAAATTTCCTCACCGTCACATCCCTAATATGAATCAATATTCTGTTACTGTAATGCCTACTTCTCGCCTCAAATGTTTTCAGACTCATCTTGTAGTGTACTGTTTAGCTGTAAAATGAGAAAGTTGCTCCGGCTGGTGGGCGGTGCTTGGTATTTCCTCAACTGATCTCAACATGGCTGCCGGGTCACAAAATTTCTCATTTTACAACAAAAAAGTACACTACAAGATCTTTATGAAAACATTTGAGGTGAGAAATAGACATTACAGTAACAGAATATTGATTCATATTTGATCAGCGCTGCCTAGTTTGACCGTTTGATCGGAGTTCACGAGTGATTGACAGCTGCTCAGAGATGGCAAGGCTCCAGCTCGGCTGTGATTGGTTGTTTTCCTCCGGTCTGTGAAATCTCTAGGAGCACCTGAGGACACAGAGGCACATGATTTTTTTTTCACATTACCTCTCTCATGCACTACTGTCAGGATATAGTGACCATTCTATAAAAATAACTTTTTTTAAAATCATATTTGCTCCACTTCTACCCACTGCTGCTTTAATGAAATCTCAGCCAAGTCACAGACTATTTCTTCTCTGACCTGAAATAACAGTCTCACAGCTAAACATGCCATATTCTCCAACCAATGGGCCTCTAACTACCACATGTTGCATTATTATTGCATGAAGAGAGACTGTAAAAAAAGAGACTCATGACATGTTCACTACTCTCCACCGCTCCTTGCAAACGTCGCTCTCTGATGTGTTTCAAAGTTGCAGAAATTCAGCCCAAACACGGTGTCCTCTAGTGACCTCACATCCTGTTTTCCCCCACTTCCTTCTGAGTGGACCGGTTTGGGACGGTCCGGTCTCGGCAGCGCAGCGCAGCGTGGGTCCGTGTTGTGTCGGCGCGTGTCTTTTTAGACGCATGCTGCACGTCTGCAGAGGGCACGCGAGCAAACTTTTAATGCCACGGTGTAACTCACCTGTCTGTGCGACGTCTCGTGCATTGATAGAGGAGAGAGGAGAGGCGTCGGTAAGTTAATGCGCAGTATTAGTGCTTATTTACACGGTGTTTATATTCACGGCTGTCTTGAGTGAAGATAAAGTTAAAGGCGCTTCATCACAGCTCGACAGCAACTTGTGAAAACAGTTATATGACTTTTTAGCGGCTGAAAATGGCTCCTCGTTCATTATTGGGTGCTGATCCAGTGTTGAAACAGTGTTTCCACCTCAACATGTTGCTGCTAGATAAACAGCACGGGAGGTTGCTAAGTGTCTATAAAAAAATATGTTTTATTGTTTTTTACAACTTTGAATTATGTTGGGTTAATTTGGATTTGTTGGCACTTAAAAGCCTGATGTCAGTGTGACATCTCTACAAATCTAAATGAAAGCTGCAGTGGGTAGAAATGGAGAAAATATGATTAAAAAGTTAGTTTTATAAAGCGCACATCGCTATATCCTGAGGGTAGTGCATGAGAGAGGTAATCTGAAAAAACTCATGTGTCCTCCGGTGTCCTCCGGTGCTCCTAATGGCATCTGTAAGATTTCACAGACCGGAGAAAAACAACCAATCAGAGCCGAGCTGGAGCCTTGCCGTCTCTGAGCAGCTGTCAATCACTCGCGAACTCAGATCAAACGGTCAAACTAGGCAGCGCTGATCAAATATGAATCAATATTCTGTTACTGTAATGCCTATTTCTCACCTCAAATGTTTTCAGAAACATCTTGTAGTGTACTGTTTAGCGGTAAAATGAGAAAGTTTGTGACCTCGCAGCCATGTTGAGATCAGTTGAGGAAATACCAAGCACCGCCCACCTGTCGGAACACAGCCAATAGGAACGCTCTCTCTCTCTGAAATGACCTGTGATTGGCCAAAGTCTCCCGTCACAGGCTAGATTTTTTAAAGCCTGAAAACAGAGCCATGAGGAGGTGTAGAAGTCTAGTTATCTCTCAGAAAACTTGAATTACAACATGCTGAAAGGTTATTATGGAATTTTTGCCCAATGATGCCAAAAACCTTCTGCATACTGCAGGTTTAAGTACAGTAAACATAAACATACTGATTGCAGAAGTACTTGCTCCCTGAATTCAGTACATATTTAGTGGAGGAGTGAGTTGAAGTAGATAGATTTGCACATCTGGAATTTCTTCTAAACTTATCTATAAAGGTCTGTCAAGTTGCACTGGGGACCTTGCTACAATTTTCTAGATTGGACTGAAATCTGGACCGTCCTCTGGCTGCTCTAGGACTGCAACATAGTTGTTGTAAAGCCAGCACCGTGTAGCTTTGGCTTTATGTTTGGAGTCTTTGTCCGGCTGGAAAATAAATCTCATCCAAAGTCCCGGTTGGCTTGCGGGCTGCAGCGTGGTTTCGAACAGGATTTCTCTTTATTTTTTACTGCATTTATTTTACTGTCTTGTGTCCAGGACCTGCTGCAGAGAAGCATCAGCTCTGTATGATGATGCCGCCACCAGCCTTCATGGTGGGAATGGGGCTCCTGGTTTTAGTATGATGGGGAAACAGTTCAGCTTTTGTTTTACCAGGCTCCTTACACTTTTAGATTCGTCATAGTAGATGTGGTTTATGTCTTCTGTTTGTACCTAATCTGGATCAATTTGTTTTCCCTTTAAAACATATTAAAATAGTGTATTTCTGTGGATGAAATGGCAAAAATAGGAATCAAGAGTGATGTAAAATTGTAAAATAAGTCCAGGAAGTGTTTGCTACAAGACAACCTGTAACATGATGGTGCGTATTGAGAGGTCAGGTGACAGGTCCTATAGACTGTGAGTCAAACATTACTGTAGGTGTGACTGTTATTGAACATAAACATGTGTGTGTGCATGGTGCAAAGGTTTCCATGCATTACAGCCTAGATCATTGCTTAACACCTCAACACTATATATCTCACTAATCCTCACATTTCTTTCACTCTGTCAATAGAGTTGTCAGTAAGTTGACAGTTGTGAGGTTGCAGTTAAAATCCTACAGATCGGCCATGTTAATGGACTCAATACAATAAAGCCTAAATACTTTAATTTTTAATGCTAATGTTCCAGGAAAACACCAGTCAACACTAGAACGATGAAAGAAAACCACAATGAAGGTCGCTGTTAGGCTTTGAACACAGTGTCTGGTTATGTTCAATCAGGTTGTTACTTGCAAGCGACCTTTCTCACCTTTAGACAGCTCATTGTTTACCAAGAACAGAAGGATTTTCCCTAATCATGTATGTTTAACGCTATAAAACACATTCCACTTCTCCACGGAGGGATACCGACTCTCATAACACAAAGTAAATGAATCACTGACTTCCTTGTCCTTGTCATAAATCTTTCCTTCACCGAGATTGAAGTTGCAACATCTTTGCCGACCAGACAGAGTCGAAGACTTCTGTGATAAGAAAGCGTCAGCGAGTAAAGCGCCCGTTGGAAATGTAAATAAAGTGATCTCTCTCTTTCCTTTTCTTTGCAGTTGTTGCACTTGTGACAGAATGAAGACGAGAGAGGTGAAGATTATCAACCAGGGTCTGGAGGACGAGATGGTAAATATCACTTCCCATTTTAATGCTGCTTTCCCCATATGATTGCCTTTTCTACTGAGCAATGCATCATCAAATGCTAACTTTTTATATAGTAAAAGAACAGTTTGGTGTGCGATTCTCAGTTTATTTGCTTGATGCAAGCATAATGACATGTTTGGAGGGAAGTGGAGGGTGTCAATCATAAATGATAACAATTAGAGATTTGTACTATGTTACCTTTAAAGGACATACGTCGTTTGTACATGTATTGGTGTCGATTAAAATTAATGTAGCATTCAGTTTGATTTGAATTTTAGGCCACCGAAACCACACAAAGAAGTAATTTGGAGAAATATGGAACCTTGTGACAGAACGCCACAATGCTTATAACAGTAGTTGCATTTTGGGAAATACGCTTATTCACTTTCTTGCATTTTTCAGAGTTTGATGAGAAGATCGATATCACTTTCATGTCTGAATGTCAATGTTTGCTAATAACTAAAGTGCCCAGCTGTTTTAGGACATTATTTGTCTGAATTGGAAGCGTGGAAATTATTTATTATCCCATTAGTGGGACTCTTGAGTAAAACAGTTCGTTAACCTGTGTTTTTCCTACTATAACAAGTCAAAATGTCTGCAGTTAAAAAGGTCTGTTAAGAGACGGACAAACGCATCAGTGTGTTAACATGAGTGTCTGTCTGCCCGTGCAGGAGGTGTGGGGTTACCAGCCCTGTCTGTGGAAGATGATCCTGGTGGGTGTAGGCGCCGTGTGCTCCGGCGGTCTCCTGCTGCTGCTGCTCTACTGGCTGCCTGAGTGGGGCGTCAAGAGCACCTGCACACACACCTCGCTGAGAGACGCACACACACTGCTGCTCAAGACCACGGTAGGAAAAAAAACCACAGAACCTGATTTCTTTTTTCACACAATTGACTTGTTTTACAAAATGTTCTCTGTACGTTCAGGGCTTGAAGTGGAAAAAAAGTGCCAGTACTCCTCTTATTCACATGTTGGTGTATGTATCGGCCGGTCTCAGTAATCTCTTGCAACTTATTCCTATTTATTCATTATTTCTTTGAGCATGTTAAACTGTGTCACTATGTATCTTCCACAGTAGGTCTATAATACTCCAATAATATTTCAACTGGAACATTATAGGGTTAAGTCGGTGTGTTTGTATATTTACCCATAGTGTTAATAGTTAAAGTGCTTTCCTGTGTTATTTGTAGCCTATAGTAGGGTATCATTCAGGTTTTAGGAGCAGTGTCCCAGTCAGGATGCTCCTACATAATATACAGAGACACATTCTGAATTTCTACAGTGAATAAAAGATACTAGGAGATATGAGGTTTGGGGGTCCTCCCCCAAAAAAGGTTTTTGACTTAAAACTATGCAATTTTACATCATTTTGGACCATTATTATTACTAGTTAAATGATTATTTTATTATTTACACATATCAAAGCCTTCGTCTGAACATTTAACTCTTCTGGGAATGTTTGCCCTGTAAAATAATATTCTATAAATCAAAAGAGCAGATTCAGAAAACTTATTTTAAAGTTATGATGAACAGTTCGCAAATTATTTTACAAAAAGGACCTGAACATTGTATCGCTAAATTACAGAAACCCTCCTTCCCCCATGCCTTGCGTTGGCTCGTCCAGATGCTCTCCACATAATAAATTATGTTCATACGGCAGCGGCAGCGTTTTTCCACCGAGTCGTTATGAATCACCATTATGATATCACTCAGCCTGATATGGAGAGGGCAGAAAAGAGTACCGGCAGCTTGTGAGAAGTGCCGGTGCGCAAGAAAAAGTCACGGTACGCCAAGGAGTAAAATGTAAAAGTGCAGGTCCTGCGCTACGGTGAGTACCGGCCCACTTCGAGCACTGTGTACGTTGTTTTCATTCAAGGAAAATAATTAAAGTAATTTCAGCTTTTGTAAATGAGGCAATTGCAGCGTTCTCCTGCAAAAAAAATAAACTACTCATTAAAGATTACTATAGCTTTATATGTGTGTAAATCTATTTCTTCTTTCACAGAACTGTGAGTTCACTCTTGTGCTGCTGCTGCTGCTGCTCATAAATCATCCTGACACGTGTTGCATTCTTTGGCACACACACTGTATTACACTACAAATGATGAGTTCAGGGTAGTGTCACAGCCAAGGGAAAAATGCAGTTCTTTATATCGTTAAACAGGATGAGTTCAAGCAGTGGTTTCGAGCCAAAGTACACGTGATGTCGGCTCCGGGGAGGAAACCCTTCGACAGCTTGGACCTGCCGTCCACGGCTCAGCTGCCGAATGGAGACGGAGACCGCGGCATCGGCACTGTGCACGAGGAGCATCATGGGAAATTTGCCTGTAGACAACCTGCTCAGGTGCCTCAGCGGGAAATGGTTTCTGCTTTTTTTTCCATCATTTGTCGCTCATCTGAAGCTAATTCCAGATTCATATTCTATCATAAATCACTGATCTGAGAAATTGATTGGTTTTAAATACATACATCTGATCTCTTTCCCTCTCTCTTAGATCCACTACTTCACCCACCACAGCACTAAATACTACTGGAACGACGTGATACAGAACTTTGAATTTTACAAGTAAGAGTCCCACTGAAAAACAACGAGCTTGTGTATGGAAATAGTTTATTATTTCTTTGCTAAATAAACTAAATGTTTACTATTATTGAGTAGTCTGTACAGTATGCAGAATTTGCATGTATATCTGCCCAGTAGAAATGAATGGGTGTGACTTTTCTAGAGGCTTGGAGGATGTGAAGGTGAGCTGTGCAAGCATCCACTCTGACCACAGCTCTGGACTTCCTAAAACACTGCAGGACTACAGGTACACACATATTTCATGTTTTCCTACAGATTGTTCTGTCATTTTTCTTATTAACCATGGGAGCATCATCAGAATATACACTTCCCCACAGCCATGTGATCATATTAAAGTTGCTTCAAATTCCTTTTTCTTTATCAGGAGGTTGTTTTTCGGGGAGAATGAGATCGCTGTGAGAGTGCCGTCTCTATTCAAGCTCCTCATAAAGGAAGTGAGTTCAGAGCTCTTTGCGTTATATCACGTCCGGCACTTCTCTTAGCACACCAGTATCATCAATGTTAATCTTTTACGTGTCTCTTTCTCTGCCTGCATCAGGTCTTGAATCCTTTCTACATCTTCCAGCTCTTCAGTGTTGTTCTGTGGAGTGCTGAGGACTACTACTATTATGCTACCGCCATAGTTTTCATGTCTGTGATTTCAATCGCTACCTCACTGTATACCATTAAAAAGGTGAGTCATACAGTAATAGCAGTTTTGGGGGGGAAATGCCCTTAAAGGTCCAGTGTGTAACATTTTGGGGGATCTGTTAGCAGAAATGGAATATAATATTCATAACTAACTATGTTTTCATTATTGTATAATCGCCTGAAACTAAGAATCGTTGTGTTGTCGTTAGCTTAGAATGAGCCCTTCATATCTATGTAGGGAGCGGGTCCTCTTCACAGAGTCCGCCATGTTGCACCGCCATGTTTCTACAGTAGCCCAGAACGGACAAACCAAATACTGGCTCTAGATAGAGACTTTCACATTTTGAGTTACCTGAAGGCCACCGTAGTTCTCCCAAATGCTTGTGAAACTGCGGTAACGTGAGCCGCAGAGTGCAAAACCGTGGTACGACCAGCCGCCGTCTGGCTTCCGTTGCTCCTAAAGTAGTGTTATTATGGTAAGGATGGCCTCTGAGCAAAGCGAACGGCATTACCACGGTTTTGCACTTAGAGGCTCACATTACCTTGGAGTTTAACTTTACTTTAAGTACTTTAAAGGGACTATTTGTAACTTATCACGCGCATAAATCTTAACGGGTCGGTATCCCATGCGCGCTCGCGTGTGGGTAGCGAGCGCGCAGCAGCGCTGCTCCTGCTGCCTGCTGCCTGCTTGCACACAGCGCTCGTTCTCACTCGCTCGGCTCGCTCCAACTCCACGTGCACGTGCGCACACTGCAGAAGAGTTAGTTTAGCTCTGAGAATATCTAGTGAATGTGCAGTGGACGATTTTGCAGAAATAAATGCTGCCGCTCCTCCAGACCAACAGAGGTTTCCCGTGTCTTGTGAAGTGACGGGGCTCCGCAGCGAGTTACGTTATCCCGACCGGGTGTCGGTGTCCCCCCCGTTCCCTCCGCGGTCGGCAGGTTGAAGCAGGAAAAGACAACACTAGGATCGGCATTGATCCATGGAGAGACCCTCCTCTGGTCAGATAACATTACCGCCAAGCAGGTGAAATATAGAGTGATATTGTCTGTTAGCTGACGTGTGTTGCCTCACTGTTTAGACCGGTGCTCGTTCATGTCAATGTAGCGCGAGCGCGAGCAACAGGACGCTGACTTTCGTTGACATTGCGGCCACAGGTGTCGCTGTGAACAAGCAATTTCTGATTCTTACATATAGCCCCTTTAAGTACGCTAGATTTTAAAAACCAATAACAAAAAATCAATTTAAAATAAGAAAAAATCTATTTAAAAAATCAATATCAATCAATTTGAAGAAGATTACCTACTCTCTCCTTAATAACCTTATTCCATAATAATCTTATTCAGAGAAGTCTGTACTCAGCATCTTGTTTTTAATTGTGTGTTTCCAGAAGTGTGTGTCCCCACTCTTTGATACAGTGTCTCTCTTATTCCAGCAATATGTGATGCTGCATGACATGGTGGCGACACACAGCGTGGTCCGTGTTTCAGTGTGCAGAGGAAATAAAGGCAGGTTTTACTTTCTTTCTCTTATTGAAAACAAGACTAAATCATCATTCAAGACTGAGTAATGTCATGTTGATGGTGTTATAGGGTTTAAATTTTATTTAGGAAGTCCCATTATTTTTATGTTATTCCGTAATACATGAATCACATTATTGATCATGATGATTCCCTGCAGAGAGAGAGTATATGATCTCATTTTCACTGATCTCTCTTCCTTAATGTTGTTCCTAGATATTGAACAGGCCATGTCGACAGATCTCGTGCCCGGTGATGTCATCATTATTCCAGCAAATGGGATGATCATGCCCTGCGACGCCGCGCTCATCCATGGGACCTGCATCGTAAATGAGAGCATGCTGACAGGTAGTATATCCTTATTTATATTACAAAAAATATCTTAACCCAATGTGTACTGTACGGAGCTTTTTACTGCATCTCAAGGCGGACAGAGTTTTCTCAATTCTCATTGGGTTTTCTGCTGTAATAGTGGATGTTAATTGTCCGTCCACCTTCAGGAGAGAGCGTGCCAGTTACCAAGACCAGTCTGCCCAGTTCAGGCGAGGACGCGGCCTGGAGCTACAACATGGAGGAGCACAAGAGACACACCCTGTTCTGTGGTACCCACGTTATCCAGACCCGCTTCTACGCTGGAGAACTGGTGGAGGCTGTTGTGGTCAGAACAGGTGAGACAGAGTGGGAATAACAGCTTGTGGCCTCGGTGATGGAAACAGCTTTGATAGTTTAACTTCAGCTGTAGCGTACAGACTGCTCGCCCTCAGGGTTGCACACATTCAGCCTCTGCAAGTGATTACAAGAAGATGAAAATAATCAAATATCATAACTTATGCGTCTCCACAGGCTTCAGTACAGAGAAAGGCCAGCTGGTGCGCTCCATCCTCCACCCTAAACCCACAGACTTCAAGCTGTACCGCGATGCTTACCTCTTCCTGTTGTGTCTGGTGGGGGTGGCAGGGATCGGCTTCATCTACACCATCGTCCTCAGCATCATGAACAAGGTGACCTTTTCTTCTGGGACGTGAGGGCAGAAGCTCTGATTTGAATGCTTCATTTGTATTCTCTAAGGATGATATCATCCTATAGAAATCCTTCTTCGTCAGTCATTGATGGTTCCTCCTCGATCTCATCCAGGTTCCAGCTAAAACCATCATCATTGAGTCTCTGGACATCATCACCATCACCGTGCCGCCGGCCTTACCGGCAGCCATGACGGCCGGCATCGTGTACGCGCAGCGTCGCCTGAAGCGCGTCGGCATCTTTTGCATCAGTCCTCAGAGGATCAACATGTGCGGTCAACTCAACCTGGTTTGCTTCGACAAGGTAGTTAATAAACCGCAGTTGTCATTTGTTGCGATGTGATTTTGTTTTCTTGTTAGGATTCAGGAAATGCAGTTTATCAAGTGGAAATTTCAGGGTCTGTATTCATCAGCTGTCATCATTTCTAGGAACCATGATTAACTTAGACTGAATGAAGTCCTGACTCAGAATGCATGAAAATGAGTTATGAAGCATCCCAACCCACTTCCACTTCAAGTACAAGGAGAATGACTTCATGGTTTTTATGACCGTCAAAACTACACATTAAAATGAGTCATGGTGTCTTGAGGCAGTGCTGTAGTTGTACAATGAGGCCATTTGGCTACAACAGCGAGCATCATGCATTTAAAATCTGTTAATGTTATGGTATTGATTTACTTGGAGAGAATCCTAATCTATAATTGGAGCAATAATACTGTACAAGGTTATTGTGACTTTGAAATATCTCAAAAATAAACTTCCTATAGCTTTAAATATTCCTGTCATTAAATCACATCTAGTGAGCATAGAGATAAGTTTGATACTATTGGTGCAAAAAGAACAAAGTAGAGCTGAACGATTAATTAATTAGTTGATCGACAGCAAATTAATTGGGAACAACTATGGCAACCGATTAATCGTTTAAGTCATTTATTTAAGTGAAATGTGAATATTTGTTGGTTTCTTGCTCTTCTATGACATTCAACTGAATGTCTTCTGGTTCTTCACTGTTGGTTACACAAAAAAAAAAATTGAAAATTTCCCCTTGGGCTTTGTGGCAGGCATTTTTATTTTCAGGATCAAATGATTAATTGAGAAAACAAACTGATTAATTCATACTGAAAATAATAATTGGTTGCAGTCAGTAACTTTGAGCAAATATGATAAAAAGTTATTTTTATAAAACTGTCACTAAACCAAGGAAACTTTCTCATTTTACAGCTAAACAGTACACTAAAATGTGTTTCTGAAAACATTTGAGGAGAGAAATAGGCATTACAGTCACAGAATATTGATTCATATTTGATCAGCACGGCCTAGTTTGACAGTTCACGAGTTTCACGAGCAGTGATTGACAGCTGCTGTAGAGATAGCTTGGCTCTGATTGGTTTTCCTTCTAATGTACTACTGTCAGGATATAGTTACAGTTTTATAAAATAACTTTTCATCATATTTGCTCAAAGTTACTGACAGCAGCTTTAAATCAAAGTTTGGTTTGTGATTGTACATGTGGTCCAAAACACTTTCATAGATGTAATCCCTTGCTGCCTTTTTTCTTTGTATAGTAGACATAGTGGATTTCTGTGGGTAGAACCATAACAGTCTGTACTAAACCAGCAGCCAAATGTTTCAGTCAGACAGTTTCTTTTAAGATGCTCACAGTTGTTTTGATTCTACATTTATATTTCTATAATTTCTCAGAAAGTGTGTGCATGTTGTTGCATGAAGAGGTCAGTCCGTCGGCTCTCTTGAATGCTGGTGTAGATTAAGAAAAGAGGCTAAGAAAGTTCATTGAATGATTTTTATGATTTTACCTCTGATAATTGTGGGGTTTTAGAATTGATTTTCTGCTGTGAGGCGTGATTAGTACGGCCTACCTGGGTTGGTGTGTTGTTAACGGTCTGTATTTTGTTTTCCTTCAGACTGGTACTCTGACTGAAGACGGCTTGGACCTGTGGGGTATTCAGACAGCTGAAGATGGCAGGTAAGGGAGCCTCAAACTCATCTGCATCCTGTTTCCTGAGAGTAACCACAAAACAGATAGATAGTAGTTAGAAGTCAAGACGGTTGGGCAATGTGACAACATACTGTGAGACAATATAAATGTATTAACTGTCAGATTATATCGTCGTTACAACACTTCTGGTTTAGTCAGGCCAATGAGGAAAATTTTGCAAATCACTGAGCAGAACTGCTTTATGGCAATATTGGATTTCTATATGATTTTTAAATAAATATAAGTTGTTGCAGCATTTTTTGGGTTGATACAATTTGTTACACAGATTTGGTGCTAAATTTAACCATTTTTTGTACCACACAAGGATTGATAAAAATGATCAATAATCCCTCCAAAATACCACTTTAAGACACCAAGACCTTGAGGAAAACCATAGAAAAAGCCATTCTATGATTTGGTATCAAAAACCTTTGACATTTGGAGATTTCTGCAAGAATTATATTTTTCAGCGATTAGATGGCGAGCGCTTTTGTTATGTAAACTGCTCAGAAACCCCCTTATTGTCAATCTACCTAGGAAAACCATCCATCCTCTGAATGCTCTAGGTCTCTAGTTTTTGGTTGTAAAGTTTCATGAGGCTGTGATTATCCTACAGGTCATTTTATACAGTGAGGTCAAGTTTAAAAGAATTTTCTCACTACAATGAAATGGCTACTATGGGGACTAACATCATCACACGTGAATACAGTTGGGCTCATTGGATCCACAAGAGTCTCAGCTCTACAGTGATACCCAATTTGGCCTGCAGTTAAGAGGATGTTTGGATTCTTATCTCTCTGGAAAAATGATTGTACATATTGACCTTATGTTTAATTAATCATCAGCCACTTAGTACAGTATCATAATTGCATGTATATTTCTGCTTCTCTCCTCCCTCTCTGTTACAGCTTTTCTCCCCCAGAGGCCGATGCAGCTAAAGAAAGTCTGGTTAACACTGTGTTTGTGGCCTGCATGGCGACCTGCCACTCACTGACCAAGATAGAGGGCGAGCTCTCCGGAGACCCTCTGGACCTCAAGATGTTCAACGCTACAGGCTGGGTAATCGGAGATTCTCTGTTTACACACAACGTGCGTAGTCACTGGCACCACCACTAGCATGGATATCGATCTGTACATGAATTATGCAGCTCCGCGCTCGTCGCCTCGACAGAGCCAGTTCTTCTTGGCTAATAAGGTTAAAGTCTGGTACCATGGATACTCCAGCATGAAAATGCCTCTTCCTTTCAAGACGAAGCTGGGACTAAGGTTTGACTTAGTGTAATGGAGTCTGTAAGCTCAACACGTTATTAAGATATTATATGATCTCATTTTTGTTTAGATCCTGGAGGAGCCCACAGAGGAAGAGACTGCACTCCACAATCCCATAATGCCCACGGTTGTGCGACCTCCAAAGCCCTCTGTCCCTGAAGCCAACCAGAACAATCCACTAACTCAGAACATGGTACAGTGACTCTCCATGTCATTATTTTGTGATCGGTATATTTGTTTATTGCTGTAAAGATATATATATTTATAAGCTTGTGCCTGATCTCAGAATTATAATATCATTAAATCCTTCTTTTCTCCCCAGGAGCTGTCTGAATTACCAGTAAGTCACCCTTTTGTTATGAAAATGGCATAATTCTTACAGTAGTTTGACACAAATACAATTATTCACTTTCTTGCTGAGAGTTAGTTGAAAAGATTGATACTACTCTCGCGTCTGTTCGTTAAATATGAAGCTACATCCAGCAGCCAGTTAGCTTAGCTTAGCTTAGCATAAAGACTGGAAACAGGGGGAATAAGCTAGCCTCGCTCTGTCCAAAGGTAACAAAATCTGCCTACCAGCTCCTCTAAAGCTCACTAATTAACACGTTAAGTTGTGGCTTTACGTGGGAGTTATATGCAAGGTTATATGCGGCTATTCCTTTTACACTGAATGTGAAATAATCATTCATTTGAGGGTTGTTTTTTTTCCACACTGAACATGTATACAACGTGTCTTTTGCTCCTCAGTCCTGTGAAATTGGTATCGTGCGTCAGTTCCCCTTCTCCTCGACGCTGCAGAGGATGAGTGTGGTGGTCAGGAGGCTGGGCGAAAAACACATGAACGCTTACTTGAAAGGAGCACCGGAGGTTGTGGCGAGCCTCTGCAAACAGCACACAGGTCTGACACTTCTCCTCTATGTTAAAGGTTTAGGTGGCGATTTCCTCCCTTAATTTAGTCATCTCTATGAAGATACACAAAGTAATCGACAATAAATTAAAAAAAAAATCTTTCAGTGTATTTAATTTCAGGATCTATATCTCTTCCCTGCCTATTAATCTTTTACACTCTATCCATCTTTACCATAGACCCGGGTCTTTAGGGGGAGATAGCAGGTCAACAGTAGATGTCACATAGAAGTGGTGTACATCATCTGGGAACCTGAAGATTAATTTGAGATGTAGTTCAGCACTGTGTATCAAATTGTTCTAGTCATAAATCAGAAATTAAAAAAAAAAAATCTATTAAAATAAATTGCGAAAGTGTATAAGGGTTTAGAACATTGTGATGGAAGTATATGATGGTCATCCCCATGCTCTATTATGTCTCATAAGTTGTTGCAGCAATTTAAAAAAAAAAATAGTTAAAATAGTATGATAATAGATATGTGAAAAGTTAAAAAAAATGTTCTCACTACAATGAAATGGCTTCTATGGGGACTAACATCATCAAACCATTTTTAGCATAGATGAAAACTGCATGGTTTTTGTCCCAAACTGCATGTGATTATCATAAAGTGGGCATGTCTGTAAAGGGTAGACTCGTGGGTACCCATAGAACCCATTTTCATTCACATATCTTGAGGTCAGAGGTCAAGGGACGCCTTTGAAATTCGCCATGCCAGTTTTTCCTCACCAAAATTTAGCCTAACTTCGGAGCATTATTTACCCCACTACTAGCATGACACGGTTGGTACCAATGGAGTCCGTAGGTTTTTGTAGTTTCATGTGATACCAGTAGTGAGAGAGGTTAAACAAATACTGTCCTCCTCTAAAAGGCCACACTGACAAAGCTCTGTCCTTCTCTTCAGTCCCACAGAGCTTCACAGAGACTCTGGAGACGTACACCAGGCAGGGCTTCAGGGTTATTGCCCTGGCGCATCGACAGCTGGAGTCCAAACTCTCCTGGCACAAAGTCCAGAGCCTCAGCAGGTACCCCTCCCCACCACAGATAACACTGTCTATAGTAACTCTGTTAAACATCAGGTTTTTTGCTGACATAGCTTGTACTTCCCATTTTGATGTCTGGAGGACTTAGCTTCACTGTTAACTGGACAAACATAGATCAAATGGCGTAATGTCCAAATATTTACAGTCTGCTAGCTGAAAATGTTCCAGTTATCGAACACATGAGCAAATGTCAGGTTTTGGTGTCAGTTACGTAAGAATCGAACTGCACGCTGTATACTTGACTCACATTTTTGCACACAACAACCTGCGAGGGCAAATCCACCATAGAAGAAGCATTAAAAACATCCGTTTTTCCACCAACAGTAGCTGCAACCTATCACAATGCAACTCAAGATATGGTGCAATTTGAGATAAAGGGCGTTGACTATAATATTAATGAACTGTTATCTCGCTAGATTTACAAGCCCACGTGACCATTTGATTGAAAGCAACACATGCCTTTCTGTTTGTGGATGTTTAACTGATAAATGTAGGAAATAATTAACTAAAGTAGAAGTGGACAAGGAAGGTTAGAAAGGCAGGATGTCAACAACAAAAATCAGAAGAATCATTCTCTGGTTCTATAAAGTGACTTTGAATTTTCCACATTATTAGTGACAAATAAATGGTGTTTATGATGGTAAAATGTATGATTTGTTGCTTTTAGGGACCTGATAGAAACCAACATGGAGTTTCTAGGTTTGATCGTCATGCAGAACAAAATAAAAGAGGAGACAGCCGGGGTTTTACGGGAATTACGTCAAGCTAACATCCGCACTGTGATGGTCACGGGTAAATCAGTTTAGTGACTTCATTCACTTATTCCACTTGTAATGTCATCACTGCATTGACGCCTATGTAAAGATGTCTCTTTTTTCCCCCTTTTCTCTCTTTCGTCCTCTGTAAGGTGACAACATGTTGACGGCGATATCGGTGGCTCGAGACTGCGGGATGATCCGCGCACACGAGAGGGTCATTATTGCAGATGCTGCGCCTCCGAAGGATTTCCACCCTGCTAGCATCACATGGCATTACACTGAAAACCCCGCTCAGACCAACAAGGACACTCAGGTGAGACAGAAAGCTTCAGAGCCACTGAGTGATGAAGAAATCAATATGTAAAAACACAAAGAAACAATAGGTAGCCTGTTCATTGTTGAGAATATTTGTATTATCTATCAGGGGTAGAGACTTTGTCAGCCTGGGAACGTCAAAACGTCTCCAAAAACAATTTGAGCTAATCATGATAGGCTGTGTTTTCTCCCCCATAATTTACGTCTCTGGTGTCCCTGCGGCTGGTTAAAATAATAGGTCCATTATTTTGGGATTTTTTTGAGGTTTTTATATCATTCTGTAGCTTCCCAGTGGTGTTCCACATTCAAATTTTGGTCAAAGTATGTATGTTTTAGTGTCAAAATGCTGTTTTCCCAAGCCCTTCTAAAACCTTTTCCCCACGTAACCTGACGTAGGTTTCTGCATGATGACGCTGCTACATGTATAGTATACATACATATCCTTATAGTCAGTGTATTAACATTACATACAGTAACTTAGATGGTCAATGGTCGGCATGCTCCCAGTTTGGAGAAGCAGACAGGAACTCCCGTGTTCTGAGAGGTAAAATGACTGTTTTTGTGAATGGAGTCTGGTCTGGTGGCTTCGAAGAGAACGATATAACGGCTTCAGTCACCCATAGGAAAGGGTTGTCTGATGGCAAGATAAAGTGGTGAAATATTTGAAATATAGCGTACACTTAAACTCATTGATTTTTTTTTTAGGTGGCTAAAATATATTTATATAAATATATATATTTATTTATAAAATATATTTCCACAGCCACTTTGCCTCGTCTACTGTTAGCTGTATACACATTTGAGACCTGCATGTTCAGGCATCTCTTTGCAGTTATTTGTGCCTCAAGTTCAAATGTTCTCAAATCTCTGAACAAGTTAAACTTAAGGAATAAACACTAGAGTTCGTTGAAACCACCACCACTGAAACATGCTTGGTGTCACATTATTGCAGAGCTTGTTAAAATGCATTTACACACTTATCAATAGCCCCGCATGTATCAGTCAGATAAGAGCACAGAAAGTTGTCCGATTAAATCTTCAAAAAGTCATTCAAGATCGTACAGTTTGGTAGTTTTCTGGTATTCTAGTGATTTTGACTCATCCTCTTCTCTGTCAGACTGTGGAGATGAACATGGAGGACGGCGTGTATGACGAGCACGTTGCTCAGCAGGAACAAAGCTACCACTTTGCTGTGACCGGCAGAGCCTTCGCGGTTATCACCGAGCACTTCCCTCAACTCGTCCAAAAGGTACAGGCTCATCTTCGGACACATAAACATCTGCATGTTCAGATTTAGCATTAGGTTTACATCAGCAACCCTCTGAGACCTGCCGTCCCGACCGACTTTACTGACTTTCAGAGGCTCTAACAGGTTAAGTTTTAGAGTTATTTTGAAGGTACTGGTATCCTATGAAACTAGAAATCATGGTACCAACCATGTCATGTTAGCTTGTCGGGAAGGAGGCTAAATAACGCTCCAAAGGTGGTGAGGAAAAACTGGCATGGCCGTTTTCAAAGCCACTTTCATAGCCCTTATACACTTTCACATTCACATTCACACGATTATTTTGATTAATTCATTAATTGTTTAAGTTTATTTCTGATTTATGACTAGAACACCTTGACACACAGTGCTGAGCTGCATCTCAAATTAATCGTCAGGTTCCCAGCTTTCAAATGATGTACACCACTTCTATGTGACATCTACTGTTGACCTGCTATCTCCCCCTAAAGACCCCCTGTACCCCTGTTTTACAGATAAATATGTTGTAGTTTAGGTTTCTGTCTTACTACACTGGCATCATGTCGTTGTTTGGCTGTTGCTGTAACTCTTTGTCTCTCCACAAGGGGGCGCTGCAGCTCGTGCTGAGAGCCACCGTGTTCGCCCGCATGGCTCCAGACCAGAAGACTCAGCTGGTGGAAGTCCTGCAGAGCATCGAGTGAGTCTCTCATTTGTTTGTTTATGGCTTCAGTTTTGATCTGTTGATGAGCTTCACTTCCATCTGTGGGAGATCACATGATCATATAGATTCATCATCTGCTAATGTGCCACTTTCACTCACTGTTCTTCCTTCCAGCTACACTGTTGGGATGTGTGGTGACGGTGCGAATGACTGTGGAGTAAGTATAGATAACTCTTATTTAATACGCACAAATCTTGACATAACAATACACGTTGTCCCATCTCATACCAGACTGATGTCACCTGAGGATCTGTGCAAAAAATAGACGTAACAATTGAGACTCATTTCCATTATCACATTTGAAAAACAGTTAACTATCCAACAATTAAGCAACATTTTGTGTGAGCGTTTACATTTTTGATACATAGAATTTAGAAGTTGTAAGCGGTATATCCAGGCCTACTCCATATACTGTTGGGTAATTAAAATGTTAACAAAATATGATTTTTATGTGTTATGTTGAATGGGAAGGACACAGAAATAGACGTTGCCTACATTGTGCAGAGAACAGCAAACTAACAAGGCAACATCGGCATTAATATACAGTTTTGGTTATACATTAATTGAACAATTATATAATTATATAAAGCAATATATAGCAATATATATCGGACTAGATTGAAGTGCAAACGAACACAATGTAAACATTATGAGATAAAACTAACACCACATGTCAGGTTTACTTACTGGTTGTTTGCACTCACACAATCTTGAAAAGGAAACCCAGAGTGGGGCACAGCAAACACTATTTAAATATTTCAATATACAATCTAGTTTTCTTTCCACACCGGCACCCCCTTCAAAACCTTTTCACAAACTCGATGTCGGCTCTCCTCCTCCGCGAGCAGGGAGTCTAGTGCGGTTCCTGCTTGGCTGCTTCTCAGACAGCCAATCCGACCTTTCTACAGAGGTCGTCCTAAGTCACATTTTATTATTTTTTCCATAATGTGCTGCATGTTAAACTGTGTTTTTCTAAGTATCTAAACTGTAAAATATTTCCACATGAAATGTAGAGGAGTAAAAGTCTCAAAAATAATTCAAATCAAGGCGTAGCACATTGAACCTTCCACCTCTTCTTATTGATGATATTTTAATGCAAAGTGATTTATATTAATTAAGTTCTCCCTCTGTCTCAGGCTTTGAAGAGAGCTCACAGTGGGATCTCTCTGTCTGAACTGGAGGCTTCTGTTGCTTCACCCTTCACCTCCTCCACCGCCAACATCTCCTGTGTCCCCAACCTCATCAGGTAGCAACTCAACGCTGATGCTAAATCATCCAGAATAGAGAATTTGATATTTCAGAAATATACTAAAATATATGTTACGAAATATTTAACACGTTTTCAAACTTCTTCACATCAGTTCTGTCTGTAACCACCAGGGGTGTAATGATACAGACACAGGGTTCACAGTTAAGGCCTTTACACACTGGCAGTGTTTTTTTTTTTTTAATTCACACATCAATATATTTAGTAACACTTCATTTTACAGGTCCACAAATTTCATGTTAATAATAGTGATAATTAGCAAGTAACCTATTTGAAATTTCTTTTTCTTCTTTTTTCAAATTTATTGAAAATGAATTTACTTTATCACTGAAAATTAATAGAAGACACTTCTGATCGGGCACAAATATCACCATTGTGTGACTTATTGTCTACACAAATGTAACCTGGTAGCTAATGTAATGATTCAGGGAGATTTTAAGAAATTCCAAATAAGTTTTTTGCTAATTATTATCGATTTATCAGCAGACATGGAAATAAAGCGTATCAATTTACTTTGGATTCTTTTCCTGGAAATGTATTAAATAAATTACCAGCTATTTATTACTGATTATTGGGAAATAGCATAATATAATTATTAAATAATATCTATAATAGATATAAAATAATAATAATAATAAAAGTCCAGAGTCAAGTCCCAAGTCAAGACAGCCAAACAAAGTAATTTTTGATAATTTTTTAGGTAAATATTGGGGTAACTTGGCAGTAATTCAAAAGAAATTTCAAATAGGTAACTCGCTAATTATCACGTAATTACCATAAAATTTGCGAACCTGTAAAATGAAGTGTTACCATATATTTTTTCAAACTGTTGTTTTTGTCCTGAATACTTTCACGCAGAACGCGAATATTACGCAGCATTAAAACAACGTAATTTTTTTCTGGAACAAGGTCGATTTTTTTTTTTTTTATCTTTTGCACTGCGAATAAAGGCATCAACCAATCACGTTGTGTGTATACTATAGTGTACAACAACACGGAGGCTCCGTAGTCCGAACCAGGACGGCAAACTTTATTACTCCTTTCAACCTTGACAAGGCAGAGCACACCAGATCCACTCCCTCCGTTCTTACCTTTCACAATAAAAAGCCCTAGACATATAATATTCGCAGGCGAGTATTTGGCAATTTTGTGTCGTTTATTTGTCACGCTCCCTGTGTTTAAAGGCCTTTACACTCACATACACGCTCATAATTCATGGGTTTGATAGTGGAAAATACTTTTTTATTCTTGTAGAATAAAATGTACATGTTTTACTTTTAGATGATGGTGCCAACTGCGTGAACTCACCCTTTAAAAGTTTTCTATTGAACTTTCTGATTCTGATTATCTCTAATTTTCTTGTGTTCCTAAGGGAGGGCCGAGCTGCCCTCATAACATCATTCTGCGTCTTCAAGTTCATGGCTCTCTACAGCATCATCCAGTACCTCAGTGTCACCCTGCTCTACTCGGTAAGCACACATTAAGAGACACGAATAAGACAGAAGTGCTAATAAACAGTGTTTACTACAGCTTTTTTTACTGTTGACGTACGGTGCAGCCATCTTGGATTTTGAGGTCGGGGGTTGGTGAGGTTCGTCCGACTTTCCGAGTTGGAAATCCGACTTCAGGGGGCGTTCCAGTTGAAATTTCCAACTGGGAACTCTGTAATTCCGACTTCCCAGATAAAATGGCACGCACCGTTATAGATTAAGTCATTGTAGATCCATTCCTCTGCTGCTCTGTGACTCTGTTTAATTATCTTCAGATTCTCAGCAACTTGGGAGACTTCCAGTTCCTCTTCATTGACATCGCCATCATTCTCATCATCGCCTTCACAAGTGAGCAGCATGGAGACTAAAAATGATTTTAATCGATGTTTGAGTTCAACGAGTTGGACAAAAAACAATCAAATATGATAACTTACAGTATTAACACACAGTAACTTCTGTCTTCAGTGAGTCTGAACCCGGCGTGGAAGGAGCTGGTGTGGCGCCGCCCGCCGTCCAGTCTGATCTCCGGCCCGCTGCTCTGCTCAGTTCTGACCCAGATCCTCACCTGCCTGGTCTTCCAGGTACTGGCTTTCCTCTTAGTACGACAGCAGAGCTGGTATGAGACGTGGACGCCTCAGTCAGAGTGAGTAACGTGTGAATTTAGCTCCAAATGATGAATCAGTAAATTAGTTTTAAATTACTAGTCTGACTTTTATATTGCCTTGTTTTTATTCATGTAGCATCTGCCTGGCAAATTGTGGTTATATACAGTAACACATTTTAAATAATGTTAGCTGGTCAGTAGACAAAAAGAAGAAAAACAGCAGTACAGATTATGTTTTCCTGGTTTATGAATGCATAACTTTTCAGAGGTTTGTATTAGCTATCCAATTCTATCTTCTCTCCTCCTGTAGTGCCTGTAATGTTTCCAGCTCCCGTCTCTCTCACAACCCGAATGTAACGAGCCCTCACGACCACAAAAACATCAAGAACTACGAGAACACCACCCTCTTCTACGTCTCCTCCTTCCAGTATTTGGCGGTGGCCATCGTTTTCTCCAAGGGAAAGCCCTTCAGACAGCCGAGCTACAAGAACTGTGAGACCTGTTTAGTTCTGTTGAAGCGCTGATTGATTGTCAGAACGACGCGAATGGAAAGAGATTATTGTCAGCGCAGAACGAGTTTCAATTTGCCAGGCACCTTTTAAATTGCGGTATTAAAAGTAAAAATTTGAATTTTTAAGGTATGTTTTTTTTATTGATAAAGATTATAAAGACAGGACATTGGATAGAAAGTTGGTAGAAAAGTAAATGTAATTCCTATAGACAAAGTTAATTCAGTTTTCCAAATTATAATGTATCCATTCCTTTTCTAAATCCATTTTCTTTTCACTTCAATATGAGTATGACATACTAATGTTTACAATTATATGTGTATATATACTGTATATATATGTGTGTGTGTGTGTTTGTATGTAATGTTCTTGCAAGTTGAAAATGACCATCTAATCTGGCGTCACTGAATTTCCTGTATTTTTATTTCATAAGGGCCGTTCATGCTGTCCTGCGTCGGTCTGTATACGTTCCTCCTCCTCATCATGCTGTATCCTGTTCCCGCCATCGACAGCTTCCTGGAGGTAAACTTAGTTTTTCTCATTTTATTGGATGTTTTTGGTGCACCGGCTGCTCTAAAAGAAAAAGATAAAAATAGAGAAAGATAAAAATAGTAAATGTCCTGGCTGTTGATTTGAACAGTAGGAACATGACAGTAGAAAAGTTGCTCCATTTGAAAGAAGAGTGACGGTGTAACAGTGCCTGGAGAAGTTGCATGAAGTTGATGATGTGTGTGTGTGTGGTGCTGCATTCAGTGCTCTCCTCTTGCCGCTCTGCCTCCACCCAGATCGTGTGTGTTCCCCATGACTGGCGCGTTACACTGGTCATCATTGTCACAGTGAATGCGGCGGTATCTTTCATGCTGGAGGTACGCTTTAGAGACATCACACCCTACAAGCTCTCTGTGACTGATCTCCTCCTTTAATTAGAGAACTGTGATTTGCATGCATTGATTTTTTTTTTTTCCTGCTGAATTGGTGCTCTGTAGTGCATCACTGCCTAACGAATGAAATCAATGAATCATGTTTTTTTTTTTAAGTTTCCTTTTGAGTTATTTCTCTGTGTTTCTGTGGCTGTAACCTAATCTTCATGACCGGATTATTCTCAAGTTCCCACTCAAATCTCCCGTAGATTTTGATCCTTGACATCATCTTGCGGAGGCTAGTATTCAGATGCAATCAGGGGGCAAATCGCCCCACAGAGCCGCCCTCTGCTGACACACCTCAGGTTGGGAAGCTTTTGACTTTTTGACACTTTTATTTGTATGTTTTCACTCTATAGAAAGAGTCATGCTTATTAACTCTTAACTCTCTTGCTTCATTTTTTCCTCTGATGATCTGTTACATGTTGTGACTGCTGTATAAATAATCAATAGACTAAATCTAATAGAACTGAATATTAAAATTGATACCATTCAAAAGGTTATGTTTAATTCTACTACAGTTCATTGGGGTCTTTGTGTTGAGATTCCATCTGATGAATCCATCAGCGGCCTTTTCAGGAATGTTAAACACATCGTTTCAAGCAACAGATCCTCACTAGTGCAGAAACTAGTTACTGCAACTAGACAAAAAATGATTTAGTATAGGAAAGCTCTTGATATTAAAGGAACAGTCTGTAACATTTAGAGGGATCTATTGGCAGAAATGGAATATACGACCACATCATCAGAGCTTCAAACTGTATCCTCTTGACTTAAAATTGTCAAACAATGCCAATATTTCCTGCAAATAAAATGAAAGTTCAGTGCATCATCTTGCAATGTGACTAATGTCTAAATACATTAGGTGCTTTGGTCACAAAACTACTACGGAGTATTAGGGCCACATTGAGGGAAAAAAATCGGAGATTTTGAGAATAAAGTCATAGTATTACGAGAAAAAGTCGTAATTTAAGGAGAATAAAGTCATACTATTTCAAGAAAAAAAAAGTTGTAATATTACGAGAATAAAGTCAGAACTTTACGAGAAAAAAAGTCACTTCCTCCTCCACAAAAGAGGCAATTTCCTCTAGGTCTGTGTGGTTCTTTTTTTGGAATAAACACAGTTTCTTGCACAATTTTTTCAAGGTCCTGATACTTGTGCTAATGTGGTGCTGATGTGCCAAAAGATGAAGTATTTTGTTATTGGTGAAACCTATACTAAAGTATAACTTCACAAGATGCTCCACGTTCCTCATTTTCACACAGGCGGCATGCTGCTCTATTTCCCCTCTAAAATAACACGTAAAATTACTACTTTATAATATTATGACTTTATTCTCATAATATTAAGACTTTATATCTCGTAAACCTAGGACTTTATTCTCGTGATATTATGACTTTATTCTCAAAATCTCGGATTTTTTTTTTTTTCCTCAATTTGCAAAACCACCTGAAGAGGCTCACTCCTGCATTCAGCAGAGAAAATGTAAAAATATCCATAATGCTGGCTTAGTTTCTAATGCTCATATTTTACGTGTTCCCAGGAGGCCAATGACCGCTGGGGCTCGTCCTTCCTCACCTGGTTGTTCTGTCAGAGAAACAAGCCCCCGAGGGTGCGCTACATGCACCTGGCCCTGGAGCTGCAGGACGCCGCCGACTGGCCCCCCACACCCTCCACCGTCACCTACGCCACCGATCCACAATCCCGCAGCTCTGCCCCCCTCTGACAGCAAACTACTGCACAGACTGAACCTTAGCTTGAGTCGAGCTCAGAGGTGTGACGGATGCTCACAGATGAGGTGTGCAGGACGTGGAGCCTGCTGGATGCCAGCCACCAGACAAGGAGCCTCATAAAGGTGAGGTCTCCTACTACAACGACACTGTGAGCTGCTCATACATGAAGTTCTCTTCCATTTAGATTAACCTCATCAGAATAGACAAACACTCGTCACACTGCTGAAACTTGAGCCAGAGGCCTCTGTTAGAGGAGTAGTTCAACAAGTTCATTTGTTCTCTTGCAAGAAAACAAATTAGCATATTTCCCAAAATGACAAACGATTCCATTAAAGGCCAGTGTGTAACATTTCAGGGGATCTTTTAGCAGAAATGTAATATAATATTCATAACTATGTTTTCATCACCTGAAACTAAGAATCGTTGTGTTTTCGTTAGCTTAGAATGAGCCCTTCATATCTACATAGGGAGCAGGTCCTCTTCAGGGAGTCCGTCATGTTGCTCCGCCATGTTTCTATAGTAACAAACCACGGTTTTGCACTCGGCGGCTCACGTTACCGCAGTCTTGAAAAGGTAGGAGTGAGAGGAGGGGTGCTCGGTTGGTTGCAATCTGCAACCACACCACTAGATGCTGCCGAATCCTGCACACTGTACCTTTAAGATGACTGGAAGTCTTACTAACTACATTGTACTTTACTGCCAATGGCATACAACTACAACACTGGACAATGAGAGTGGTATACGAGTGTCAGATGAGTCTTTTTTATTGTTTTAAACCGTTTTTATTATCTGACCCAATATTTGAATCATATGAGCCACGTGAGGTGTATTTGCTGTCAGTCTGACAGATCAGATACATCACACAAATCCAGTATTCGGTTGCTGTTTTGCTCAGTCGGGCCCATTTAAGGCCTAAAAGCACTGGATGAATCTTTCCGCTTCACTGTGAATAAAAACATACAGTCTTCCACTAACAGTAGCTGCTGCTAAAAATCTAAAAATTGTAAAACAGTATTAGGTCGTATGGATTCAAAGAAACATGAGACACTTGTGCCCTTTTACAATTTCATGAACATGGTACTGTTGTATTTCTAAGACAGAAGACATTCCACTGCTGCATTTCTGTCTCAGAGCTTCGGTCGAAATTCTTCCTGTGGAAGAGAGAAGCAGAAACTTCTGTGTCCATTTTGTAAAATTGTATTGCCGGTGCCACCGTGTGTGTGTGTGTGTGTGTGTGTGTGTGTGTGTGTGCGTGTGTGTGTGTGTGTGGTTGCGTGAAAGAGAGCGCGTTGGTTAATAAGAGAATCAAAACCATTTCAGTGTCCGTTGAGTTCATTATAAAATCTCTTTTTCTCTAAATATGACTTTCTTTGTTTGCAAGGAAACATAATGACACCGTTTAACATCACTAAGGTACTGTACATGACTGATAATGTTTTAATTAATTCATTAATTAAAGCAATTGAATTAATCAAAAGGAATCAATGAGACACTTGCTGCTGTGACAATTTTATAACAGTTGATTTCAACGTTTGATTTTTATATAATATTTTTATGTAACCGTTTACAGCTGTTGTATACATATTTTTCGAGTTACGGTTAAATACATGTAAAAAAAAATATGAGAATTAGTCACTTAAATTTCCTCTTTATTACCATAAGAAATAGCATTTTTAAGGGAATATGTTTTTTTTTTTAATTGTAATACAGTATTTGTACTTATTTTCTTATTTCAACAAAATGTCTCAGTGTCTGTCAACAGATATCCCTGTGTTTGCTCTGCAGAACTCCCATTACATTTCCCAATAAATCTGTATATTAAGCCACTCTTGCGTACTTCGTGGGGGGCTGACCTTGGTCACACTTTTTCAGCCAAGACTTACTGATCAATTATGGGCTTTCCCAGCCTCCTCGCTGCCTGGCATATGGGCGCTTAAAGGCGCGAGAGTGGAGGAGAAAGAGGGGTATCATTTCATGTGGAGATCAGGGCCTATAGGCAGTGAATGGGTGGATTTAGGGGGGACTGTGAATGAGGGAAGGGGGTCCTCGCTTGTACCAAAGAGAAAAGAATCTCCCACAGATCAGGGAAGAGCCTTTTTGGGAATATTCATGATGAGGATGAGGAGGCATCATGAATTCATGTGTGTCTCCCTGACTTGCACGGATCATCTTTTCAGTAAACACCCGTGTGTACAGAGCCGGGATGTCTTGCTTTCCGTCCGTGTTTGCCATGTAGTTTGCTGGATAGTGTTGCCTCTCCACAAAGCAATATGGGTTTTTGTGTACTCTGCTGTATTCCTTTTGTATCGGTAGAGCAACAGATGGAGGGTGGTGGAGACACATAAAGAAGCTAAAACACACAGCCTTTCTTCCTCACAGCCAGCTACTCGCTCACAAAGATTTTCTCAAGCTTGCGCTCAGACGTGTGCTATTTCAAACATTTTGGACTTCATCTCCTTTCTCTTTTACCCATACGTTTTTTTGTCTGAGTCGTGTACTTTCAAGATTTTGGGCCTTTGTTTCTTTACTCCAAACAGATCAGACCAGCTTAGAATAAATTGTAGAGTAACGGCGACTGTTGCACACTCTTGTGCACCGAAAGTTATCGTTTCAGTTGCTTTCTCAGTGCGTCTCTTAACACACACATGCTTTCACTTATTCTCCGTAAAGTCTGCAAGCAGAGGTCAATCTGCTGCAGCTTTCTCCGACGGTTCCTGGACGCTCATAAGGCCCTCGTCTTGATTTATAGTCGGGACACAAGGCCAACCTGATGCTCACTTACGGTCGGCCTCATTTTACAGATGACACAAAAGCACCCACGTCTGGTAAAAGGTCTGTGACCCACCAGACGGTCACAAAGCCCATCTCCTCCCTCCTGTCCCCTAAGCATGGGCTCCGTCCCCGGGCCTTCGTGGTGTCCCTGTCCCCCTTCCTTTATCAGTCCTCCCCGGCCTGAATGGGCTCTGTGGTTGGTCAATAAATTCAGTGATTCAGGGGGTGGACAGATGCAGCCGTGTTAACGTTTGTTCACAGGCTTGTCGGAGGGACGGGCCCCGCCCCGCGGCTCTTTGTCTCCCGTGGTCCCTCAACAGGTTAGAAGTCAATGGAGGGCCTTGTGCGGAGGTGGCAGGGGCATGGATGGAGCCGCCTCTCACATGGCGTTCACACAGGGGGAGGACCGGCCCCGGATCACTGTGACACTTGTTAGTGTGGGGCCACACAACATCGCCGGGTTGCCTTCTCTCGCTCTCCCTCGAGGGCCCGTGCGATATTCAGCGCTTTAAACAAAGTAATGGTCGAGGCTGCGGGGTTGCGTCGTCGGGGTAAGACGATCCGCACTCTGGAGGCCTGGAGTGACCGCGCTGAAAAGAAGTGCACAAGTGTATCTTACAATCTCCGTTTACAGATCAGACTCAACAATAAAAATGAGGTCAGGCCTTCATTTGGTCCGCAATCTGTAGTTTAAATTTATACGAGAATAGCATTAATGCGCCGTCGTGGCCCCTGAAGGTGCCGCGCTGTTGGTGAGTTATAGCCGTTTTCTCAGGCTCAGCTGGGCCAAAGCATGGGAACAGCCGCACTGGGAGAAAAAAGAGACACAGAGAGCCATAGATGGAGCAACACACAAACAGAGGAGGGCTTTAGGAGACAGAAAGCAGCGGACAGAAAAAGACGCACAGAAGAGACTGAAGAGGGACTTAGAGCCATAACTGAAGCCTAACTGTCATGAGAAGATGAGAGTTGCCATGGCCACCCAGGAGCCACCCAGCAAGCATGTGAGCCGGGGCGGCTCGGGGGGCCTGGGCCCGGGCCGGTGGATCACATGCACTAACCAGGGATTATGTGCATAAGTGATGAGCACTAAGCCGGCAGGTGAAGAAGGGAGGCCCTGGGACAAGGAGCGCGCCATCCCTCAGGACAGCTCCCCCTGTAAAGAGCAGGGACTTTTTTTTTTCCCCCAAGTGAGGCTGATCTGCCGTGTGAAGGGGACTCAGCCAGAGGTCCTCGAGTGCTGAAAGGGCATCCCCCAGGCTGCTTTCACAGCGTAAGTGGCCAAAACGCTGGTCTTGTGAGTCATCTTGAGTGGCAAGAATGGGCCATCTTCACATTCATAAATCCCAATGCAAACACACTCATGGATATGGACTAAGCTTGGATCAAGATGAGCACCACATGGCAGCGCATCAGCAGGGATCTCGTTGAAGCTTTTTGGCTCGGCGCTGATGTAAAACGACCAACTCTGCCGTCTTTTATCCGCCAGAAAGATCTGATTTAAGCACCAGCTAAGTTAACTTTACAGCATATTTATAAGCAAGAGCCTCACTTTATAGGCAGGATCAACAGGTTCATAGGTTGTTTTGCTGCTCATAATATCCATGGCCTTACAGGAATGTGTTTGAACCTTGATGGCACAAAGAAATCACATTCCCATGGTGCACAGAGAGAAAATACACAGTTAACCAACCTCCCCCAACACCTTTTCAAGACGATAGTATCCCTGAACATATTAACATGTAAATACACTTAGATACTTTGACAATGCACTGAAATGCATATAATCTACATGCTAACTAGTCCTTTAAAGACTTTCCGCTGCTGAATGTGGTTTGGGAACACTTTCATGTCTGGGTTTTAAAAATTAAATGTGAGGCCTCTCTTAGAATCTCCAAAAGCGTTTTTCAATTTGATGAGGGATAAGGCGACGACTGGGTTCCCCTTTCAAAGGGGGAGACCCAGAGTTCAATAAGACTTCAGTCTCATTGCCTTTGCCTCTAAGTTGAAGATCTAAATGCTGGCTTTTTTTCTTCTTTTTTTTTTTTAAAGAAAGAACCCACCACGTTAGGTGACAGATGGCAGGTTGTTATGCTGAAATACCAGTTGCTATGGTCCCCTTTTCCTCCGCAGCCTCACTTGCCATCGCTAAGCATCCTCTCTGCTGGTGTACTGACTTGGAATAAGCTGACTTGAAACTACTCAGGTTGTTGTTGACAAACATGAGCCTAGATGAGTCTCCTAATCTCCCGCTCCTTTATCCGCTCTTTATTGCCGTATAAACAGGGCTGAATGCGCTAAAAAAACTAAACCTCTGTTTTCAGCCTTCTCTTATCTCACGCAGGGTTTAATCTAACGCCCTCTACCCTTTTTACATCTCTGCCTCCGCTAAATTCGACCATATTTTTGATTCAGCGCGTCACCATGACAACCAGTTATTTCCCATCCTTGAGCCCCCCCCCCCCTTTAGCTCCTCTTCTCCATTGATACCGCTACCTCCCCCTTCCCCTTCTTTTTTTTTTTTTGTCCAAATAAAACAAAGCGCAGAGTGAATGCGCTCTGAGGTAGGTAAATGTATTCAGTGACATCAGCCAGGACGAGTCTATTCTGCAGGATTCCTGTACCACTTGTTTCCAGCCTTGTCTGGGGGCCGGACACTCTGTTGGGCCCATTGTCCCACGTGTATTCCACACAGGCCCGCAATTAATGGAGGCCTTGTCTAAGGCTTCTGGAGCAGAAACTGCTGTTGGGGAGGGGGACAAAAGGCGGGCAGAGCCGGGGGGCTGGGAGTTGCTATGGGAGGGCCCCCCCCCCCTTCCCTCTTTAAGGGGGGATTCAAAGGAGGGACGGAGAGCGAGCGGAGCGCTGGATGAGATGTTTAAGTGATCCCCTCTGTCTGTGCCCTCCCCTCCTGGCCCGAGATGTTTTCATACCAGCAGTTGAAAGGAAAACCTTTGCAGTATTTGATGATGAGGATGGTCATTTCACTGCCCGCACGGCGGTGGTGGCCGGGTGGTGGAGAAAGCAGGGGGGGGGGGGGGGGCATAGCTTTCAGTCCAGGTGAAGATGGAGAGGAGTTTGGCGACTAAGAGGTTTATCAAGTTTTATCTAATCTTGTTTTTATATTTTGTCAGTTTTACCATGCAATCTGTCAAATCGTCTCCACTGCATGAGCTGAAGTAATTCACAGGTATAAAGACTCAACTTATCCACAATAATATTACTTTATACTTATGACATGAAAGTAACCTGCTCAAGTTTATATGCAGACGATCCTGGTGCCTCATAGGGTTAAAAAAAAAAAAAAAAAAAGAGTTATTTAGTTAAACCTGCAGTAGGCAGAACGTTTTTGGCATCATTGGGCAAAAATTCCATAATAACCTTTCAGCATATTGTAATTCAAGTGTTCTGAGAGATAACTAGACTTCTAAACCTCCTCATGGCTCTGTTTTCAGGCTTTAAAAAAATTCTAGCCCGTGACGGGAGACTTTGGTCATTTCAGAGAGAGAGCGTTCCTATTGAGCGTCCCTATCGGCTGTGCTCCGGCTGGTGGGCGGTGCTTGGTATTTCCTTAACTGATCTCAACAACATTCTCATTTTACAGCTAAACAGTACACTACAAGATGTTTCTGAAAACATTTGAAGCGAGAAATAGGTATTACAGTAACAGAATATTGATTCATATTTGATCAGCGCTGCCTAGTTTGAACTTTTGATCGGAGTTTGCGAGTGATTGACAGCTGCTCAGAGACGGCAGGCTCCACCTCGGCTCTGATTGGTTGTTTTCCTCCGGTCTGTGAAATCCTGCAGATACCATTAGGAGCACCAGAGGACATAGAGGCACATGATTCATTCAGATTACCTGTCTCATGCACTACTGTCAGGATATAGTGACCGTTTTATAAAAATAACTTTTTTAAATCATATTTACTCCAGTTCTACCCACTGCTGCTTTAAATAGAATAAGGACCTGTCTATCTGAGAATAGGCATCTTTTACATTTAGGTAAGACTGAGTCTATCTTATTTGGATCAAAGTTTAGGCTAAAAGACTCTGACATGGACATTAAGCTCAAAACCCAAAAATTATTTATATCTTCCCGCCCCTGTTCCCCTCAACTTGTGGTTATCAGTCCCACGCTGGACCTTCTCTCTCTGGAGCCTCCCATCCCATCCCAGGGTTCCCACACTGATACAGATCAGCCTGCGCTATAAACCTCATGTCCAAATCACCGTCTGCACAATAAAGGGGTTGTTTGTGGCGGAGCAGCAGGCTCGCTGAAAACAGGACCGATAGGATGTAATTTATTGTTGCGTGGCCTCTTCTCATCTGCTGTGAGCAGAACCTCGGAACATTTCAAAGGAGCATCTTGTTAAAACATCCAGTTAGAAGATTAACTTGGCACTTTATGTGATCCCAGGAGAACAGCTGGCCACAGAGACAACAGCATCACTTACCCACTACATGTTACCTCCTCTTGTCCTGCTGAAAGCTTTACTTGGGAAAATGCAGTAAGCTATTTTGTTTTGTGTCTTGTGAGTCTATCCTCAAAAACTTTACAACAAAACTGTCTTTATGTTCTATTATCAATGGAAGCAACACCCAAAGTCCTCGTATCCTGTTATGTATGAGTTATGAGTTATTTTAGTAAAGAAAATATCTACACTGATGGCCACTAATCTTCAAATTTGACTGTTATAATTAGTTATGTAACAGATTAAACCTTTTCGGCTGGAGGTTCGACTTGATTTCATTGACTTCATTTGATATTGACTCAGAAGTCAAGAAGCCAGCGGTGCCTGAAGTCGTCTCTCTCACACAGAGAGGAAGCCGTGGATGCAAACACTGACCTGGCTTTTGGGGTCATTTCACCTCTGAGGATTTAGGAGGTTTACAGAGAGCGTTTGAAGTCTATCAGGGAGGATAGAGGCATCCAAAGATAAACCTGGACCAGACAGAGATGTCTCTCAATAAATGTATCAGCGAAACTATGCAACAAGCCGCACATGTCCCGTTTATACATTCAATTGTCACACTACTACGGATAATACATTATTTTATAGTGTATTTTATAATTTACACAGCAAAACAAGCTTCAAATCAGAATAAAAGCTTTAAAATCAGTAAGCACGAAGATTAAAAAAAGAAGCATAAGACGTGTTCTATAAACTGTGATATCTATAAAATCAGAGGAAAACTGCATCAGTGTTTGTTTTGAAAAATTCCACAATGTTGCAAATAAAAGAGAAAACAGCCTCATTTAAAATTTATGTTCCTTCTGTCTCCACAAATACATTATCCTTGAAATAAATTCTAAATTTTAGTGTTGATGAAAAAGCAAATCCTTGCATGCAACAACCATAAAAAAGCTTTTTCTACACATACATTTATCAGCCATTAAAAAGGAAGAATTTAGTTTAGCAAAAGAGGAATCTACATGAAAATGAAAAATACTTTTTTGCAGTGTTATGTGTAAAATAGTGGTCTCTTTCTAATATTTGCGTATGATTTTTTACATTTTTCCCTTTCCATAAAAGCAGCTCATAAATGTCTGTTTGATGAATCTGGAGGCTGTTTTGTACAGTAACTATTGACGAAAGTAAGTTGAAATGATGCCACGGTTACTTATAAGACAAAATAAAAAACAAAACAAAAATATTAGTTTTATATTAGATACACAAACATTATATTTCAGGCCCTAATGCTAAACTCTATCCCAGAGAATATATGCAATGTAGATTTGTCTTGTATCAATGATATGCCCTAAAAGTTTTAATTAAAGTAGTGACATTATTGTTTAAACAAATTTAAGTGCTTTTATAAAAGTCAATGAATCAATTCAGTCATTTATAGACCAAAGAAAAAACAACTTTACTAACAAGCGACAACTCAGGTTTTGATTTTTCACAAAAAAAATGCAGTCGCCTGAAAGATTTTGGAGATGAACACTTCTTCTAGTATCCATTAATATATCACTAAGTTAATTTTGTTGTTGACGGTCTTCAGATTGTTTGAAGTAACTCGTTAGCTTAGTTTCCTGCCCTCAGACTGTGATAACAGAGCGGAGGAGTCAGAGTTCACGGCAGCGAGAGGACAGCCGAGTGTGTCAGAGATTTTCTTCTTCACTGGACATCAGGCCTGGAGTGTGTCAGAGGATGAAGTCTTCACCTCGAAGTCTGAAGCACTCAGTGACCCCCGAAATACTGTGTGTGTGTGTGTGTGTGTTAAACACACTCAGATAAAGAACCTGTACAATTGGTACTAAGTTAAGTAAGTTCTTTAGACAGCTTTTAAAATATTCAACTTCAACATAATGAGGAAAAAAAACAAGATGTCCTCTTGCAGATGCAGCCCATTTTTTTTGTTTAAGTGAACTATCAGGCCACATTATGTAATTGTTAATTAACCTCCACCTCCATCACAGTTAGCTTTACTTTTAGGACATGTGGTCGGTACCTTATTCAAAAATCTGTCAACTCCCATGAAGTCTGATAAAAAGTGACAGAAAATACACGTGGATCAGCTTCTGTGTTTGCTGTAGGGTACGTTTGATGGCAAAGACACTCATTATTTATCTCTTTTATGGATATCTTATTATTTTGTGTTTATCTTATTATATGTTTATTTGAAAAAAAATATGCCAACTGATGAAAATTATTTGTGATGAGTAGTTTTTGAGGGGGAAAAAAATGTGTTAACTTTTTGTATTAATAGATAAAATAATAATTTACTCAATAAAATAATTACCACGTCGATCACAGGCTGCAATAGCCCAAAGTGACGTCTTAAATTAGTGATTAAAGCCAAAGCATCGAAACAATATCCTACAATCTGAGATACTATAATGAGGAGATGGAGAAGCAACTTTTTGTAAATTAGAAGCTTAAACCATCAATTAGAAATGGAGCAAATATGATTAAAAATGTTATTTTTTATAAAACGGTCAAACTAGGCAGCGCTGATCAAATATGAATCAATATTCTGTTACTGTAATGTATATTTCTCTCCTCAAATGTTTTCAGAAACATCTTGTAGTGTACTGTTTAGCTGTAAAATGAGAAAGTTTGTTACCCGGCAGCCATGTTGAGATCTGTTGAGGAAATACAAAGCTCCGCCTACCAGCTGGAGCACAGCCAATAGGAACGCTCTCTCTCTGAAATGACCTGTGTTTGGCCAAAGTCTCCCATCACGGGCTAGATTTTTTAAAGCCTGAAAACAGAGCCATGAGGAGGTGCAGAAGTCTAGTTTTCTCTCAGAACACTTTAATTACAATATGCTGAAAGGTTATTATGGAATTTTTGCCAAATGATGCCAAAAACTTTCTATCTACTGAAGCTTTAATGTAGCCTATTATCAGATGTATTATGTATTATTAGGACAGATTAAACCACCAAATCAACAAATGGATTTAACATTAATTACAGTTTAATCTGCTGTTGCAGTTTATTTATATAGCGCTTTTCAAGAAACTCAGACACTTTACACAGATAAAATGATCATAAAACAAGGACATCATAAAAATATAAAACAAACAACATTAATCACACGTTAAAATTTATTGAGAATACTACTTTAATAATAGCAAAAAAAAACTATAACAGCTTCCTGGCTGGAACCACAGCCCCCCCAACATAACACAATGGAGAGAGAGGGTTACAAATGTGTATATCGTGGAAAAAATCACAGCAAGATTACAGCTGAAAACAAATAGGTGTTTGGTCAGATGACTGATAAAGGTCCACAACTCTACTCACCTCTTTTTTTTTTCCCTTTCTTTCTTTGTAACATTATTTTTCTTGTATTTTATTGTTGTCTCAGGTATAAGCTACAAAGTGAGCTTTACAAAACAATATATTTATTACTATTGGAGATACAATGGGTGTAGTATTGGATTTGTGTCAGATATCATGTTACTTAACACTACCAAATAATTACTTCACATTAATCTACAAAATAGATACAAGTGTGTTAAGATAAGAAATATGAATGTATATACATCTCCAAGTTGTATGTTCTCTATATTGTATTTGCTGAATAAGAAAATAAGTTCCAAAAAAAAAAAAAAAAATCTCACATTAAAAGCAGTTCTAAAAAGGTGAGTTCTCTCATCTGAGAGTTAACACACCTGACCTGCTGCAGCTGAAGCAGCTCTCCTCCTCCTCCTCCTCCTCTAACTGTGGAGTAACTCTTCTCAGTGAAACAGTCTCTCAGCATCCTGACAGGTAGCCAATGGGAGCGCGTCATCGCACGAGCCCGGCACCGTGTCCCGCGCGCCCATTGGCCAGACTGATGAAACCCGGGGAACTCGCACACGAGCCGCTCGCGTGCAAGGCTCGCTCTCTATAAATACACCCGGAGGCGCTGGAGACAGGAGCGGACTGGATGTCAGCTTGGCGACGAGACAAGAAGTCACTTGTGACATTTGTCATCGGTAAACTGCTCCGAGGTGTGCTGCCAGGAGAAGGCGGGACTCTCACTGCACGGGACTGAGCTTCCAACCCCTCCTGTTATCGATCCACTATTAGTTTTTACCTGTAAGCCTGAAGATGCCAGCCGGTTCTTTAGAGAGAGCATCTCCATCCGCCGTGGCTGCTACACCGGCCAGCGGGGACTCCACACCCGAGAAACCCCGGAGTCTGACGGACAACAGAAAGGTATCAGAGCTGTTTTATTTTGATAATATTTGTTATTTTATTTTGAAACTGTCAAATGAACTGTTTTTTTTTTTTTTTTTTTTTTATTTCAAGTCCTCAAAACCAATCATGGAAAAGCGGAGACGCGCGCGCATCAATGAGAGTCTGGGCCAGCTGAAGACCCTCATCCTGGACGCACTCAAGAAAGATGTAAGGAGCTGAAATCTTTAAGATGGATCGAAATTAGTAACCAAATAATTATACAAATATTAATTTGCTGAAAATGTAATACTAAATGGTCCCTTTTGTCCGTTTAGAGCTCCAGACACTCCAAACTGGAGAAGGCGGACATCCTTGAGATGACTGTGAAGCACCTCAGGAACCTGCAGCGGCTTCAGATCACTGGTATGTCACTACTATTTCTGCATGTTGATGTGCGAGCAGTAATTCTTGGATGTCTAACTTTAGATGGTAAACATGTTCCCACGGTCTCCCAAGATTTATTGCCCACCCACAGCTGGTGTGCTCGCTCTTGAGACTTGATTTCACAAGGCCTCAACTGAATGAATAAATTATTTCTTTTCATTTTTTTAAATAAGCAAATTGTCAATTATTTAATAGTATTCTTTATATTCATAAACTCTTAATATCTATCTATCTATCTATCTATCTATCTATCTATCTATCTATCTATCTATCTATCTATCTATCTATCTATCTATCTATCTATCTCTATCTATCTATATCTTTATATATCTATATCTTTATATCTATCTATCTATCTATCTATCTATCTATCTATCTATCTATCTATCTATCTATCCATCCATCCATCCATCCATCCATCCATCCATCCATCCATCCATCCATCCATCCATCTATCTATCTATCTATCTGTCTATCTATCTGTCTATCTGTTTATTTATATTAATCCATATTATAGTATATTACATATATAGTATTTGTATTTTCCTCTCCAGCTGCGGTGAACACGGACCCGTCCGTTCTGGGTAAATACAGAGCCGGGTTCAGCGAGTGTGTAGGAGAGGTCACCCGCTTCCTGTCCACGTGCGAAGGGGTGACCACCGAGGTGAGGACTCGTCTCCTCAGCCACCTGGCAGCCTGCGTGACCCAAATCAACACCGTCAATTTCTACACGCCTCACCCTGGTGCACTGGGGCTCGGACAGACCGGTACCCAGATCCCAGCCGCTTCCTCCGCTCCACAGATGCCTTGCAAAAGTGGCTCGGCGATGCACGCCTCCCCAGAAGCGATGAAGCTGTACGGCGGTGGCTTCCAGGTCGTGCCAACGCCGGACGGACAGTTCGCTTTCCTTGTTCCCAGCGCAGCTCTCATGCCTCTGGGTGCACAGAACAGCCATCACATGTCACCTGTTGCACCTCCGGTCACCTCAGACTCTGTGTGGAGGCCGTGGTAGGACATCAGCTCAACTTGGGGAGAAGGACTATCACGCAATAAAAACATATTTTTGTACATTTTGTAAATGATTTGACTTGAGAGGGATGTTTACACACATTTGTGTTTTTTTTATGGACATTAGGAGATATTCTTGGCCTCTTTGCTTGCTGTGATTTTCTCTGTTTATGACACGTTTGCCTCAGGAGGAAATCCTTGAAAAGCTCTTGAAAAGCACTGTATTTTTTGAGATTAATAAAATGTTTCTATGATGTTTACTACAATATTTGCTGCTATGGCGTCTTTGTCATTTCTCCTCCCTCAAAAACCCATCAGGTTGTCGCGCTGATGTCCATTCATTATTATAGAGGCAGGTGCTGCCTTTAAAAAAATGCTTTATAGGCTACACTTTGACTTCATCTCAGACCTGTGGAAAGTCTTTTCATTTAACATCCCTGGTACAGAAGCCGTTCAAATATAGTCCCCTCTCCTATGTGCCTCGCCCCCACCTGATCATCCCATATGCAGTGACAGGGAAACCTGCTTTCTAGCTGGAAGTAAATACCTCTTAAGTGAGGTAAGGAACCTGAGAGGTCGTGTTGAGCCCAAGAGGCGTGCTGTCAGCGCTGGGAGAAAGGTGGGGCAGCGGGGTCTGTTGCATGCAAGCCTGTCTGTGGGAAATCGTGCTGAAATAGATCTGCTAGAGACGGGGCTAAATGAAGACCAGACTAAATAAGATACTGGTGGATTAAGTGGATGTTGTTACTTTTCCCCGCATTATATGCCACCAGAAGAGCACTAACTGATATTCATATAACGATGAAACCGTTTGACAAAGCACACTGTATAAATGTGATTTGGTTTTGATTATATAAGTGCGTTTGCACACTAGTTTATCAGCAGCGGCCCTGCGGAGCCG
Source organism: Sebastolobus alascanus (assembly GCA_916701645.2). NCBI lineage: Eukaryota > Metazoa > Chordata > Actinopteri > Perciformes > Sebastidae > Sebastolobus > Sebastolobus alascanus. The sequence continues at coordinate 3,414,488 of CAKAOJ020000195.1, forward strand.
CTCCAATCGCTGTCCATTTAGTGGACAGTTGAAGAGCTGACAGTCCCAGCGTGCGTCCCGAGCGTGGTGCTCACACAGCGGGCCACAAGCAGAGCGTGACCAGAGGTCACAGGTGCCCCTCATTCACGCCCCAAAGACAAACGCAGCTCCAACAGCATGTTGCCCTATAATCTGGCAACCCATCAACAGACCTGGCAGCCCATCACCAGAAGACAGGGCCTCCCTTTGACAGCATCAAACGGTGGCACCTCCAGAGGCAAACACAATCCATGACCATTTGGTTGTTCCTGATTTAATATTCATGGAATTTAAAGGATTGGGTCATAACAGAAATGTATAAATGCAGCAGTAACCACTTTGTTTCTCGGCCGTTCTTGTTTCTCAAAGAACTGAGAAACAAGTGCACGATATTCTGAACTCATTTGTAAAGATTGTTTGTTTGATAGGAGCAAATAATGTTTTGAATTCTGCATTTCAATTCAGGAATCCATGTTAATGTGACTCGAATCGTCTCTCGGTCACTCTACCAGTCGTTAAAACTCCTCACTTTGTGCAAATGATACAGTCAATTAAGTTTACATCTCTGTTTTGGCACAGCTGAGAGGAGATTGGCAGTAAGGAGGACTAAAAGACAAAAATAAGAGCTCCCCCTCCTATCAGAGTATCCTTTGAGAAGACCCTGAACACAAAAACAAAGACGGGCCCCTCAGTGGCTCAATGGCTCCTCTCTTTGTGACCCTCTCCATCTTCATAAAGGGCCTTCCCCTTGTTTATCCAGGAAGAGCTTTAATGGCAAGGAGGGGGGGGGGGGGGAGAGGACCATGCTGTCACTTTCACCGTGCTAAAGAAGGCTTATTGTTGCCCGCTCCCAAAGGTCCTGGTCTTAAAGGCTGTTTGAGAACTCCTCAGGCCAGGCTGTTCAGATATGTGGAGCAGTGAAGTGCTGACAGGTCGCTCCTATCCGTATATGTGATGGAGAACCTGGGGTGGATTTGATGGAGGAGCTTCAAGCCACTCTCGAGGAAATGTGCGCTGTTTACCGGTGTTGGTCCTGTTTCTTATCCCTTCTCCCTGCCCCTTCTCAATCAAAACCCCAGTTTGATGCGGCATTTTCCCAAACGCTGTAAAGCAGAGAATAGTAAACATGAAGCGGGGTAGGGCCTGCCCCTTCGCTGTGCTCCATGATTGATGGCCTCAACAGTGACAGGTTCCCTGACACTCACCGGAAACCCTCGCTGCCTCCGCCTCTGTGGGTGATTTGGCGTAGAATTGTTCTTAAGGTTGTTATGGTGCTTGATGGGGGTCGAAGTAGTCAGCAGTGGTTCACATCAAGGCTAATGAATAGATTATGCACTCGATATCAATGGTGAATGAACAATGCTCTTTGTCCCGTCACTCCAATTCATCCCTTTTTGATTTAGCTGGTTGTTTTTGAAAAAACACAACAACATACTGGTGGAAGTGGAGCTTCCGGGGGGGGATTTAGTATATCAGCGTGACACGATAACACTGGAAGTGGACAATTTATCACTTTGGGACCCACACAGAGCGACGATGGTGTGACTATTAAAACCGAGTAACTTTCTTACTACATCACAAGTCATGGCGTCTTCAAAGGAGATGTTGTGTTGAATGTCGGGGAGGGGGATGGAGGTCTTGTTTTCGCTGCCCTTGCAGGCCTATGAAGAAGACCATAAAGATACACTTTCACTGCAGGTGTCCCTTCAAAGTGAGACATCCCATAATATAGATGCTCCGATTACAGCCTTAACTTTTTGGCCTGGCTAGACTGACAAACCAAACTGAGCCAAGATGACAGAGGTTTGCAAGAATTAAAGGGGAGTCTGAAGGATAATTGTAGTTTATTAGGGCCCGAGCACCGACAACGTCGCGAAGGCCCTATTGAAACTGTAGGAATTCTTCTTTTTCTTTTTCACAAAAATGAATCACATTTTTGAGGGCCTTAAGGAGCTTGAAAAGTTGTTAAACTTTGCGCACTTATCACACGCGGTGTGAAATTTGTTATTTTAAGGGTCTCGTGCTTGGGTGTTGCAAAATGGCTCGCTAGCGACCCCTACAAAGTCTACATGTATGAAATTTAGTAGGCAGATGTAACATGTGGAGACACAAAAAAGCCTCTTGGAGGTATAACCAAAACCCAACCGGAAGTTGGGTTTTGGGTATACCAGCCAGCCAACCAGCCAGCCAACCAGCCATTTTGAATTCAATGTGCCATTTTTGCCCATTTTTAGCGTTTTTCAGGCTGTGTACTTTAATGAATGAATTTAATCAGATCGACTTAAAATTTGGTCATCTATAGACCTTAATCATTCATCAATTCTTTATTGATCAGAACTAAGCAATTAGCAGACTTCTTTTAGGTTACCAGATTATGAGAATCTCTTTGGCTGGTGTTTATTGTCCCCTTGAAAAACTTCTACCCCTCAACCACTTATCTTTTGAAGGCAGCTGCCAAGCCTGTGGGCCAGAATCCACTGATCCAGATGATGGTTATTGTGCAGCACTGGAGAGGTTCCCTAGTTGAGGCTGTTCTCTTCAAACCTACCAGGACATGACAAGCTTTGGACCTGATGGTACTGTATTCATAAAATGTTGCGTGAATGATGCTGCTGAGCAGGGCTTTACTAAACAACTCTAGTATGTCGTTCCATTGCGAAACAATGGCCTCTTCAGAAATTACTTCTGCTGCTGGAAGTTGGAGTGTGGGATGTATTTTTTCAATTGTTTTGCGTCAACAACCTGCTAGGGTTTGCAGTGACCCTTCAATATACAATGACGGGCTGCATGCATGCATAATAAAACCTCTCTATCTGGGGAGCTGGAAACAAAACAAGCATAGACGTATAAGAGCAGGGTCCGCAGGGCCATGGATCCTGATTCATCCTCCATAATTGTAATGCGATGATAAGGAGCTTATAGCCTCTTGTTATCCTCCAATAGGGACGGAAAAGACAAAAGCTAGCGTACCAGTATGGTAAAAGATTACCATTCTGGTGACATCTCTGCGTCCACTTAACACCAACATCAGGTCAGCTGTTCTTAATTTGGTCAGCAACACCAATTTAGCCTCCACACCGGGGGTCTGGTGCACTGAGGGGTAAATATTGACCCTTGTTTGTAAGCAAGGCTCACATTCTGAGTGTGCAAAATGGCCTATTTGTGTCCTTGAGATGCTTAGGTCACCGTGTCATGGAGGATGTGTATCACAATGTCATAGGCGGAGAGAGAAGATCTAATAGACACCTGCCCTCATAATAGCAACTGGTGATGGTTATCATTTCACGATTGACTGAGCTCATTTAAGTGAAACTGAAAAAAAAAAACCAGTGAGCATGATAATCAAAGTAAAGATTCCATTAATTTCTATGATTTTTGTCCTCAAGACATATGCCCCGTGTTGTTAATACAGTATATTATTTATGATCAAATTGATGATACACACATACAAAGCAACCTGATCTGAAATTAGTTTACATTCTCAGATCAAAACCTCTCCTCTTGAATTCTCGCCCCAGGCACTGAGTCTGAGATGACCTCTACTCTTTGTCCCCTAGGACTCTGCCCAGCCCTCGCCACCTCCCTCCTCACAGGCCGCTCTAAACTCTGTGGGAAACCCCCCCAGTGCTTTGTGTTGTTTTGGACATTGTGTGTCTCACCAGATAATGTCTCCACCCCTCTGGTTCTTTCCTCTCCCATCTGAAGAGCTGCTGTGTGGAGCGTGGTGTCCGGCGCTAACTGCCCACTAAGCAGGACAGAGAGATGGGATCTGACCGTGGGGGTTCAGAGCGGCTCTTCATCCTGCACTCAGACCCTGCTGCTGTGAGTTTGCCAGGCAATGAGAGTAATTGGCAGTGATGGATGCTGACAGGTGTTTTGGTATTTGAAGGAAACTCTACTAACCTCTGAAACTACGCTGTAGCCTACCGAGCAGTGGTTTCATCTTGTATGCTGTGCGACCAGTTGTTGCTCAAATTCACAGAACTTTAGTTTAAATTCTATGGTGATGCAACATTTTCCAAAGATACCAAATATATCAACCACAATTTTGACTAAATGAGTACAAAATGTGTAAACTGTGCAGAAAACGTGATCACATATCTCCAGTTTTGGCCTTCCTCCACTGACTTCCTGTCTGTTTCCGGATTGATTTTAAGATTTTATTGCTTGTTTTTAAGGTTTTAAATTGGCTTGCGCCACCTTATCTAGCAGAATGACTGCACCTTCATACTCCAGTTAGAGCGCTGAGGTCAATCAATCAGATGCTCCTGGACGTCCCCAGAACTCGACTAGAGGCGACCGAGCCTTTGCGGTTTCTGCCCCTAATCTCTGGAACAGATTACCTCTTTATATTAAAACAGCTCAGACCACAGAATCATTTTTGTCGCTGCTGAAGACCCACCTCTTCTCGCTGGCGTTTGATTAAGTTTATTTACTGTTGTGCTGAAACTCTTTTACTGCTATCATGTGCACGTAAAGCTTATTACTTTTGCTTGCTGTTGCGTGCTTTGTATTCATTTTTATTGTGTGCATGTTCAGCACTTTGGTCAACTGCGGTTGTTTTTAAACATGCTGTAAATAAAGTTTGAATTACTTGACTTGACAGCCAAAAACATGGCAATTGAGTTTTGAATATATATTGAATATTATGCAACTTAAGATTTAAAATATACTTGATGCAATATTATCATAAATTCCAGAAAAAAAGTTTTTCTTGCATCTAAATTTTAAGAAGTTGCGTTAGTTGATTTTTTGCCACTTGGGGGCAACACAACAAGGTGTAAACACAACATTAATATATTATCACCTTGTAAATTTCATAGCCTATTGCAAACTAAAGCATTAGCAAACTTTTGCTAGAACTTTAGCCATATAGCCAACACATATAGCCAGCCACAGAGCGACGTTAGCATTCATTTGGAGTCAAGTTTCGGTTGACCTGATAAATGAAAGTCCAGTAGTCGCTCTCCTTTTAGCTCTGTTTTGCTCCCCACCATCGCTTTGTTCACTAGCTAGTTGCTAACCTTGTCTGTCTGCTGTTGGGTGCTGGGCAGGTTGTGTACAGTGGGTTTATCGGAGTCTTTTTTTTTTTTTTTACTGAAAACAGCTGCCTGTTGTTGCTGGAAACAAATTGATGAGAGCAATGAGAGTGAACCAAAATAGTAAAGTTGTGGGCCGTAAAAACCAAATGCCGAGTAGAGCTGAGGGAAACTGTAGAGTGAGGTGATAATAACGACACCTTCCACATTACACTTATTTCATCAATTCATAAATTAATAATAATAAATCAAGTATTTAAAGTGGTTAACTCTGATGTAACAAAACTACCTCAGGATTAAGATAGTATTGCTTAAGAAATGCTGAAAGGCAAACTTACATTGCACATGTGTAGCTCTGCAGTTGGAATTTTGACTGCATTGAGATTTTTATACAATTTTTTAAGAACAAATACAATGCTAAAAAGATTTTACAATATCTTTATGTATAATGATTAGAGTAGTCTTCAAAAACCACTAAGTGATTTAGAACAGCACGTCAGAATATAATTAGTACATAGCAATAGGTAAAAATAATTTAAAATCAGTATTTTACAGAAACAGACTCACAAATGTTCCTAAATAATTGTCTAGGATAATGTGGTTTGTTTTGACTCTGACACTATTATTTTCTTCTTTTAGCTTTTCTAAATCATCTACATGAACCCCGGCACCCTCACTGAACAAAGAAATGCATTTAACAACTTCCACATGTCGTGTTGCTCATTAGCTAACAACCCTGTACTTTAAAATTTTAAATGTCTTGTTTATACCATAGTTTTGCTCAAGTGAGGATTACCTCCAATTTAATGCCCTCCCTCCAATCTTTGAGAGTAAGACAGCCACCACTTTTTGTCATGTGAATTGTGATGTCATTCAACTCGGACCGAGGACCCAATCGACCCCCTGGCCTTTGACCCTTATTAACCCCGGGTTAGGGTGCTGTATTCAAGGTGTAGCCATCTGTGTGCCTTGTTGAGTCGAGGCTGCCCTCCTCCCTCGCTCTTTATCATCCGTCCCAGTGTTCAGGAGCAGTGGAGTGGTCAGAGAGTCTCGGTCAACTTTTGAAACCCCTAGATGACAGGATGCTTCACTTCTACAATCATTTATGAAATAGAAATATATACGTGTGCTAAGGCAGTGGTGAAATGTAACCAAGAAAATGTACTAAAAAACTGTAGAAGTACAATTTTGAGGTACTTTAATTTAGAATTTCCATTTTATACTACTTTATACTTCTTCTCCAGAGGGATATATAGTTCATTTTACTACACCACACGCGTATGACAACTATAATAACAGGTTACTTTATAGATCATGATTTTATATACAAAAGCAATGTTGAGCTAATATAATGTATTGCTATAGGTTAAACTACCCAACAACTGTATATACAATAGTCAAAATTAGCTTCACTTTGACCAACTAATGCTGCATATACATTAATGCATCAGTAATAATAATCCTAATCTACTTCTACTTTTAACTACATTTTGCTGATGGTACCTCCTCCTCCTCTTTGGCTCAAAGAACTTTTTGAATATAGTATTTTTACATTGTTGTATGGACACCTTTACTTAAAGGGGACATATCATGCTCATTTCTAGGTCAATAATTGTATTTTAGGTTTTTACTACAACATGTTTACATGCTTTAATGTTCAAAAATCACTTTATTTTTCTCATACTGTCTGTCTGAATATACCTGTATTCATCCTCTGTCTGAAACGCTTGGTCGCCGTTTCTGGTCTTCCGCATCTGCGCTGTCTCCGTCTTCACAGCATCACAGGGACTCACTGTGCTTGTCAACTACACAGAGTTTAGATGCATTTCTACCGCTGACTGTATAGTTATGACATCATAACCTTACGGAAGTCCTGACGGCTCGTTTAAAGGCACAGTCTCTGAATACCGGCTGTGTGCATTTGAGAGTTTTGATACTTTCACAGTATTTATATAGCACCTAGATCTGCTTTATAATCAAAAACATGGAAATCTCACTTTCTACATTATGGGACCTTTAAGTGAAGAATCTGAATACTTCCTCCGCCACCACCTTAAAGACAGACTATGTTTCCTGCCTTTTCAAAGTGTTGTAAATGTTTGAATTCAAACAAATCAGCAAATACTACATTTTATTGACATTTTACATTGGCAGCTGTTCCGAAACATTCCTGTAGTATAGTAAGTATTCTGCACTTGTTGATGATTATTCAGTTTGACAATGCCATACAAAAATGTACACAAACAAGGAAACCAGAAGCATCTAGTGGAGATTCAACGTGTTATTAGAAGATTACTCAGAGATCCTCTTAGCAGTGATCTTAAAAAGCAGTGGGTTGAACTTTGAACTTTACGAGAAAAGGGTTCATCCACCCCTCTTATCATTCGGCAGCATGCATGTTTACTGGTTATCAGCTGCTGAGTTACAGGTTTGTTTACAGTAGTGACTGTGACAGTCAGAAGAAACACCAAATGCATGAGGATGTATTTGCTCAGAGAACAAAGTCTGATTGAAACTACTGACCGGGGATCTCGATCATCGACTCATTGCTACATTGAGGCTCATTTTTCAAAATATGCTCCATAACGCTGCCGTCATCCTCCTGAAACTGTACCTTCACTGTCAGTGGAGAGCATTTATCCACTTTACAACTGATGATCACAGTGTCACCGGAAGCTTGTAGGCTACAGCTGCTGAGATCAGGCATGTCATGTTTAGACACCTGACACACCATCTGGTCCTTGTCGATGGAGACGACTGCCCGTCTTCTCAAGAAGCCGGGGCCCGCGCAGACCATCCTGTCCAGCATCTCTATGTCTCGGCTGTTTGTCAGCACCCAGTCATGCAGATACCACATGTGGCAGTCACATTTCCAGGGGTTCCCGTGGAGTCTCACAGTGTGCTGGATGGCAAAAAGGTCGAAAAGGCCCAGTGGGAGAGTTTCCAGCTGGTTGTCAGAGAGGTAGAGCTGCTGAATGAGCAACTGGTCCTCAAACAGTTTGGCATCCACCTTGCTCAGGTTGTTCTTGTGTAGGTGAATCGCCTTGATGCTACATAGATCACGAAAGATCATTTCGGGCAGCAGAGTGAGCTGGTTTTCAGACAGGTCCAGATTCTCCAGGGCTGTAACATTTCTAAAAATGTGCTCTGGAAGGTCGGAGAGCAGGTTAGAGGACAAGATGAGGTCGGTAAGAGACGTCAAGCTGCCTAGAGAGGACAGCTCAGTCAGTCTGTTGCCTTTTAGGTTCAGTTCCTTCAAATTTGAGGCCTCGAATCCAAACACTTTATCGCTGAAGGTTGTAAGAAGGTTTCCGCGGAGGTTCAGCACATTCAGCTTGGTTAACACAAAGAAGATATCGTCAGCGAGCTCTGATATCTTATTCCACTCCAAGTGAAGCTCTATTAGCTCAGATATATTGTGGAACGTGTCAGATGTCAGATTGCTGATGAGGTTGTTGTTCATTTTCAGGATCTCCAGTCTTGCCAGACCAGAAAAAGTTTCCCTTTTTACGTCTTCAAGCTTATTTTGGGACAAATCTAGGACGCGCAGATTGTGCAGGTTCCGGAGAAGAAATGTAGGCAGATCTGATATGATGTTGCCCTTCATCTGCAGAGTTTCGAGCTGTTTAAGAGAGTCAAACATGCCAGGAAGCACTATCTTGAACCCGTTGAAGTTAAGCAGCAGTTTAGTCAAGTTCCCCTGCTTTGAAAAAGTCCCCAAATATAAATGCTCCAGCCAGGGGTTGCCGCTGATTTCCAGCTCCTGCAGCTCAGTCAGATGCTCAAAAGCCTGAGAGTGAATACTTCGCAGTGCATTACTCAGGAAGATAAGCTTGGTGAGTTGGGGGCTCTCCTTTAAAGTGTGCGCGAAGAGGTACGATACAGATGAACTTATTACAATAAAGTCCTTGACCTGCCTGGATGTGTTCTTGGGTAAAGCTGTCATCCTTTCATCAGCACACAGTACTAAGACTGAAGTGAAACACTGGCAACTGTATGGACAAGACGTCTGTGACTGTGTGTTGCCTTTGTGACAGAGAAGCAGCACCAGGAGCAGAATCAGGCCCCGTTCTTTGTCCATTTTTCACTGTCAAAATATGAAGAAAGTTTCTATGAAATAACAGGAAATCAAAGCCGAGTATTTTTCTATTTAAATAAATGAAATCAGACATACCTCTGTGTCACAGGGATCCCGTAGCATTGAAACAAATTCCCTGTGGAGCTACGAGCCAGCTGACACAAAGTGCAAACGGCAACAAGTCTGAATTAGGCAAGACAAAAACCTTTGGTCAGCAGCCATGGTTTCATTTGCTCACGACAAAGAAAGTGGACAATCCTTTAATTCAGCAAATCAGCTCACAGAGTAGAATTGGTTGACTTTTATTTGTTGTTTTAATATACATGTATAGAAAAAAAGTATTGTCTTTTTTATATTAGTTTCATTAGAAGTCTGTCAGAGATGAGTCACTATTTACCAAAACAAAACAAATAGATCCGAGAGGAAATGTGCTGTCACGAGAAAAGTAGATCACTCTTTCCAGTAATTCTTTTTGTCCATCAGAAATAACAACTACTACTGCTACAACTAGTGAGACCACCACTAATAATTATATTTATTTAACTTGGACGTCTTTTGATACACATTATCTCTTTAACAAGAGAGACCCTGGCCAAAACAGCAGTGCACACTAGTTAACACAAAACAGCATTTAAAAAAATAATAATAACATTCATATACAGCAATAACACAGTGCCAGAGAAGCATAAATTGGAGCGCTCGACCATTTAAAATTATTGATAAGACATGCTTTATGTGGCGTTTGAAAGCCTGGTGTCAAGGCTGTGTTTCCAAAGCAACTTTTTCTATATCATAATAGATAGATCTATTATTATTATTTATGATTATTTATATAATAATAGAACATATATTTTGCTCTGTCAGTACAGCACACTTGTGATGTACAGAAACTGTGTTGTCTTACTGTGTTTGAGTGCTGTGCTTTTTCTAGGGAGATTTTATTGTAAGGCTGGAGGTTTAGGAGCAATTTCAGTTGTTGCAGGAGACCATCACCTCCACTAGATGTCATCCTGCTCCTCCTGACCTCAGTTGGAGTTAGTGGCATTCCTGGATCCTCCCTCTCCTCTGGGGCATTCCCTGAGGATGCACAGGTAGACCACACTGTTTGGGATCAGGTCCACCACCCAAAACCTCCAGGAACTACATCAAGGAAGTTTTTGGAACTTTTCAATCTTTTGGAACTTGTTTTTCCCAGTTTCTTCATTTACCATTTTTAGTTTCTGACGTCAAACGATGGCCAATGCAGGTATACAGCTTCTGGGCTTGACGCTGGCCTTCCTGGGCTTCATTGGCTCGATAGCATCCACAGTCATGGTGGAATGGAAAGCTTCGTCGTATGCAGGGGACAACATCATCACAGCTCAGGCGATGTTTGAAGGGCTGTGGAAGACCTGTGTATCACAGAGCACCGGTCAGGTTCAGTGTAAAGTGTATGATTCACTTCTCCAACTACCAGGTAATGCTGTTTCACATATCACGTTTACATCATACTGTATCACTGATCATATGATCAGACACAGCATAGTGAGCAAATTACAATTACAGTATATTGTGTCCTAAATCACTTCTTCTTGAGCATCATTTCTTCTTGTACAAAAATATGGGTGTGGGAAGAAAATGGGAAAATTTCTGGTACATTTCTGAAACAATGTTAGATATTTTTCAACAGTGACTTTATGTAATTGAAATTATAAACTTATGAAATGTCTCCATTTTAGAAGTTTAAGATTTGTGGGCCGCTATGCTGTGAAACAGGAATGTGTAAATCTCTCTGGTCATTCAAACCTTTTCCTCTCTTCCCCCGTTAGACCTCTGCATGCAGAGACATGTCAGTCAAATACCAGCAGCTGGCTGATCAAAAAGAAACTTCTTCTTCTTTTATAGCATTTCAAAAGGGATAGAAGTTATGGGTGGTGTTGGATTTCCAATGTAAATGTAGTAAATGTCGTGTATCTGTGTAAATGGATTTTTAATTTCTATATCATTAAAGGCTGATGCGAGCATCGGATAGGAATGTTTCTCAGCTTGATGTGACTCATGTCGTCTGCACTCCCGCCATTTTGTGCCTGTTGTAAACAAGAAGAACACTGAGATTCAATAAAGAGATTTTTTAAGCTTAGATTTAGAAATAGTGTAGGGTGAATTAACCTAATGTGGGACATTATTTGCATTTCAGACTTCTAGAATATATTGCAATATGAAGCCAAAACATTAAATCCACACAGTACCACTCCGAATTCCCCAGGATATGTCCTAATCAAACCAAAAAAGATGCAGCCGCCCCCAATTATGGAATATAATTTGCCCTTCACCTTAAATATCTTAAATAATGCATTAGAAGACTAAAATCCCATAAATAACCATTGTTATTGCACAATCCATGCTATCCCACTTTAGGCAACTCATCCTGTCACACTTTTCGAAATTTCCTAAAGTGGGACAATGGAAAATTTGATTGAAATAACATATATAGAGTATTTTTACACTATATTAGAATCATTTTTGATGAAAAAACATCATTTACAAATCCTGATAAAAACTAGCAGGACTGTTTTATTTAAGAAATTTATACCCTTAACAGAGGTCATTGACCTTTGGTTGGTTTTCACACAGCGAGCTTCCTGTTTGAAGATTGCTCCACCCTAATCTATGATTGGACATTTGAGATGTAATATGATTTTGATCACATGACACCACAGCTTGTTTTAACCAATAATTTATTGACTTTTATTTGTTTAAAAAAAAAAAATTAGGAAGACCTACATCCACTGGAGCTTAGGTGTCCCACATTAGGCAGTGTCCCACATTATGGCAACTCACGCTATATATATAGTTTGCAATTAAGATTAATTTGTGCAATTAGAAAGCATAGAGGAAGTAAGAGTAGGAATGACAAAGGGAGAAAAAATCCTGGTGAGATTTGAAAACGAGTCAGGAAGTACAGTCAACGACATAACTTTATAAGGTCAAAGCTAAATGAATAAATAAAAACCTTTTAAAAGCCGTGAAATTGAATGAAACCTGCTCAATTCAAGCGATCTGTGTCTTTGTCTCCAGGTATGGTACAGGGCACACGAGGGCTGATGCTGATCTCCATTGTGCTGAGCCTTATTGCTATCTTGGTTTGCATGGTCGGCATGAGGTGCACCATCTGTATAGCAGACCAACCGGAGCTGAAGGACAAAGTGGCTCTAGCTGGAGGGGTTACCTTCATTATCGCTGGTCAGAGTTCATTCAGTTCAGACACACACATGCACACTGCTTGAACATCATCTGGCTTGTAGGGATAGTTTTTGCCCTAAAGATGTTGCACAACGCTATGTTTTACTTTGACCACTACATTGCAGCAATTCTTTAACATGATTTGGCTTGTAGAGAATTTGTTGGTTTCTTAAACATGATGACAGATGATACAGTCTTGCATGTTATAACCTGTATAATGCAACGATATAAAATGTTTTTCTACTCATGGTTTTACAGGTCTGCTTGCTCTGGTGGGAACGTCTTGGTATGGCCACAGAATAGCCAAAGACTTCTACGACCCGTTTACTCCGACTAACTCCAGGTGAGGTCGTCCTTCTCTTTAGTCTGGAATTCACACTAATTATCAGGTATCACTGTGGTTGTGTAATGACACAGAGGGCGGACACTTGCCAAAACAAACTGTCTTTTATTATGCTGTTGTTCTCCTGCCGGTCCAAGTTATCATTTAGTATTACACACTTAAAAGGATAGTTTGATATTTTCAGTGGTGAAAGAAGTAAATACTTTAATACAAGTAAAAGTCATTCCCTCAAGATGTTACTTAAGTAAAAGTACAAAAGTATTATCAGTAAAATGCACTTAAAGTATCAAAAGTAAAAGCACTTGCTGAGCTACTAAGTATTTTAAATACTACTTGATACTTTAATTTATAGCACAGCATCATATTTTATACATGGATCATATACTTTGTTTGTAAACTCTGCTGTGACTCAGATCTAGCCTAATTGAATATAATACAATCAGCTTGGATTTAGACCTGAGGACCTGTAATGCTGGTAAATTTGAGAAAAATCTTTTCTGTCTTTTCCAAATGTCCACATACGTATCAGTGTGATGTGTGAATTATTCACAGGTATGAATTTGGAAGTGCCCTGTATGTTGGATGGGGAGCTGCCTGTCTCAGCATCATAGGAGGAGCCTTCCTCTGCTGCAACTGCTCCAGCGAGGGCTCCGGGAAAGCTCCACGCTACCCACAATCCAGCTCTGCAAGCCAGCCGGGCAAGGACTACGTCTAGGACAATCACTAAACGATGTCTTTGCAGGGAATTGTCTTCAGTCATTCAGATTCCTTTTTGATGTTTTGCAACATGTATATTTGCAGGTGTTATATTTGGTGTATGTTTATATTGTTGGGAAATACATTCATAGAGCCTACAGACAGCAAAAAATACGAAAAAAATCAAAGTGTCGGGTATCCCTCAACTACTGCAGGGAACTTCCACATATTAACAGTGGACATTAATATTAAAGATGACAACAACCTTTACCCATTTAGTATAAATGGTGCAGCAAAGCAAAATTTGTAAAGTGGGGAGTAAATTGTATTTTTTTTTTCATGTTAATATGTAACAAAGTATGGCAAAATAAACTGTTTTTTATTGCTTTTATACTTGTGGAGATATATATCAAATATCCAATTTTAACTGGATTAAACCATATGGAGATCAAGATTTCAAAAATGGATGGTGCTTGACAACAATGGAAGTAGACTTTAAATGCAACCAAAACGCATTGAGGACCGATTGTGATCCGATCGGCCAAAACCACCTCTGGAGGTGGTCAGGGACGCATTGTGACCACACGTGAATATATTTTCATCCTAAATATATGCAATAATAATAATAATAATAATAATTTTATTTATATAGCACCTTTCGAAACAAGGTTACAAAGTGCTTACCAGTAAAAGCATGATAAAAGAAATAACACCCAGAACTTGAATCTAAACAGAATATATCATATAAATACAAAATAAATATGAAATAAAATCACATAAATAGTTACAGCAATTAAGAAAAAGCCATAAGATAAAAGTGAGTCTTAAGAAGAGATTTAAAGGAAGATACTGAGTTTGCCTGCCTGAGATCCTCAGGTAGGGAGTTCCACAGCTGAGGGGCCCGGACAGCAAAAGCCCGGTCACCTTTGAATGATAATTCAAAGGTGATTAATAATGGCAATGATAACCAAATTATATTTTGAACCAAACTATTCACCATTACTTATTAAAACAAAAAAAATAAACACTGTCTTTATTGTTGCTTTAACGAAATGTAGCCTGTTTCATTATGAAACCCCCCCCCCCCTGAAAATGGTATGAGCCTTTTTTGGTCAGGTGTAGGACCCCAAGGGCCCCGCCCCTTTTAAATACCTCCCTGCCCCGCCTCCACCTCGAGACAAACATTTTAGATGAGAGGAGGAAGCGGAACTTTCCACGAAAAGAGAATAAAAAAACACCATGAGAGTGAATTGCGGGAGCAGCAATCAGGTAAAGCTGTTTTCTCTTCAAGTTTGATGTCAACAAATAACAGTAGCGTGAAGTTGTTGTGCTAAGGTTAGATTTCAGTGCATCTCTATGCGTCTGTCTGTGTTGCTAATAGTGAGCTGATTAGCTATCAGGTGTGTTTTCCAGCATCAGCCTCTGTGGGGAGCCCAGGTAATATGAGCGAGATGGTACTCTTCATAGGCTCACATAGTTTTAAAACAAGAACCATGATTAATATTTAGTCTCTCAGTCAAGGTTACAACTCTGGACTAATGCAAGATGGAAAGTAATAGATTGACATTTCAAATGTTGATTAACTGGGCATACTGGGTGCAGACTGGGACTGGATGCACATCTCTCAGTAAATAATAACCATCAAGTATCCAGCCTAGTCATAGTGTAAATAGTATTTTAGATTCGAACATGTATTAAGGAAATCTGAGGGGGCCACTTTAAATGGACCTGATGCAGCTGATAAACTTCACATTGTATAGCCAAAGCTAATTGTATAATATTATGAGGACTTGACTAATTACCAGGCAGCAGAGCCAAAGCTCAGTGTTATATTTTATTATTTCTACATTTTTATATTTTCTACAATTTCTTATTAAATGTTAATATTCACTTATCTTAAGATTCTATGGTGAATATTCCATTCAATAAATGTTTGTTTATACCTCAGTCTGTTCTATTCTTAGACTGACAGATGGAGCAAACTGTTTTAAAGGAGGGAGGATTGTGGTGGGAGCACTGGGGTGTCAGGTGTGATTGTGTGGCAAAGGCAAATGATTTACATGGCTCAGGACTGGCTCTGTAAGCAACAGTTGCAGAAAAAACCGCCTGACCTGAGAAATTTACTGATCTAAACTAACTATTAATGTTGGAGTGAATTGTATGTAGCCCCCAATCACTGAGTAAGTCTCTCTCAGTTTACATGTATGTGTTTGGTAGGGGAAAGAGAGCACGCACATGCGTTGAAATGAGTAAAGCAGATTTGGGGACGGCCCATTCCACTTGACCTTTTCAGGGGCTGTCCCTGTCTGACTTAAAAAGAAGTCAGTAGGCTACAGGGCCTTTTCCTATCATGCCCCCTTCCTCTGGAATAACATCTCTATGGATGTCTGATTCTGTGGAGGCCTTTCGATGCCTTAACTTTCAATTAGTTACTATTCTTTCATTATTTAGCTAGCAGGTAGATTATAGACTAGACTAGACTATAACCAACCCAGAACTTTTTACCAGTTTAAATATAAGCAGTTATAGTCCTACAACCTATAAAATGCAGTTTTCCATTTTACCAGAAAGTGATTACAGCTCCTACCGTGTCACGGAAAGGTTATTTATGTCTCAAAATTACTTGATTTCATTCATGAGAGTTGTATTTAACAGATTATAGCCCAACCAGTCATTTTTACTTGTTGGAATACCTTTAAAGGGACAATACAACCCATAACATGCAGATTCCACTTTCTAAAATTATTTATCAGTGCAAATACCCACTTTTTATTTCATACACCAAGGTTGGTTTCAGTGTGTGCAACATGGTTCAACTTGAAATTAATGCAACTCAAAATTCTGATGACTGTTTATTTTGTGTTTCATTGTATAGATGGTTGCAGGTGGACTGGTGTTTACACGGTCCGTGGGAACTATGGAAGTGTCTTCAGGGTTGTCCAAATCCTGCGTATCTTTGTCATTTTTTTCATGAACATAATGCATTTCTCTCCAGTGTCAATGCCAACTCTATAACTATAAATTATGTAAAAGTGTATTATTGTTGTATGGTTTTTACTTTAACTGTCAGTTGTGTTGCATGTTAAGACAGGTGCTTTAATTTTTCACACAGTTGTAGATATGTGGCCTCAATGGATGACATCTGGGAAGAAGAGGAATGTTATACAGACCAACTGAGACATCTTCTCTGTGCTGAAGCTCTGAGGTACGATATTTTTTCTCATTACCAGCTGCATTTTGTTTAATTTTGTTTAATGTTGAAAGCGTACAAAATATTTTAAATTCAGTGGCCTCTTTAGCTTTGTTATGAACTTCTTGAAAATTCATGAAATTATAGGATATGGTCTGTTATAGACATGGACATTCAGACATTATTCAGTGTGATTTACACTTCCTGAGAATATCATTATCTCTGATGTCCAGAACGTCAGAATACCTGAAGCTGACATTACAGCCGTTTTAAAGCGCACATTTGTCTTCTTGGTTGGTTCTCAGAGAAAAGACACGAGTTGTTA
The DNA here is from genome assembly GCA_916701645.2 of Sebastolobus alascanus. NCBI lineage: Eukaryota > Metazoa > Chordata > Actinopteri > Perciformes > Sebastidae > Sebastolobus > Sebastolobus alascanus. Next base: position 3,431,399 of record CAKAOJ020000195.1, read on the forward strand.
GGAGAGGAGCAGCAGAATCGATGGAGATGAGGACATCAAGGTGAGGAGAGGTGGACCTGAAAAACACTACCATCTATACACAGCTGGAAACTGCAACAGTCAAATTACATTATTTTTGTATTTGTATGATTTTGTGTCTGTAATGTGTTTTTTGTGTCTCCGTCCTCCAGAAAACACTTCAGGAGCAGCTGAAGACCCACAGGGAGGCTCATCAGAAGCATCTCAACCGCCTCTGAGACGAGATCGAAGACAAGCAAAGGATGATGGACAAAACTCTGAGTAAGGACACACCAGTACAGCAATATATTTTCTTGATACATTGATTGCTCAGTAAGTATAGAATGCCATAAAAATTTTATAGTATAGTATGTCATAAAAACGTCGCAACAAATGTTATAGTAAAGTATGCCATAAAAATTTCATTAAAATATCATATTATATGATGCAATAAGAGTAATTCAAAATATAAAAATAGCATAGTACATTATTCCAGAAAGGTGTCATAAAAATGTCATAAAAAATAGTAAAGTATGCCATAAAATGTCATGAAAATATATTCACAGTATAGTATTTGTACTATAAATATATAAAAAGTCATAGTATTATTATTTATTATTTTTATTATAATTATATTATAGTAAGTATTGTATGATGTCAAAAAACCCACAGTATAGTATGTCAAAAAAAGCCATAGAATAGTATGTCTAAAAAGCCATAGTATGGTATGTCAAAAAAAACATTGTATATTAGGGAAAAAAAAACATTGTATACTATGGCAATTTTTTTTTTTATAATAATAGTATAATATAGGCATATTATAGTATGTTCAAAAAAAGTATTAAAAAGTCATAGTAGAGTATGTTGAAAAAAGTCATAGTATAGTATGTCGAAAAAAAGTCAGAGTATAGTATGTCTAAAAAAAAGTCATAGCATAGTTTGTCGGAAAAAAATCATAGTATAGTTTGTCGGAATGTTTTAAAAAAAAAACCATTGTATAGTTTGTCGAAAAAAAAGTCATAGTATAGTATGTCGAAATTAAAAAAAAAAAAGTCATAGTATAGTATGTGGAAAAAATTTAAAAAAGTCATAGTATAGTATGTCGTGATTTTTTAAAAAAAAAAGTCATAGTATAGTATGTTGAATTTTTTTTAAAAAAGTCACAGTATAGTTTGTCGGAAAAAAATGAAAAAAATCATAGTATAGTGTGTCAATTTAAAAAAAAAAAAAAAAGTCATAGTATAGTATGTCGAAAAAATAAAAAAAGTCGAAAAAAACAGAATAATATTTCGAAATAATTTTTTTTAAAGTCATAGCATAGTATGTTGGAATTTTTTTTTAAAAAAGTCATAGTATAGTATGTCGAAAAAAAGTCATAGTAAAGTATGTCGAAAAAAATCTTAAAAAGTCATAGCATAGTATGTCGGAATATTTTTTTAAAAAATTCATAGTATAGTATGTCGAGAAAAAGTCATAGTATGTCGAAAAAAGGTCATAGTATAGTAAGTCGAAAAAATAAAAAAATTATAGTATAGTATAGTATGTCGAAAAAAGTCATAGCATAGTATGTCGGACATTTAAAAAAAAAAAAGTAATGGTATAGTATGTCGAAAAAAGTCATAGTATAGTATGTCAGAAAAATAAGAAAGTCATAGTATAGTATCTGCAAAAAAAAGTCATCGTATAGTATGTCGAAAAAATTAAAGAAATTCACAGTATAGTGTGTTGAAAAAACAAAAAAAAGTCATAGTATAGTTTGTCAAAAATTTTTCTTAAATGTCATAGTATAGTATGTTGTATATGTTGGAACATTTTTTAAAGTCATACTATATAATTTAGAATTTTTTTTTTTTACAAAGCCAAAGTATAGTATGTTGAAAAAAAAAGTCACTGTATAGTATATTGAAATTTAAAAAAAAAAGTAATATTATAGTACGTCAAAAATAAAAAGTCATAGTATAGTATGTTGAAAAAAATAAGAGTCATAGTATAGTATTTCAAAAATCTTTTGAAGAAGTCATAATATAGTATGTCGAAAAAAATAAAAAAAGTCATAGTATAGTATGTCGAAAAAAATCTTAAAAAGTCATAGCATAGTATGTCGGAATGCTTTTTTAAAAAATTCATAGTATAGTATGTCGAAAAAAAGTCATAGTATGTTGAAAAAAGTCATAGTAGTGTGTGTCGAAAAAAATCTTAAAAAGTCATAGCAAAAAAAAGAAAGTCATAGTATATGTAGTATGTCAAAAGAATTAAAAAAAGTCAAAGTATAGTATGTCAAATTGTTTTTTAAAAAGTCATAGTATAGGGTGTTTAAAAAATGTTAAAAAGTCAGTGTCCAAAAAAAATAAATCATAGTATAGTATGTTGAAATTTTATTAAAAAAAGTCATAGTATGTCAAAAAAAGTAGTAGTATAGTATGTCGAAAAAACAAAAAAAAAGTCGTAGTATAGTATGTCGAAAATAATAGTCATTGTATAGTATGTCGAAAAAACAAAAAAGTCATAGTATAGTTTATCGAAAAGAAGTCATAGTATAGTATGTCAAAAAATATAAAAAGTCATAGTATAGCACATCGACAAAATTTAAAAAAAGTCATAGTATAGTGTGTCGAAAAAAAGTCATAGTATAGTATGTCGAATTTTTTTTTTTTTTTTTAAGTCATCGTATAGAATGTCGAAAATTTTTTTTAAAAGTCATAGTATATGTAGTATGTTAAAAGAATTTAAAAAAAGTCAAAGTATTGTATGTCAGAAAAATATTTTAAAAAGTCATAGTATGTCGAAAACATTTTTAGAGTCATAGTATAGTATGTCGGAAAAAACAAAAAAAGCCATACTATAGTCTGTAAAAAAAAAGTCATAGTATAGGATGTCGAATTTTTTTTTTTTTTTTAAATTCATCGTATAGAATGTCGGAAAAAATAAAAAGTCATTGTATAGTATGTCGAAAAACAAAAAAAAAGTCATAGTATAGTTTATCGAAAAGAAGTCATAGTATAGTATGTCGAAAAAAAAAAAAAAGTCATAGTATAGTATGTCAAAAAATATAAAAAGTCATAGTCTAGCATGACGAAAAAAATTATAAAAAGTCATAGTATAGTGTGTCGAAAAAAAGTCATAGTATAGTATGTCGAATTTTTTTTTTTTTTTTAAAGTCATCGTATAGAATGTCGGAATTTTTTTTTAAAAGTCATAGTATATGTAGTATGTTAAAACAATTTAAAACATTTTTAGAGTCATAGTATAGTATGTCGGAAAAAACAAAAAAAGCCATACTATAGTGTGTCGAAAAAAAGTCATAGTATAGTATGTCGAATTTTTTTTTTTTTAAAAGTCATCGTATAGAATGTCGGAAAAAAATAAAAAAAAGTCATAGTATAGTATGTCAAAAAATATAAAAAGTTATAGTATAGCACGTCGAAAAAATAAAAAAAAAGTCATAGTATAGTGTGTCGAAAAGAAGTCATAGTATAGTATGTCGAAAAAAAAAAAAAAGTCATAGTATAGTATTTCAAAAAATATAAAAAGTCATAGTCTAGCATGACGAAAAAAATTATAAAAAGTCATAGTATAGTGTCGAAAAAAAGTCATAGTATAGTATGTCGAATTTTTTTTTTTTTTTTAAAGTCATCGTATGGAATGTCGGAAATTTTTTTTAAAAGTCATAGTATATGTAGTATGTTAAAACAATTTAAAAAAAGTCAAAGTATTGTATGTCAGAAAAATATTTTAAAAAGTCATAGTATGTCGAAAACATTTTTAGAGTCATAGTATAGTATGTCGGAAAAAAAAAAAAAAGCCATACTATAGTGTGTAAAAAAAAAGTCATAGTATAGGATGTCGAATTTTTTTTTTTTTTTAAAGTTATCTTTTAGAATGTCGAAAAAAATAAAAAGTCATTGTATAGTATGTCGAAAAACAAAAAAAAAGTCATAGTATAGTTTATCGAAAAGAAGTCATAGTATAGTATGTCAAAAGAAAAAAAAAAAAGTCATAGTATAGTATGTCAAAAAATATAAAAAGTTATAGTATAGCACATCGAAAAAATAAAAAAAAAAGTCATAGTATAGTGTGTCGAAAAGAATTCATAGTATAGTATGTCAAAAAATATAAAAAGTCATAGTCTAGCATGACGAAAAAAATTATAAAAAGTCATAGTATAGTGTGTCGAAAAAAAGTCATAGTATAGTATGTCGAATTTTTTTTTTTTTTTAAAGTCATCGTATAGAATGTCGGAATTTTTTTTTAAAAGTCATAGTATATGTAGTATGTTAAAACAATTTAAAAAAAGTGAAAGTATTGTATGTCAGAAAAATATTTTAAAAATTCATAGTATGTCGAAAACATTTTCTAGAGTCATAGTATAGTATGTCGGAAAAAACAAAAAAAGCCATACTATAGTGTGTCGAAAAAAAGTCATAGTATAGTATGTCGAATTTTTTTTTTTTTTAAGTCATCGTATAGAATGTCGGAAAAAAATAAAAAAAAGTCATAGTATAGTATGTCAAAAAATATAAAAAGTTATAGTATAGCACGTCGAAAAAATAAAAAAAAAGTCATAGTATAGTGTGTCGAAAAGAAGTCATAGTATAGTATGTCGAAAAAAAAAAAAAGAAGTCATAGTATAGTATTTCAAAAAATATAAAAAGTCATAGTCTAGCATGACGAAAAAAATTATAAAAAGTCATAGTATAGTGTGTCGAAAAAAAGTCATAGTATAGTATGTCGAATTTTTTTTTTTTTTTTAGTCATCGTATAGAATGTCGGAATTTTTTTTTAAAAGTCATAGTATATGTAGTATGTTAAAACAATTTTAAAAAAGTCAAAGTATTGTATGTCAGAAAAATATTTTAAAAAGTCATAGTATGTCGAAAACATTTTTAGAGTCATAGTATAGTATGTCGGAAAAAACAAAAAAAGCCATACTATAGTGTGTAAAAAAAAAGTCATAGTATAGGATGTCGAATTTTTTTTTTTTTTTAAATTCATCGTATAGAATGTCGGAAAAAAAATAAAAAAAAGTCATAGTATAGTATGTCAAAAAATATAAAAAGTTATAGTATAGCACGTCGAAAAAATAAAAAATAAAGTCATAGTATAGTGTGTCGAAAAGAAGTCATAGTATAGTATGTCGAAAAAAAAAAAAAAAAGTTATAGTATAGTATTTCAAGAAATATAAAAAGTCATAGTCTAGCATGACGAAAAAAATTATAAAAAGTCATAGTATAGTATGTCGAATTTTTTTTTTTTTTTTAAAGTCATCGTATAGAATGTCGGAATTTTTTTTTAAAAGTCATAGTATATGTAGTATGTTAAAACAATTTAAAAAAAGTGAAAGTATTTTATGTCAGAAAAATATTTTAAAAAGTCATAGTATGTCGAAAACATTTTTAGAGTCATAGTATAGTATGTCGGAAAAAACAAAAAAAGCCATACTATAGTGTGTCAAAAAAAAGTCATAGTATAGTATGTCGAATTTTTTTTTTTTTAAAAGTCATCGTATAGAATGTCGGAAAAAAAAAAAAAAAAAGTCATAGTATAGTATGTCAAAAAATATAAAAAGTTATAGTATAGCACGTCGAAAAAATAAAAAATAAAGTCATAGTATAGTGTGTCGAAAAGAAGTCATAGTATAGTATGTCGAAAAAAAAAAAAAAAAAGTCATAGTATAGTATTTCAAGAAATATAAAAAGTCATAGTGTAGCATGACGAAAAAAATTATAAAAAGTCATAGTATAGTGTGTCGAAAAAAAGTCATAGTATAGTATGTCGAATTTTTTTTTTTTTTTTAAAGTCATCGTATAGAATGTCGGAATTTTTTTTTAAAAGTCATAGTATATGTAGTATGTTAAAAGAATTTAAAAAAAGTCAAAGTATTGTATGTCAGAAAAATATTTTAAAAAGTCATAGTATGTCGAAAACATTTTTAGAGTCATAGTATAGTATGTCGGAAAAAACAAAAAAAGCCATACTATAGTGTGTCGAAAAAAAGTCATAGTATAGTATGTCGAATTTTTTTTTTTTTTAAAAGTCATCGTATAGAATGTCGGAAAAAAAATAAAAAAAAGTCATAGTATATTATGTCAAAAAATATAAAAAGTTATAGTATAGCACGTCGAAAAAATAAAAAATAAAGTCATAGTATAGTGTGTCGAAAAGAAGTCATAGTATAGTATGTCGAAAAAAAAAAAAAAAAGTCATAGTATAGTATTTCAAGAAATATAAAAAGTCATAGTCTAGCATGACGAAAAAAATTATTAAAAGTCATAGTATAGTGTGTTGAAAAAAAGTCATAGTATAGTATGTCGAATTTTTTTTTTTTTTTTAGTCATCGTATAGAATGTCGGAAATTTTTTTTAAAAGTCATAGTATATGTAGTATGTTAAAACAATTTAAAAAAAGTCAAAGTATTGTATGTCAGAAAAATATTTTAAAAAGTCATAGTATGTCGAAAACATTTTTAGAGTCATAGTATAGTATGTCGGAAAAAACAAAAAAAGCCATACTATAGTGTTAAAAAAAAAGTCATAGTGTAGGATATCGGAAAAAAATTTAAAAAGTCATAGTATAGTATATTGAAAAAAAGTCACATTATAGTGTGTCAAAAAAAAAAAAAGTCGTAGTATGGTATGTCGAAAAAACTATAAAAAGTCATAGTATAGTATGTCGAAAAAAAATGTAAAAAGTCATAGTATAGTATGTCTTAAAAGTTATAAACAAACACAATAGATTATGTTGAAAAATAGTTTAAAGTCACAGTATAGTATGTCGAAAAAAAAAATGTATAGTATATTATGTCAAAAAAAATAAAAAGTCATATTGTAGTATGATGAGTAAGTCATAAGTACTGTATGAGCGCTGCAAGAACACAGCAGGGGCTCATGCCCTAAAAGGCAAACTGGCAGGCCTCGCAATATCAACAAAGCACGGAGAAACTCAGATTACAACACACTTGGAGGAAGAGCGACTTCATTCTCTGCTCAGTTAGACATTACTCCACTATGTCTTTACACAGCAAATAGTTGTTAGCTGCTATATTAATGCTCTTTATATCATATAGAGCACCTTTACTTGTTCAAGATATTCTATAGTCCGTATCTTCTCCCCAAACAAATCATTCATACAAAATCCTACAAAAGAAGATCCAATTGATTGTTGTAACTTTTATTAAATCAACGCTGGATCACAACAGGAATGTTGCAGCATGAAATGAAGGGAACCAGTGCACTCAACAAAGAAAAATACTTCAATTTCTATCTAGGCAGATTTCAGCTGAAAAATATATGTTCATAGACTTTAACATTAGATGACTTCTGTTAGGACATTTTCATCACTTGCGTGAACATAAAACTGAGTTCAATCGCAGTACAAAAGATTAGAAATGTTTGCTTTAAAAAGTTAAATATATGTAGGAGTCAAGTACAAGCGTCAGAGGCAAAACAAATTGCCCCTCTGAGTACATGTACAATCACACATTAAAAGAAAAAGACATGGATGAAGAGAGTGAAGAAACTCTGTCGTCCTCAGTTTTGGTCTGGAAACTCTGCACTCATCTGGGCAGAAAAGAACATAAGAATTTGCATCACATTCTAATTCACTGTGCCTACCACTACTATAACTACTACTACAACAGGCTTTCTCAAAATTATTTTTTCGTACGTACTATACTATGACTTTGTTTATTTTTCCGACACACTATACGATGACTTTTTTTATTTTCAAAATACTAATTACTTTTTTTTTCGACATACTATGCTATGACTTTTTTTGACATACTATGAATTTTTTCAACAGAATATACATATGACTTATTTTGACATACTATACAACTTTTTATGAAAAAACAAATTTTGACATACTATATTGACTTTTTAAAAAAAAAAAATGTACATACTATACTATGACTTTTTTTAAAAACAGATTTCGACATACTATAACTTTTTTTTCGACATACTATACTATGACTGTTTTTTAGCAAAATTTTAGACATATTATGTCGAAAAAATGTCATAGTATAGTATGTCGAAAAAAAGTCAGTTTAGTATGTCGAAAAATTTTGTAAAAAAAAAGTCAGTGTAGTATGTCGAAAAATGTTGTGAAAAAAAGTCATAGTATAGTATGTCGAAACATTTTGTGAAAAATAGTCATAGTATAGTATGTCGAAAAATTTTGTAAAGAAGTCATAGTATAGTATGTCGAAAAATTTTATTAAAAAAAATCAAAGTATAGTATGTTGAAAATTTTGGAAAAAGTCATAGTATAGTATGTCGAAAAATGTCATAGTATAGTATGTCAAAAAATGTTGTAAAAAAAAGCCATAGTATAGTATGTTGAAAAAAAGTCAGTATAGTATGTTGAAATTTTTTTTGAAAAAAAAGTCATAGTACAGTATGTCGAAACATTTTGTAAAAAAAAGTCATAGTATAGTATGTCGAAACATTTTGTAAAAAAAAGTCATAGTACAGTATGTCGAAAATGTTTGTAAAAATAGCCTTGGTATAGTATGTCGAAACATTTTCTGAAAAAAAAGTCATAGTATAGTATGTCAAAAAATGTTGTAAAAAAAAGTCATAGTATAGTATGTCAAAAAATTTTGTGAAAAAAGTCATAGTTAAGTATGCCGAAAAATTTTGTAAAAAAAAGTCATAGTTTAGTATGCCGAAAAATTTTGTAAAAAAGTCAGTGTAGTATGTCGAAAAATATTGTAAAAAAAAGTCATAGTATAGTATGTTGAAACATTTTGTCAAAAAAGTCATAGTATAGTATGTCGAAAAATTGACTTACTATACTATGACTTTTTTGTGACATAGCATGTCGAAAAATTTTGTGAAAAAAAGTCAAAGTATAGTATGTCGAAACATTTTGTAAAAAAAAAGTCATATCATAGTAAGTCAATTTTTCGACATACTAAACTATGACTTTTTTTCGACATACTATACTATACTATGACTTTTTTCACAACATTTTTCAACATACTATACTATGACATCTTTTTGACAAACTATACAATGGCTTTTTTTTTTACAACATTTTTCTATATACTATAATATGACTTTTTTTTCAGAAAATGTTTCGACATACTATACTATGATTTTTCTTTACAAAAAAGTCAAAATTTTGTAAAAAAAAGTCATAGTATAGTATGTCGAAAAATGTTGTAAAAAAAAATCATAGTATAGTATGTCGAAAATTTTCGTAAAAATAGTCTTGGTATAGTATGTCGAAACATTTTCTGAAAAAAAAGTCAGTTTAGTATGTCGAAACATTTTGTAAAAAAAAGTCATAGTATAGTATGTCGAAAAATTTTGTAAAAGAAAGTCATAGTATGTTGAAAAATTTTGTAAAAAAAAAGTCATAGTATAGTAAGTCAATTTTACAACGTTTTTCGACATACTATGACTTTTTTTCGACATACTATACTATGACTATTTTTACAAAATTTTTTAAACATACTATGCCATGACTTTTTTTTCAGAAAATGTTTCGACATACTATACCATGACTTATTTTTACAAAATTTTTCTACATACTATACTATGACTTTTTTCACAAAGTTTTTTGACAAACTATACAATGGCTTTTTTTTTTACAAAATTTTTCTACATACTATAATATGACTTTTTCACAAAATTATTCGACATACTATGATTTTTCTTTACAAAAAAGTCAAAATTTTGTTAAAAAAAGTCATAGTATAGTATGTCGAAAAATGTTGTAAAAAAAGTCATAGTTTAGTATGTCGAAACATTTTGTAAAAAAAAAGTCATAGGTTAGTATGCTGAAAAATTTTGTAAAAAAAAGTCAGTGTAGTATGTCGAAAAATTTTGTAAAAAAAAGTCAGTGTAGTATGTTGAAAAATTTGTAAAAAAAGTCATAATGTAGTGTGTCGAAAATTTTTGTGAAAAAGAGTCATAGTATAGTATGTTGAAACATTTTGTAAAAAAACTCAGTATAGTATGTCGAAAAATTTTGTAAAAGAAAGTAATAGTATAGTATGTCGAAAAAATGTTGTAAAAAAAAGTCATAGTATATAGTATGTCGAAAAATTTTGTGAAAAGATTTCATAGTATAGTATGTCGAAAATTTTTGTAAAAATAGTCTTGGTATAGTATGTCGAAACAATTTCTGAAAAAAAAGTCATACTATAGTATGTTGAAACATTTTTGGGGAAAAAATGTCATAGTATAGAATGTCGAAAATTTTCATGAAAAACGTCATAGTATAGTATGTAGATTAATTTTGTGGAAAAAAAACTCATTTCGAAAATTTTCATGAAAAAAGAAGTCATACTATAGCATGTCGAAAGTTTTCATAAAAAAATGTCATAGTATAGAATGTCGAAAATTTTCATGAGAAACGTCATAGTATAGTATGTAGATTAATTTTGTGGAAAAAAAAATGTCGAAAATTTCCATGAAAAAAAAAAGTCATACTATATAACGTCGAAAATTTTCATGAAAAACGTCATAGTATAGTATGTAGATTAATTTTGTGGAAAAAAAACTGATGTCGAAAATTTTCCTGTAAAAATGTCATAGCTTAGAATGTCGAAAATTTTCATGAAAAACGTCATAGTATAGTATGTAGATTAATTTTGTGGAAAAAAAACTCATGTCGAAAAATTTTCCTGAAAAAAAAGTCATACTATAGTATGTCGAAAATTTTCATGAAAAACGTCATAGTATAGTATGTAATTAATTTTATGGAAAAAAAACTAATGTCGAAAATTTTCATTAAAAAAAAAAAAAAAAAAATACTATAGTATGTCAAATTTTCATGAGAAACGTCATGGTATAGTATGTAGATTAATTTTGTGGAAAAAAAAACTCATGTTGAAAATTTTCATGAAAAAAAAAGTCATACTATAGTATGTCGAAAATTTTGATGAAAAAATGTCATAGTATAGAATATCGAAAATTTTCATGAAAAACGTCATAGTATAGTATGTAGATTAATTTTGTGGAAAAAAAACTAATGTCGAAAATTTTCATGAAAAACGTCAAAGTATAGTCTAGATTAATTTTTGGGAAAAAAAACTCATGTCGAAAATTTTCATTAAAAAAAAAATTTCATACTATAGTATGTCGAAAGTTTTCATGAAAAAATGTCATAGTATAGAATGTCGAAAATGTTCATGAAAAACGTCATAGTATAGTATGTAGATTAATTTTGTGGAAAAAAACTGATGTCGAAAAATTTTCCTGAAAAAAAAGTCATACTATAGTTTGTCGAAAATTTTCATGAAAAACGTCATGGTATAGTCTAGATTAATTTTTGGGAAAAAAAACTCATGTCGAAAATTTTCATTAAAAAAAAAATTTCATACTATAGTATGTCGAAAGTTTTCATGAAAAAATGTCATAGTATAGAATGTCGAAAATGTTCATGAAAAACGTCATAGTATAGTATGTAGATTAATTTTGTGGAAAAAAAAGTCATGTCGAAAATTTTCATGAAAAAATGTCATAGTATAGAATGTCGAAAATTTTCATGAAAAACGTCATAGTATAGTATGTAGATTAATTTTGTGGAAAAAAAACTAATGTCGAAAATTTTCATGAAAAACGTCAAAGTATAGTCTAGATTAATTTTTGGGAAAAAAAACTCATGTCGAAAATTTTCATTAAAAAAAAAATTTCATACTATAGTATGTCGAAAGTTTTCATGAAAAAATGTCATAGTATAGAATGTCGAAAATGTTCATGAAAAACGTCATAGTATAGTATGTAGATTAATTTTGTGGAAAAAAACTGATGTCGAAAAATTTTCCTGAAAAAAAAGTCATACTATAGTTTGTCGAAAATTTTCATGAAAAACGTCATGGTATAGTCTAGATTAATTTTTGGGAAAAAAAACTCATGTCGAAAATTTTCATTAAAAAAAAAATTTCATACTATAGTATGTCGAAAGTTTTCATGAAAAAATGTCATAGTATAGAATGTCGAAAATGTTCATGAAAAACGTCATAGTATAGTATGTAGATTAATTTTGTGGAAAAAAAAGTCATGTCGAAAATTTTCATGAAAAAATGTCATAGTATAGAATGTCGAAAATTTTCATGAAAAACGTCATAGTATAGTATGTATTTTTTCATGAAAATTTCGAAATTTTAAACTGAGTTTTTTTCCCACCAAATGAATCTACAGACTATACTATGCCTTTTTTCATGAAAATTTTCGACATTCTATACTATGACATTTTTTTACGAATATTTTCGACATGCTATAGTATGACTTTTTTCATGAAAATTTTCGAAATTTTAAACTGAGTTTTTTTTCCACCAAATGAATCGACAGACTATACTATGCCTTTTTTCATGAAATTTTTCGACATTCTATACCATGACATTTTTTACGAATATTTTCGACATGCTATAGTATGACTTTTTTCATAAAAATTTTCGACATGCTATAGTATGACTTTTTTCATAAAAATTTTCGAAAATATTCGTAAAAGAATGTCATAGTATAGAATGTCGAACATTTTAATGGAAAAAGGCATAGAATAGTCTGTCGATTAATTTGGTGGAAAAAAAAATCAGTTTAAATTTTCGTAAATTTTCAAGAAAAGTCATAGTATAGTATGTCTTTTTTCATGAAAATTTCGAAATTTTAAACTGAGTTTTTTTTCCACCAAATGAATCGACAGACTATACTATGCCTTTTTTCATGAACATTTTCGACATTCTATACTATGACATTTTTTTACGAATATTTTCGACATGCTATAGTATGACTTTTTTCATGAAAATTTTCGAAATTTTAAACTGAGTTTTTTTTCCACCAAATGAATGGACAGACTATACTATGCCTTTTTTCATGAACATTTTCGACATTCTATACTATGACATTTTTTTACGAATATTTTCGACATGCTATAGTATGACTTTTTTCATAAAAATTTTCGAAAATATTCGTAAAAAAATGTCATAGTATAGAATGTCGAAAATGTTCATGAAAAAAGGCATAGTATAGCCTGTCGATTAATTTGGTGGAAAAAAAACTCAGTTTAAATTTTCGTCAATTTTCATGAAAAGTCATAGTATAGTATGTCTTTTTTCATGAAAATTTCGAAATTTTAAACTGAGTTTTTTTTCCACCAAATGAATCGACAGACTATACTATGCCTTTTTTCATGAACATTTTCGACATTCTATACTATGACATTTTTTTACGAATATTTTCGACATACTATAGTATGACTTTTTTCATGAAAATTTTCGAAATTTTAAACTGAGTTTTTTTTCCACCAAATGAATCGACAGACTATACTATGCCTTTTTTCATGAAAATTTTTGACATTCTATACTATGACATTTTTTACGAATATTTTCGACATGCTAGAGTATGACTTTTTTCATAAAAATTTTCGAAAATATTCGTAAAAAAATGTCATAGTATAGAATGTCGAAAATTTTCATGAAAAAAGGCATAGTATAGCCTGTCGATTAATTTGGTGGAAAAAAAACTCAGTTTAAATTTTCGTAAATTTTCAAGAAAAGTCATAGTATAGTATGTCTTTTTTCATGAAAATTTCGAAATTTTAAACTGAGTTTTTTTTCCACCAAATGAATCTACAGGCTATACTATGCCTTTTTTCATGAACATTTTCGACATTCTATACGATGACATTTTTTTACGAATATTTTCGACATGCTATAGTATGACTTTTTTCATGAAAATTTTCGAAAATATTCGTAAAAAAATGTCATAGCATAGAATGTCGAAAATTTTCGTGAAAAAAGGCATAGTAGCCTGTCGATTAATTTGGTGGAAAAAAAACTGTTTAAATTTTCGTCAATTTTCATGAAAAGTCATAGTATAGTATGTCTTTTTTCATGAAAATTTCGAAATTTTAAACTGAGTTTTTTTTCCACCAAATGAATCGACAGACTATACTATGCCTTTTTTCATGAAAATTTTCGACATTCTATACTATGACATTTTTTTACGAATATTTTCGACATGCTATAGTATGACTTTTTTCATGAAAATTTTCGAAATTTTAAACTGAGTTTTTTTTCCACCAAATGAATCGACAGACTATACTATGCCTTTTTTCATGAAAATTTTCGACATTCTATACTATGACATTTTTTTACGAACATTTTCGACATACTATAGTATGACTTTTTTCATGAAAATTTTCGAAATTTTAAACTGAGTTTTTTTTCCACCAAATGAATCGACAGACTATACTATGCCTTTTTTCATGAAATTTTTCGACATTCTATACGATGACATTTTTTTACGAATATTTTCGACATGCTATAGTATGACTTTTTTCATAAAAACTTTCGAAAATATTCGTAAAAGAATGTCATAGTATAGAATGTCGAAAATTTTCGTGAAAAAAGGCATAGTAGCCTGTCGATTAATTTGGTGGAAAAAAAACTCTGTTTAAATTTTCGTAAATTTTCAAGAAAAGTCATAGTATAGTATGTCTTTTTTCATGAAAATTTCGAAATTTTAAACTGAGTTTTTTTTCCACCAAATGAATCGACAGACTATACTATGCCTTTTTTCATGAAAATTTTCGACATTCTATACGATGACATTTTTTTACGAATATTTTCGACATGCTATAGTATGACTTTTTTCATGAAAATTTTCGAAATTTTAAACTGAGTTTTTTTTCCACCAAATGAATCGACAGACTATACTATGCCTTTTTTCATGAAAATTTTCGACATTCTATACTATGACATTTTTTTACGAATATTTTCGACATACTATAGTATGACTTTTTTCATGAAAATTTTCGAAATTTTAAACTGAGTTTTTTTTCCACCAAATGAATCGACAGACTATACTATGCCTTTTTTCATGAAATTTTTCGACATTCTATACTATGACATTTTTTACGAATATTTTCGACATGCTATAGTATGACTTTTTTCATAAAAATTTTCGAAAATATTCGTAAAAAAATGTCATAGTATAGAATGTCGAAAATTTTAATGAAAAAAGGCATAGTATAGCCTGTCGATTAATTTGGTGGAAAAAAAACTCAGTTTAAATTTTCGTCAATTTTCATGAAAAGTCATAGTATAGTATGTCTTTTTTCATGAAAATTTCGAAATTTTAAACTGAGTTTTTTTTCCACCAAATGAATCGACAGACTATACTATGCCTTTTTTCATGAAAATTTTCGACATTCTATACTATGACATTTTTTTACGAATATTTTCGACATGCTATAGTATGACTTTTTTCATGAAAATTTTCGAAATTTTAAACTGAGTTTTTTTTCCACCAAATGAATCGACAGACTATACTATGCCTTTTTTCATGAAAATTTTCGACATTCTATACTATGACATTTTTTACGAATATTTTCGACATGCTATAGTATGACTTTTTTCATAAAAATTTTCGAAAATATTCGTAAAAAATGTCATAGTATAGAATGTCGAAAATTTTCATGAAAAAAGGCATAGTATAGCCTGTCGATTAATTTGGTGGAAAAAAAACTCA
Source organism: Sebastolobus alascanus (assembly GCA_916701645.2). Classification (NCBI taxonomy): domain Eukaryota; kingdom Metazoa; phylum Chordata; class Actinopteri; order Perciformes; family Sebastidae; genus Sebastolobus; species Sebastolobus alascanus. The sequence goes on from CAKAOJ020000195.1 coordinate 3,446,875, forward strand.
GTTTAAATTTTCGTCAATTTTCATGAAAAGTCATAGTATATTATGTCTTTTTTCATGAAAATTTCGAAATTTTAAACTGAGTTTTTTTTCCACCAAATGAATCGACAGACTATACTATGCCTTTTTTCATTAAAATTTCGACATTCTATACTATGACATTTTTTTACGAATATTTTCGACATGCTATAGTATGACTTTTTTCATAAAAATTTTCGAAAATATTCGTAAAAAAATGTCATAGTATAGAATGTCGAAAATTTTCATGAAAAAAGGCATAGTATAGCCTGTCGATTAATTTGGTGGAAAAAAAACTCAGTTTAAATTTTCGTAAATTTTCAAGAAAAGTCATAGTATAGTATGTCTTTTTTCATGAAAATTTCGAAATTTTAAACTGAGTTTTTTTTCCACCAAATGAATCGACAGACTATACTATGCCTTTTTTCATGAAAATTTCCGACATTCTATACTATGACATTTTTTTACGAATATTTTCGACATGCTATAGTATGACTTTTTTCATAAAAATTTTCGAAAATATTCGTAAAAGAATGTCATAGTATAGAATGTCGAACATTTTAATGGGAAAAGGCATAGAATAGTCTGTCGATTAATTTGGTGGAAAAAAAACTCAGTTTAAATTTTCGTCAATTTTCATGAAAAGTCATAGTATAGTATGTCTTTTTTCATGAAAATTTCGAAATTTTAAACTGAGTTTTTTTTCCACCAAATAAATCGACCAGACTATACTATGCCTTTTTTCATGAAAAATTTCGACATTCTATACTATGACATTTTTTACGAACATTTTCGACATGCTATAGTATGACTTTTTTCATAAAAATTTTCGAAAATATTCGTAAAAAAATGTCATAGTATAGAATGTCGAAAATTTTCATGAAAAAAGGCATAGTATAGCCTGTCGATTAATTTGGTGGAAAAAAAACTCAGTTTAAATTTTCGTAAATTTTCAAGAAAAGTCATAGTATAGTATGTCTTTTTTCATGAAAATTTCGAAATTTTAAACTGAGTTTTTTTTCCACCAAATGAATCGACAGACTATACTATGCCTTTTTTCATGAAAATTTTCGACATTCTATACTATGACATTTTTTTACGAATATTTTCGACATGCTATAGTATGACTTTTTTCATGAAAATTTTCGACATTCTATACTATGACATTTTTTTACGAATATTTTCGACATGCTATAGTATGACTTTTTTCATGAAAATTTTCGAAATTTTAAACTGAGTTTTTTTTCCACCAAATGAATCGACAGACTATACTATGCCTTTTTTCATGAAAATTTTCGAAAATATTCGTAAAAAAATGTCATAGTATAGAATGTCGAAAATTTTAATGTAAAAAGGCATAGAATAGTCTGTCGATTAATTTGGTGGAAAAAAAACTCAGTTTAAATTTTCGTCAATTTTCAAGAAAAGTCATAGTATAGTATGTCTTTTTTCATGAAAATATCGAAATTTTAAACTGAGTTTTTTTTCCACCAAATGAATCGACAGGCTATACTATGCCTTTTTTCATGAAAATTTTCGACATTCTATACTATGACATTTTTTTACGAATATTTTCGACATGCTATAGTATGACTTTTTTCATGAAAATTTTCGAAAATATTCGTAAAAAAATGTCATAGTATAGAATGTCGAAAATTTTAATGAAAAAAGGCATAGTATAGCCTGTCGATTAATTTGGTGGAAAAAAAACTCAGTTTAAATTTTCGTCAATTTTCATGAAAAGTCATAGTATAGTATGTCTTTTTTCATGAAAATTTCGAAATTTTAAACTGAGTTTTTTTTCCACCAAATGAATCGACAGACTATACTATGCCTTTTTTCATGAAAATTTCCGACATTCTATACTATGACATTTTTTTACGAATATTTTCGACATACTATAGTATGACTTTTTTCATGAAAATTTTCGAAAATATTCGTAAAAAAATGTCATAGCATAGAATGTCGAAAATTTTCGTGAAAAAAGGCATAGTATAGCCTGTCGATTAATTTGGTGGAAAAAAAACTCAGTTTAAATTTTCGTCAATTTTCATGAAAAGTCATAGTATAGTATGTCTTTTTTCATGAAAATTTCGAAATTTTAAACTGAGTTTTTTTTCCACCAAATGAATCGACAGACTATACTATGCCTTTTTTCATGAAAATTTTCGACATTCTATACTATGACATTTTTTTACGAATATTTTCGACATGCTATAGTATGACTTTTTTCATAAAATTTTCGAAATATTCGTAAAAATGTATAGTATAGAATGTCGAACAATTTAATCGGACAAGGCTAGTACTAGCCTGTCGATTAATTTGGTGGAAAAAAAAACTAGTTTAAATTTTTCGTCAATTTTCATGAAAAGTCATAGTATAGTATGACTTTTTTCATGAAAATTTTCGAAATTTTAAACTGAGTTTTTTTTCCACCAAATGAATCGACAGACTATACTATGCCTTTTTTCATGAAAATTTCGACATTCTATACTATGACATTTTTTACGAATATTTTCGACATGCTATAGTATGACTTTTTTCATGAAAATTTTCGAAATATTCGTAAAAAAATGTCATAGTATAGAATGTCGAAAAATGAATCGACAGACTATACTATGCCTTTTTTCATGAAATTTTTCGACATTCTATACTATGACATTTTTTTACGAATATTTTCGACATGCTATAGTATGACTTTTTTCATGAAAATTTTCGAAAATATTCGTAAAAAAATGTCATAGTATAGAATGTCGAAAATGTTCATGAAAAAAGGCATAGTATAGCCTGTCGATTAATTTGGTGGAAAAAAAACTCAGTTTAAATTTTCGTCAATTTTCATGAAAAGTCATAGTATAGTATGTCTTTTTTCATGAAAATTTCGAAATTTTAAACTGAGTTTTTTTTCCACCAAATGAATCGACAGGCTATACTATGCCTTTTTTCATGAAAATTTTCGACATTCTATACTATGACATTTTTTTACGAATATTTTCGACATACTATAGTATGACTTTTTTCATGAAAATTTTCGAAATTTTAAACTGAGTTTTTTTTCCACCAAATGAATCGACAGACTATACTATGCCTTTTTTCATGAAAATTTTTGACATTCTATACTATGACATTTTTTACGAATATTTTCGACATGCTATAGTATGACTTTTTTCATAAAAATTTTCGAAAATATTCGTAAAAAAATGTCATAGTATAGAATGTCGAAAATTTTCATGAAAAAAGGCATAGTATAGCCTGTCGATTAATTTGGTGGAAAAAAAACTCAGTTTAAATTTTCGTAAATTTTCAAGAAAAGTCATAGTATAGTATGTCTTTTTTCATGAAAATTTCGAAATTTTAAACTGAGTTTTTTTTCCACCAAATGAATCTACAGGCTATACTATGCCTTTTTTCATGAACATTTTCGACATTCTATACTATGACATTTTTTTACGAATATTTTCGACATGCTATAGTATGACTTTTTTCATGAAAATTTTCGAAAATATTCGTAAAAAAATGTCATAGCATAGAATGTCGAAAATTTTCGTGAAAAAAGGCATAGTAGCCTGTCGATTAATTTGGTGGAAAAAAAACTGTTTAAATTTTCGTCAATTTTCATGAAAAGTCATAGTATAGTATGTCTTTTTTCATGAAAATTTCGAAATTTTAAACTGAGTTTTTTTTCCACCAAATGAATAGACAGACTATACTATGCCTTTTTTCATGAAAATTTTCGACATTCTATACTATGACATTTTTTTACGAATATTTTCGACATGCTATAGTATGACTTTTTTCATGAAAATTTTCGAAAATATTCGTAAAAAAATGTCATAGTATAGAATGTCGAAAATGTTCATGAAAAAAGGCATAGTATAGCCTGTCGATTAATTTGGTGGAAAAAAAACTCAGTTTAAATTTTCGTCAATTTTCATGAAAAGTCATAGTATAGTATGTCTTTTTTCATGAAAATTTCGAAATTTTAAACTGAGTTTTTTTTCCACCAAATGAATCGACAGACTATACTATGCCTTTTTTCATGAAAATTTTCGACATTCTATACTATGACATTTTTTTACGAATATTTTCGACATACTATAGTATGACTTTTTTCATGAAAATTTTCGAAATTTTAAACTGAGTTTTTTTTCCACCAAATGAATCGACAGACTATACTATGCCTTTTTTCATGAAAATTTTCGACATTCTATACTATGACATTTTTTACGAACATTTTCGACATGCTATAGTATGACTTTTTTCATAAAAATTTTCGAAAATATTCGTAAAAAAATGTCATAGTATAGAATGTCGAAAATTTTCATGAAAAAAGGCATAGTATAGCCTGTCGATTAATTTGGTGGAAAAAAAACTCAGTTTAAATTTTCGTCAATTTTCATGAAAAGTCATAGTATAGTATGTCTTTTTTCATGAAAATTTCGAAATTTTAAACTGAGTTTTTTTTCCACCAAATGAATCGACAGACTATACTATGCCTTTTTTCATGAAATTTTTCGACATTCTATACTATGACATTTTTTACGAATATTTTCGACATGCTATAGTATGACTTTTTTCATAAAAATTTTCGAAAATATTCGTAAAAGAATGTCATAGTATAGAATGTCGAACATTTTAATGGAAAAAGGCATAGAATAGTCTGTCGATTAATTTGGTGGAAAAAAAACTCAGTTTAAATTTTCGTCAATTTTCATGAAAAGTCATAGTATAGTATGTCTTTTTTCATGAAAATTTCGAAATTTTAAACTGAGTTTTTTTTCCACCAAATGAATCGACCAGACTATACTATGCCTTTTTTCATGAAAAATTTCGACATTCTATACTATGACATTTTTTACGAATATTTTCGACATGCTATAGTATGACTTTTTTCATGAAAATTTTCGAAAATATTCGTAAAAAAATGTCATAGTATAGAATGTCGAAAATGTTCATGAAAAAAGGCATAGTATAGCCTGTCGATTAATTTGGTGGAAAAAAAACTCAGTTTAAATTTTAGTGAATTTTCATGAAAAGTCATAGTATAGTATGTCTTTTTTCATGAAAATTTCGAAATTTTAAACTGAGTTTTTTTTCCACCAAATGAATCGACAGACTATACTATGCCTTTTTTCATGAAAATTTTCGACATTCTATACTATGACATTTTTTACGAATATGACATGCTATAGTATGACTTTTTTCATAAAATTTTCGAACATACTATAGTATGACTTTTTTCATGAAAATTTTCGAAATTTTAAATTGAGTTTTTTTTTCCACCAAATGAATCGACAGACTATACTATGCCTTTTTTCATGAAAATTTTCGACATTCTATACTATGACATTTTTTTACGAATATTTTCGACATGCTATAGTATGACTTTTTTCATAAAAATTTTCGAAAATATTCGTAAAAAAATGTCATAGTATAGAATGTCGAAAATGTTCATGAAAAAAGGCATAGTATAGTCTGTCGATTAATTTGGTGGAAAAAAAACTCAGTTTAAAATTTCGTCAATTTTCATGAAAAAGTCATACTATAGCATGTCTTTTTCATGAAAATTTACGAAATTTTAAACTGAGTTTTTTTTCCACCAAATGAATCGACAGACTATACTATGCCTTTTTTCATGAAAATTTTCGACATTCTATACTATGACATTTTTTACGAATATTTTCGACATGCTATAGTATGACTGTTTTCATAAAAATTTTCGAAAATATTCGTAAAAAAATGTCATAGTATAGAATGTCGAAAATTTTCATGAAAAAAGGCATAGTATAGTCTGTCGATTAATTTGGTGGAAAAAAAAACTCAGTTTAAATTTTCGTCAATTTTCAAGAAAAGTCATAGTATAGTATGTCTTTTTTCATGAAAATTTCGAAAATTTAAACTGAGTTTTTTTTCCACCAAATGAATCGACAGACTATACTATGCCTTTTTTCATGAAAATTTTCGACATTCTATACTATGACATTTTTTTACGAATATTTTCGACATGCTATAGTATGACTTTTTTCATGAAAATTTTCAAAATTTTAAACTGAGTTTTTTTTCCACCAAATGAATCGACAGACTATACTATGACTTTTTTCATAAAAATTTTCGAAAATATTCGTAAAAAAATGTCATAGTATAGAATGTCGAAAATGTTCATGAAAAAAGGCATAGTATAGTCTGTCGATTCATTTGGTGGAAAAAAAACTCAGTTTAAAATTTCGAAATTTTCATGAAAAAAGACATACTATACTATGACTTTTCATGAAAATTGACGAAAATTTAAACTGAGTTTTTTTTCCACCAAATTAATCGACAGACTATACTATGCCTGTTTTCATGAAAATTTTCGACATTCTATACTATGACATTTTTTTACGAATATTTTCAAAAATGTTCATGAAAAAAGTAATGTAAAAAATATTCGTAAAAAAATGTCAAAGTATAGAATGTCGAAAATTTTCATGAAAATCATCATAGTATAGTATGTAGATTAATTTTGAGGAAAAAAAACTCATGTTGTATGTCGCTTTTTTTTGCAAAGAAAAGTCATACCATAGTATGTTGAATTTTTTTGTGAAAAAAAGTCAAACTATAGTATGTCGACTTTTTTTGCGAAAGAAAGTCACAGTATAGTATGTCGAAAAATGTTGTGAAAAAAAGTCAAAGTATAGTATAGTATGTCGAAAAATTAACTTAATCAATTGACTTTTAAAAAAAAAAAAAATTTCGACACTATACTGACTATTTTTCAACACACTACACTGACTTTTCTTTACAAAAATTTTGTAAAAAAAGTCATAGTATAGCATGTCGAAAAATTTTGTGAAAAAAAGTCAGTATAGTATGTCGAAACATTTTGTGAAAAAAGTCATAGTATAGTATAGCATGTCGAAAATTAGTATAGTATGTCGAAAAATGTACTTACTATGATATGACTTTTTTTTTTTTACAAAATGTTTCGACATGCTATACTATGACTTTTATTTCGACATACTGTACTATGACTTTGTTGACAAATATTTTCGACTTACAATACTGACTTTTTTTCGACACACTATACTATGACTTTTTTTGACATAGCTGTCGAACATTTTTGTAAAAAAAAGGCATAGTACAGTATGTCGAAAAAAAGTCAGTATAGTATGTCGAAAAATTTTGTAAAAAAAAGTCATAGTATAGTATTTCGAAAATGTTTGTAAAAAAAAGTCATAGTATAGTATTTCGAAATATCTTGTTAAAAAGTTATAGTAACTTTTTTGACAATTTTTCCACATACTATTCTATGACTTTTTTTCACAAAATTTTTCGACATACAATACTATGACTTCTTTACAACATTTTTCGACATACTATACTGTGATTTTTTTACTTAATTTTTCGACACACTATACTATGACTTTTTTCGCAAAATGTTTCGACATACTATACTATGACATTTTTTCGACATACTATACTATGACTTTTTTTTACAAAATTTTTCAACATGCTATACTATGACTTTGTTTCGACATAGTATGTCGAACATTTCTGTAAAAGAAAGTAATAGTATAGCATGTCGAAAAAATGTCATAGGAAAGCACGTCGAAAAATTTTGTGAAAAAAAGTCAATATAGTATGTCGAAAAAAAGTCAGTATAGTATGTCGAAAAAAAGTCATAGTATAGTATGTCGAAAAAAAGTCAGAATAGTATGTCGAAAAATGTTGTGAAAAAAAGTCAAAGTATAGTATAGTATGTCGAAAAATTGACTTAATATAATATGACTTTTTTTTTTAACAAAATTTTTCGGCATACTATACTATGACTTTTTTTCGACATACTACACTGACTTTTCTTTACAAAACTTTTGTAAAAAAAGTCATAGTATGGTATGTCAAAAAATGTTGTAAAAAAGTCAGTATAGGATGTCGAAAAATGTTGTATCCTATACTGACTTTTTTTTACAACATTTTTCGATATACTATACTGTGATTTTTTTTATAACTTTTTCGACACACTATACTATGACTTTTTTTACAAGATTTTTCGAAAAAGTCATAGTATAGTATGTCGAAAAATTTTGTGAAAAAAGTCAGTATAGTATGTCGAAACATTTGTAAAAAAAAGTCATAGTATAGTATTTCGAAAATGTTTGTAAAAAAAAGTCATAGTATAGTATTTCGAAAAATCTTGTTAAAAAAGTTATAGTGACTTTTTTGACAATTTTTCCACATACTATTCTATGACTTTTTGTTACAACATTTTTCGACATACTATACTATAACTTTTTTTCACAAAATGTTTCGACATACTATACTATGACTTTTTGTTACAACATTTTTCGAAATACTATACTATAACTTTTTTTCACAAAATGTTTCGATATACTATACTATGACTTTGTTGCGACATAGTATGTCGAACATTTTTGTAAAAAAAAGTAATAGTATAGTATGTCGAAAAAATGTCATAGGAAAGCACGTCGAAAAATTTTGTGAAAAAAGTCATAGTATAGCTTGTCGAAAAATTTACTTAATATAATATGATTTTTTAAAAAAACAAATTTCGACATACTATACTGACTATTTTTCGACATACTACACTGACTTTTCTTTACAAAAATTTTCGAAAAAAAGTCATAGTATAGTATGTCGAAAAATGTTGTAAAAAAAAGTCATAATATAGAATGTCGAAAATTTTGTGGAAAAAGTCATAGTATAGTATGTCGAAAATTTTGTGAAAAAAAAGTCGTAGTATAGTATGTCGAAGATTTTGTGAAAAAAGTCATAGTATAGTACGTCGAAAAATGTTGTGAAAAAAAGTCAAAGTATAGTATAGTATGTCGAAAAATTGACTTAATATAATATGACTTTTTCAAAAAAAAAAAATTTCGACATACTATACTGACTATTTTTCAACATACTACACTGACTTTTCTTTACAAAAATTGTGTAAAAAAAAGTCATAGTATAGTATGTCGAAAAATTTTGTGAAAAAAAGTCAGTATAGTATGTCGAAAAATTTTGTAAAAAAAAGTCATAGTATAGTATGTCGAAAAAAAGTCATAGTATAGCATGTCGAAAAATTTACAAAAATTTTCGACATACTATATCAAAAAAAAGTCATAGTATAGTAAGTCAATTTTTCGACATACTATACTATGACTTTTTTGACAAATATTTTCGACTTACAATACTGACTTTTTTTCGACACACTATACTATGACTTTTTTTTGACATAGCTGTCGAACATTTTTGTAAAAAAAAGGCATAGTACAGTATGTCGAAAAAAAGTCAGTATAGTATGTCGAAAAATTTTGTAAAAAAAAGTCATAGTATAGTATTTCGAAAATGTTTGTAAAAAAAAGTCATAGTATAGTATTTCGAAATATCTTGTTAAAAAGTTATAGTAACTTTTTTGACAATTTTTACACATACTATTCTATGACTTTTTTTCACAAAATTTTTCGACATACAATACTATGACTTCTTTACATTTTTCGACATACTATACTGTGATTTTTTTACAAAATTTTTCGACACACTATACTATGACTTTTTCACAAAATTTTTCGAGATACTATTCTATGACTTTTTTTCACAAAATTTTTCGATATACTATACAGTGACTTTTTGTTACAAAAAATGTTTACATACTATACTATGACTTTTTTTCACAAAATGTTTCGACATACTATACTATGACTTTTTGTTACAACATTTTTCGAAATACTATACTATAACTTTTTTTCACAAAATGTTTCGACATACTATACTATGACTTTTTAAAAAAAAAATTCAACATGCTATACTATGACTTTGTTTCGACATAGTATGTCGAACATTTTTGTAAAAAAAAGTAATAGTATAGTATGTCGAAAAATGTTGTGAAAAAAAGTCAAAGTATAGTATAGTATGTCGAAAAATTGACTTAATATAATATGACCTTTTTTTTAAACAATTTTTCGACATACTATACTATGACTTTTTTTCGAAATACTACACTGACTTTTCTTTACAAAAATGTTGTAAAAAATAGTCATAGTATAGTATGTCGAAAAAAAGTCAGTATAGGATGTCGAAAAATTTTGTATCCTATACTGACTTTTTTTTTACAACATTTTTCGACATACTATACTGTGATTTTTTACTAAGTTTTTCGACACACTATACTATGACTTTTTTCACAAAATGTTTCTACATACTATACTATTACTTTTTTTTTTTCAAAATATTTCGACATACTATACAGTGATTTTTTTTACTTAATTTTTCTACATACTATACTATGACTTTTTTTTCACAAAATGTTTCTACATACTATACAATGACTTTTTTTCACAAAATGTTTCGACATACTATACTATGACTTTTTTTCGACATACTATACCATTACTTTTTTTTACCAAATTTTTCAACATCCTATACTATGACTTATTTTAAATAATTTTTTTTGACATGATATACTGAGTTTTCTCATCACACTATATTATAACTTTTTAATGACTTTTTACAACATGCTCTACTGTAACTTTTTATGACATACTACACTATGAATTTTTTCACAACATTCTTTGACATACTATGACTTTCTATAGTACAATACAGTATGATTCTTTTTATCATTTTTATTTTTGTTTCAGCTCTAGTGGTAGATACATAGTTCAAGCCATTCCTTCAGATAAATTTATCCTTGCTGTGATTTGGGGTTTTTTCCACTGACCTTTTTCTCCTGTGCCACAGGATCACTGCATCTCCACTTGCCTCCCAGCCAGATCGCCTGCATTTGCTGCACGCTCCTTATGTCTTCCTCGCTACAATCCCTCTTCCTCCACCATCAGCATCCTGTAGAAAATTTTATATCTCTTATTTTTTGTATTCTATTTATATGTCTACCATTTCTTTTTAACAGTATGCTCTGTGTGGAGAGAAACTATTTTACATTGTTTAACAGATCCCTGTGAGAAATCACACCTTATCTAATCAAATCAACCTTTTGCTGTTGCTAACCAGTTGTATTGAGCCTATGTACATCCACTCAGACAGACTTGTGAATTGGCCCAGCTCACACCTTGTTTATCCTGTTATGTCCTGTAATCTCTGGTCACAGAGAATTCTACAGCTTTGTTGTGAACTTCTGTCTCCACTGTGCAGGGAATAAAACTCATCTGAACCAGCAACAGAATTGGACCTGAGAGATTTTTTTTCCTCCAACAATCCCACTGGCAATACCTCCAGGACATCATTCCCCCATCTCCACTATCCAAAATGATTTTAATAAATCCTATTCTCTTCTAAACCTCACTCCTTGTGTTCTATGTCTGCGTTTGGGTCATCATTTCACTGGTCACAACTATACAAATGACATTTTTATTGACACACTATACTATGACTTTTTCTCATGAGGACTTTATTTCAACATGATATACTTTGAATTTTTAATGACTTTTTTTTTTTAATGAAATTTTAAGGCATACTATACTATGACATTTTTTCGACATATCATGACTTTTTATCGGCACTTTATATTACTATGACATTTTTATGATTTTTTTAAGACATACATTTATTTTTTTATGGCATACTAAACTATGATTTTTTTATGAATTTTTTCATGACATACTATATTATTATTTTATTTTATGGCATACTATGACATTTGTGACTTTTTATGACTTTTTTCATGACAGTTTTTATGACATACCATATTATAATTTTCTATGATATACTATACGATGACATTTTTATGACTTTTTTTTAATCTCATATTATACTATGACATTTTTTATGACATACTATATTATCTATTTTATGCCATACTATACTATGACATTTTTATGACTTCTTTATGACATGCTATACTATAATATTTTTAATTTTTAATTTTTAATGACATACTATAGTATTCATTTTATTTAGGGCATCCTAGAGTATGACATTTTTATAACATACTATATTATTTTTTATGGAATGCTATACTTTGACATTTTTTATGGCACACTTCACGATTATTTTTTTTATGACATACTATACTATGAGTTTTTAATGACATACTATACCATACCATGACCTTTTTTTATGAATTGTTTTTATGACTTCACTCATGACATATTAAATTTGTTATGACATACCAAAGTTTTTATGTCATACTATAATATGACTTTTTTATGACATTGCTATGGCATACAATACTATGACATTTTTTTTAATGACAGGCTACTATTTTTTTTTTATGGCATACTGTATAATTACTTTTTTTATGGCCTATCATACTATGATCATTTTTATGACATTTTATGGCATACTATACTATGATTTTTTTTATGACTTTTTATGACATTCTATACTATGAAATGTTTTTATTACATACTATACTATGACTTTTTATGACATACTATACTGATATTTTTAAAGACTTTCTTTATGACATACTAAACTATGGCATTCCATTCCATACTATGACTTTTTAAATGACATTTTTATGGCATACTATGCTATGACCAACCAACAAAGAAGACGTAAATGGGCTGAAATTTTATCTTCAGGCATTCTGAAGTTCTGAACATCAGAGATAATGATATTCTCAGGAAGTGTAAATCACACTGAATGATGTCTGAATGTCCATGTCTATAACAGACCATATCCTATAATTTGAATGAAAGTTCATAACATCGCTAAAGAGGCCACTGAATTTAAAATATTTTGTACGGTTTTAATATTCAACATCATTAAACATAACGCAGCTGATAATGAGAAAAAATAACCTACCTCAGAGCTTCAGCACAGAGAAGATGTTCTCTCAGGTCTGTATAACGTTCCTCTTCTTCCCAGATGTCATCCATTGAGGCCGCTTATCTACAACTGTGTGTGACAAATAAAAGCACCTGTCTTAACATGCAACACAACGGACAGTAAAAGTAAAAATCATACAACAATAATACAATTTTACAGAATTTATAGTTATATTATAGTTAGCATTGACACTGGAAAGTGTATTATAGACTAATGTAAACTAGATTTGGACAAACGTGAAGACTCTCATAGTTCCCACGGACCGTGTAAACACCAGTCCACCTTCAACCGTCTATACAATGAAACAAACTAAATTCAAATAAATTAAAGTCATCAGAATGAGTTGCATTAATTTGAAGTTGAACAATGTTGCACACATTCAAACAAACCTTGGGGTATATAAAAAAAAAAGTGGAAATTTGCACTGATAAATTATCTTCCATTTCATTGATTTTCCATTTATTTAGTTGTTAATTAATTAATTAATTAATTAATTAATTAATTAATTAATTAATTATTTTAATACATTAAGCTTGTTTGAAACTGTGTTTTTAGGAAACACTAAATTACCGATTTCTGTGACATTGTGATCCGGCATCTGCCTACAACTCTAACAGCGTGTCTCATAATTTCCTTGACTGTCTATTTAGTCCCACCACAGTTTCATAATGAACCAAAAATATTTTTACACTTCAACGGGTGGGCCGGCCCTCGCCAAGCGCATTGCCGGTGTTGCCCGACCACCGTGCAACACCGGTAACACCGACTACCGCTGCAAGCCTAATACTCAGGACACCCAGATGAAAAGGCGCCACACAAGGAGGGATTCATGCTCTCCAAAGAAGCACAGAGGGCCCTCATTAGTTGGGAGCCCATCAACTCCAGGAGCATCACCGCAATATTCAAAACCACCCAAAACAGAATCAACCTTCAAGTCATAAAGTGTTATGCACCCACCAACAACACTGATCACTTCTACAATCAGCTACAACAGATACTCAAGGCCAGGAAAGACAAAGACATCTGACCTCAGACGCTGGGTCAGACTACCACCTACTGACAGCAAAAATACAATTTAAGCTGAAGCGATGTAACAACTCCAGAGGAAGCAGAGACAAATTTAATATCCAGCTGTTCCAGGACATAGGAACAACTGAAATGTACCAGACCACCTTACAGAACAGGTTCCAAGCCCTGCAAAAAGGTGACCAAAAACCAGTGGAAGAACACTGGAATAGCCTGAAAAGCATATGGAGGGAGACATGTAGACTTGTAAAAAAAGATGGTGACATCCAAAAACCAAGATGGCGACAGCCAAAATGCCAAACTCAAGGCTTCAAAACCGCAGTCCACAAACCAATGGGTGACGACACAGTGACTACATCTACTGCATGAGTGGACTTCTGCCAGACCAGCATAATGTCAGTTAAAAGTTAACTTTAACCCGGTTCTATGCGGAAAAATAAATGTTCCACATTTAAGATATTAGGGTCGTTTGAGATGAACTGCACAAAATACAAAATATAATACAAGAGGAAGAAAGACAAGAGTCAAACAGGGTTTGTTACAGTTAAAAGCCTGGACCACTAGGAGGATGACCCCCCATATCACATTCCTTACTATACACTGTTTAACATTCATATAGAAAAACGGTGTATTACACTTTCTTAGCACATTACATGATGCAGGTCTTTATATTGTTTTCTAACAAAGTATACATTAGAAATACAAATACTATATTATGAACAAATAAATGTCTTATCAATTCCTCTCAAGAATATAATCAGTCTTATACAGAGTATTTTTTAGGGATTATATTGTACACATACAGGAAAAGAAGCACAATAGTTTCCTTTTTCAATGCCAGAACTTACTGTCACTGTTATATAGTGTCTTAAACTCTACAATCTGACACTAACTGTGAGTATACTGTGTTTATTATCAGCTGTTACCCTCCTGAACATCATTATCTGTTTCTTTCCTCCTCATGAGCCTGTACACTTGTCCACCTGTGGAAGGGGGCTCATCCACAGGTGCTGTTGATTTCCTCTGACAATAATAGTGGAAAAATATATAACAAAAGCGATATAAAACGCCATGTTTCTTCTCACATTAATCTTTAATTTTCACCTCGCATCATTAGAGGGAATTTGACCGCTGGGTCGTTTGTTTATTCGCCTCAAACAGCCAAAGATGTTAGCATACCGATAAATCCCACCCCCAAACACCCTCTCCCTCACTATGTGCAATAAAAAAGTGCAATACTTCAATGCATACTTCTGTGCAATATATAAAAAAAAAGCCTGTGCAATACTTGTATATATTACCATACACCAAGCTTTCCCTTTATTCTTATACTGTATATTATTGTAAATACACTATTATTTTTATTTTCACTTTATTTTATTATGTTATTCTTTGCTACTTAACCTACTGTTTCTTTTCTTAATGGAGCTTCCCAGCAAAAAGCATTTCACACGATTGTACCTGTATAACCGGCGTGACAATAAACATCTTGAATCTTGAATCATACATTAGTTGAAAAGCTAGCTAGCAGCTGATGCTGTAACATGTTTGTGTTCGTGAAACCATTCAGCCTTACTGACCTCATATTTCACCAGAAACTCCTTCTGTCCTCTCTCCTTTCACATGTCGTCCTCCGCACGTCTTTATGAAGCATCTCTTCCTGCAGTTAGTTCGTATATTATTCGTAAAGTTACAGTAACAATTCTGCCGAGCAGCTGGCGCGGCTGAAATGTTTGAATTTGTTTGAATGACGACAGGACAGAGGCGAAGCCCCGCCCCTTCCGATGGACTATCATGTGACTGGGCCGAGGAAGCCCCGCCTCTCCCGGTGGAACACCGCGGGACTCCTCCTACAGATTTAACTCGATTGACTTCAAATTTGGTCAGTACAATCTAAAGACCTTTTGTGATGAAAAGTCGTTAGAAGTTTGAGTTTTTCATGAAATAACGTTGATGTGGCGTGGTGGAGAATTTACATGATTCGCCGTCAAACTGTTGTAACTCGACTATTCTTGGTCAAATCTGACCCAAAGTTGAACTACTTCATAGCAGTTCAGGTCTGAGGACATCTACACAACAATATTTTATAAAAAAATAATAATAATAATAAAAAATAAAATACATCTTCATAAAGAAAAGTAATACAATTTCATAATAAATTGTAATGGTCAATAAGAAATTGATCAAACACATAATTAGTTTTTAATAAGGTAGTCCTATGCAAGCATGTACAAGCATGTGGGTGTGTCTTGGAGGGAGAACAAAGTTCCCCATCCACTTCCCCCAGACTCACAAAAACTACATACACACATATCCACTCTGTAGAAAACAACTTGAATATGTTTAAAGCTCCAAACTAACCATTCAACAGCTCACTTTAGAGTGAGCATTTTTAGGTTTTATAACATGGGGAATAGAGAGAAGAGAATGAAAAACTTTTAACTTAAAATAATCAGTAAAACATTTTTAAAAGGAGAGTTTTCATTGTCCAATATGTAGCAGTGACTGCTGCAGAAATGTGTTGCCTCAGGGAAGACAAAACTAATGCAGACTGAAAGGAGGCTAGGGAGCGGCTCCTGACTAGCATACCTCAAACCACCAGCTCCTGTCCCAACATGCCTCTTCACAGTGTAGTCATCAGAGTTAATCAGAAAACCAGATTCAAAATAATTTATACACACCTATGTTTGGCACATTAACTCACACTGTGTGATTCTCTATATGGAAGAATTAAGAATTTAAACCTCCTACACAACCCCATCCCACCAGCACACGCATACACACAACGTATTATCTACTGTTTTATCTACTGTATGAACAAACAGTTGTGCCACCTCCAACAAACACTGTGCAGTGATTCTGCAGCAGAGAGCGCCACCATCTGGTAATCCCAGAGTCTGCTGCTCAAACAACAGCTGGCTGCACTCAGTTAAAGTATTGTGTGAAATGCTGAACGTCTGGCAATAAAGTTCAAGTTTATGTTGAACTTGTTTATCCTAAAAGGAAAAACCACAAAGACAATACAAAAAATAATACAAGAGGGAGAAAGACAAGGGTCAAACAGGGTTTGTTGCAGTTACACGGTCAGCATCTTAATAGCCTGGACCACCAGATGATGACCCTCCATATCACACTGTTTAAAATTCATATAGAAAAACTGTGTATTACACTTTCTTAGCACATTACATGATGCAGGGCTTCGTTTTTATAAGTATACATTAGAAATACAGATATTATTGAGAACATATGAGTGTATTATTGATACCTCTAAAGAATATAATCAGTCTTTTACAGAGTAATTTTTAGGGATTATTTTGTACACATAAAGGAAAAGAAGCAAAACATCCCAACAGTGTTTTACTCTGTGTTTCCCATATTGTGTTGACAAGAAGATGCAAGAGATTAACAATAAATCACTGCTGTTAAATCTGAGGTAAAAGGCAAAACAAAATGCTCGTAGGTTGTACAAAGCAAAGAGATGACTTATGTATTTAAAATCACAGAGTGTTCACTGCCCTCTAGTGGTGACAGCAAGGAACTGACATATTAAATTCATCAAGTTAGCATCTCATTGTTAACCATGATGTTAACATACTTACACTTCTGGGAAATGTCCACTTTCTTAGCACATTACATGATGCAGGACTTTATATTGTTTTATAACAAAGTATACATTAGAAATACACAGTGGTGGAAGGTAACTAAGTACACTTACTCAAGTACTGCATTTAAGTACATTTTTGAGGTACTTTACTTGAGAATTTTCATTTTCTGCTATTATACTTCTGCTCCACTACATTTAAGGGGCAAATACTGTACTTTTTACTCCACTACATTTATTTGAGAAATTGAATTACTTTCCAGATTCAGATTAATAAAACAAAAAATAATCAACAAATAAATTATGATATATTACTGCATTTTAAAGATTTCTTTATTGATCTCCAGGGAAATTCACAAGCTACCCAGTAATATATAAAGTATACTGTATATTAAATGTACATAAATAAATAAAAATTAGCCTCACATTTACCAGCTGCAACATTAAAGTGATATACACATTAATGCATCAATAATTATAAATATAATATAATATAATGTAATATTTCAAATAATATAGTTATTCTGTATAATGAGTACTTTTACTTTAGGTACATTAAGTATATTTTGATGTGATGAGGAGTATTTTCACACTATAGTATTGCTACTTTTACCTAGGTAAAATATCTAAGTACTTCTTCCACCACTGGAAATACAGATACTATTATTAACATATAAATGTCTTATTGATCCCTCTAAAGAATATAAGCCATAATATTAATAGATAATATAATATTAATATTATGTGAAGATGTCATTTAATCTAGGCTTGAAGTTGGCAGTGCCATAACTGATTCATCATGTTGTTATGAATTCCTGTTGTTGTGGTGCCCTCATGCAGTAGTCTAGGGTTTAAGATGTTGACCATGAACTGCATCATAGAAAAGCTTAAAATTCCATAAAAATACTTTAAAATATTGCACAGTTAAGACTTTTTCTGACTTTTCTAAATGCACTTCAGTGGGATTTCGGCATCTGCAGCTGCTCCCATTGACATATTCACTTTTTCACATGAATGAATGTTCAGTTTCACTTCCTGATAAGTCACAGAAAAAGAAAGCATGAATGAATGAATCATCAAGATCCTTCTTCCACTGAAGTACAGACAGTGTTGCAGCAGGAGGTCTTTTCAAGTCCAACTTCCTGAATTGGGGAGTAAAATACAAGAAGAGAAAGTGCACCGAAAGTTCAGGTGCTGTGGTTGTGATGTGATGATGGGAAGAGGATCATTTCTTTTTTCCCCTCTTACTTCCAGGAACTAATCTGGGCTCAAATAACTGTCAGTGACACTGCTTTGTCATTTTGATGTACTCTTCCAGTTAAGGATGACTCATGGGACAGATTAATAAAAGTTATCCATACAGAGCAAAACCTGGATTAACTGAAAAGCCTTGAAGGAATGATCACACTGTTTGAAATTACAAGCGTCAACGTTTAGATATGATTCAAAGTGCAACGTTACACAATGTTATGTCTTCAGCCTTTATATACTCCATCCATTCTATGATTGTTTAACATAAATTTCAGAAAATTACGATGAGAGAATAAAGTATCTGCTATAAACTTCAGGCCAAAATCCTAAATAAGCATTGTGAAAATATTCTGAAGCATAAGCAAATGTGTGAAGAGTGATGTCGTGTGGCCACTAGAGGGCAACAGAGGACAAGTTTTGGATCAATTCCCCAACACCTGACATGAAACTCACTAAATAAAACAAGAATAACAATAAAATATATAGTTAATGTAATGTCTACATTGAGACATACAAACGATTATCAACACCATCAGGTACTACTATTAGACAAGAATTACTGAAAATGACGTATGGATAATGACATTATGAGCTTTATTCTGATATGTTACTATAATATACAGTAATGGTTAGACTCTATATATAACATCAATACACCTCTTTTACAACCATTTTTACCTTACATACAGTAAATCAACAAAGGAAATCAAGAGATAAGAAATTCATTAAACAATGCAATATAACAACCGAATATTTTCAAATAATCCACAAACACAGTAGCCTATAATTAACAGAATTAAAATATATAAAAATAACTGGATACTACTAAATTGATAATGATATCAAAAGAAACAAAGAAGGACAAACAGAGGAACGCACATCTAGTGACACTACAACCACCATGGATTTATAATGTAATTAACATAATTAGCAAAGAAACACACACATATACATACAGTATACTGTACAGTATATGCAGTATATATACAATATATGTATATATTTTAGTGTTATTTTTCTTATCTATTACCCCCCTACTTTGTTAACCATTTGACTTGTTTTTCTTGACACTGTTTACACTTCTATATGGATCTGACACTTGCTCTACTTAACATCACTATCTTTAAAAGTGGCCTAAAAACAATAAGCTATTCTGTTGTTGCTCTGTTGCCGGTCAGAGTGAAGAAGAGAGTCAGAGCAGCTTAAAAATAAACGTCTGGGATTCTTGGAGTAGTCTCGGCTACGGCTGTAGGTCAAAGGAGTTGGAAGTATGCAAACAATAAACCGCAGCGACCTACAACATGGACTCAGATTTGACCTTTGCTCTTCTGCGCACATTATCCTCCGACAGCTCTAAGAACAATACCCAAATCCCCGAAGTTACTATATGCACAGCTGCTCCATGCAGAAAACACTGAAGGCATGTTTGCATAGTAATCCGCAACACCAACAATCCTATTATGGATTTTTATCAATTTCAGCGAATGATCCATGAATTATGAGGATATGCTGCAATAAAACCCATTCAGAATGACATTTTTATGAGCTTTGTAAAACAACTGGACGTTGTTCAGACTGATGAAGTGCATCCACGGAGCAGCACTTACAGTAACTGGAGGGCTCCCCCCCTCTTTAGCCCAGTATTGGATCTGGATCTGGACCAAACTCTTACTCAAACTGCTGTAATCAGCAGAGTGCAGCCGCCAGACATCACAGAAAAATCAATGAGCGGGTACAAAATCAAACAGAAAACTAAACTGCTGCTGTTTAAAAAAACGTTTTTGTCTTCCAGTATCGTCTTTGGCCTCTTGAATATTACAAAACCGCCATGAAAATACAGAGTGAGGTGAAGAACTTGTCTTAAAATAGTGTCAGCTACTGTCAACACTACGGCAGCTTCATCTCACACTGCAGGAGACAAACCTGAATGATCAGAGATTAGATTAGATTGAGACTTTTATGAATATACATAGAGTGAAATAGCTGTTACCAAAGAGAGAATAGCAATGAAGTATCCACGGGTGCTCCTTAAAATAATTACATAACAGTCTTAGAAAAGGATATAATGACTTCTTGAAGATTTGTGAGCATCAACTGGATTATGTTGATGCTGACGGTGGAAGAAATGTCCCTTTAACGTAATCACTACTGCCTAACTTTCTCCAGATTATAATGTAGATATTAAAACAATAGGTGAAGTTCCTTGTTGTTTTCTCGTGTCATTGTTGCCCTCTAACATTCTATCTTTGTCTGTATAGTTGACAGATAAGGATCAGAGGTATAATACCACTGCACTTATTCTCTGAAAGTGACCCAGCGATCTTAATATATACAACATATATGTTAATACTCTGCCTTTTAGGGTTTAACGTTGTTGCATGGAAAGTCTGCTGTAAATGTAGGGATTAGTTGAGGCTCTAATAGAAACACTGGAAACTCATCTCCTTTAATGCCTTTAATGTATGAACCGTCATTTAAATACATGTTTTGATCTGTTATGATTTAGCCTTATTATTAGCAGTGGTTGTAGGTACCTTAGTGCATTCACTCAAGTACTATACTTATCCACCTTATGCTTCTAGTCCACTTCATTTCAGTACTCCACTACATGTATTTGACAGCTCTAATTCCGATAATATTATATATAACAATATAACAATCACACGGGCCATTTGTCTGCATGAGAAATACTTATCTTAAAGGTACAGTGTGTAGGATTTGGCGGCATCTAGTGGTCTGGTTGCAGATTGCAACCAACTGAGTACCCCTCCGCTCTCTCCTCCCTTTCCAACACTGCGGTAACGTGAGCCGCCGAGTGCAAAACCGTGGTAACGCCGTTCGCCTCGCTCATCCATACCATAATAACACTACTTAAGGAGCAACCCAAGTCAGACGGCGGCTGGCAGTACCACGTTTTTTCACTCTGCGGCTCACGTTACCGCAGTTTCACAAGCGCGTCGGAGAACTACGGTGGTCTTTAGGTAACGTAAAAACGTGGCTCTCTCTAGAGTC
This sequence comes from Sebastolobus alascanus, assembly GCA_916701645.2. NCBI lineage: Eukaryota > Metazoa > Chordata > Actinopteri > Perciformes > Sebastidae > Sebastolobus > Sebastolobus alascanus. Next base: position 3,468,554 of record CAKAOJ020000195.1, read on the forward strand.
AGTGTTTGGTTTGTCTACTGTAGAAACATGGCGGACTCCGTGAAGAGGACCCGCTCCCTATGTAGATATGAAGGGCTCATTCTAAGCTAATGAAAACACAACAATTCTTAGTTTCAGATAATACACTAATGAAAACATAGGTATGAATATTACATTTTTTTTTTTGCTAATAGATCCCACATGAGCACATTTTTCTGATAATACTTCTGTCCTTTTACGACTTTTTTAGAGATTTTGAATGCAGGACTTTTACTCTTACTGAAGTAAAATATCTGAATACTTCTTCCACCGCTGCTTATTAGAGCAAAGGTGTTTGTGTGGCCAACCAGCAGAGGTCCCCTCTCACCTGATTTTAAACACATAACATCCTGAGCCTCAGTCTGGGCAGAGATCCTCCAGCGGAAGCTACACAGTACCTCCCCGATCAAAATGATCTATTGATCCGCTCTGCACTCTGGAGCTGGGACACCACAGAAGACCTGCCTGTGTGTGGGACCATCATATCTTATCATGTGTGTTTTATAGTTTTATATGATGTAATGTGGAGCACAGTTTGTGGCCACCGATTGGCTTTATTGGGGCGGCAGTAGCTCAGTCCATGGGGGCTTGGCTTGCGATCTCAGGTTCAAGTCCCCGTATGGACCAAGCACGGAGCGTGAACTGGTAGCTGGAGAGGTGCCGGTTTGCTGCTGATGTGCCCTTGAGCAAGGCACCCTGCTCGTCCTGTCCATGGTCCCCTCAATCTGACATTAAACCTGCAGTAGGCAGAATGTTTTTGGCATCCTTGGGCAAAAATTCCATAATAACCTTTCAGCATATTGTAATTCAAGTGTTCTGAGAGAAAACTAGACTTCTGCACCTCCTAATGGCTCTGTTTTCAGGCTTTAAAAAATCTAACCCGTGAGCATCTAGAGCGTTCCTATTGGCTTTGCTCTGGCTGGTGGGCGGAGCTTTGTATTTCCTCAACTTATCTCAACATGGCTGCCCGGTCACAAACTTTCTAATTTTACAGCTAAACAGTACACTACAAGATGTTTCTGAAAACATTTGAGGAGAGAAATAGGCATTACAGTAACAGAATATTGATTCATATTTGATCAGCGCTGCCTAGTTTGACTGTTTGATTAGAGTTTGTGAGTGATTGACAGCTGCTTGGAGACAGCAGGCTCCAGCTCGGCTATGATTGGCTGTTTTGTCTGTGAAATCTTGCAGATGCCATTAGGAGCACCGGAGGACACAGAGGAACATGATTTTTTTCAGATTACCTGTCTCATGCTGTCAGGATATAGTGACCGTTTTATAAAAATAAACTTTTTATAATCATATTTGCTCCAATTCTACCTACTGCTGCTTTCATGCATGTGTACAGGTCCTGCTTTTGCATGTGTATTGTGTAAAAATCTAATTTCCCCTAGGGGATCAATAAGGTATGTCTTCTTCTTCTTCTATTAAGATATATATCATTACAAAAATAATAATGTATTGCCCAGTCCTTTGAGACCTTAGACCTGTCTGTGACATATCAAATCTGAATCGGTTAAGTGTGTACACAACGACAACAGTAACACAATAGTGCAATGGTGCAGAGTGCAAAGGGTGCTGGAATAAATATGGGATGATCAGTGTAACAGGTTGCCTCTCTCTCACTGATGTCATTTATGGGGGTTCACCTCCGGGGTCCCACTGCTGGATACAGTAGACGGAGAGAAAACAGCCTGCCTGGTGTTGCTACTTTTTAGGATTATTATTATTATTATTACTGCACTTTGGAACATTTTCTGTTGGATATGAGTCCGACCTCCTGGTGAAGGCTCCTGATCAGCCTCCTGTTCTCACTGTTAAGCTCTTTATTTATATTTGGTACTTCATAAGAATAAAAGAAAGGGTGAAATTGATTGAGAATACACACATAAAGACACACACACACACACACACACACACACACACACACACACACACACAGGGCCGATGATCCTTGAAGCTTAACTAATGAGATCAGCTTGACTTAGAGATTTTTCATTCAACTTGGCAGGAAGTCTAAATATGTGTGTGTTGCCGTGTGTGTGTGTGTGTGTGTGTGTGTGTGTGTGAACTGATTAATATGCATGTGTGCATCACATCGACTTAATCAACTCTCATAGCAACTCATAGCAGAAGCAGCTCGCAGCTCATTAACACTTATTCAGACTCCGCTGACCTCCTCCAACACCTGGATCACTTTCTGTACAAAACAGATGAGCGTCTCCATGGGAACCAGGGTCTCCTCCTCCATATTTGTCAGGATTAAACACGAGCAGTGCTTTTACGCAATGTCTCCATCCGCTGCACCGCATGGAGAAGAGGGAGACGGATACATGTGTATGCGATGCACATATTGTGATTAAAATTCTGCTTTTGGGAGTGATAAGAGACATTATTTTATGCCACAATTTGAATCCCATGTTATGTTAGGCAAGATAAAGTGTGGTGATACTACACAATGACAGCTATTAGCGAGTTAACAGACGATATGATAAAATGTAGTACAATTAGATTTAATAAACCTCAAAGGAGATACTCACGTGCAATCATGAGTATAATAAAATGATAGCAGCTGCAGCAGCAGCAGCGCATTTCTCTCTGCTTTGAAGCTGCAACGATCACACAACTTCCCTCCACTAAGCAACAACAAACTCAGGGCCTATCTAGTCCAACATTTACACGAATCTTCACTTTTTCAACCAGCAGTCTAACCTAACTCGACATTCAACTGCGAATTAAGACATTGTGCAAGCTTCCCTCTCCTCGTATCTTATGAGTATTTCCACATTCTCTCACACTCTGGCAGATGTAGATTTTGGATCCCCGGCAGGAGTCTCTAAAATATCCAGAGCAGCACAGCCAAGATGTGGACTTGAGTGATTTAAACACGGAGACACTGCCAGGCGTCGCTGCTCTGCCTCCCCGCCTCCTCCCATCTGAAGAAGCCAATTGAATTCAAGAGCCGTCACCTCTGCTTTCCTGAATAATGCCTCACCCTACCTCAAGAAATATATTCAAGGTAGGTCAATAAGGGTCTCTGGACTCATGTTTTGTCAAGATATATCATGTGCCTCTATGTCCTCCGGTGCTCCTAATGGCATCTACAAGATTTCACAACAACCAATCAGAGCCGGGCTGGAGTCTGCCGTCTCTGAGCAGCTGTCAATCACTCACAAACTCCGATCAAACGGTCAAACTAGGCAGTGCTGATCAAATATGAATCAATATTCTGTTACTGTAATGCCTATTTCTCACCTCAAATGTTTTCAGAAACATCTTGTAGTGTACTGTTTAGCTGTAAAATGAGAAAGTTTGTGACCCGGCAGCCATGTTGAGATCAGTTGAGGAAATACCAAGCACCGCCCACCAGCCGTAGCACAGCCAATAGGAACGCTCAATAGGAACGCTCAATAGGAACGCTCAATAGGAACGCTCAATAGGAACGCTCTCTCTCTCTGAAATGACCAGTGATTGGCCAAAGTCTCCCGTCACGGGCTAGATTTTTTAAAGCCTGAAAACAGAGCCATGTTGAGAAGGTCCAGTAGTCTAGTTTTCTCTCAGAACACTTGAATTACAATAATTTAAGGGCTATTTTTCACTGCTTTATTCAAATCTTCAAAAATGCAAACAATTAAAACGTTCTCAAAAACATGATAAAAGTAGAGAAAATAAAATAAATGTGCCAATGTCCTCTCTGAAATATTTTGAACTGGGGACCATGATGAAGTATGGTTAAAATAACATTTGTTTACCACCAACATTATTTTATCATTATTTGTTTGTTTTTTTACAATTATATCAAACAACAATAAAAATGTACAAAAAAGGGTAAAAGTTTTCATGTGTAATCTAATAAACAATCCCAGCCATTAATTTATCAGAGTCACTGTTGATTTTTTTGTTGATATGTGGTTTTATATGAGCTCATCTTGCCGTCTTTTGTCCTCAGAAAGCCTTGAGCCTTAAACAAATACAGCAAACCCTCCACGTGGCGGACACATGGTTCTGATCATGAGACGTGGAGAGCCAGAAGTCATATCTCTGCTCCAAACACACACTGAATTTACTGTAACACTCTCACTATTGAGAGCTGAGGACTTAAAGATTATTTATTATTAGATTATTATATTTAGTATTTTTTCAATCACAGTACTGCTTTATCACATACATTTAAATGTGCTGATTGGTCTGAATTTCTGAATATTGCTGTTACGGGTGGCGTGCAGGAAAAACACAGCAGAGAAGTCTAATAAATGTCCATGTTCACTGGTGGGAAACCAGCGTGGGATCATGTAATTTTCTCTGCACTATGCACATGCAACTCCCACTTAGAGGAGAGTCTGGGGTGACATTGTGAAGCTCTCGACACAATACGGTGCCCAAATGTAACTTCAAACTGTTTAAACCAAGCCCCGAGGAAGTGCGCCGGTCGTTGATCCGGACTTTCGTAGTGGCCATACAGCGGCACTGCAACTTCCGTGTCAGTCACGTGATGCCATTGGGCCCAACAAGACTTTTTCCCATAGACTTACATTTGGAAAGAGACGTCCGTAACTCAGCAGATAATTTTTTTTAGGGGAATCAACTTCCCAGTACGAACATCTAAATAGCCCTTATTTTAAAAAAATATGTTTTTAAAGTTGTAAAATGCACTAATAGCTGAAGCCAGCATTATTTCCCTTCCTCCGTTCATGTGAGTGAGACCCACACAGAGGCTGGAGCGCAAGCCGTGACGACGGCGTGACGTTGGGACCCCGAGACCCGGTCATGTGACCGAGCGGACTCTACTGCGCATGTCCCATGTGCCGAAGATCCGCCAAGATACGGGTACTTTTCCAGACGGAAGTCGAGCCATTTAGGCTTCATGCGCCAATGAACAACTCTCGTAGGAATGACCGGGGCCTCGCCTCCAACGCTGTATCCAGTTCTTTTAATACATCCATGGTTAAAACCCGTGGACACCATGTTTCCAGTTACTTTGGCTGATTAAACCTCTTCCTAGGTTGATTTTGGGCGGTGTTTTGCTGAGAGTTGAGTAATTTGTTCTGTTCTAACAGGTGCAATAAGACAAAGAGTGTTGCTGAGACAAATGAAGCAATGCCAACATGCAGCAACATACAATGAATCTCACGTGTGACGGTTTAAAGGTCAGTAATCAATATTTCGTATGTTTACACTGAAGCAAATAAATGGCATTATTTTTAGCTCTTTGTTTTGGTTTTACGGCACATTTACTCCATGTATCACTCCCGCTGCTCTCAACAAGCAACGGTTTTCAGCATATTGATGTTTCCTAAAATACCAGAGGGGGGGTGGGAGACACAGGGGCCACTGGAAATATGAGGAACTGACGGACTTTCAGTAAGTAAAACACCTTGAAGCTTCCGCAATACTGCCACAAAGATGATCCGCCGTTACGTCGCCTTTGCTTTTTCACATTGAACCAAACAACGGAGATGGAGGAAGGCGTATAAATAGCAAAACATTACACAGAGTGACACAAAAAATGCATGCTCTGCGTGTCATGAGGATGCATTTTAGGCTTTTCGTGTGTCATTTGTACGCCATTCAACAAAACTACGGTAACTTCTACAGTAGGTTTGTCGCAGTAGTTGGTGTTACTGGTGTTACACGGTGGTCGGGCACACACCGAATACATTATGTACCCTCCACCCCCACCGTCGTTTTGCTTCTTTTTTTTTTTACAGAAATAAAACCCATTTAGTTCATTTTAGCATATCAGCGGCATATCATCAATAGATAGTCGGACGACGGACACCACAAACTGAAAGTGAATGCATCTGCTCCATACGGAGTCTCAGCTCAGAGCAGCAGGTGTCAGATTTCACACACACAGGAGTTGACAGACCGAGTAATGGTGAAAGATTTGGTGTCGAAGCGAAAAGCAAATGCGCTTGTTTGGCAATATTTCAGATTTAAACCCAATGCTATAAGGGAACCATAATGTTAATGAGGCAATCCGTGAGGAGGACGGAGCGGTCACAGCCAGTGTGCGCGGCGCAGCGGCACCAGGTGGACCCCCGTGGCCCCGCAGCGAAAGCTCTACCGGAGAGAGGCCAGACACACCGCCACCTGACGTTAAAGATTAAAGTAAGTGCGCTACATATATTGAGCGCCATCGTTCCTTGTAAAATGTCCGGTGTGATCGGTAACACCGGTGTTCTCCCAAGTGTATTAACTGGTGGGAAAATTTCGTCACCATCACATCCCTTGTCTACAGTTAGGTTTAGGCAACAAACCCACAGGTTTAGGAAAAACGTCATGGTTGGGCTTAAAATAAGTCTGTAAACTAAGTAAAATATGTACGGAAACAACGTAACATCAGTACGGAAAACACGTCACAAATGTCGCTAACTTACAAAACAAATCACCGGTCTCAAACTCTGGTCCCCTGGTTAAAAGTCCCGTGTTTGTTGGATTGTTGGTTGGGAGCAAAAGAGGCGTGACATTTAACACAACAGCGGCGGTGTCTAGTGAGTGTGTGTGCCTGTAGTCCCACCGTGCTGGCTGTCAGACAAGAAAACATTCATTTTCAAGGAAAACTAGCAGCCAACTAACTTAGAGGCCTACAATGATGACAGCTGAGATGGTCGGAGGTTAAAAAAACATTTGCATCCCAAACTGGATTATATACTGTATTCACATGACTGACTGGCAGTCATGTGAATAGATCCAGTGTACAATAAGCATGCTACACAGCCACAGCCCCCCCCACCCCAACCCCTTCATGACACTCATGTCATGTTCAGCAGTGCTGAAGCACCCTGAGGCTCTCAGCTATTGAGATAATAATAAGATATTATCAGCGTGTTACAAAAAAATAATCCTGATTGAAAAGATTCCTTTGTTTCAGGAGTCTGAATCAAATCAGTTCAGTCCAGTCAACGAGCTGTGTAACTACCCCTTGTTGAGTTTAAATTTCAACAGTGTATGAAGTGCTTTTGTTGATTTCCATTGTCATTCTGCCTTGAAATATGAAGGGACTCTTGAGAGGAAAAGATGAGGGTGATAGTTCATCATCATTATCTAACTGTACATTGACTAGATTTACTCCATGTGATAAGATCTGTTGTGCAAGGACCTGCGAAAAAGGTAATAAACCTTCACTGTACCAGCCAGCGTATCCGAGAATCTCCTTAAAAATCAGTGGTGGAAAGTAAATACATTTACTTGAGTACTTAAGTACAATTCTGAGGTACTTGCATGTTACTTGAGTGTTTCGATTTTATCCTACCCAATAGTTATACGACACTATGCCACACTCATTTACTACATTTATCTGACAGCTGTATGGTTACTTTGTAGAGTCCTACAGTATAATGACTATATAAAATAAGATGCATTGTCTTACAGTAAATTAAACTAGCCAAATAGATAGTTTCGTCTCAACCTTACATCTGCTTACATGTTAATGCACCAGTAATATAACTTTTATACTTTTAGTTTGCTGATAATACTTTTCCTTTCATTTAATAAACTTTTATTTAAGAACAATTTGGCATTTTGCTTGTAATTCATTTTTTAATTAAGTAAATCTAAGATCTAATACTAATTTGTTCTGCTCTAACAGGTGCAATAATACAAAGAGTGTTGCTGAGCAGCACCATGTCAACAATCTAAATGGATCTTACTTCCATGGTTGTTGCTGTTAGAGGTTCACAAGTGAAACAGATTTGAATGAGCACTGTGTGCGAATGATGTTTATTTTAGCAACAATTTATTGACAGTAAACAAACATGGAATCTCCCGTGTGACTGTTTAAAGGGTAATAATCAATATTTTCTATGTTTACACCGAATCAAATAAATGGCATTCTTTTTAGCGCTTTGTTTTGGTTTTACGGCACATTTACTCCATGTTTCACTCCTGCTGCTCTCGACAAACACATTTCCATCAGCAACAAGCAACAGTTTTCAGCATATTGATGTTTCCTAAAATACCAGAGGGGGGTGGGAGAGTCGGGGGTCACTGGAAACATGAGGAACTGACGGAGACTTTCAGTAAAAAAAAACTCAGAGCTCTCTGCGAGAGGTGCTGAGGAAGCGTGTGTGTCGAAACCCTCACCAGGCCAACAGAGGGAGTTAGGAGTGACATGGATGGTAATTGAGGGGGATCGTCTATTTCAAAATAGAGAGACAAATAAAAAATATGGAAAATATCAGCTGCAGTTTTCCAAAACAAGCTCATAATTAGATTTCTTTTTTTTCAAAGCAGTCATATGAAATTCATTCATCCCTCCAATTAATTCATTTGGTCTGCTCTACAGCACCGCCGCTGCAGTTGGCACACGTGCAGCAGACCAAATTAATTAATTGGTCTGCTGTACAGCACCGCCGCTAGGCACACGTGCCTCACGTGCTCTGCGTAGGGCACCAAGTGCCGGAGGGGGCACAAACAGCCTGGCCATAACACTGCCCTTTCCCACTGAGATGTCACGGCCCTCGCGGAAAAGACAGCTCAGCTTTGATTCAACTTTGACTCAACGGATTCAGCACAGTCTCAAGATTCATATGATACCTGCATCGGCCTTCAAAAGACAGTAATGTTAATGCCAGTCAGCAGGCCCGCCGTCAGGGGAGGTCAAATGGTACAGATGACCCCCGGCCCAAGGCCCAGTGGGGCCCATGCAAAGGTCTATGGTTGACCCTTAAATGGGATCGAGTACAACAATTTACTCACTGACCTATATGACAATACAAGTTAAATGTATTTACATGATAAATAAATGTATTGTTATCATTAACACACATTTCAACTTGTCATCTGATACCCCCACCCTCCCGCTGTTATGTGAAAATGGTGCGGTCGTAAGCTCGACCCGGGAAGCGGCGAGGTTCGGGTGAGGGGTGCGCACCGCACGGAGAAAATGTGTCGGGAGGGTTCCAACGGGGATCCTTCCACACCGGGCGAGCGGCCATCGTTCACCCAACGGGTTGAATCCCCCGGAGCAAGTGTAAAAATATTGTTGGTTCATTATGAAACTGTGGCCGGCGTAATTAACGGGAAATACTGGAGCCTGATCCGTGCCCCTCCAGCTGATCAATGAGAAATGACGTTATATCCAGAGGGTCGGACTCATACACAGATTCAGATGCTCCAAATCATAAAAATAAATGTGTTGTAATGGAACTTCCTACTGTATATGATCATGTATGATGATAGTGAAGATGAAAATGAAGACGGAGAATGTAAAAAAATGAGCCGTTTTTGGCTGCTGTTGTTGTTGTAACCGTAGCCTGTACCGTGCCAGCGCTTTGCATTGTGGGATACATTAGGCGAGGTAGACTGGTCCGATGCATACTGGAGATTTTTTCCAAATCAGTATGACATCTGGGTATTTTTGGCATACTATAGATTTTGCTATAAAAAATAAGATAGATTGTCATACAGTAAATCAAACTAGCCAACAGTATATAAAATAGATTAGATTACAGAATAGATTACTTACTGACTTTTAGTTAGGAACAATTTTGCTTGTAATTAATAATAATGATAACCGTTAATATTTTTTCCAGCACTGTAAAACTAGAGGGCATTTGTTGTAGGGAAACTGCCGGAGGAGATAGTGGTAAAAATAATCGGTGACTTTTCACATCGTTGAAAGAATTGCAGTTTCCACTGTTCAAGCACATTATGTGTGACATTTTAAAATCTTGTCAAGTACAAAAACCACAACTGTGATGAATGTCTGCACACTCCCATCGGCGCCGCATAGGTCAAATAGTTCATGCTCTGGCCGCTGAGAGATTAGAAGGAGGTTACCTAAAACAGATAATATGATTCAGCTTACATTCCATGGAAAATTAAACAAATTACGCGGTAAAGCTTACGTAAATGCATAGCGTGGCATACGTAAGTGTCTAAATCAATCCCTCTTATAGTCATGCATCGGTCGTCTGTGAACACGTTGCTCTAACAAGGCTGCTGCTAATGAAAACAACTCTATAGACAAAACCATCAATTGCAATTAGTTCTAAAGTCATGGGAAGATCAGAGCATCTAGATTCAAGCCGGGCACAGTGTGTACGCCGTGTTCCCGTCTGATTGAATTTACTAAGAACATGTGAGTGTCACTCAGAGGACAGACAGAAAATTACAGGAAGATAACAACAGGAAGCTGTGAGCGCACTGCTGCTGTTATTTCAGTCTGAAGCCAAAATGTTCTATCTGTATCTGACGCTTTGATTTGACTCTATCCACCCCCAGTATGCCTTGGGGAGACATTCACTTTAAACTGTACATCTCTTTGAGGTAAGCTCACAAAGACTACATAAGAAAAAAAAGAAATTCAGGAATGGGAGTTTGATCATTAAAGGAAGCATTCGACATTTTGGGAAATAAGCTTATTTACATTCTTGCTGAGAGTTAGATGAGAAGATCGATACTCATTTATTGTGAAATCTTTTCATTGAACTTTTCCAACATATGCAGGTCACAACACACAACACCATGATCTGCCAGAATATACCTTTGATCGAATGCACAAATAAGCACACACAAATAAAAAAAGGCCAAATCCACTGAGGGTAAAGGTGGGAAAAGGGGTCTAGGGAATCTATGCTTAAAGCAGCAGTGGGTAGAAATGGAGCAAATATGATTAAAAAAAGTTATTTTTATAAAATGGTCACTATATCCTGACAGTAGTGCACGAGACAGGTAATCTGAAAAAAAATCATGTGCTTCTGTGTCCTCTGGTGCTACTAATGGCATCTGCAAGATTTCACAGACCGGAGGAAAACAACCAATCAGAGCCGAGCTGGAGCCTTGCCGTCTCTGAGCAGCTGTCAATCACTCGCAAACTCTGATCAAACGGTCAAACTAGGCAGCGCTGATCAAATATGAATCAATATTCTGTTCCTGTAATGCCTATTTCTCACCTCAAATGTTTTCAGAAACATCTTGTAGTGTACTGTTTAGCTGTAAAATGAGAGTTTGTGACCCGGCAGCCATGTTGAGATCAGTTGAGGAAATACCAAGCACCGCCCACCAGCCGGAGCACATCCAATAGGAACGCTCTCTCTCTGAAATGACCTGTGATTGGTCAAAGTCTCCCGTCACGGGCTAGATTTTTTTAAAGCCTGAAAACAGAGCCATGAGGAGGTGCAGAAGTCTAGTTACCTATCAGAACACTTGAATCACAATTTGCTGAAAGGTTATTATGGGATTTTTGCCCAATGATGCCAAAAACGTTCTGCCTACTGAAGCTTTAAGGTTTTGTTCAAATTAGAAAAGGCTTCCAGACTTTCTTGCTAAGAGATAACACAGAGCCTTGAGGTTAAAGACTACAACGACTCAGCATCTCAGCTCATACTGGTCCAGTATCAAGGTAATTGATACCCAATAAACAACTTTGTGAAAGACCAATACAAGAAATTTGGCAATGCCAATCCCCCATCTGCTTTTTGTCTCTCCAGATGTGATTTCATAATTCTTGAGATGGTTTTATTCCGGATAAAAGATGAATTACATTTATCCATTTATTCTTTAATTTTGTTATACAAACGCCGAGAAACAAAACTCAAGAAAAGATGTCCATCTCGACAGTGTTACAGGTTGATTTTGTAACCTGATATTTTTCCAAAAAAACTAGTTATTATATGGGCTTAAGGGCTAAAGTTGGGAAAGATAAATAATTAATCATCCGCATACAAAGATCACTTATGTGTTCGTCTGCTGACTTCTTTCAAGTCTGCTTTTCTCCATATTGCTATAGCCAGCCTATTCGGTCGAATGCTTTGTGAGCATCAAGAGATAAATACGGACAGTGATCCATCTGACATATAAAGTATGTACAATTTGGGCCAAGAAAGATGCTGCCTTGAGATAAATCTAGTTTGATCAGAATGTATTATAGAGTTCATGACCTTGTCAAGTCTGGCTGTAAGGTCAGAGTTGGAGTCAGCAGCCAGTTAGCTTAGCTTACCTTAGCTTAGCATAAAGACTGGAAACACCTGTTTTACCATGGTTTTATGTACTGGACTATTTCTTTGCCAGGTGCAGAAAAAGTCCTTTTTACACTTTTGCTTTTTAACTCTACGCCTTTGTTTTCCCCCAGTTTCCAGTCGTTATCCTAAGCTAAGCTAACAAGCAGCTGGTGGTAGCTTCATAATTAGCATACAGACTTGAGAGTGTGATTTGATCTTCTCATCTAACTCTCAGGAAGAAAGCGAAATAAGTGTATTTCTCTTTTTTGAATTATGCCTTTAATATCCAGTTGTCTTCTTTGTGAGCACATCTGATTTCCCCAATTTGTGTTGGTTAGTGGTTGCTTCTTCCGTGCTGTGACTTGGATACCAGGGGAGAGAGCTCGGCTAAACAGCAGGGTGTTCAGTCCCCAGCATCGATTATGGACCCCAGAGAGCGTCGGTTGCTAAGGTTAATCTTGGCCTTTAAGCCGCGGGTCACTAAGTGTCCATTCGAGAGTGATTCATCCTTCTATGGAAAAATCAAAGTGGTTGCTGCTGTGCCGGCAGCCTGTCGTGCTGGTTCTGCAGAGCCAGTGGAGACATCGCATTAAGAGACCACACACATGCAGCATGACACACCGACTGGTCGGGGGATGGAACTTCTGTAAAGCAATACCCGCAACCATTTGGGGGATACAAAGCCAACGGCTCACTTCGAGGGGAGATTAATGAAAATCTGTGAGCCTGTTGAGATGTGATGGTGTCAGTGAGACTCGACTCTAAATAGAGTTCCTCTAACATCCAATTGCTGTCTGGATTTCTCTGTGGAAAAACAAATGAATAAAGGCTTCGTTGATAAACGCTAATAGTTTGTGGAGTCTACTTTAGTTCAATAACTTTTCATGAGGGATTTCCTATGGTTAATAATTTTTTTTTAAATTTTTGGGAATAGAATTAAGGATAAGATGTTTCATGCACATTAATAATTTCAAATAAAGAGACAATACATTAATTTGTATATAAGAAAGAGGACACAAGAGCATATTGTTTGTATAAAATACTGTTCTGTTACTTTAATCTGATACATGTTCGGAGGAACAAGTCCACCGCAGTGACAAAATAGGTCGTCCAAAAGAACCCTTATGACTGTTACAAAAACAAATCTGATGCCTTTGCAGTTAAAGCTGCTATAATTCATAATTTTATATTAAAATGGTTGGCCAAAACAGCCCACCCAACACTAACAGATTACATTCATGAACAACAAGAGTCCCGACTTTAAAAAAAAACAGAAATCTCGCGGGATCACTCGCGATCAAACGTGACTTTAGTCTAAAACAAACATGGCGGACAACAGGCAGGAAGAGTTAGCTATGTATATATTACATATTTTCTTTGACTGCGTCCTGAACTGTAAACCGGGTAGTAAACAGGGGTGTTTTCTTTAAATCTTACAACCAAGTCATGTTGACGTGTGGTGTGAACCCCCAAACGATTTAGGAGATCTTTTCTCAGATAAAAACTGGATCTGCACGTTTAAGTACAATTTGACTCCAGTCTTTGGGGGGGTCTTGTAAAAGTTTATTTTTCCCAGATTCTGACTCCCTAAAAACCTCATGTCTTTTTTTTTTTTTTTACCCCTTCTTGCCTTTCTTCACCTCATCTCTCTCTATTTACCGCTCTAATTTGTGAAGTAGTAAGCAATAATGACATATGTTTCTTGTAGTGACATAGCCCTGAGATAGTTTCACATTACAGCCGGCATAAATGCCAGTATAATTAAAGTCTGTGTTCAAACCATCAGTCAAACAAAGGAGGGCTATATGTGATGGTTTCCATCCTCTCCTGTTTCCTTGCAGAGGAATGTGATCTCTCAATCCACCCGGATCTCCTGTGGCAGACTGCGAACTGTGCGCGAACTGTTTGATTTGGACGGGGATCATCGGCTCTCACAGGACATGGATCAAGACTGGACCCTCAAATAAAAGGTTTCTGTGTACCTGTTTACATGTACACAAGAGAGTCAAAGAAGGTGTTGCATCCATACCTGTTGAAAGTTATATAATTGTTTTCAATATTGTATGCAGCATTACTGTAGGAAAATTAGGTTTTTGAAATGATCAATTAAAAAAAAAAAAATTTATATTTGCAGTTAGGAAATAATGGATTAACTCAGTTTCCGTGATGCTAACCTGTGGATACAGTAGTGAACAGTGTGGATTACAGCCAGGGGCCACTGTCTCTAGCAGACGTGTGATGTTATTATGTTTCCTCCCTCTTGTCTCTCGTCCGTGTTACTGCACCTCGGAGCAAACTGATCCAGGCAGCGGACGCTGACTAGTCCTGGAAATCTCTCACCTAGCAGGTGTCAAATGCAGGGCCGAGACAGCGGACCCTCCTTCACCACGGCCAGTACCCAAATAACCCCCGATGATTTGTCTCATGTACGCCGCTGCCCTCTTTCACACCTCCCCGTCAGTCCCGTGTGGAGCGGTTGTTTACCTCTAGCTCGGGTTACACTTGGTGGTTGTGCCTTGGCGAGTCTTGTGAAACCAAAGCGATGACCTGGAATTCTATCCTTTGACCCCTGTGTGAAAGGTGCGCTTGTGACGAGGCTGCACTCACATGATTGGGTTCTTTCTCTCTTTTCTTAACCATTTAAGGGCAAGAAAGACGTGCAAAATCAACACAGCCTACAAAAAAAAAATCATACCTACAATATTCAACACCATAAACATCTCTGTAAGAGAAATCTTACATTCAACACTTCAGGGCAAAACACTGCTATATCACATTTCAGGTCATACTCCCTAAACTGGATTTACCATCTCAGTGTATAGCCCAACCTTGAATAGTGGGAATGTGAGCCATAGTTCACACAAGGCAAACAGAGTGCATATCATTCAAACACACGGTGGCCTCTGAGTTATTTCAGTTACGTAAAAAAAAGCTGTTTACAGCACCATAAACAAGCTGCTACATTAAGAGAGTGCACAGGAGATAACAGAGCAACAAATATTTAACAGATATTTAACTTTGTATGACCACAACAGGAAAAGTGACAATTATAGCACCTCCCAGTTACTTCAAAGAGTAATAAAAATCGACTCATCATGGCTTTGTTTAGATCAGTGTGTGCAGGAGCCACTCCGGACAGAGTGAACTGAACAAAACGCTAAAGGACATAAGGTCAAGCTACCTCACTGCCAGACAGTATTAATGCAACAATAAATATTGGTTTATCATTGATTTCTAACACAGTCTACAACAAGTCAACTTCACGTCAGACTAAACAATAACGTAACGGGCCGTTCCTCCTAATCCACAACACTGGACCACAGCAAGCATGCTGCACAAGTTGAATTTTTTTGGTCAAGATTTTGCTCCGTTGAGGTTTATGATTGCTGGGATCCAATTCCTCAAAGTGCTATGTTGTTATCCGTGGCTTCACTCTTTTCAGATTTCCATGAATCTTACGGACCTCACGTAGGTTTTCTTCACGCTGACATGACTGTTATTTTGGCTTTCAGAAACAGTGGACTCATCACATCACTGCAAAACAACTGCAAGCCTGGAACTCTGATGATAGTTTGCTGAACTTTAATGTGTTCGTGATGGTTGGTGATGGTTAAATGAAATAGTGTAACATGGAAATTCCAAAGAGTAGCCTACTGAGATGATGTGCGCCTCAAAATACAACATGTTTAAATGAACAGCTCGACATTTTGGGAAGTGCGCCTGTTCGCTTTTCTTGATGACATTTAGATAAAATTGATTCTCTCCGTTGAATATGAAGCTACAGCCAGTGCCGGCTAGCTTAGCTTAGCATAAAGTCTGGAAACAGGGGGGAAACAGGTAGCCTGGTTCTGTACCAACGGTAACAAAATGTGCCTAACAGCACCCTCTAAAGCTCAGGGAACATATTATTTTGTGTGTAAAAACGACAATTTGACGTTGGCCTTTGGACAGAGCCGGGCTAGCTGTTTTTATGCTCAGGCCCGTCTACAGAAATGGCTGGGCCCCTGGTGAATGGGCCCTCCACAAATCTGCTTTACTCATATCAACGCATGTGCGTGCTCTCTTCCTCCTACTAAACACATACATGTAAACTGAGAGAGACTTACTCAGTGATGGGGGCTACATACAATTCATTCCACATTAGCTAATACGCAACGGTTGCATACAGAGCCGGTCGTGACCCCTGAGCCATGTAAACCATGTCATTACCACACAGTCACACCTGACACCCGAGTGCTCCCACACACAACACAATCCTCCCTCCTTTAACACAGTTTGCTCCATCTGTCGGAGTAAGAATAAGTAGACCTATACAGAACAGACAACAGAATGAGGTAAACAAACATTTATTGAGTAGGATATTTTCTATAGAATCTTAAGATATTAACATTAACATTTAATTAAAAAATGTAGAAAATATAAAATGTAGAAAACATAAAGATAAAACACTGTGCTTTGGCTCTGCTGTGTGCTAATTAGTCATAATATTATACAATTAGCTTTGGCTATACAAAGTGAACATAAGCCTATAGGCAATATGGCTGCATTGCACCTGGAAATTATAGTTATTAAGTAATTTTACAGGTCTGGAAATTTCATGGTAATTAGGTGATAATTAGATAATTTCTTTGGAATTACTGCCAAATTGCCCAAATATTTACCTCAAAATGTATTTAAAAAATGCCTTTATTATAAACATGATTTAATAATTATATGCTAGAACAGAATATAATCATAAAATAGGGCCCTTAGGCTTGAGAAGCGGCTGTGCGCTGCTCTTCATCAGAGGTGGAAACCTAATAGAAGACACTTCTGATCAGGCACAAATCTCACCATTGTGTGACTTATTGTCTACACAAACATAACCTGGTAGCTAATGTAATGATTCAGGGAGTTTTTTAAGAAATTTCAAATAAGTTATTTGCTAATTATTATCTATTTATCAGCAGACATGGAAATAAAGCATATCAGTTAACTTTGTATTCTTTTCCTGGAAATGTATTAATTAAATTACCAGCTATTGGGAAATAAAGGGAATATAATTATTAAATAATGTTTATAATAAAGTATTTTTTTATAGATTTTGAGGTAAATTGGCAGTAATTCCAAAGAAATTCCTATACTAATATTTGCTAATTATCACCTAATTACCATGAAATTTGCGGAGCTGTAAAATGAAGTGTTACCTATAATTGTTATTATTATTATATTATTTTTTATTAGTTATTCCTATTATCAGCTGCATCAGCCCCATTTTAACTGGCTCCCTCAGATTTCTTTTGCATTTTCAAATATAAAACACTATTTGTATTATGGCTTGGCTTAATACTTGATGGTTATTATTTTGTGAGTTATGTGCATCCATATTGCCCAGTTAATTAACATTTTAAATGTCAATCTATTGCTTTCCATCTTGCATTAGTCCAGAGTTGTAACTAAACCTTGACTGAGAGACTAGATATTAATCATGGTCTTGTTTTAAAACTATGTGAGCGTAAGAAGAGTACCATCTCGCTCATATATTGTCTGGACTCCCCACAGTGGATATGATGCTGGAAAGCGCGAGTTTCATTTCGTGCACACGCACCTGATAGTTAATTAGCTAGCTGTTAGCAACACAGACAGACTAGAGATGCACTGAAATCTAACGTTAGCACAACAACTTCACGCTGCTGTTATTTGTTGACATCAAGCTTGGAGAGAAAACAAGTTTACCTGATTGCTGCTCCCGCAATTCACTCTCATGGTATTTTTTTTTTCTCATTTCGTGGATATTTTTGCTACATCCTCTCATTGAAGTTGTAAACATTGACACCCGCTTTGACACGAGGGGGGGGGCGGGACCTTGCGTAATTTGCCAAGCGTCATTTTTTACGCTCACTACGCAAGTTGCGTAGTGAGCGTAAAAAATGACTCGTACCATTTTCAGGAGAGGGTTGGGGGGGGTTGTGTGTTCATTAAAAACAGGCTACATTTTATTAAAGCAACAATAAATACAATGCTTATTTTTGTTGTTTCGAATAAGTAATTGTGAATATTTTAGATCAAAATAAAATGTCTTATATCTAGCATGAACATGATTATTGCTGGCCTCCCTATCGGCTGGGCCCCCAGAAAGCTTTCCCCTTTTTCTGCATGCATTTTTCTGCCTGTATGCTAAACTAAGCTAAGCTAAACGGCTGCTGGCTGTATCTTCATAAACACCATACAGACATGAGACTGACATGGCAAGAAAGCGAATAAGTATATTTCCTAATATGCCAAAATAATCCAATTTATTTCTTTTCAAAACATCATTAGTTATGTAATTAATGTCATCTGAGGACAAAAAAAAAAGATTATTATAATTTTTTTTTGAAAGCTACAGTTAATTTGCATATCGTGTATAAGGAAAAATAGACAAAGTACATGAGGAAATCTGTGTCTGCTGCATCTGTCTCCTTCAAAATGACTGACGAGTGCCCCTACCCCCCTGATAGTGTGTGACAATTTAAATTAGGACCCATGGCAAGCATTTTGCTATACTTGACCCAGTGGGTCACTCGTTTGACGCATAAAAACCTTGAGAACCTCCACATCACCAGATATCAAAAAATTGTGACTATCCAGTCAGTCGCTCGCTCGACGCAGTGGGTCGCTCGATCGATACTCGACCCAGTTGGTTTGACTTGAACCAGGGGGTTGAATGCTAGAGCCAGTCGGCCGCTATACTTGACCCAGACGGTCGTTATAATCGACCCAGACGGTTGCTATGCTTGACCCAGGGAGTCGCTATACTCGACCCCGACGGTCGCTATACTCGACCCCGACGGTCGCTATACTCGACCCAGACTGTCGTTATACTCGACCCAATCGGTCGTTAAACTCGACCCAGTCGGCTGCTATACTTGACCCAGTTGGTCACTATGCTTGACCCAGTAGGTCTTAATGCTCGACCTTGTCAGTTGCTATACTCGACCCGGTCGGTCGCTATAAGTCGCTATACTCGACCCAGTAGGCATTCAGCATCTGATTGAGGGGCCTGGCAGGCTCCATTGTTTCCTCAGAGTTGTTTTGCAGCATGTCACTTGAGAAAAATTAAATCGATGATGTAAAACATTTTCATTGTGTGGGACATAATCTTGAACACAAAAAGCACCATCACCAATCAAAATGCCATGTTTAAGACGTTACATCAAGAATTTTGTAAAAACAGAAAATGTGCACGAAGGTTGGTTTTACTAAAAACCATAGATCAATATATACATATACATATATAGAGTGGATTTACCTTAGTAGCCTAAAATGTAATTAATAAATTAAGTATATTTATGTAAACTGCACTTAGTTTCCTCCACAATCCATTTCTTCAAAGCAAGTTGGACGTTGAAAACAAACAATGGCATGTGGTGTGTGAGGAAGAATCCAAGTAAAACATCAAAAGCTTCAGAGCAATATGGATGATTAAAAGCATACCATCTGCTCTGTGAGTGACACTCCCTTTTTTCCCATGTTCCACCAGCATTCCTGAAACTAACAGCACATATATTTCAACTGTCAGACAAAAAAACAAGCCACGTGTATCTCCCACACAGCCCTGCAGAGAGGGGCAGACATCCGCTGCTGGGGGATATCGCATTTTCTGAGCTGCAGTTAAAAACTTTAAAACACCCGTCTGTCTGACATTAACGCAGGTTATACATTAACCCGCTTTTTTAAATACCTCCACTGCACAACCAGCGTATAGCTCTCTGTTTGTTCCCTCACCTGTTTTTCAAGGGCAGATGTTTCCCTTTTAGAACGTGCAATAAATCATAAGTTGTTGGAGCAACTAAAAAGGTTGAAAACCAAACTCATATTCCAAACGTGCTTTAGTGAAAGGATAATGCACCATCTCGTTTTGTTCACTATCCAACTGAATTCTCTCAGGGGCCCTCACTGCAAACTCAGAGGAAGAAACAAAAGTTCGTACACTCATAGTCAGAACCTGTGGACATCTTTGCTTGTATTAGTGAAGAAAAGGATTTATGTTTTAGAGAAGAAATGATCTCACCCATCACAATAGCAATGGGTCATTTTGCACCAGCGAGGCTCAATTAATCACATCTGTGCCGGATGCTCTGGTTACACAATAATATCAGCAGGGTAACTGAGACACCGCTCTTATGATAAACTTGACCACCATTAGTATGATCTCCTAGTTTGCATAGTTTGCATATTAACAGCGTGCAGTGTTGTTGTGGCTCATGCTTCAACTGCAAACCTCTGCTTAAGGCCGAGGGCGGATCTGTGGCATGAACATGCATGTAACGCTTCCCTTATGGTTACCGGCAGCAAGCAGCTGAACCTGACAGCGATTTCCACAGACAACAAGAAAACAGGGGAGATGTTGTCATAAAAGATTAAAAGTGGAAATGTCAGACATCGTGCAGAGGAAGCACTTGGGAAACGATTACTATGGTTACAATGTAATTTAGGTGTGTTTTTTTTTTTCCTCTTCTCAGCATTTCAAAAGAGAATCTGATCAATACGTGTAATATTGGTTATTACATTTATCAATTGTACAATACGTTCATGTTTTTGAAAAAAAGGTAGCATATTACCTTGTGTCACACTTTTACTTTTTTGAATGCAGAAAGCAAGGTTTATTGAAACTTTACTTTAGGGATTGTACACAAGTTATTAGGAGGGGAGGGGGGTTCAGAAATGGGGGAGGGTTATGTGTTTTGTGTTTTTGCTGAAGGGAGGGTTGTCTAAGTTTTTGGGGGAGAGAGATGGTTATCTCTCCAGACAGCATGTCGTTTGTCACTACTGCACAGCAGCTCCTTCATTTTATTCTGCATCTTAACTGGAAGCAGAACCACTAAAATGTATAAAAAAAAAATTTAAATGTGTCACATAAAGTGACAGTGACATCTCTTGGTTCAAGAATAAATAATGGTTGGAATATTCAGGATTCATCATGTTGTTATGTTTGCCATAATTTTGGCATTTGCGGATTCCACTTTTATTGAAACATTGAAACGCTGAGAAAATACTGACATGAAGAATAAAATCAGACTGTCATTGAAATACACATCAAAATGCAAGAAAAATATAAAAAATAAAATAAATAACATTAATAATAAGATTAGTCAAAAAACAGTGTGTTGCATTCATCTTTAATTGGAAGCTTGGATTTGATTTTTTATGCCTGTGTTTTATTTTTCAGTGAAATTTTTTTTCGGTGCCGATACAACTTTTTCGATTATTTCATTATTTCGATTTTATTTACAACTTTTTCGGCATCGGTTTCAATGCCAATGTTTCCTCTTTCAGTTCAGGTTTTGTTTTCAATGCCAAAAATCTAAAGTCAATATCTTGGCTTCATATGTTTTGGTGAAAATTATTATGCCATTAACAAGTTACGGTTTAAATTGGAGTACACAATCTTAAATTCTTTTTTTAAACAATATGTTTATTAAGATTTTCCATTTTTCCACAACAAAAGAATATAATATAATCAATACAAACAGCATCAGGCATCAAAACATCCCAAAATGTCTATAATGGAAAAGGAAGGAGAAAAAATAAATTAATTGATTTAAAATAATAATTTTAATAAAATAAAAATAAAATAAAAAAGGAAAACAAGAAACAAAACAAATAAATAAGTAAATTAATTAATTCATTATAAAAATATAATAACATCTTAAATTCTTTGCACAGTTTTAGTTATTAATGCAAAACTAATTGTACCAATTAAATCGTATTATATTACTTTGAGATATTAATTAGTTTCCATGCAGTCCCTTAGCTGAAATTGCCTGTAGTAAAATACTGTAAGTCTTTGACTGACAATAAAAGCAAAAATATGAGTTTTATAACTTTAGCAAATCCAGAATGTTTGCTTGTCCTCAGAGCTCCATGTTCCCACTTTCCCTCTGCTTTGGCATGCAGACTTCTGGGCATCTCCAGTCCAATCCTGCAGCTGCCAACTCCATTTAGATTGTCTGCTATTTTTCACTGTATCACCAGCACGGGACGAGATGAACCGAGGTCAACAAGTTGTCACAGAATTATTTAATTTACACATCACATCCGGATTAGCTGCTGATCAACGTGTTGTTCTGATGACAATTCCCTAAGTGGCTGCGCTAGCGGCCAGACTAATATTATCAGCTCTCTGCTCTCTGATCTCCTCAACGGAACAATCGGCAACTTATCTGCCTTTTGCTCGAATAATGGACAATAAATAAAAATGTTAGGGAGTGTTCACACCCTGGTGAACTGTTTAGGTAGCAGACACAATAAAAACATGTCAGCAATATCATGCAGGGATTTGTTCTGTCTTAGAGGAGATGATTCAACGCTATGAGAGGTATTTTTTTTTGCCATCGTTGGGTTATTGCTCATTCTGGATCATATATTATTAAGGGCATTCTTGTTTACACTTAGAATATAATAAAATCCAATATAACATCACAAACTATGGCCTGACGTTATGCAGCGCCTATACACTGGAACATGTCGAAGCTCTCCTTTTGACCTGTTTTTTTCATCAGTTACATGGTCTGATATCATGTTTTTCAAGGCCCTTGTCTAAATGAAATTATTAATTTGTATTAATACTGAACATAACGCTGCACATCAACTTATCAGAAGGTCATTAGTTGATGTGCTGCCTTACGTTCAGTATCAATATAAATCAATAATAATTTCATTTAGACAATGAAATTAGACCTATTTTCACATCATTCACAAGAATTTCAAAGTGAGCACTGGTATTTCTTATAACTTCCCCCCCCCCCCCCCGCTGTCCCACATTAGTGTTTCTCCTGCATTGTTTCAATCACTGTTTATATTTCAGTGACATTCACACAACATGCCCACATGTTTGTGTTCTGTTTTTACAGTATCTCTGGGAAGAAGAAGAGGACAAACCAAACAGGTTTTTGTCACGTCAATGGGCAAAGCAGCACACTGTTCAGGGAACAAAAATATATGGCAATAATTTACTGCAATATGAGACGAGACACAAGTTTCTAATTAGAAATAATAAAGTGGAATTCAGCTTTGTAAAATTGTTATCTTCTCAAATCGAGCAAGATGGTAAGCATTGAACGTGCATGCGATTGGTTGGTTGACTGCTGGCAATTCTTTGTTGCTACACTATAGCAGATAAGGACAGTCTATCGGGGTTCGGTACGTATAAAACACAGATACGCACACATAAACAAACATGTACGGCAGGCACTGTTTTTATTAAAGGAAGATGACTAGAAGAATTCTTAAATGATAGGACTATAACAAATTACAACTATTTCATGACTGAAAATACTTCAATAGGACAACCTGATCTACATGTTTATCTCAGAAAAACACACCTTAGGATATCATACTATTATGATTATTATCACTAATATCTTTGAATAAACTGAGTTGAACAGACTTAAATACATACATTTTTAGCCTTGACCAGCACTGCTGCACCTTGCCAGCCTCTAATTGGCTAACTCACTCAACTTGATCGGGGTTTGTTTAATGACAAATAAAACATCCGCCATGTTCTCTTCACCATTTTTCATGTCGTCGGTCTGTATCTCACTAAATGCGTCTTCGCCTCAGCAGCGGCTACGTTGGTTGTCTGGACAAGCCGAGTTATCTGCAGTCAGAAACAACGGCGTCACTGGACAAATGTGGATCAGTTGACTGCAAGTTAAGGAGGCTACGCCATTTTCTCTTCTCTTTCTTTTTTATTATGAGTAAATTCCGAGTGTAAGGCCGGCCTGCACTGACAGAATGTATAAAAATCAGGTCTGTCAATCAATTAAAATAGTTAATCACGATTAATCACACATTTTTCTCTGTTCAAAATGTACATTCAAGGGAGATTTGTCAAGTATTTAATACTCTTATCAACATGGGAGTGGGCAAATATGCTTGCTCTATGCAAATGTAAGTATATATTTATTATTGGAAATCAATTAACGACACAAAACTATGACAAATATTGTCCAGAAACCCTCACAGGTACTGCATTTAACATAAACAAATATGCTCAAATCATAACATGGTAAACTCAAGCCCAACAGGCAACAACAGCTGTCAGTGTGTCAGTGTGCTGACTTGACAATGACTTGCCCCAAACTGCATGTGATTATCATAAAGTTTGCATGTCTGCAAAGGGGAGACTCGTGGGTACCCATAGAACCCATTTTCATTCACATATCTTGAGGTCAGAGGTCAAGGAACCCCTTTGAAAATTGCCATGCCAGCTTTTCGTCGCCAAAATTTAGCTTAACTTTTGAGCGTTATTTAGCCTCTTTTGTGCCTCGCTAGTATGACATAGTTGGTACCAATGGATTCCTTAGATTTATAGTTTCATATGATATCAGTATCTTCATTCTAGTTTTAAAACTGAGCCCGCTACAACCTAAAAAGTTGCGTTAATGTGTTAAAGAAATGAATGGCATTAAAACGAATTTGCGTTAACATGTTATTATCGCATTAACTTTGACAGCCCTAGTAAAAATATATTTTTTAGGATGAAATTGGATCATATGTTTTGTATGTATATGTCAACAAGCAATGCATTTTGTGCTGTTATGTCATTGTGTGTTTATTTGTGAACAAGACACATTTAGAGTTTTCTGAATTTAAATATTTGGCTTAAGTGAATAATGAAGAACATTAAATAAAAACTGGAAAATCTAGTCATGGTAACGTAAAATGCTGAGTCAAATAGTTGAGCAATAAGTTGATTCTACTGCAGACTAAGTGCAAATAATTTGGCTTTCATTGTTATTTTCAGCATTCAACTCAATTTCACTCAACTTAATTCATTTCGCCAGTAAATCGTTCAGTCAACGGTGTGAAGGTGCAGTTGTTGAGGTGAACGAACATCGTTCCTCATTCATTTTCCTCATCCAAATTTTCCCAGCTGCTCTATCGTGAAGGTAAATTTCCAAAGCCAAACCGCTGGAGAGGCACCCACGATCACATCAATAACTTCCCTCATTCTCTCACATGCATACACACACACAGACAAACATACTCTCACACCCACACTTTCACATTCACACACCACACCTCTTGTTTCTGTGCAGCCCTGCCCCCTCCTCATCCAACTCCCTGAGGCTTAGCTGTAAAACAACAGGGGAATCAGCCATGGTGACACGGTGTCCCCTGGTACTTTTCCACAGATAACATGTAGTGAGAGGTAGAGTGTTGCAATATTGTGTTTAGATTGACTTTGCACATTTATTGCCTCACATTCCACATAGCAAAGGTAAACTATATGCTCGGTTCTTCCTTCAGGGTAAAACAGTAGAAATGAAAGCAAATAAAATGAGGATTTAAAAGCGAGCCAGACCTTGTTTGTGCTGTCAGACGAGCCTTATGGCGACAAATGTTTGTCAGTCCATTAATATAGTTTCAATAAACTCCGACTGAGAGGTGTGTGTTGTCCAGACGAGCCCCAGACAGCAACACGTCACTTTCCATATGTCTCGATGCACACAGTGGCCAGCTGACCTTTCGTCTGCATGTACAATCAATTTAGCCACTCATAACTGAGGATGCATTCTTTGATGTGCAACAAAGCCACCATTCATGTATCCCCTCAGAGCATTTTGTTTGTGGTTGGACCACGAGGACGAGTCCCTGTCCTCAAGTGACCCGAAACCAACGAGATGATCCAAATATTGTGATTCATATTTTGGTCGTGGTTGAGGAGGAACACTGCAAACTGGCCTCGCTTTTGCTTCTGCAGACACTCTCAGGAACCCGTCGCACAGTGGAAATGTTGCATCTAAATGAATGTTTTAAATGTTAATGAATTGTCACGGTTAATAAGCACGCTCGATGTAACATAATTCACTAACTTTTGCTCTTGTTAATTCATTGCTGCTGTGATCTTGGTGAAACAGCAATGATCTGAATTCCTTCCTGTGTTCAAATTCTCATGTGCACCTGTAACAACAACAAAAGCTCCAGCTTTAAACGAAATGTGATGGACCCTTTTAGCAAAAAAAAACCCCAACAACATACCAATACAAAGTAGGAATATAAAACACATTTATATCACGAGCCCTGAGAGGAAACTCGATGGCCTAATATGAAACTGAGCAGAAGCTCGTCCCCTCTCTGGTGCCGAGCACAGATGTGAAAATAATGAAGAGCAGGGTTCCTGTTTGATGTTGAAAAGCAGCTGCCAGTCTGATCTGAGTTCTGAGTTTAAAAACACGTTTTAATGTTGCCAGTGTTCAAAAATATATGCAAGTCAGAATACTGTCATACTAAACTGGTAGCCAAACCAGGATGGTACCTTTTAGACCAAGATGCCATCAGGTTTTGGCATGATACTAACTACAAATTTACAGTAGGGAAGCAATTAACAATTATTTTAATTACAGTTTAATTTGCCAATTATTTTCTTTATTAATCAATACTTTTTTGGTTCATAAAATGTCAGGAAGTATTTAAAATGACTTTATAAAGTTTTATCCTGTTAGACATTTGTGTGAAATTGTCATGATTAGCGTATGAATTATTGGGTTATGGCCAAGAACATGTTTTGTGAAGTCACAGTGACCTTTGACCACCAATATCTAATCAGTCAAAGTGGACATTTGTGCCAAATTTTAAGAAATTCCCTCCAGGCGTACCTGAGATATCACGTTCACGAGAATGGACGGACGTAAGGACGGACGGACAATCCAAAAACATAATGTCTCAGGCCTTCGCTGGCGCGGAGGAATAGCATCGGATTTTTGCTTGAAAATGACTTGAACTATTAATCCATTATTGAAATTGTTGACAATTTATTTTCTGTAGATTGATTAACTCCTTCAGCTCTACAGTTTCTCGTGTTGTGTTTCCTGTCAGGTTATTGACAACGTGATAACAAAAACACTTCATTATTCACACTTGTGGTAAAACATCATCTGTGCTGAAAAGAGTCGACCCCCCCTTATCTGTGCAGGACAGCCAATTATTGGCAGTTTGACACCACAGTATATTTGATGCATCCGGGCCACCTTAAGTTCACCGGTTATTATGAAAAAACTGCAGACCAGCAGCAGTTTAAATATATACTTCTCACTAAGAAACACGCAGGCTGCATGAAAGCAGCTCAAAGTTCACTATGTTTAGCTTCACATTGACGTTCCGTATTCAGTGTTTCATGGGCTGTGTGTGCAGTGTATACCTCATCAACAGCTGCTGAAAAGTGACACTGAACTTTGTGCTATAAATAAATGAGTCAGGTATTTTCACGCATCTGGTTTTACCCTTATACATTTTGATCACAAGCAAGCTTCGTATTATCGTTATTTTTTGCCTTTCTGTGGCACTTTTGTAGGATGTAAAACAACAGTCTCATTATCTTGCAAATTTGTTTTCCTCTCATGCTGCTTCCCAAATTCAAGTGCACGCTCCCGTTTCACCAGAAATGAATACTTCCCTCTTTCCCCCTCAGGCTACGTGTCTGCAAAGACTGAGCTAGTTTTAGAGACATTTTTTACTGGTGTGACCTCTGACCCCTGTCAGGCAACCATGTGCCTGGGTCATGTTTTGGGACAGGCACGTTGATATCCGTCTGCGTCTAGGCCCCGGGTCAGTGGAGTTCACGAGAGGGGGCGGGGGAGCGCTTGTTAACACATTGCACAGGCTCTTTCACTGGCCAAGAAGGAGAGGGGAACGGCAGCAAATTTGTTCCAGGGTTGGCTGGAAACATCCCGTGCAGTGTTGTTTTCATGACATGCATTCTTCAGATGGGACATCTGTTGATTTGTGGGACAAAGGCACACATAATCAGGAAGAAATTATAAAAGATGTTTTGCTTTTGATCTTTCTGCAACTTTTGTATTTTTAAAAAAAAAAAAAAAATCTTTTTAAAAGGGGCACTCCACCAATTTCACTGACAGGCTAACAGTTTACTCATCAGACTCATATACTGTTCCTAGCTATACCTAAGAAAAGTAATGCACTGTCATTTGTATATATCCCACAAAATCAATTTGTATGTAATCCGTGCAACCGTGAACTAGGAAGTATAAAGAGCGATACGTTGACGTTGATTTATTTGTCACGTAACTTCCGTACTGAAGTTACGCCACTTCCTGTATTATTTTAACCCAAACCACAATCTTTTCCTAAACCTAACTATGTCGTATTTTTGGCTTAAACCTAACCAAGTTGTTTCCTGTGAAGATGGAAGTTTATTTTGAAAAGACTGGAGCAGAAATTGACACGTGCGTCGCATGTTGCTGGACATCTGCAGGAAAACACATGAGGAATAACTTTTACCATACGAACCGTTGCATGAAAATATTTTGCATGGCATATTTTGCTCCTCAGTCAGTGAAAACGGTTGTAAAATATCTTCTCTGTCTTTGGAGGAGCTTTTTAAAGAAAATAACCCTGATGATGTCATATAGTGATGTCATCACTTTAGTGTATAATCACCTGAAAATAAGAATCGTTGTGTTTTCGCGAGATTCGCTGCCCGACGACCTATCCTAACCTTAACTATTCGAGGTCAATGCCTAACCTTAACTATCTTGCGAGAGTTACCCCAGTATGCTGGCTCCCTTCTAGCCACTACCCCTCTTCACAGAGCCGGCCGCCATGTTTCTACAGTAACCCAGAACGGACAAACCAAACACTGGCTCTAGATGGGGCCATTCGAATTTTTCGTCAGCCACCGTAGCTCTCCTACGCACTTGGCACCCGGAAGAAGTTTCAGTTGGTTGCAATCTGCAACCTCACCGCTAGATTCCGCCAAATCCTACGCACTGTACCTTTAAAAGTCTGGATATCTCAGCCTCTGCTGCTTTGACTTTTAATTTGTCTCGTGAAAGCTCCAAACCATTGTGGAAGTGCAATAATAAATCACTTTAGTGCCTGTTTAATTGCTTTGAAATTAACCCTTTAACTGATCTCTGTGACCAACAGCCATAGCAGACACATTTTTTTCTGCTTTCAGCAGATTGAGGTGAAATATATTTTGTGGTGCAGAAAGAATCTGACTTTCCTTGCAAGAAAACAAACAAAGTGGCAAACATTTGTTCTGCAAAGCAAACCAGATGCGCCATGTTTGTGTGATTATGTTGATTAGAGTCTTAAATGTTTGTGTGTTTCTGCTCTAGCTTATCTGCTATTGCACTGCAGCTAAACCCTAGTGTGACGTTAAAGATGCAGCAGCGATATGAGCAAGGAAAAGGCTGACTGATCAAATCTATGCATCCTCTTGCCTGCAAATAAACAACTAAACCCGGAAATTGGACGTTTATTTTCTGACATGACTCTCCTACTGCCTGAACAAGTTTTGTCTCTTCTCATTCAGACCAGAAAGTATCGGTTGTTTCAAAGGATGTGAAGATGAACAACCCACAGAAACTTGGGCCACTAAAGATAACCGCAGGGGAAAAACATCTAGAGTGAAAACATTAACTAGAAATAGACCTCTTTGTTGCCATAGCCACCTGAACAGCTGTAATTTAGACCTGTTGAGCTGCACTGCACATTTATTTCACGGGGAAAAAATTCAGTCTGAGAGTTTTTCATTTTCTGCAACAAAGAAGCATAATGATAGGAAACTTTGCTGTTTTTCTACTGAAAGCTTGTTTTGCACTGTTTTATGTGTGGGTGATTCCAGCATTAATATAATATTTATAGAAGACTTCTGTGAACAATAAACACATATCATTTTACTGTTATTTGTGTTTAATGTTGCAAAATATGACCTACACAATGTAATGTGCATGCACAAGACTAATAGTAATATTGAGCAAAGGTATGCAAAATAAAAGTGAATCAGTGAAGTCTAAATGTTTTATTTCAGTGATGAACATGGTCCTCAGTAAAGTCACAATTACCAGCTCTAGTGCTCAATTACTGTGGTTCTGTTTTTTCCTCCCACTGAATCGTCTAACCTGCCTGAGTGTTTGTTTAGCAAAGCCTCGCTGCAGCTCACTGTGAGAGGGAAAGGTGATGCCAACAGATGGTAATTCTATATATTCAAAAACAGCCGGAAAACACAGAAAACCCTCTTGTGTTTAGATATGACTGAATCAGGAAGTGAAATAGGGGGGTAAATCACCATGTTGTATGTGATTGCTTATAACGTGCCAGAATTCAACACAAAGGTAATTCCATTTACAGAATATAAGAAATTTGAAAACATGAGTTATGCTTAATATTTTGCTAAATGCCATATGATCACATGCACTTAGCTAAAGAAAAAGCCTGCCGCTTCCCAGATAAAGTTTAACATATTGCGCAGGGGAGCTGAGCTTATGTGCACATGAATAGGTTACAGAATAGATTAAGGTAACCCTTTGTATAAGGCACAAAAACCTGTGTAGTAACCAAAGAACTAGTAAGGAACGCACCATTTTTCTTTAAGGGACACCAAAAAAGCAAAAAAGTACTGGTTTTGTGCCATTTAGCAGCTGATTTTGAGTTAAAGAGTCATTAATAAGTGGTTAGATATTATAGGATCATGTCATTACACACCGGCTCATTAACATAATATACTCTATAGCAGTCATCTTATCAATATATTATTTTATTTACATTATAAATATAGTTATTCCGGAACTTCTTGTCAGTTGTTCATTAAAGAACAGTCAGTTCCTGTTTTGTTGACTCATTCATCGGTAAGTACTCAGGATTTTGTGTTATACCCAGATGAATATACAGCTGTGCTGGTGAGACAGGAAGTGGTGGGAACACAGACGAGTGCAAGTGAGCCTTTTGGAGAGTTGAGGACTTTACACACGCTCACACAAATTGCTTTCTATAACGTATGCGTGACATTAAAAATGGGACGTCGTAGCAGTCACTGTACTGCACATGCTCTCAGATGTGAGTTCAATTAGTTATCAGTGTTGCAGAATTCCCCAATCAAATATTCACTGTAAACTTATATAAAACATACTTAAAGTGGGGGAAGGCAGTATATTTTTGGCCTCATTGGACCAAAATTCCATAATAACCTTTCAGCATATTGTAATTCAAGTGTTCTGATAGAAAACTAGACTTCTGCACCTCCTCATGGCTCTGTTTTCAGGCTTTAAAAAAAATCTAGTCAGTGACGGGAGACTTTGGCCAATCACAGGTCATGGCAGAGAGAGAGCGTTCCTATTGGCTGTGCTCCGGCTGGAGGGCGGTGCTTGGAATTTCCTCAACTGATCTCAACATGGCTGCCGGGTCACAAACTTTCTCATTTTACAGCTAAACAGTACACTACAAGATGTTTCTGAAAACATTTGGCTAGAAAAAGGCATTACAGCAAACTTGCCAACCTTCACGATTTTTCCGGCAGACTCCTGATTTTCATCGCCCTCTCCCGGTTTCCTCCCGGGGTCACAATTCTCCCGTATTTCTCCCGATTTATGGCAAATTTGTACAACTTTTTTCCCTTTTCGTTATCTCAACCTGTTTCTGTCTCTGTACAGCGTGTATAAGCTCTACTGTTTCCACCCGGATGTCAATAGAGCTACACCTAATGTTGTTTCCCGCGGCACAACGTGTAGCGGCCAAAGTTGGTCTTCGCTCGACGCAGCAAAAAGCCGTCGTGGCGCAGCGCTTTCCATTAGAAATAACAGGTTTCAGAGCGCAGCGGTACCGTTGTCGCGTTTTGTCTGAAAGAGCCTTCAGTGAATGAGAGACGGAGAGAGAAATGGAGAGTACTAGAGAAAGAATTACTCGAGCAGGAGCAGAAAATGAATGAATGAATGAAAACTGATGAATATTAACTTATACCAGAGATTCACACAA
This sequence comes from Sebastolobus alascanus, assembly GCA_916701645.2. Classification (NCBI taxonomy): domain Eukaryota; kingdom Metazoa; phylum Chordata; class Actinopteri; order Perciformes; family Sebastidae; genus Sebastolobus; species Sebastolobus alascanus. Next base: position 3,500,266 of record CAKAOJ020000195.1, read on the forward strand.
ATTCACGCCAGAGGCCTATTTAACATAAAAATACTGTTGCAGTGTACTTAATATTTTGTTATTTTCATTCTTTAAAAGTCACCAGAATATAGGAAACAAAGTCTCTGAAACTCTCGCTTAGGTTTTCAAATCCTCCCTATTTTTGAGGTCTCAAGGTTGGCAAGTATGCATTACAACAGAATATTGATTCATATTTGATCAGCGCTGCCTAGTTTGACCGTTTGATCGGAGATGGCGAGTGATTGACAGCTGCTCAGAGACGGCAGGCTCCAGCTCGGCTCTGATTGGCTGTTTTCCTCCGGTCTGTGAAATCTTGCAGACATTAAAAGCACCGGAGGACACTTTTTCAGATTACCTGTCTCATGCACTACTGTCAGGATATAGTGATCATTTTATAAAAAATAACTGTTTAAAATCATATTTGCTCCAATTCTACCCACTGCAGCTTTAAAAGAGAAAGTATTCACATATAAATATTGCCAGAAAAGTGTTCTTCCTAATCAATTTAAACAAATAAAGCATGGCACCAGGCTAAAGCAGAAACAGTTAAATCAGCATTGCAACTTTAACTGGCTGCTAAAACACAGCTAGCCAGAGCGAGCAAAATCAAACACATGACGGAGACATGTGGTGGTGGAGGTGGTGGGGGGGGGGGGGGTGTTAAAGAAGAATTATATTTCAAATTATTATATAAGATAGGATGACTGACTTTTCTCAACTCTTCGTGGCACCTAAGGCAGGTTTACAGCGACAACATGCTCTCATATTCCCCACGGTATTTATAACTCGGTCAGCTGACCTTGCACTTGGACGCATCCACTACACAGGGGGGATTAACCCGCTGGGAAACAAACTAGTTCACGGCAAAAATCTCAGACACGTATCAACCTTACAAATATGTTCCGTCAATACGTGTGATTGAGTAGCAGCAGGTTGTAAAGCACAATATTGACAGTGGAGGGTAGAAATGACGCAGACGGCGGAGAGCAGCTCCCCCGCCCCGCAGATAATGGTACGGCCCTCTGTTGAAATTCCGAGAATTGAGCTGTTGTGTTTCTTAGAACTGGATTCTCAGAACTGGTGATGCACAGAGTTTCGAGGAAACTTTTACAAGGTGACTTTTTTTTCCTTCCTATTTTCTCAGCATTAGGTCAGAAGAGTAGTGAAGCAGCAGAGAGGCTCGCTGTTGCTGCTGCTCCTGGGGCTGGAAACGGCTCAATTATTTTTTTGCAATATTTTGTGATTTGCCTTTTAGCTAGAAGTGAACTAACAGATTTTGAAGAGTTGACTTTGACAGCTGCACTGTGTTTGACTGCTTTAACGTTAGACGGAAGTGAGACTTTGCGGGGTTGAATTTGAGCACTTTAATTGGACTGAAAACAAGCAGCAGTTTTGCGACCTTCCGTTATGTTTTAGTAATAGCAAGCTCTATGTTATTTATACCTTATTACAGGTATATTTTATACAGCATTTGGCACGTTAGAGGCGCAAGAAGTGGCGCAAGAGCACCAGATCGGTCTGGTTCTGGCACCTAGATTTGCGCAATTATGTTGCGACTTCACTAAAAGTCTCCAACGCAGACCGGATGACTTTCCATGATTAGTTTCAATCGAGTAAACACATGATTAAACTGCAGGACGGTCCCCAGACGTGACAGCTTAACACCGTCTCTAAACTTGAACCGACTTGTGTTGGCCTGCTCGGTGGTGGCGCACAGCCCGAAAAGTTACGCACAGCTCACCACTCCTTGGAATCACATCCTTCGAAAACTTTAGTCTAATAATATTTGAGTGGGTTTGGACTGGAGATTAGTTTTTAGCAGCAGCAGCAGGAGGAGAGTTAATGGGTTAAATGAGATGAGTGAGTTCTACTTATATCGGGGGAACAGGAAACCTCTCTGTGAACTGGCAACCTAATCTGAGCAGCCAGGACGGAATGTGCTCAACGTCAAACACGTTTACAACCTACTGGCTGCAGGCTGCCAGCAGCTCCTCAGTCTGTTAAACACGCTGGGAAACTGCAGGAGAGAGAGAGAGAGAGCGCACACATGAGCAGCATATACTCATTTTTATATTTAGATGTCTAAAAAAAAATGTTGTTTGTGTTTACAATATATAAACTGGAGTTGGTGCATTTATTATGCGTAAATGTCGCCTCAAAATTATGATACGCGTTGTTCCAAGTTGTTGACCTACAGATAAATATCACTGTTTTCAATAGTAACATGTAAAGATATTGCCTATGTTATAACACCGTCATTAATAAGAAGTAAGCATATGGCTCTAAAGGTTTAGTGAAACTCCCTTTTTACTTTTTCTCTTTGCAATGGCGCCGCTCTTTGATAAAACACTGTCAAGACACTTGTTAGGTTGTTTTTATTATTATTATTATTATTATTATTATTATTATAAACCCTGAAGGCAGGTGGCTTGTGTTAGAGAAGTGAAGTATGTGCCGGAGGTCATGAAATAAGAGTGTTCATTTCTGTATAATTTACTCATTATTATTTATTACTATTCTAATTGATTAAAGTTTGGCTTATAGTTTGATTTTGCTCGAGTTTTGGGGTTTAAGATGATGAAAACTTTTTCATTTTTACTTTTTTATTATTATTATTGTGCATATATTATTATTTGGTAGTAAAGTAATTTGACTTCTTTAAAAATACTTTTATTGCAAATAACTCATGCATTATACTTACACAATATGTGCAGTATATATTTGGAATTCTTTTCTTGTATTTTATACACCCAGTGGTACATACAGAAGAGTAAGATAGAACAACGAGTAAATGGGTAACTGAGCAGAAAAAAAGTAAACATACATACTGTATATACATACACGTAGTCCATATATGCATACACATGCAAATATGCATACGTGCATACGCATACACATATACATAATATATGCACACAAAAAAAGGAAGGGGGGTGTATTTGTGTCTCCTCCTCTAAGGTGTGTATATTGTGTATGTCTATTGGTTATATTTATTTGTTTGCCTAAGATCTGCCTCAGCCGATTTATAAATCATTCTGTTAACCTGGGTCTAGTTAATTTCATAAATTAATTTCCGGCTTCATATTTCATCTACTTTAACCAGCGTCTTTTGTACAAAGTAATGTGACTTAAGCTTAATTATTATTTTTTTCTGAAAATCTGGTTGAGTTATGCTCATCTTGGTGCCAGTTAGGGCTCTGACCCGAATGCTTCGAAGCTTTGACCGTTGCCATGGTATTCGATCTCCAAATAACTATTCGAATGCTTAATTTTTTAATTAATATATATATGTTTTTTTTACATATAAGTATGTAATGATAATGTATAAATCCCAGAATAGTCCATGAAATAAGGAATAATCCCACAAAATTATTCATATTCAACAGTAATCATTATAAGTTATTCTCAGACAGATATCGCTGTTTGTTGTGTGTAGAGATGCGTGTGTGTACAGTAGTGCGGCAGCAGCACTGAAACGGGGGAGATGGAGAAAGACAGATAGACAGAAGAACATGTCAGGCTGCTGCGCTGCTCCGAGAAGCTTCGAATACCTTCGAATATTTCTCACCGAAGCTTCGAAGCCTAAAAAATGGTATTCGGGACAGCCCTATTGCCAAAATACCTCTCATGTGTGCCTTTCTTAAGCAGTGGATCTCTTTTAGAGTCACTGATAATAATCAAAACATGTATTATTTTTGCCCCTTGCTCAGATTGTGACAGCATGGCCACGACTGCAGATGGCTGCATTCAATTCACGCGCCATGCAGGCGACGTCCTGCTCAACTTCAACCGCCTCCGCAGCAGGAACATCCTGACTGATGTCACCATACAGGTGGACGGACAGCATTTCCACGCTCACAAGGCCATCCTGGTGGCCTGCAGGTATGCAATGCACCACATGAGATCTGACACCTACAGTATGGACTGTGCCCAATGAAGGACCGCTATTTCTAGAACCATATTTCATATTTTTTAGTCGCTGACACCGCCACACCCTCAAATTTAATGCCTCATCCCAAGTTAATACTTTTCAATATCATCTGTGCAAATGTTCAACACTGTGTTCCTTTCTCTCTCTCTCTTATTCTCTTGCAGTGGCTTCTTTTATTCGGTGTTCATGGACCCCAAGAACGCAAACCTCAGTGCCATCAGCTTGGACCCCAAAGTGGACCCCAAGGGTTTCTCCATCCTGCTGGACTTCATGTACACGTCCTGTCTGGACCTTAAGGACAGCCTGGTCCTGGCCACCATGAACACAGCCATCTACCTCCAGATGGAACATGTGGCCGACACCTGCAACAGGTTCATCAAGTCCAGGTAAAAGGAAAATAGAAAATGTGACGCACTCTAATGTCTTGGGAAAAATGGAAGTTGGAGTTAATAAGTTGTCGTTGAATATGTTTCTGCAGGCATCCGATTGAAGAGGCACAGATCAACTCATCACATCTGGCGGAGGAGATGCCCGCTTTGAGGCCTGTTGATGAGAAAGAGCCAGACTGTAGAAACACAGTCAACCACATGTCAACCTCATCCTCTCTCCAGGAGTTCAGGGGCTACATCCCCAACGTTTTCAGGGGGATCAACACCTCTGGCTCCTATCACGTCTATGGCGACCTCCACGTCGCTTCTGGGAAGCTGGAAGGATCCCACAAGGTCAGCGACCTTCCCAGAGGAGGGGCTTTGTCCCAGAAACGATGCTCGCAGGTACCCAGCGCCAACATGTCCCACAACGAGTCCACCACCATCGTCTCCCACCCCGTGCCATCCCACCCCAGCTTCCCCACCACCATCACCCGACCCGCAGGAGCCCACGGGAGCCTCCAAAGTTCCGTGTCTCCCATGGAGGAAGACGGCGTTCAGCATCCACAGACCAGCTGCCTGAGATTGTCAGCAGGTTTTAGCAAAGGTGTGATCTGCAGCCCTCAGAGCCCCCTCAGATCCGACTGCCAGCCCAACTCGCCCACCGAGTCCAACAGCAGCAGGAACGCCACGCTGAGCCTCGGACAGCCCTCCGACTGCCCCAAAGACGCCAAGGCCCGCAACTGGAAGAAGTACAAGTTGATCGTTATGAACCAAACTCCCGAAGAGAGCGAGAAGGAGGCTCAGGGAGGCGGCGCCGAAGCTACAGCCATGTCCCCGACACCGAGCCCCTGCAGGAGCGGCGCAGATGACGGACACCACGAGGTCCAGGCAGAAGACGGAGCCAGCGAGCAGAGAGAAGATAACCCCATGTCTCAGAGTGTCGACAGCTGCAGCAGCAGCACCTGCAGCAGCATCAGGTAAAACTCATTGCGAGAACGCTGTAAATTGGAACTTAATATACGTTTGTTAAGTTGTTTTTTTTTAACTCCGTGGTCGTCTTTCTGCGTGCAGCTACCGCAGATGCTCCTCCTGTGGCTGCGACAGCCCCCAGTGCATGGAAATGGGTCACCTTTCTCCTGACTCGTACAGCCGAGATGACGCCACCAAACTACACTCTGAGTATTCCTCCTCCGGCTGTGGTAAGTAGACATACTATTAGCTTACATTTAAGTCAATGCGAATTATTTGACAGGATTATTTTTTAAACAAATCGATTTTATTGCTTCTTTTGTACAGAAAGCAACATCTACTTCTGCAACGGGTGCGAGTCCAAGTTCACAGAGGAGGATTCCCTGAAGGAGCACATGGCCCAGGTGCACAGCGACAAGCCGTACAAGTGCGACTGCTGCCAGGCTGCCTTCCGCTACAAGGGCAACCTGGCCAGCCACAAGACCGTTCACACCGGTAAGATTAATAATCCGCGGCCGGTTTATTCAAAGTCACTTCATGGGTGCGGCCGGTTTCATTCATTGCACAACCTGCTGGTCTTGACTTCCAGGTGCGAAGCCCTACCACTGCAACATCTGCGGCGCTCAGTTCAACCGGCCGGCCAACCTCAAAACCCACACCCGCATCCACTCTGGAGAGAAGCCATACAAGTGTGAGACATGCGGGTCCAGATTTGTCCAGGTGAGAGGGAAAAAAAGAGGAAAGCTTTGCAAACAAACCGCCAACTTTTTTAAATGTATGTATTGTAATAATATGTTTTAATGTTTCCTCCAGGTGGCCCATCTTCGCGCCCACGTGTTAATCCACACGGGAGAGAAGCCGTACCCTTGCGAGATCTGCGGGACTCACTTCCGCCACCTTCAGACGCTCAAGAGCCACATGCGCATTCATACCGGAGAGAAGCCGTATCATGTAAGCTTCCCTCCCCTCCTTATCCACTGTGTCTGCTGGCTAAAAAGAGAGTAATCCCTTCTCCCCCATGATCCATGTGCCTATCAATAGTTATCCTGAGTGGTAATCCTGGAGAGCTATGAGCTGTAGCTGTGGGGGGTTGGTAGGATGAAACTGATCCTAAATAATTTCTCTCTTTTCCTCAGTGTGAAAAATGTGACCTCCACTTCAGACACAAGAGCCAGCTGAGGCTTCACCTGCGACAGAAGCACGGCGCCGTCACCAACACCAAGGCTCAGTACCGCCGGACTCCCAGCAACGCCATCGCAGGCCTGGTGAACTCCTGCTGAGCAGTCGCGCTGTGCGTGTGTCATGTTTGTTTTCCTTTTACGTCGGCCGCCATGTTGTCAAAAGATTTTTTTATTTTTTACAAACAGAAAACATAAATATTATATATATATATGTTTGCCCTTTATGCATTTGTAAATGATGCACATTACTTTATGTAAGCTCTTTGGTATTTCAAAGATTGTAGAAGTTTATGCTTTCGTTGTGAATGTCTAACAACAGAATGTATTTTGAATGTGAACAGGCATTTCTCCATGTCGCAAATCACTTAGCAGAATGTCAGCATTGAAGGACAGTCCTCCTTTCTCATTCGGATGGAGAAGTCACTGTTACAGTTTTTGCTTTAGATATTGCTATGAATTTGCCCCAGCAATGTGGTCACAGTTTATCCAGTTATTTTTCATTAGGTTATTTGTTTTGTAAATAAGATAATATATATTTTCAGATTGCCATCTGCTGGCAGAGTACGAATATATTTACGTTAAGTTTGTCAATAACACAAGGGCTTTTTGTTTTGCCATTTCAATGTTTGTGGTACGTATTGTACAGATTGTCATTCATTTAAAAAAAAAAAAAATGCTATGTAAATATATTCTTATTTTTCAATCATTTCTAGCCCGTTGGTATTTTGCACATACTCATAATGCTGTAATTCATATATTTTCATACTTTTCATCGAATATTTCTACTTAAAATGTTCTTGAAATTGTCTGTTAGACCCCGTGCCCAGCACTTGCTATTTTCTTATTTATATTCTTTGCTGTATTCTATTACATTTTTGGTGCTGCAATGATCCACGTTCCCCAGCTGGATCATTAAAGTTTGATTGTATTTTATCCAACCATATGTATTATAGTGCACTCGTACGAACCAGTGTATTAATAGTGCCTTACATTCACACTTCTCTATTTGCTACGTACCCAGACTAACTATTAACGCTTTATAACTTTGACTATATGAAAGCCCCGGTAGTTATAAACTGCTGCTGTGATGCATTTCCCATTTGGTACATTGCCCTGTTGTCATGTGTGTGCATGTCTGGTACTGTTGTTTTGGAAGCTGATTATCTGTTGAGTGTAGCTCTTAAAATGCAGACGCACCAGGCCTCAAGCTAAAAAATGCTCAGGAATATTAGATATATGTAAGCAAATGTCTTTGTAACTGCAGATTATATATATGAAATATATATATATATGACATGAAAATAAAAATGTATTATGTAGCACTTGTTGCAATAATGTGTGGTCATTATTAATAATTGAGCCTTTAAGTATTTTATTGTATAGTTTTGTAGGTATCTGTAAAGTATACTTGCTTCTCTCTGGCTCTCCCTGGTGTTCACTCTTATGAACCATCATATATTTTTCTTCATAGATAAAAAAAAACAAAAACTGACTTGCGGCAAGCATTTAGAGGAGCACAGATGGTTTAGTTAGCCAATCAATTAGCCTCTTTGTGTGTGGAAAAGAGGTAAATCTACAGAGGACAAAAGATTAATTTTTCATCAAAAATTACATGAATGAGTACATAGATTAACAACGAAATATAGGAAGTAGATATTTAAATTAGTAAATAACATTCTAAATATGTGAATGAATCCTGAAATACAGAAATGCTTTACTTACAAACATATACTGTATACACACACACACACACACATATACGTACATACATATATAGACACATATATACATATACACATGTATACATACATACATATATATATATATATATATATATATATATACACAGTATACACATACATATATATATATATACACACACATACATATGTATATATACAGTACACACATATGTATTTTTAAGGATTCATTAATAAATTTAGAATATATATGTATATTTAGATAGAAAAAAATTAGACATGAATCCATTAATTAACTATTTTTATTTGTATTTTAATTATTTCCTTATCTATTTTAGTACTTATAGAGTGATACAGTCAAAATATTTATGTAAGGCAAACATTTACTTATTTATTGATAAATGAGTCATTTATCATCCTCTGTAAAAATCCAACTGACAGTTAAGAGAAAAAACAAAACAAAACCTGGATAAACAGATCAGCTCAGATTATACAGCGGTGTCTAGCTCCCCCTGCTGGCCAATACGGGTTGAAACCTACGAAGTGCACAGGGTTTTTGTTAATTTGTAAAATCTTGTGTAGCAGTTAATAATTTGATCAAAATCTTTATGGACTACAGCACTATACTTATGAATACACAGAGACAAATAACTACAAAAACAAAGTACATACTATATACACATACAACCCTGACATAGTATTGACTAAATATTCTAGATTGAGCAAAACAAAGGGAAAATCTAAGTCACTGTTTTTACTTTTCAGTTTTATCCATCCCCCCCCCCTCCTTCAAGCAGATACAGTACAGATTTAACAAATAATTAATTTTATCTTCAAGTTTTCTCTATGTTTAGCTGTGATGAAGGACATCAAGGCGTTCTGGTACTCAGTCAAATATTCATTGAAGAATGGGCCATCTACAACACATTCCTGATAACTCTATATGGTAAAATAGTAACTTCCCTTGTAGTACTGTCCATTAAACATGAGAGATGTTTTATGCATTTTATTTGGAGGCTATTGGATGTTCAATCCCAGTCTGTCGTCGTCAGGTCAAACTATTTGGTCTGAAGCATTATGGCTGCTTCCAATGACATGATACTCTGAAGACATTAGTGATACCATTTTTGTAGGGACTTCCACAACTAGAAGTGTCTTTGTTTGACAATAAGTGCCTATCTAAGCTAACGATACATTTTGTTCCTATGTAAAAGCCTCAAACTATGATGAAATGAAAGACAGTGCAGACGAGCTACGAGCTCTTCTATCTGATCACAAGTAGCCGCTCTGCAACTCTACTTCTCATTCATACCAATACATATTGTTCACACAAAGTGCAGCATTTTACAAAACATATGGAAAACAAAAAAAGAATGTAACCAAAAGTAAAAAGTCATATGAACTGCCATATAAACTTATTATAGTGTAGTTGATAAAAAGAAAACTAAAAATGTAACTGAATGTTGTTGGCAGCTGCGGGGAACTCAACCCTCTTTGTCTAGGACGGCTTTCACGTCAGCAAACACCTGAAAGAGTGTACACAAACAGAGACCAGCCAAGTCATTTCAAAAGTTGAACTAACCAAAGTAACCTCAAGTGCTGCCCATATTTAGAACTATGATCACAAATAAAATACATAGAAAAGCATTTAAACATTTCATTTTGGGCATCATTCTTATTAGCTATAACATTTTAACAAATTCCCATTTGAAGGATATTATCTGAAGTAGGGCTGCAACTAAGGATTATTTTCATTATTGATTATGATCATTTGATTCATCGTTCATTTTAAACTTAAACTTTATTACATTCATCACATAAATACAGGTACATGAAATTTGACCTCTGCATTTAACCCATTCTAAGCATTTTAGGAGCTGCTTTGAAGCGACCGGGGAGCAACTTAGGGTTTAGTGTCTCACTCAAGGACACTTTGATATGCAGACAGCAGGAGCCGGGGATCGAACCGCCAAACTTGTGGTGAAAGGATGACCCACTCAACTCACTGAGCTACAGCCGCCCAAAAAGTAGGGGTGGGAAAAAAATCGATTCTTCTATGTATTGCGATTTTATGTCTATGCGGAGGTAGAAGGAAGTTACCGCTTTTAATGTTGTAGTCAGAGTAACGTGACGTCATATCTGCTCCGTATCCGTCAACCAAAACAAACCGCAACGAGCCAAAACAAAAAAGCAGAAAATGGCGGAGGGTCTGCGTGGATACGACCTGCACCCTCACATTTTAAATCCAACGTGGTAAACACTACACATACAGTAAAGTATGGAAACACTTTATTTCTAGCAGAGCTAGACATCACGGCTAAAGCTGCATGCTAACTCTGTCATGGACAGGAAACGTTATCGTATTGCGGTAGCGTGCCGTCAAGCCAGCCGTCACATTCATCTCTATGGTCAAATCGGCCGACGCTACAACTGTAGAGCACCCATATACTGACATTTATGTTATATGCATTCAAACGGCCCCGATGGAGCTGACCATGGATGTATAAAGAGAACGGAGCTGACGGGAGAGTTAGCGGCGCACTTGGTGAAGTTAGAGTAAAGTATACAAGTGTGACTACGACTGGTTTTCAAAACAAGGTGTTAACAAAGGGTATATACAAAATACATATATGGAAATAAGATTGATTGGATTATATTCATCAGAAGTACAAAACATTAAAAGAAAATAGCACTAATTTGTGAGGGAAATGTCTTTATTTTTTGATTTTGGGGTTGCTGGAAAAAATGTAATAAATAATGCCTGACAATGACTGATATATTTGACTTTAGGTCATCTCTGACTACATACAGTACATGCTGAGAATCAACACTCGTACTGTATTAATTTAGGCATTTTCCAAAGTAAAAGTCCCTAGAAGTTTATGATTCAACATTTTCCAATGGTCTAGTCTAATCACAATAAATCGTAATATCAAATCGCAATACTTGTAGAATCGCAATATATATCGAATCGGCACCCAAGTATCGTGATAGTATCGAATCTGGAGATAAGTGTATCGTCCCAGCCCTACCCGAAAGGTGGCATTTATAGACTGATTGTTTTGTTGGCCCAACAGTCAGAAACACTAATATATTCAATTTACAATAATACCAGAACCAGTGAATATTTGGCATTTTTGCCTAATAAATATCGGAAGTACTTAATTGGGAAGTGAGAAGCAAGTGGCAAATACCCAAAATGTCACAATCATCCTTTGTCACACATCCAATGTCACCCACCACTGTGTGTGGAATGGTTATCTGCAAAATCTGATGGGTGTTTACAACTATGAAGTTGGGAAATCATTTAAGTATCTGCCTTTGTTTCACCTTACAATCAAATACAAAAATTGGATTTGTTTAAAGACCCCCTCCAGACAAGTTTTAATATAATATAAAAATGTTTTTAACACAAAAAAGTTTGATTACCAAATTAAAAAATACTTCTTTTTCATGTCAGAAGTTTAACTATTAGACACAAGATGTCTCCTACTACAGTAAGTTACATATTAGACCACGATTGGCTTTGAAACTAGTTACTAACTTGTCATGAAATCAGCCGGTACATACACATCTTAAACTCAGATTTAAGGTGAGCACAGAGAAACTTTCCCCCTTCAGCAGATGAATGTGAAAACAGCCTTCTAGTGTCAAACTTAAAGGTGCTCCATACGATATCCAGAGCATTAATATAGACGCAAACAACTTGACAATAGTTTGACTCCTAATGTGGGACCGAACACAATCTGGTAAATGCTCCTATCTGACAAACTATCTTCTTTTTGGTTTGATATTATTTAGTAAGGCCTCACTAAAATTCCTCAGTGTTTAAGACAATGTAGAAGCTGCAGTTCTTCCAATTGCCACTAGGACACTGGTGGGGAAGCCCCTCACACCTCATTAAGGGCTTGTCTGCCCTGATTGACAGATTTAATCACACCTCCTTCCACCATTTACTCACCTTATCCACAGAGCGAGAGGCGTCTACGGTGCGCACCTTGCCGAGATTCTCATACAGTTCAATGATTGGTCGTGTAGACTGCAGGTAGGTTTGGATTCTGCAAGAAAAAATATGCCTGGTTATTGGGGTCAGATGACACAGGGGACTCAAAGGAGACACAAATTAGGCCAAAAACACACATGCAGGTATCCAACCGTCAGCTAAATGGGTCAGACAAATCTATACCAATCACACATGCTTGTTGAACTTTGTCCCAGACGGAAAGAAATCAGTTCATGAAATCAATGACGCATTTTGTTTATGCTGCAGGACTGTACCTTTTCTCTAAGCTTTCTCTGTTGTCATCTGAGCGTCCACTGCTCTTCCCTCTTTCTAGACATCGGTCGATGCAAATCTGGGGACAAAAGAGACAAGAGATTGTGTGCCCAGCGTAAAATGTCTACCAGCTCAGTTCTCTGTATCTAAAAACAGCCGGAAGGGTTTTTAGCTCTCTAGTTTCCATGACGTACCTCATTGCTGCAGTCAAAGAAAAGCACAAACTTGACATCTGCTTTGCCATCCATGACCGTGTTCCACCCCTGGAGGTTGTCCTTGTTGCGGGGGAAACCGTCTATGAGGAAACGGAACATTTTCTCATCTTTCTGCATGGTCTCTTCCATTGCCTTACAAAACAGAAACACAGAGATATTTTACTCCTAATGCGACTTCATTGAAATAGCAGTTTATTCAGATCACAGACCAATCAAAATGTGCTCTGTATAGGTCTACAAAAAAAAAACTATCATGGTGCTGACATACTTAAAGCCCCTTTCCCACTGGACAAAAAAAACACTAACATCTGGCTTTTTGTATTTAGTGGGAAAGTTTGCAATCTGCATTGATTCCCGGAACAAATGACTCTGCAGTAGCAGCGGGTATTTATCGGCTCCAGCTCCGATCGGTCACCGAGGTGGACACGCTAATTTCCGCCCCTTTTCCGGCGCTTTCTTTGTCATCTCAGCCACAAATTCCATCCATCTCCGGAGTCAAGTAAAAAAAGAAATAACCACCGAAACATTTTCACTGGTCTCCATGCTGCTTTCTACTGTTTATTAACCCTGTTTTCCAGCGTGTTTGTGGAAAAAAAACAACTGTGAATGGGAAAGGAGTCCATCGCCTATTTTAGCAGGTTTCCACACGTTGAAAAACCCTGCGTAAACAGTATGTGATCATTTTGGTGGAAAAAGCTGTATAAGTAAGAAAACAGTACAGACTCAGAGTGCATCTGATTTTGCTAGCATTGAAATTTTTTTTTCAGAACACCCTATAATTGTATCAAAAACAAAACTAGAGCTGCAACTACTGTTTTTTTTTTCTTAATATATATTCTTTAGTCTTTCGTGTCAAAAATAATGACAACTGCCAATCACAATTTACCTTTTTACCTCTACCTTTTGTACTACCCTCATCCCCACTAAACCAAAGTCTCTCTAGGTGTACAGTGAAGTACAGTGTGTATATAAGTAAGTGTATACTGTATATGGTTTTATTTTATTTCATTTTATTCTAATTGAAATATTTGTACATGTTCTATGTTTGTGTAGTGTGAAGGGGCTACAACTTCCATGTCATTGTGCAACAATGCGTTGTAAAATAACAAATAAATGTTAATCTAAATGATATGAAACAGGAAGAAACAATAAATCCTCACATTCACGAGGATAGGAGAGTCAAATGTTTTGTGTATTTACTTTATAAATGACTTCATGTATCTAAGTAATCAATGTATTTATTGTCACCGTTTAATATCCTATAAATTGAGTAATAGATCTGGTTGTTCCAGCGCTAAAAAAGAGAAGTTCTGCCCACATATTGGCATGATTAGCCAAGAGTGAAGAATCAAATTCAATACGTGATTTGTAAAAATCTATGATCAGAGTTCAAGTTCAATAGTTTTTTTTCTCGAGTCCTGTTTACCTAAACAAAAGCCGAATTGTGCTGAGTTGTGAACGGGTCCTGAACAAAAGTGTCTGACCCCAGGCAGGAAGCCTGCTGAGGATTTGTCTCTCGCTAGGTAAACACAAACCTGATTTACAGCCTGCATTTGGTGCTTACCTTCCTGAGTAATTTGATGGTGATCTCCACAGGGACAATTTTGCCCTCCTTGATGTGGGAGGCAATGAGCGCTCCGAACTCCGACCCCTCTCGAGCTCGCTCTGTCCTCAACAACTCCCCGGCCGACAAATGGGTGTAGTCGTAGCTCTGAGAGACATACAAAAACATTTTGTATGACAAGTTGATTTCGTGATGAAAATGGTATCTCAAAGCAAAACTAGTCATCAAGAGTCAATTTCTGGTGAGGAGGTTCGTAGATTTCTATTAACACTAAAAAACGGCATTTGAGAAGACGGCCTTTACAGAAAGGCTGAAGTCTTCTCACTCACTGACCAGGAAGAAGTCAGTCCTTGTGTAGTGAATGAAAGGAGCCTTTATATATGGCTGCCATTCAATCATAACCACCCTACTTGAAGCGTGGCAGCCAACACCCAGAAACATCCGTGAACAGACGTAGTTATAAAGTCTCGCTCTCTTTTTAACCTTTATTTATACAGGTAATCTCTCATCTTCTCAAGACAGACCTGGTTCCGACACAACAGCAATACGACACAAAATTACAGACGGACGGAACATTCATACAGAGACAAAATAGAAATCATAAAAGTGATATGAGCTAAAGTGCCAATGTGGTGGTTTAAAACTAGGAGGAAGAACAAGAGCAAACCCACACACGCTCTCTCCAGAGTTCTTAAAAGTAGTTTAAAATCCCCGAAGTCAATCATTCTGAACAGCTCACTTCCTGTGGTAGCGTGGTCCAGGTTGAGGGGGCAGAGTAGGAGAAGGCCTTTTTACCAAATTCTGTACAGACCGAGAGAGAGTAATGAAGCTCTGGGAGCGTAGGCTATGGCAGCACTGTCTCTTAAAGAAGCTCTCTCTCAACACACACATCAAAGAATCCACATCGTCCCCCAGCAGAGCTGCAGCTTCATGAGCTTTTTGACTTTAAGACAAACATCAAAGAAGCATCCTTAAGTAGAGTTCTGGCTTTCCAAACTTTTTGACTTGTGACTTGTTAAACATCAGGGCCGTGTATCGGCAAGGACCTGGCGATACGATACAGCATTTTGGAGAATTGATACAGTATCGCAAAACACATACTACATACATATACTTGTGTATTGATATTTTCTCACACCCCTATTAAAAACAACTTTTTGTCAGACCAAGACACCATTGTACTATGGACTCATAGTCCCTTACACTTGTATGAGGCGATCACGTAAAAAATGTCCATGTCACCACCTGTTTCTGTTTGTTCAAAGTCCATGGTGGAGTGACCAAGCCCTCTTCACACTTACACTGACTATTACACAACCTCAACTGCATAGATGAGTCAATGATAAAGTTACAACATCAGCATTAAATGTCAATAGGGGATATCCTGTTGGCTCTATGAGTAATGTGTGAAGCTAAGCAGACATTTTATTAAGTCTATTCATTCAACACAACACTAAACAAGTGGGCTAGAATTAAAAATGCCCTGTATGTTTTTTTACTGCTTTGACTCAGATGTCAGAAATAAATACTGGGGTTGAGTTTATGGAGAATCAATAATAATAAAATGGTGCTTTTATTGCAGCACATGCTTGTTTATGAGCACATAAACTGTAGTGAGGCTAACTAGCTAGCTGGCTAACACACACAGGTTCATTTTAGAGGACAACCGGGAAGTCACTGAAATAAAGACATTATCTTACAAAAAACGTCGCTTTTAAAAGGCACAGCCACCTTAAATCCACTTAATACCGTTTTCACCACGACATGCTACATCTTAACCATTAAAGTATTGTAGTTTTCATTGTCCTTTCTCGTACAAAATCTCGTACCTCCGTGATTTGGTAGCATTGGGTCCCTTTGCCGGCTCCAGGCCCGCCCAGCACGAACACAACCTGCGGCTTCATCCTCAGCGACGCCCGGTTCAACAACAAGCTCGTCAGCCTCTGAGACGCGTTACCGAACAAACGACCGATCATAAACCAGCAACCGGGCAGCAGCTACAGGCGAGGGGTGGGGACGAAAAAAATAACAAGCCGAGCTGACCGGTGAATGCGTGTCAGTTAGTGTCGGTAGGATAGGAAGTCGATGAGCAACACGACACCCCACTTCCGCTGTTGACTCCTTTCGACCAATGGGGTTCCACGTAGGAGTTGACGCAGTCTGTAGCCACGCCCACTTGTTATTTTTTTTTTTTTCAATGCAGAGGTCGGGCGACGCCCCTCCCCTGCCTCTCTCTCTAGCATCAGCACCTCCAAGAAGGCTGGAAAAAGGATGCTCTCCGGTCCGCGGTGCTCACCGGCTCCAGGAGACGTAACGATGAGACGATCGACCGAGAGACGCTGGGTATAGTCACCGTTTTTTCTGCACGTTTCATGCTGCCTCCATTCATGATGCACCATTCATGCATCCCCCCCAAGAATGGAAGCACATTGCGAGGAAAACATTAAAATAGCCCTGTTGTCTTTATAGGACGCGCGTTCTCGCTTCTTTTCATGTAGGTCAAGGTGATGAAGAGTTGTCTTTTTTTTGAGGGCGCCGCTTGGATGTAAGGGGCTAAAAACAGGAAAAAGCCAAGCAAACAAAAGGCAATCCAGCCCCCCCTCCTCTCTGACGCACCTGGCTGCCCTGTCGCCACTTGACATGACAGCGCAGAGCCGGGAGCAGAGCAGCAGGATCGAGAGGCACCGACGTGCAGCCGGCGGACGCGTGGACTCGACGAGGAGCAGAGGAGCCTCCGGACGCACGGCGGAGAAGCAGCAGCAGCAGCAGCAGCAGCCCAGGGGAGGCCGGATCGCAGTTTCTGGGGACGAGCGCCAAGGGCAGTGCGGCAGTCAGCAGGCAGACCGGGGGGAGGAGGCTGCGGAGATCTGTGATACTTCCCCCCCAGGCCCCACTGCGCTCTCACCTCCATATCATCCTGAAAATAATATGATGGTGGACGCTTTTACGTTTGATCAATGTCGACTGTGATACTCCCCATCATTTTTCCCCCCCTCCAACCAATCAGAGATGATGGGCAATTAAAAGGTTAGATCTGCTCTTCAGGCAAGGGTGGACCCCGGAGGGGACCGATGTGCATACTGGCCAGGTATCATTTGCTCCCTTCTTCTCTGGTTTTGCTCATTTTGTTTGCCGCCTGCACTATGGGCTGTATTCAGAGCATTGCATGCAAGCCCCGCATCAGACGGGAGAACATTGTGGTGTACGAGGTGTCAGCCTCTATTGACCAGTGTCCCACCATCATTGAGGAGAACTCACCGATTGTGCTCCGTTACAAGACGCCTTACTTCAGGGCCTCAGCGGGGGTTGTGATGCCACCAGTGCCCCGCAATGAGACCTGGGTGGTGGGCTGGATCCAGGCGTGTACCCAGATGGAGTTCTACAACACCTATGGTGATATTGGCATGTAAGTGTATACCAGACCCTATCACACATAAACTTTTTTTTGCCACTGAATGAGTTTATAGTGTTTGGATGTGCACACTCAGAACATCTAAACCAAAACCCTGCACCTGCCACTGCAAAAAAAAACAAGCCTCTCACTCTGTCCTCTTCCACCCGCTGCCGCAGGTCCAGCTGGGAGTTACCAGAGCTGCGAGAGGGTCGGGTCAAGGCCATCAGCGACTCAGATGGCGTCAGCTACCCCTGGTACGGCAACACCACCGAGACGGTCACCCTGACCGGACCTACGTCCAAACCGTCCCGTCTGACGGTCGGCATGAACGATAACTTCTACCCCAGCGTGACCTGGGCAGTGCCCATCAGCAACAGCAACACGCCCATGCTGACCCACATCACCAGGGACCAGAGCTTCATCACCTGGCTGGTGGCCATGAACTCCGTCACCAAGGTAGGACACAAAGAGAGTCATTGGAGATGAGACAGTTTGTTCCCATTTGCATCAAACTCATATCTTCATAATGTTATTTTTCCAGTGTTTTCACACTCACAGATATGTTTGGCCCTGTTTAAATGAAGAACACTGGCTATACATCTTTAGAGACTGCTCTTGCATTACACACACACACAGACAGACTGAGTATGATGTAATCACCTCCCCCTGCACTTTTCCTTTCTGGTGTAAAGTTACAAAGTACCTCATCATCTGCTGAATAAAGCCCCTGCAATGGCCCATCAGGAGTCAGTCAAGCTTAAAATGTGCATCAAAATGCTTACAGTACTCATGTATTGTCTTTGTGGAAGAGTTATATTCTTTTTAGGCTATTATAGAGAAGGTTGTCAGGCTTGTTTTCTTCATTATTGAAGAGCACATGTATCTAGGGACAGAAAACTGCCGTTAAAATTCTGTATTTGAGCCAAACTTTCTTCTGTGTCAGTAAAGATAAATGATATTTAACAAAGCCGAAGTAATACACCATTTATCAGGATGCACTTTAATTATATGTCTATTAGGAGTAGAGGACATAATGCGCAATCAACTTAACAAAACACTCTTCATGTACTTAAAATCAGCCGATTAGACTGTTGTCAGGCTATTAAATAGGCGTTACCAGTTGCTATAAGCTCTATAAATGTGGGTCAATAGGGGCTTACTACACCCACTAGTAGGTTTTATCATCTATTCACATGGTAGATCACCGAAAGAAGGTATAAAAGAACACGACAGCGACCTCTAGCGACCGTAGTAATTATGACAGGAGCAGAAGATGAAGTCAGGCGCTGTAGTATAGACAGCGTGAAAAGGGTGGAGGTCGGGGACGATGGATGGGACACAAAACACAGGGTTTCACCCAGGAGACCGGAGTTTGCATCCTGTGTGAAACCAACCATGTGTAGTTATGTTTGTGTTCGTAGTTTTTTTAACCCCAAACACAATGTTTTTCCCTAGACTTAACTGTTTTTTTGTTGCCTAAACCTAAAGAAGTTGCAGTTTTGTTGCCAAAACCTGAAGTTGTAGTTTTGTTGCCTAAACCTGAAGTTGTAGTTTTGTTGCCTATGCCTGAAGTTTGAGTTTTGTTGCATAAGCTTAACTGTTTTTTCTTTGCCCAAACTTAAAGAAGTTGTAGTTTTGTGTCCTAAACCTAAAGTTGTAGTTTTGTTGCCTAAACCTAAAAAAGCCTTTTTGTTTTTGTTCAAAACGCGACGTTTCATTCAGTTTTACAACATGTTAGAACATGTTGCTTTTAAGTTTCACTTTCACAACGTAGTAGGCGTAGTAGGCCCCTAATGACCCACATCTATGGTGCTTATAGCGACTGATTACGCCTATTTAATGGCCTGATAACAGTCGAATCAGGTGTTAAAATAGACTGCACCATGCATAAACACATATACAGTATCAACCATATTAACATTTTGCTGCTCTGTTCCTCAAGGAGCGCATCGTGTTGCAGACGGTGCGGTGGCGGATGCGGGTGGACATTGCTGTGGACCCAGACATGCCTCTGGGCTCTCGGGCCTCGCTGGTGGGTCGTCCCTACCAGGAGCAGCCGCACATCCTCAACTACCAGGAGCCCATCCCCCCCAACGCGCTGGGGAGGCCGAACGCCAACGACGCCCAAGTGCTCATGTGGAGGCCACGGAGAGGGGCGCCACTAGTGGTCATACCGCCAAAATAAGAGGGTCAAATGGTTGCACAGACACATTTATAATTGTTCCCTCTTGCAGATGAAGGTGATGAATTCACGAAGCCTATCAGAGAAGAGAGAAGTGATGGTTTCCCCGCGCTCAAGATGCCAGCGGCTCATTATCCCTGACAGATTTAAGTGGACCATTATGACAAGCCAAACATCTTGGATCTGACACTGCACGGTGTCAGAATAGAAGTCGACAACAAACTAGCGTCAAGGGCCCGGGTTGCATCAAGGCCTTTTTTTGGGCTCCCGACAAGTTTTGGACCGCATTAAAGAGTTCTGCCTGCTTTTTTAGCGAAGAAGGAACGCTGTTTTTAGACGCACCGCCACCGGAGGTATAAGCCCACAACAAGAACTGCATCCTGCATCCTTATGTAGATCTTATTGCATGAGAGAGTGAGAGTGACAAGAAAAAAACTGTCCTTGAGAAGTTTAAGAATAGCATTTGTTTTGTATAACTTGATACCTGAAGACATTTTGATTGAAAAGCCAGCCAAAAGAAAAAAACAAAAAACAACAACCTGCGGGCTGGTTAAACCTCGTCAGTGCCAACAAAGGCCTTCAGCACACTCAGCACCAGAGTTAAAGGATGTATTTAAGGAGAATTTAAAAGAGACAAAGTATTATATGAATCTTTTTAGGTTAAGATTAACTCATGCATCCATCAGATTGTATTAAGAGCACCCACCTTGCATAAAAGTCTGGAAGAAAATCTGCTGTAGTTTTCACTGGAGTTTTGCTAATACACCAAACTTATGCACCGACTCCCTCGCCTCTGTGGTGCTGCTGATATTTTATTCAGATGGGTGACAAACTATCAGAGAAAGGAGCTGGACCTGTTAGCACATGAAATAAATAATGTCAGCTATGCTTTCAATAAGTGGGGTGTAAATGAGTTGGAGTAGTGCCATACTACACATTTAAAACAAGAGCTGGAATGGGGCCGAATTGTACTCAGACTATAAGGTAGATTTGATGTGGCACTAATCAGGCCGTGCTGCACTACCGAGTTACATAAATCTTCCTAAATCAGGTACTCTTAATAGTGTCCTTGATGTGGAATTAAACCAGACCGCATTTTGAAAATGATTTTGAATTAGTGCCATTATTTAACACTGGTTTGTATGAGGTAATATCACAGTTTCAGGGATATTATTTTGCAGTAGACGTGTGCAGATTATGACAGATGAAGGTTTCCTGTGTCGTGGTATGTCCGTCCTGGGCTCAGTCCAAGTCCCTGTCTGCCACTCCACACAGGAGTCACATGACTCATCCTCCATCTGTGCTTCTCTCCAGGTTCGCGCCTCACCTTCCCATTCTGCCTGCTCCTTTTCTCCCCCTGTCTGTCCACCACCTCATCACACACACACTATCTCCATCCCCTCATTTGCTCTGAAATCCACAACTATGCAAAGGTTATCTGTGACTGTGAACAAAAACAGGGAGAAAAACAGGAAAGATGTGTATTTTTTGTTCATCTGCTTCAATCTCTTTCTTATCTGTCAGGGTCATTGTTGAATAAAAAATGTCTGTTGTAAATGTAAAACACTCAAAGAGGTTAAAATAGGTTATATTAATTCAGTGTGTCTACATTTGTCGCGGCACCGCAGCTCATTCAGCCATCTGTTGCTATAGAGACTGGTTTGGTTTTTCCGAGTGCACTGCAACTGGAACTGAAAAAAAACAACAACATCAAAATATTCATGGGTGTGCCTCTGTGTGTATGCATTAGTGTGTGTGAGAGAGAGCGTGCACACATACACAGCTCCATTCGTTTCACTTTGAAGTAAGAAAAAAACATCAAGGCAGAGCTGGATGCCTTAATTTATTCATTTGTTTTACATAAAGACCTTTATTTTGCATTTAAATAACAGTAGAATTAGTGCTTTTGATATAAATACTCAGACTGTGAACAGCAAGGTCGAAGCAGTCATATCCCATATCATCTAATCTCGTATAAAAAAGGACATTCAGCATCTTTGACCAGAGGTAACCCCTCCTCTTTGCAGCAAGTTTGCTCCTCGTTCCACCACTAGATGGAAGCTCTGTCGAGGAGTTTCCTCTCTTTGAGGCAGGCCCTATCAGCACCATTAATAAGCTTTTAGTAAACACACCCCTTTCCCCATATCCCATAACACATAATTATACATACAGTATATTGAACTATAAAATATTGGTTTCCAAATATCCATGAGGCCATGGTTTCATCATAATCTCCTCCTGGTCCCTGTAAATTGCACTTAGTATGTTTCCATGACATAATGCTGTCATACAGTGTGTGAGTTTTACTGCAACAATGTCTGCTGACATGGAAAGTTAGTTCCACTGTACTCATGTTAGTATTTTATAAGAAAAACCTTTAAAAAAATACATATACAAAGCAAATGTATTTCATATTATTGAACCCAATCTTTTGTGCAAAGCAGCATTTTCCCAGAGGAGTGATGGGGAATATTCAGCCTCAACGGCTGTTGAGGTTGCTGTAGTTGTTTGGCAGTAACAGATTTTTATCACTTCCACTTTTTCCGCGTTCTTAATTTCCGCATGCCAAACTCACTGTCACAGTCCACAGAGTCCTGCTCGCTCTGTCGTCACCTCTGTCAGGTAGCACACTTCACAGAGGTCTCTGTTCATACTTTGATGGCGCTGCTGCTGGCAGGTTTGAGCCCATGGCTGTAGAGAAATGTGGCAGCGATAACCAGCACCGCCCCTAGGAAAAATACGCTGAGAGAAAGGCGGGAACAGGAAACAAAAGAGAGAAAATAAAGAGGCATTAAAAGTGAATTCAGTGAACAATCAATTGTGCACTCAGCTCATGTCATGCAAACAAGTCTACAGCCATGCTAGCGGCTCCCTCAGGCTGTGCTTAGACGCTTTGAGCTAAATGCTAACATCAGCATGCTAACATGTTCACAATGACAATGCTTACATGATGTTCATGATGTATAGCAGGTTTAAAGGAACAGTGTGTAACATTTCGAGGGATCTATCGGCAGAAATGGAATATAGCATTAATAACTATGTTTTCATTAGTGTATAATCACCTGAAACTAAGAATCTTTGTGTTTTCGTTAGCTTAGAATGAGCCCTTCATATCTACATAGGGAGCGGGTCCTCTTCACGGAGTCCGCCATGTTTCTACAGTAGCCCAGAACAGACAAACCAAACACTATTTTGGGCCGGAGTCGATAACGATACTCGCTCATTTGCAATCTGCAACCTCACTGCTAGATCCTACAGATCCTACACACTGCTCCTTTAATGTTTGCCATGTCTTAGTTTAGCATGTTAGCTAGCACAAAACACAAAGTAGGCTACAGCTGAGGCTGATGGGAATGTCACTAGTTTTGTAGGTATCTAGTCATAAACCAAAGTATTGGACAATTGTAATTTTGACCTCCTGTTGTGCTAGATTAAAAGTCAGAGGATCACCACACTTTATACAATTCTTTCCGTGGGGATCCCTAACGTCTGTACAAAACTTCATGGTGATCCCTCCAATAGCTGTTGAGATATTTTATTCAAAACCACAAATGTCAACCTTGTAGTGGTGCTAGAGGAAAAGTCAGGGGGTCATCAAAGTAGGTAGGATACATCACCTGGGAACCACGAATGTCTGTACAAAATTTCATGTCAATCAATTCAATAGTTGTTGAGAGACCGCTAGCATGGCCGAAAAATAGTAGGCAAATTATTACTAATGAGTAATTATTTGCAAAAATCAAGCCTTGTGGGAGTGTGCATGAGCATGTATGCGTTTACCCTGTCGGGTTAAAGTCCTCCAACAGGAAATATGAAATGAGCGTGGACACGATGATGGACATAGAGGCGGCGAATCCTTTGAGGATGTTGTCTGCATATTTAATAACCACTGCTACGACCAACCCGCCCAGAGCCTGCAGGCAGAGAGTTAGAAAGTACTCAGACAATCACACAATAAATAAGAAACAATAAGAGCATGTACCAAATGCTTTTCAATGACAATTCAATGTCAGAATGAAGAGAAACATAATGATCCAACCTGTAAGGCAACAACTGTGCAGGTGATGGTGTTGTAGCCCTGAAACATGCCCGACTCTCTCACCCTCTGGCCGTCATACACCATCATTCCCACTGAGCCAAACACAAAGCCGAACATACCTGGAGGAGACAAGGAGGGACAGAGAGGTGAGGTTTTTGTTCAACACAAACACAGAATGTCATTTTCTTAATGCACGCAACAATTACAACTGATTGCTTTGTTTGAAAGAGGAAAAGAGAGTCTGTCCGTAACCTTTTAACCTCCTGCCCTTTGCTCTGTCATAAAGTAAGACGACCTCATTCACACAAACCTCTCATTAGCCAGTGAGAATGTTGTTTAAGTCAACTTTTGTTGTCCTCTCCCAGCATTTTGTGAACACAGACCTCTTAAAATGAGGATGTTTCAAACCATAAGGGTCAAATAACAAGTCATCTTAGGAAGCGTGCAGCTGGAGAGAGAGAGACAGTTTTTGGTGAGAAGAAATAAGAAGCAAAGAAGTAATTAACTAATTTTTGTTTTTGCAGAACACCTCCTCTCAAAGGGAAAATCAGATCTCTGCTCTTACCAAATGCATCATGGATCTATCATACATACAAACAAGACGTTGTAAGAGATGCTGTGGTGGAAAAATTCTACACTTACAGGCCTATGTTAACCACGATAAAGATACATACTGTAAAATCTCTGTACAATATGCTGGCCTAGAAGGGTTAATGTCAAAACATTCTGACATTGCACTAATGACCTGACCGACTAGATAGTGAAGGATCAGCCATCAGCCATCGTCCTACGGGACGTTGAAACCAGGTGAATCCTGTTATTGCAATTAGATATCTTGTTATTTGTATTAGACCAGAAGATGCGCCTCATATGGAAAAGTTTGTTAACTTTACACTTTTAATCATTACACTGATTAACGTCGTTTGGGTTACGACGCTTTTGATATACCGATGTACCCGGAAATACGAACCAGTTTGTTGATCCTCTGCAGAGACTCAAACTCAGATCTTTTATGCAAATAAAGGATCTTTTGCATCTTCAACAGTCTTCTTCTCCAGAGTCTTATTTTTCACCTACAATGCTCTTATTATTCAAAATCTCACCAGATTCCCTTCCCTGATCTGAGAATATTGACATTAAGATACAAATAAATTCAGGTTTTTAGAGAAAGGTAACTGTTGCATTTGCTTTGTTTTCCATATGAGTAGTGATCAATCTTGTCACCCACGTGAAAGTTGTTTCCTCTTTTGTAATCTAGTAACACAAAAGAAATATTAAGGCTGCAAGCAGCAATGAACAAGCCCTCGCACAGTCACGCATGTCGGGGGTTTTGGCGGGATACCGGTCGTCGCGGCCAGGCACAATGAAAGAGGAACGCTGCTGAATGCAATGATGCCTCCCACGAGAGTCTACGACAAACGATTCATGAGTTCATGAAAGAGGGCGTGGCTAACGTTTAGGGGGGGGACTATGAGTCGGTATTGGCATGTAAATATCCTCAGGCCTGGACCGTCATCATGGCTGAGAAATTTGGAGCAGATTTGACAAAGTACGCAGAAATTACAAGAACTTCCTTTTTTTTATGGCAAAAGGCACTTTTTCGCCACCACGCCACATCGCCAATGTTGCATGAAAACGTAAATGTTTGATGAGTCTTGATTGCAAAGGTCTTTAGAAGGTCCCGACCAAATTTGAAGTAGATCAGATGAATTCCCTAGGAGGAGTTCGTTAAAGTACACGGCCTGTCAAACACTATAAATGGGCGAAAAGCGCACATTGGATTAAAAATGGCTGACTTCCTGTTGGGTTTCGGGTATACCTCCAAGAGGCTTTTTTGTGCATCTCCACATGTTACATCTGTCTACCAAATTCCATACATGTAGGTGGAATCTGAACGAGGGGCTCAATTTTTCCAACTTTGTAGGGGGTGCTAGCGAGCCATTCTGCAACACCAAAGCCTGAGCCCCTTAAAATAACAAAAATGAGATTCTTTTTTGTGAAAAAGAAAATTCCGACAGTTTCAATAGGGCCTTCACTGCCTGACGTTGTCGGTACTCGGGCCCTAATTATGCCTTTGAGCTTCGATGTAATACAAAACCCAGCTTCACTGACACGCCTAACACTGGCGCAATCCACTGCCACTTTTATATCTGTAATGAATTTGTTATGTCTAGCATGACTAAAAGCAGCAACCCCCCTTGATCAACCTTAAAGAAGACAATCAGTCACTTTTGTGCATGGCCCTTCTCATCTGTAGCCTCTTTGGGAGGAAGACCAGACCTGTTAATCTGGTGTATGAGGCTACGAGAAAACAAGCAATGACACTGAAATACAAGTTTTAAGAATGAATTCACAATTATTTTTTCAGGAAATGAGCCATTGTTAACTATTTCACACAACTATTTCCTGCTGTGTGATAGACGTAAGTCTTTTAGTTTCATATAAACTCTCCTGCAATACTCAGATTGAACACATGAAGCAGTTCCATTCAGAACAACATGAACAAAAAAACAAGTTGGCCATATTTATATCACAAACAATATATATTTCCACCTTCACAGACACACAGTGCTTCAGAGTTAATGGGGAGTGGATGAGGAGTATCATATGAGCTATACTGACAGTGATGCTGCCATCAAGAGGCACAACAATAATACAATAGAGGCTTGTAGCTACTGAATGTAGAGATAAGAAGAATCATGTTGAAAAAGTGACCCAATTTCTTTTGTTTTTATAATAATTGTTATTATAAAAACATTACTAATTTCTTTCCTTTTATCCACCGCGACACCTTTTCATATCTTTAAAGGTATGAACGAGGCAGTGGAGTGGGCCAACATTAGGTGTGTCAATAAACTGTATACTTTTTGGGCATTTTTATGTCTTTATTTGATAGTGATAGTGGAGAGAGAGAGGCAGGAAGTGTGGGGAAAGAGAGTAGAGGAATGACAGCCGGGAATTGACCCGTGGACTCGCTGCTCAGGGCATTTCGCTATCGGGTCGCCCTGAAACAGTGTTGTCTGTTATATTGAAATTCAATGGTATAATATTTCCCCTGTGTCAGTAGATTTACGATGAACTGAGAGAGAAGGGTTACATTTCACCTGGCTGAAAACCACCTTTTTAACACAATAGGGAGTATTTTACAAGATTCAGCTAGTTTGATCTATCAGCTATATACAGATATATGGTGTGGTGCTCACCATTTTGTATTGAATTTAAAGGGGTACTCCAGCAATTTAGTATTGCACCTCCATAAAATGGGGGATTCACAAGACACAGATTAAAAAAGAATCGGGGAAATCAAAGCAGCACAGGCTGAGATATCCTGATTTTTAGTCCCTGGTTTGGGTCAAGCTCTAAAAACGCTGGATCCTAACCCTGATGACATCATCAGGGTCATTTTCTCAGACCTCCATCCAGAGCCTCAAAAGACATTATACTCCTGTTTTCACACAGTAGCACTCCTGAACTTTATGTGCATTTTTTTTTAACGCCATACTACTCACATCTTCAGGAGTCAAAACAAAGGAAATGTTTCTGTTTTCTGGTACAACTTTCTAACGAAACTAGGTTTAGTATTTAAAAACTGCACTCTTATAATAGGTCAGTAATAACCCATCAAGAAGACCAACGTTTAGGTTGCGAAAAATCCCTTTACCCAGCTTTAACTTTTCAGATAGATGTGCTTTGTAGGCATGACATTTCAGAAACAATTTTGCTGAGACTATGAGCTTCAGTTAAGAAATTATTTGGAAAATGATGAAACCTTATATCAGTTCATGATGGTCAGAACATGAATTTCTGTGGGTGTGAGATAGGGCTGCACGATTATGGCCAAAATTATAATCACGAATATTTTGATAAATATTGAGATCACGATTATTCATCACGATTAGTCATTGATTTTAGCGACAAAATATTTTTATTGTACTTTTACATTTAAATAAACAGAGCACTGCAGCGGCATGCCGGCTCCCCAAAAAGTGAAGCCAAAATAATCTTAATCGCTGGCTGGTGGCTGTTAGTTTAGGAAGCGCTTGATTTGATATGCAGCAGAGTTTTCTATGAGCGGAGTATGCGTTTAAAACGTCAATATCGCAGGCGATCATGTTCATTTAATTGTGGAAAGCCAAAATCGTGATCGTGATTAATTTTCGATGAATTTTGCAGCCCTATAGTGTGAGAGGAGGATGGGTTAGCTTAAAAGTCTCACATATTTCTCATCTTACCAAACGACAGAGGCTATAGTTACTCACCCAGCTGTATGTTACGGACCCACACGCTCTGTTTAGTCTCCTTGAGGATTTTCTCAAAGTAAACTCCGGCGAAGCCGCTGGACACGCAGGCCATCAGCACGGCCATCAGTCCCGCAAACTGTGAGCTTGCAGACAGGACCTTCTGCTCAGAGTCACCTTCAGACTCTGTGGGCCACTGTGGAGGTACAAACACATATCATCACATGCAGGGACTGGCACAGGACTAAAACATCTGTCAACTAGAGTAATATAACTCTGTTAGGACTAAAAGTCAATAAGGTCATATTCCACATTCATGCAGCAGATAAAACTGCATTTGTAAATTGCTGAGGGACTTTGCAGCTTCAGTGTCTGCTGGTATACCTGCACTAGAGCGACTCCAGCCATGAGGATGAGCAGGGAGAGCCACTGGTAGAAGCCCAACCTCTTCCCCAGCATGGAGACAGAAAACAGTGCTGTGGTGAGGATCTTCAACTGGTACGTGACCTATGTGGAGCACAACACAAACACATCATTAAGCAAGGTAGTCGGTTATGTAAATATGACAGGACAACATCAGTTACATCACATTATGCAAACTTAGAAAAGTAACCAGAGAGAGCAAAGGTCCTGGTCCTCCTGCCTAGTTAGCTTCAGTTCCACTGGCCTCTCATGGAGGGTTTCTTTCTCTCTGAAAATCTGAAAAATTAGGTTTTCTGTCCATACTCAAAGATAAATGGGTATCATATCTACGACTGTACTGTTTAGTAAAATGCCTCACCTCATTTTTAAATAGACATATCCCATCAATCTTAGCCATCGGTACCCTACCAGCACTTCATGGGAGCTGTAGTTGTTGAACCAAATATTATTGTATCATTTCATCTTTGTTCAAATCTGCAGCGCTCAAATGTCCTCTACAGACGTAGAAAACCATTTGGCTTCTAATATGAACAGACAACCTCATTTTATGGGTAAAACCACCGAGCAATAGCTAGGAAAGGAAAGAGTGTCAGGACTTGAGAAGTCTCACTGCCTTCAAATGTGACAAATGAGGTTGTACTTTTGAAATGGGAAGTTGAGAACACACTAATCTTGGCGTTCATGTAGTTTAAGTTGTGAGAACGCAGTTGATATGTGACTGAAAGTAAAAACCTACCCTTCTAGACACAACCATGCTATAGTCAGGACACGGTTAGCTAGCTTAGCTTTATCTTACAGCAATCAAGCAAATAACTGAATTTCCTGCATGTCAAACTATCCCTTTCAGCAAACACATCAGCATACATCGTAACTCACTAACTCTGATCTAGGCTACAGTATCAGAAGATTGCCACTCATAAAGTCATAAATACGGTAGGCCTGCCATATCAATGGGTCATTCAGGTGGACGCTTCTGGTTAACACTGTAAACACAACACCACTCACCACTCACCACATGTAACAAACATAATTAAAGCAGACCCCATCCACATTTCTATGTGATGAATAAAACCAAAAACCTTGTAGTCTAATTGGCTCAGTGTTTGATACTCAAAAGATAGATGTTGCATGAATCTCTTAATGTAATTTGAGGGTAGAAACTGATGGAACGAAACAAGTATAATGAACACACTAATTAGTTAATTGAGAACATAATTTGTAATTTGAATGCAATTACTAGTTAAGTAAAGATTTATAAAAAATAAAAAACATCCCCCTGACACATACCGAGCTCTGTAAATTCATGGCTACACAGTAAAGGTGAATGCCAAACCATACAGAAACCAGTTCTATCACCCACTTACAGTGAACTTGAACCAGCTCATTCATGTGCTACCTGATAGGTGGCTGCGTCCAGGTTGGATAAGGCAACATAGAGCAGATTGTTCTGCAGTGTGTAGATCCCTGCAGGAATGGCCAACTTCAGGGTCTCCAAGGGCTTGTTCACAATCTCCTCCTTCAGCAGCTGCACACTGAATTCTGGCAGAGACAGAGAGTGTGTTGTCAGTAGTTTAATGAAGGGACCACCCATGGAGGGAAGCGATAGAGAGGATCTGACAGTCAGCCACCCTGGTATTAAGAAGATTAGGGGGGGGTATTTATATGAGATTGCCGAATCTACTCCTGCAAATAGACCAAGGAGAGAAAGAAAGACCCTCTTCCTACTCACTGTTCTCCCTGAGGACGAGGAGGGTGCAGACGAGGATCTTGAGCACCTCGGTCGACACCACGGCGGATGAGGCCAGGTAGCGGGGGCCGTCCTCCTTCAGGGTGCGGGAGTAGCGCATGGTGAGCACCAGCGAGGTGGTCTGGAGCACCAGCACCCCCAGAGACAGATACTTCAGCCTGTAGGAGTGTGGCGAGGACAGCACCATCGTGGAGGACTCTGTGCCCGAGTCAGTGGACGACCAAGGAGTCTTTGGGATGGACAGAAAGAGAAGAATGAGTGAGGTTCAGTCAGAGAAATGAGGCATACCCCTGCAGCTCCTAAGGGACTACTGGAGAGTGTCCTTAAGCCCTTGAGCTGCTTTGGAGGGAGCATGGAAGTCAAATGCAAAGGAGAATAGTGGAGGAGGTCTCTGAAGAGTCCGAGAGATTGTAGAATAATCAGGAATGCTGGTCAGTTAAAGGGTAGTTAAACAGAAAGTCCAGCCTGAGGCAGTGAAGGGCATTCCTGTGATCCCGGAGCACATAAAACAAGCATCAGACCAGACATAAGAATAATGGGGACAGGGGAAAAACATATATTTTACATTGCAAATCAAAGTATAAAACAGTTGTCATCTTCTCAATACTTAGTATGGATGTCTGTCCTCCACCAACAGAAACAAACTGCTGATTCAGAATCAGGAAGGAGGGATCGGTGAATCATTGGTGAGGCTGTAACTTCAGGTGACCAGCAGTTTGTCAGCAATTAAACACAGCCTTCTGTTTCCCTTTATACAACATGTGAATTCAACGTCAACTTTTTTTTGTTATATTACATTACTGGTTGACGATATACCCGTTTTAGTTCGTTCTGCATTTTAATGTTCTGCTCTAAAAGAGGAAGAGTTTATATAAGCTTCCTCATATCCTTTTAACTATATTTGTCCTCTGAGGCAATAAAGTTGAACTACATTTTAGTATCTCAAAAGCAAAAATAGAAGTACTCTCCGAGTATTCATAGCCACTATTTTACCTTTTTAAATAACATTCAGAGGTGGAAGAAGTACTCAGATCCTTTATTTACGTAAAAGTACCAATACTGCTGTGTAAACATAGTCCATTAAAAGTAAAAGTCCAGCATTTACTATCCTACCCTGCAAGTAAAAGTACAGAAGTGTTATATATATATTTTACAGAATAATCCAATATTTCACAGAAAAGCAAAGTACAACAAATGACAATTTTTTGTTGTTGTAGCAGAAAACATTGTTGCATCAGTATCAATAATCTAATAATGTAATGATAATATATCACTCACAGGGGATATTTTTCTGCAGAACAAGTGTGTTTTGTTTGATGCTTTTAATACATTTTACTGATATTAAGGTAGGATGTTAAATGCAGGATGTTTACTTGTAATGGAGTATTTTTACACTTTTGTATTAAAGCTGCAGTCGGTAGAATTGGAGCAAATGTGTTTTAAAAAAGTTGTTTTTATAAAATGGTCACTATATTCTGACAGTAGTGCATGAGACAGGTAATCTGAAAAAAATCATGAGTCTCTGTGTCCTCCGGTGCTCCTAATGGCATCTGCAGGATTTCACACTGGAGGAAAACAACCAATCAGAGCCAAGCTGGAGCCTGACATTTCTGAGCAGCTGTCAATCAATCGCAAACTCCGATCAAACGGTCAAACTAGGCAGCACTGATCAAATATGAATCAATATTCTGTTACTGTAATGCCTATTTCTCTCGTCAAATGTTTTCACAAAAATCTTGTAGTGTACTGTTTAGCTCCTCCCTGGTAAAACAATACAAGGACGATTGTTGAGCTGGTTTCTAAGGTCTGAATGGAGGTATGACAACATTTTCCACATTCTGATGAAGGGTATGTCAAGAAAATCTATTTTAAGGATTACATAGTATTGGCAGTTGTGTGTTAATGAAAAGTCTCCCGTCACAGGCTAGATTTTTTAAAGCTTAAAACAGAGCCATGAGGAGGTGCAGAAGTCTAGTTATCTCTCAGAACACTTGAACTACAATATGCTGAAAGGTTATTATGGAATTTTTGTTTAGTTGTTATTCATAACCTATCACGCATTAGTTAGTTGAGAGTAATGAGGTCATTATTACCAGTCTTGTAACTACGGTGTCCTGGACGCCTGAAGATGGACATTCTTCACTCTTTTGCCTCACATTTCCTGACTGAAGCATCTCTGCTCTGACCAACCACTTCCACTTTTCTTCGTCACCTCGTCACCACTCCCAAATTTTAAAAATCCTTGTACGCTGAAGGCAGGATATGAGAGGCAAACCATACTAAACAGCGATGTCACTTGTGGAGTCAGTCTGCTAGGCCACAGCCCACTCCAAGTAGTGGGAGGAACTGTGAACTGTCATTCACTGGTTTTCATAAGGTTAAACTGAAGCGTGCGAACGGCTCAGGTGGATTGTTTGCACTGGACTTTGTGTCAACAGATCCTACAGTTAAGTCATTAGTCTCTCTCTATTTATTGTTTTTATAATTCTTGTACACCTGTACCTGTTTTTTGCTTTGCTGCTTTGACACCTGAATTTCCCCAAGGGGATTAATAAAGGTTCATTTTATCTTATCTTATCTTATCTTATTTCAAGCACACAAACTAGTAATTTGGTGAAAATAACGCGGGAGAGTGAATGTGTAAATCACGTTTTTACTTTTACTGAGAAGTTGAGGGACAAAGTCTACTGAGTCGTGTCATAAAATGGTCGTATAATTTCAACTATGGTATATATCCCACTTTAGTAGACAGAGGATGCCCAACAAGCTACGAAGGCCAAAGACGTGTTGACAAAACAAGAGGTGTGGTGTGTTCAACACACTGACCTCCTTATGCAGCAGCTCTGCTTAGCAGAGAGGCACAGTCCCTCTCTGTGTCCATGTGTGTGTGTGTGTGTGTGTGTGTGTGTGTGTGTGTGTGTGTGTGTCCTTCTACACACACCAAACAAACTCTCCTCTCTCTCTTTCTAAGCACATTTTAAGAACACTGTCGACTTTCATTTTCAGCTGCCAGCTATGCAAGGATCTTCACACTTGTTTATAAAATCGTTTGCTAAAATTTACTTGAGACAGCTGCAATAATATAGAATATTTATCCTTTTAACGAGCAGCATCCTATCGGTGGGTCGACCATTACACACTCATCCTGCACAACCTACAGAACTTTATTTTAAAGGAACAGTGTGTAACATTTAGGGGGATCTATTGGCAGAAATGGAATATAATTAGAGCTGTCAGTCAATTAAGGTATTTAATCGTGATTAATCGCATTCATAGTTAATCGTGATTAATCGCACATTTTGTTTACCTGTTCAAAATGTACCTCAAAGGGAGATTTGTCAAGTATTTAATACTCTCATCAACATGGGAGTGGGTAAATATGCTTGCTCTATGCAAATGTATGTATATATTTATTATTGGAAATCAGTTAACAACACAAAACAATTACAAATATTGTCCAGAAACCCTCACAGGTACTGCATTTAGCATAAAAAAATATGCTCAAATCATAACATGGCAAACTCAAGCCCAAAAGGCAACGACAGCTGTCAGCGAGTCAGTGTGCTGACTTGACTATGACTTGCCCCAAACTGCATGTGATTATCATAAAGTGGGCATGTCTGTAAAGGGGAGACTCGTGGGTACCCATAGAACCCATTTTCATTCACATATCTTGAGGTCAGAGGTCAAGGGACCCCTTTGAAAATGGCCGTGACAGTTTTTCCTCGCCAAAATTTGGCCTGCGCAAGTTTGGAGCGTTATTTAGCCTCCTTCCCGACAAGTTAGTATGACATGGTTGGTACCAATGGGTTGGTTTTCCAGTTTCATATAATGCCAGTATCACTCTAGCTTTAAAACTGAGCCCGCTACAACCTGAAACTCACATCACAATCTTTGTGCTAATGATGAGCGATTTCTAATCAAAGTGAATCAGAGAATGTTATGAGAAGCCTAACCGTGGAACATGCTCAGACAAGACATTGGCTGTTATTGGGTGCAGATATGTGTGCAGGTAATACTGACAAGATCCTTAAAATAGATTTCCTTGACTTGCCCTTCATCAGAATGTGGAGGTGAACTCTGCCAAAAATAAGATTCCTCAGAGTGTGGAGATACGATTTCCCAGAACAGCACTCCCTTCAGACCTGATAAACAAGCTCAACAATCGCTCTGGTATTTTTTTGACTGAGAGGAGCGGGTCAAAATCTCTCTCAGCTTCTTTCTATTTTCTCTGTACTTTTTAATTTATTTTATTGTTTTTTTAGGTTTTTCTATCATCCTGTATCTTCCCATTGGTGTTCTTCATGTATTAAAATCCCAACATTCACATTTTGGTCAAAGTATGTTTTAGCATCAAAATGCTAGTTTCCCTTCAAGTCCTTCTAAAACCTTTTTCCCACATCGTGACCTGACATAAAGGTTTCTGCATGATGACGCTGCTACATGTAAAGTATACATACTATAGGGCTGGGACGATACACCTATCTCCTGATTCGATACTATCATGATACGATTTGATATATATAGCGATTTTTTAGTATTGCGATTCGATATTACGATTTATTGTCATTTTTGTTCACTTTTTTTATCCCTAGACCACGGGAATTAGTTGAATCATATACCTCTAGGGACTTTTACTTTGAAAAATCTCTAAATTAATCAAGTAAAAATGTTTGATTTTCAGCATGTATGTAGTCAGAGACGTCCTGAAGCCAAATATATCATTCATCGTCAGGAATTATTTATTACATTTCTTTTCCCAGCAACCCAAAAATCAAAGACTAAAGACATTTCCCTCACAAATTAGTGGTATTTTCTTTTTAATTTATAAGGGACATGTAATGTTTTATACTTCTGGTGAATATAATCCAATCAATCTTATTTCCATATATGTATTTTGTATATATAGTTCCCTTTGTCAACACCTTATTTTGAAAACCGGACGTAGTCACACGTGTGTACTTCCTCTAACTTCGCCAAGGTCGTCGCTAGCTCTTACCGTCAGCTCCGTTCTCTTTATTCATCCATGGTCAGCTCCATCGGGGCTGTTTGAATGCATTTAACATAAATGTCAGTATATGGGTGCTCTACAGTTGTAGCGTCGGCCCATTTGACCACAGAGATGAGAGATACGGCCGGCTTGACTGCACGTTACCGCAATACGATAATGTTTTCCTGCAATATGTGAAACCCAAAGTGTTTCAATACTTTACTGTATGTGTAGTGTTAACAACTTTGGATTTAAAATGTGAGGGTGCAGGTCGTATCCACGCAGTACCGGCCGATACACACAACATACCGGCACTTTTTTTATTTTTCCAATTCAAGTACTGGAAGTAACCTTGATCAAGGTGCACATGTAGCACACTGTAGTACACTACACTGTTTCTAAAGCAGATGTAGTATCAGATAACATAGAAAACAGATAATGTGGTGGACTCATGTCAAAGAAAGTGGTGTCTGTGGCCCTGGTGAGGGTGGAGCATCCATCAAGTTCTGCTCCACCTTGCAGGATAAGGTTACACAACACTAGTGAGACAAACAGGTCACACTGCAAATATGTTTCAGGACTGAGCTGAGATTTTGAGCACGTGCTATGGTGAACTGAGTCTAACAAATCATTTACCTGACAGCCGGTGACGTGGACCTGTGTAGTGAGAGCAGAGCTGATTGGGCTGCCATCGCTGGGGAAACCTCTAGGACTATTCATTTGTTTTACTGGGAGTTGACTTGAACAAATATTGAACATCATAAGTTCACCAGGATGTGGATCCGTCATCAGGTGACGTGGGAAGGAGAGGAGAGAGTGAACGAATGAATTCAAGCAACAGTTTTTCTACAAGCCCATCTAATTACAGGCTCCTCTGATGGTTATTACTAGCTGTCTGCTGATTATAAAGTTGATCAAACTGCCCCTGGAGGTTTTATGACAGATTGAAAATATGGCAGGTGTGGCTACAGACTAACACACCTATAACAGATGTCTCTGCAGAGAAGATAAGTTATCATCTCATCTGCTTCCTGATAGTCTCTAGCTTCTCCCCTCCATGCCTCCTAGAGGAGCCCCTTCTCAACCTCCCCTTCTCAACCTCCCCATCTCAACCTCCCCATCATACAGTAACTTACCTGTCGGACTGGATCTCAGCTGGGGACGAAAATGAAAGTGTCCGGACGCTCATTCGCTGGATAGTCTTCTCCTTTTTGCTCCTCTATGAAGTTAATCCGACGTGTAGCCAAACTACGGCCAAGACACAGAAGACTCTCTCACAGCTGGAAGTTGGAAAATGTTGCTGTGTACACTGAGTAGTCTGTAGCAGTCGGGGTGGAATAGATCCGTCTCTATGCTGAATGAAAGAGTCAACATGTAGGCTGCTGACCGCATACTCCAAACGTTTGGTGACTCCTGCTGGAGAGAAAAAAGTTAGGTTACTATAGTAACAGTAGTACGTAGTTTTGAATGCTTCATCAAAATGCACAAAATGTGAAACCTTATAATATTAAAATAATCCTTATAATGAGTAAATTTCACATCAATCTAAATGGGACAGGCTCCAATTCCTGCTTTCAACCTTTTATCGCGTTACACCAACA
Source organism: Sebastolobus alascanus (assembly GCA_916701645.2). Lineage (NCBI taxonomy): Eukaryota > Metazoa > Chordata > Actinopteri > Perciformes > Sebastidae > Sebastolobus > Sebastolobus alascanus. Next base: position 3,537,087 of record CAKAOJ020000195.1, read on the forward strand.
GTATGGTACTTTAATTAAAAAACAACAAAACAAAACCAAAAAAAAATGAATTTGGCTTTAAGCTAATTGAACGTTAAATAAATAAATAAATAAATAGATAAATAATAATAAAGTTCATTTATATTACACTAATCAAAGCCCATGTTACAAAATGCTTTACACAAAACATAACAATAAAATACAAAAAAGCATATGGACGACATCCATCGTTCATTAACATTTTGTAGCAGTGGCCTTATACCTTTTTGTTGTAAATAAAGTAAGTACTGATAAAACCAAATGATGATAAATAAATTAAATTTGAAACTTATAATGATGGGAGACACATAAAAACCCTCGTATGTATAATGTTATAATATATATCATAATATAATATTATCTTATATATATACACTATATTCTAATTTTTTCTATTTGTATTATCTAATACTTTGTCTTTGTTTTTTCTTTATTGACGTTTAGCTCAATGAAATTGATGTCTGATTTTAGTTGTCATGTCACCCATGTTTTCTGTTACCCACCATTCTCTAAATAAAGATTGAACAAATAAATAATTTATAATATTTTAAGGGGATATTTGAGACATTCTGGGGAGAAAACACTGCGGATATAAAGCTTTAATTTTTCAACTAAAGGGGAAATGTGAGGTTTGAAAACAGAGGTGTAGTTTACCGTTGAGCCGCTGTAGGTGGCGCTGCAGCCCACGTTGACTTGACGTTCAACCTTAAACTGTCGCCGAAGAAGAAGAACACGTGTTTCCGGTGTTTCCTCTTCATCCTGCATGGGAAGGAGCTTCTTGTAAATAAATTGTATTCAGCCAGCGAAAGGTGTAAAAATGGTTCGTAAATTAAAGCACCACGAACAGAAGTTGTTGAAGAAGGTGGACTTCATCAACTGGGAGGTGGACAACAACCTGCACGAGGTCAAAGTACTGCGGAAGTATCACATCGAGAAGAGGGAGGACTACACCAAGTAAGCATCATACTGCTGCTGGCTACTGCCTACAAACCTTACTGTTCTGCTGTGTCGTTTTGAGTTTAAGTAAAAAAACTGTGGCCGAAATAGCTAGGTCGAAAATAAAAATATTTCTCTTCTTATTTTACATTGTTAGCTACACACAACATGAAATTACCAAATTGATATCAGAGCTTATAAAACCTAAGGTTACTGTTGCTGTTTTAAACCATGGTTCAGAATTTTTAAACCTTTATTTGAACTGTATAACTGTTTTAAAGAGGATCTATTATGCTTTTGAGCTTTTGTCCCTTTCCTTTAGTGTGTTATATATTTTTTTGTGCATGCAAAAGGTCTGCAAAGCTACAAAGCTCAAAGTCCACGACAAAGGGAGTTACTCTCCCCCACAGAAACACTGCTCCTGAACTGCCTCGCTTGAAGTCCCGCCTTTTCTTCCGTAACATGATGATGTCACCATGTAACACATAAGGGTAATAAGCGGGATAATGTACAGCTAGCAGGTCATTTTTGTAAAAGAATCCCCTTCAGGGCGATGAGAGACCTCTCCGCTCCGCGTCGGGATGCGGCATCGCCCTGTCGGGGATTCTTTCACAACAATGACCCGCTAGCTGTACATTATCCCGCTTATTACACGGCTACTTACCTAAAAAATCTATAATTTGACACAGAAACGGTCCGCCAGAGTCCGACATCAGTACTGAGGCCATAGCAACGGTCTGTTGTAAAGAAATAACAGACCGTAGAACGCTGATTGACCAAACAGAATTGAGTATTCAACAAAGCTGTGTAATAAAGCTAGTTAGAGCAGAGCTGGAGCAGAGTCAGAAGAGTTTGGTTCAGTTGACCAATCACAACAGAGTGGGCCAGCTGACCAATCAGAGCAGAGTGGGCTTTTCGAAAGCCCTTAAAATAAGCATAATAGGTCCTCTTTAAGGGTAGCAGCTGACCAGTGAATAGTATAGACATAGAAAACCAAATTCATTTTTATAGTAGCATATAGTAATAGTGTTAATTTCTCCTCTGTGTCAGGTACAACAAGCTGAGTCGTAACATCAGAGATCTCGCCCAGAAGATCAGAGACCTGGATGAGAAAGACGGCTTCAGAGCTCAGAGCACCCATCAGCTACTGGAAAAACTGTGAGTTTCTCGGTGTGATGTTGTTTGCCTTGACAAAATAATCTATAAATGACTTTCAGTCAACACCTGGGTCCTGTATCACAAAGCCAGATAAGAGGGTTATCCAGCTCCCTTTGAGTCCCTTTAACTCAGGTTTTCCTGTATCAGGAAGATGGCTCACTTTTAACCAGAGTAGATCACCATGAATGGGAAACCCCAGAGATAAAAGAGCCAGTTGATAACCAGCTTCATGATACCGGTGGCTATGCTGGATCACCAATGTTAGGCTCAGTGAAGCCAGGTAACCCGAAGAGAGCCTTGCTTCATGGTACAGGCTCCTTTACTGAGATACAGTGGTGTCTGTTTTCCCTTCTTTGTTCTGGACAGTCTTGATTTATCTGTTTAAAATCACACTGATAATGTTGTTGTTTCTTCACATAAGGTACAGTATTGGTCTCATGCCCACCAAACAGAATCTATCCCTGACGGAGAAAGTCACAGCGTCTTCATTCTGCAGGTAAGTCATCCAAACAAACATGTTAAACTCTAGTTGAGTCCTTGGATGTGTTCATATACAGTACTACTCATTCAATTCACTCCTGCAGGAGGCGGCTGCCCAGCATCATGGTGAACCTCCGTATGGCTCAGAACCTGAAGACGGCCATCACCTTCATCGAACAAGGACGTATCCTTCTTTACTGCATGAGTTTGTTTTTTTGCGAGTAAAGTTTTGTCTTGAATTTCCCTTTGAGAGATTGGTTAGTTTTGTCTACGTCCGAGGCTAGAAACTGTTTTGCCGTATCGACCTTGACTCCGTCTCAGATGTGCGCGTTGGCCCAGAGATCATCACAGACCCAGCATTTCTCGTCACAAGGTTAGCGTCCACGTTTTGTTTTGTCTACTCATAATTTGTTTTCAACCACTTTATGCAGCCTTTCACACAAACTGTCCATTCTGCAGAAACAGAAATTAACACTGTAGATAGATGTGGAAAAGCGTCTCGAGTGATCAAATATTGACACTGTTACTGTGACTTTTTTTCCAGAAATATGGAAGATTTTGTAACTTGGGTCGACTCCTCAAAGATCAAGCGGCATGTCATGAATTATAATGATGAGGTGAGTGAGTTTTCAGGATCCGCTGTAACTGTTTTGTTTCAATGCTAAAGCAAAATGCTGATGCTATACAACCACTGCGTTTCTTTTGCAGAGGGACGATTTTGATCTGGTGGCGTAAGTGTGTTGTCTAACATCCATTCATCGGCCTGGAGGACAAGAAAGGGACAAGAAGTCTGCTCTTGTAACTATGGCGTGAATAGGTCTACAACCCAGGAGTCAACAGTCTGAATCTTCTTTCAACTTGGAAATTGTGGGAAGAAAATAACACCTCTCTTTTGAAAATCTCATCTATTGACAGTTAACCATACAAAATAATCTGGATTCATCTGACTGTAGCACAGAGTCTCGGTTGTTTCCTTTCCAACATTGGCCATCATCATCATCATCCTGGTTGTACAAACTCGTGTAGTTCCTTCTCCTGTACCTCCATGTTGTTTGCTCTGCATAATGTGTTCTTTGTGTGAACATGAGCTGGCTTCGCAGGCTATGTATGCATGATGGAAATCCTGGTTTATAAGTGTGTACATACCATAAAGAGGACTCTCGCTGTCTGTTCATGATATTAACGTAACTTATTACACGGCTTTGTTGAATACTCGATTCTGATTGGTTAATCACGACGTTCTACGATCTGTTATTTCTTTACATCAGTGTTCTATTCTCAGACACTGGAGGACCATTTTTCTGTCAAATTATTGATTACTTAAGTAAGTAGCCGTGTAATAAGCGGGATAATGTACAGCTAGCGGGTCATTGTTGTGAAATAAACCCCTTCAGGGCGATGAGAGACCCCAACAATGACCGGCTCGCTGTACATTATCCCCTACTGGTGTCATAAATACAGCTGTAAAATAGAAACTACAATTTGATAAATATTTAATATTTTCAATAAGACTTTGTTACAATGTAAACTTTGTGAACAATAAACATTCTTTTGTCACAGTATTAAGACTTTTTAACAAAACCCTCTGCATATTCATACATGGTTTCTCATTAATGCTGAAACTCTGAAAGAAACCCCTATTTCCAGTTTATAAATGTTAATTTAACACCCTGCTCTTAATATTCCAGTAAACAGAGGTACTTTAACTCACCGTGAAGCATTTGCTTCCCCATCACAGACCTATGGCTCAGTTTAAACTGTATACATGACATAAGTCAAAGCTTGATACATTTCTACCTTCAACAGGGATAGACGGTATGTGATCCCTTTAAGGCCCTGACCCCAGACCCTGCTATAGAACAAATGTAACAGGATCTGTTTAAATGCTTGTTTTTTTTCAAAATGAAACAACCTCTCCCTTACGTCAAAGTCCTCGTTTGAGAGTCCCATCAGAGCCACCAGAAACGCACATAGATGATGAGTGTGATGAAGAACACCGACACAGCAGCCACCTTGGCGTATGTGGAGCGGGTGTTGAGGTATTTGGCGTCGCTGCGGTACTTCTTCGACAGGCTGGACAGATTGCTGGCTTTTGTGTCTAGAGCTGAGGGAAATAAAAGTATGGGGACGAGATGAACATTTACTTTGCAATAAATGTACATTACATCACGTGTAACAGTACTCGGCTCAACAATAACACCTCTTCCTGACTGGGTGCGAACAAGCGAACATCAGATTGTTTCAGTTTTTCCAATGAAGATGCCCAAACCTGCTCGGTGCGCCAGCGAACAGGCAAAGCGGCGTGTCGCTTGTTTGAAAAAACGCCCACCCTGGCTCTATTTATGTGAAGTTTTGGGCATCTGCTTCACCTCCAACCCACAGGAGTAACAGGGACCCCTTACAATATAATGCAATCCAAAATACAAACACAAACTGCCCACAAAATTGACTGTAAAGTACAATCAACACCTTTGACACATACACAGAACACATGTTTTAAATGTTCAAGGCAGTAGTAATGGCAATGGCAAAATTGTTATTGATTTAGGTGTTCTTGGTATTTTGTCCCTTGTGTTTTGTGCAGGTACCCTGGTCAAGACAAATCTATTATTACTGTACTTACCAGAAAGAGATTCTCCTCTCTGCAGAACTTCCTCAATATTTGCCACCATAATTCTCTGGACATCCTGTAGCTCTGTGTTAATACTGCCAAAGTTCCTCCTGGCCCTGCTGTCAATGTATGACTTCTTTGTTTTCTGGATGTATGTGTCTGGAACAATGAATGTATGACAGAAGCTTAGTGAAGGATTCTGTTATAGAAAGTGAAAAAGAAAGTTTCTTGAATGTACCAGATCACAGATCGTCTTACCAAACTCGATGAAAGAGTACGGCCTGGTTACTGTGGGCACTCTCCTTCCGTACTGGTCATAGAACTCATTGTGGAGGTCTTCAAGGTATGCAAAAACCATCTTTCTGGGAAATGAAGCCTCACAGAGGAACAGGTAGCACACACCCTGAGCTATTAAATAGCTGAAAACAAAAAACCCACAACATAAGTCCAAATCAGTGGTTATTTATAATGAATCTGATGCCTGGCAATACATGTATATCCAATATTACAAAAGTAACATGTGGATTTTCCCTTTGAGAATACACTTTAAATGAACGAGAGTACTTGGTGCTTGTGGCAACTTACTGGAAGTTCATGTCCCCGGCCTCCAGGGTACAGCGGTCTGGACTCTGAGCATTCAGTTTACGGCACAGCTGCTTGGCTTGGCTCTGGTAGTGCTGGAGGTCTCTTACTGACTGACAAAGATAAGCAAAAACAAGTTGTAGTCAGAACTGCCATACGCAAAGTGGTATGGCCCTTGTAATCTTCATAATCTTATATCAAGACTCATATTAAAATTACATAAACAGACAAAGAGGAACATGATTTTTTTTCAGATTACCTGTCCCATGCACTACTGTCAGGATATAGTGACCGTTTTATAAAAAAAACTTTTTTTTTTAAATCATATTTGCTCCATTTCTACCCACTGCTGCTTTAAGTAGGTTGGTAGGATGAAGGTTACTGTAAAATTCATGCTTGGTAAACAGTGCTAACATTCATTGTCAAGCCTGAAACCCTTTACAAGGAATTTACCATCATTTCGGCGTACAAACAGACTATAAACATGTTTTTAGAATATATTAAGCTAAAGGTTGAAGAGGTTATTTTCATTTCCACAACTGTTTTCTTTTTTTTTTATCTTTTTTTTCAACATATTTCTATTATTTTCAGAACAGAAGGCTAACAGCAATGTTATGTTCAACAGTTATTAGATACAGTCCCCCCCCCCAAAAAACAAACAAAAAATAAATAAATAAATAAACATAAATTAATTATAAAAACAGATGAAAAAGGACATCTGACATAAAATAACATACAGTGGTTAAACGTGACTGTAAAAATAAATATAAAAGAAAAGACAACAATAGGAATAGCAGATAATATCTCATAGAGTAAAGTATATTGTCCTCAGACTCTCATGAATGGTAAAAGGTGATCATATAAATATATTTTATGTTTTACGTGGCACTAGGCATAATTAGCTTCCACCCTGAAGGGTATTGGCCTTTCAACAGAGTGTGTTTGAGCTCTGACGGTAGATAATCCAGGACGGGGTTCCAGATCTTAATAAATGAGCCCTCGTTTACCCCTAAGGAGTGCACTCATCCTTTCATGAGGCAGAATCCACAACTGTTTTCAGTCAAATAATTCACATAGATGGACAGCAGAATTTGTAACTACGCAGGTAATTGTTAACTGAAATTTACATTTAAAAAAAAGCTTCGTAGATTACCTAGTTAAGATAAAATAAGATAAAATAGAACTTTATTAATCCCGAAGGAAATTCTTGTACCAGAGATTGCTAAAAAAATACAAAAAATACAACAAATTACAACGAGTTTCAAATGTATAAAATAAAAAGTGTATAAAATAAAAAAGTAAAACGTACTATTTCTAGCACCAGTGCCTACTAGAATGACAATTAAGTAAGTAAGTAACATTAAGTAAAATGAGAAAATAAGATAAGATAAGTGAAATAAAAAGAAGGTACGGTAAGCTAAAAAACAGAAAAGAAGTAATATTGCACACAATGAACAGTGATATTGCACATGAGAATGAGTTATATACCAAATTCCCCAACATACAACCAAAAAACAAATGAAAGTCTTCTTGATTGGGGGAAGTCTGCACCTTTTGCGGATAAGCTAGCATGTCCTTAAACATCACATTTTGTGAATGGAGTCTGGCGTGTAGCTGACGTCACACAGAGAGGCTACACTGGGAAGCTAGCTTTCATTCATACCTGTTCGTCCTCCTGTATGGACGCAGCGAGCGGCAGTCCGTCCGCCACGCGAGCGATCATCGTCAGTGTAGTCATGGTGATGGACGTCAACAATCGGCGGCGTCAACTGTCGGTTTTTTGTCGGCGACAGCGAACTTTTAAAAACTTTGTATGTTTTTTTTTTGCTGTCAACTTTAATGATGCAGAAAGGAAACCGGAGCTGGCTGGTTACGGAAGTTCCGGGTGCGCCGGTGAAAAAGGTCCGACGGGCAACTGATGAAATGCAACGTCGCAGTCAAATTTCCATAAAGGCATAAAGGGGGTAGGATGCGTCCAAAAAAAAAATCGTTTGGAAATTGAAGTGGTGTTTTGTGTTAAAATAATAGTACTTTCGGATGATTGACTCGCGTCTTTATTTGACCACTTTAACAGAGTTATCAGGCCATGAGCTCCGAGCAGACAGCTGGCAGACGGACTGACTGCAGCTCGACTGCTGATGCCTGCTTATAGCCGAGAGGTGCAGATGCGGTCTGGGTCCCTCCGTCTGGAGTGAAGCCTCTCTGAACTAAAAACCCAGAGGAACCATGGACAACCCAGAGAGGTAATCTTGCCCCCATTTGCTGTTTGTCTATGTATACTAATGTTTGTTTACTTGTGTATCGTCTCGGCGTTTCCTGCTGGCCGTGCAATGGCTGCTCTTTTTCGCACCTTTTTCTTTTGTTATTATTTGTTTAAGGAACCTTAATCGTTGAGAAATGAGACGATGGGTGAAAAAGGGAACGCATTTTTCTTCTCACCTCTCTTGTTACCTAAAAATTGCATGATAGCTCATTAATGCACCGTTTATAGGCTGCAGCTTTTTATACATATACAAATGTAATAGTGAGGAAGATATAGTGAGACTCTGCAGCTGTGCGGTCCAACCATATTATGGGGATCAATCACTGCATAATGCACAACACTACCGAGTGATTAGGTCAAACACACCGTCATGTTATAGCCATGTTGCTGCGGGTTTTACAAGCCGATGTAACGGTGGAGATGGGAGCACTTGTGCGCGGCTACAGTTTAATCCTCTGAGCGCCACAGAAAACCCCCCATCCACTAATAGAAATGACCCGGCGGCTTGGCACAGTGGCATCCCAACCAGCTTGAAAGGCCTTATTGTTGCGGTGCAGCTGGCACCGCCGTGCGCACGTTTTGATTGGTGTTTTCCCAGACCGGCGTTTGCATGATTCACAGCCCGGCTAGACCGTCTATCTCACCGTCTTTACCAGAATAGATTGGGATGCCGGGCGTGTTTTAATTTTAGGGTGGGGTGCTTCATGACTAATTGATTATGAAAAATTTGTGATTTCCACTCTGGAGTTCAGGGGAATTCTTCGTCTGTGAAATGAAGACTATTAACCTTCATTTCTTCTAAGAGTTTAGCCCCTTTTGGTAATGATAATTACAGGGACCACACTCTCCAGTGGATGTCACTAATAAGATGCTCCTCAGATGATTTCCCCAGAGACACAACCTTAATCAAGAGGCCCCGTCTGTGACCTGACTTAACCTTTTCTGCTTGGCGGTCTTTGCTCTCAATGCACCGATCTGACTTTTCCAGTCCTGATAGCGATACCTGGTCTTTGGGTATCGGCCGATACCGATCCGATACCAGTGTTTAAAGTGGCAGTAGGCAGTATATTTTTGGCATCATTGGGCAAAAAATCCATAATAATCATTCAGCATGTTGTAATTCAAGTGTTCTGAGAGATAACTAGACTTCTGCACCTCCTCATGGCTCTGTTTTCAGGCTTTAAAAAGATCTAGCCCAGGGGAGACTTTGACCAATCACAGGTCATTTCAGAGAGAGAGAGAGTTCCTATTGGCTCCAGTAAGTGAAATCTTTCAGATGCCGTTAGGAGCACCGAAGGACACAGTAGGACAAAGAGGAACATGATTTTTTTCAGGTTACCTGTTTTCATGTACTACTGTCACGATATAGCGACCGTTTTATAAAAATAACTTTTTTTAATCAGATTTGCTCCAATCTCGCCTACTTCAGCTTTAATTAATAAGCTGTATGTCTCACTGTGTGGAAGTGACTGGGATCATTCTTTTATGTGTAAGGCAATATCAGGCTGGACTTAAACATCACTTTCCTAACTTTGTAAAACAAAATCTAACAAATTATTTATTTATTTAGCGAATGCAAAGTCCTCAAGCCAGGCGGTTGCCTCCTGGTGTGCTGTATGGAGGGTGACTAACCCTCCTTTTAGACTGTGGAGTGGGCAAGCTTCAATGATGTGTTCCATTGTTTGCACCTCTCCACAAGCACACAATGTGCTTGGGCTGCTGCCCCATTTGGGATCATTCTCTTATGTGTAAGGCAACATCAGGCTTGACTTAAACATCACTTTCCTAACTTTGTAAAATAAAATCTAACAAATAAATACATAGATACAACTTAAGTGAATTGATATTCACTTAAAGACACATTTAAACTTTTATAAACAAGGCAAAAGTGAGCATGGCTCACATACCCCCGCTCCCTGCTTGACCCCTAAAGTAGGGCCAAAGGTTTTGCCCTTTTGGAACTAATGGAATTAGTCTATTGAGCACAATCTAGCTTGTTATCAGCTCACCTTCCTCAGGATAAAGTCAGTAGAAGACAAATATGGTATCATCATACCAAATTTGAGGTTCCTAAGTGAAATAGTTTTCGAGTTCTACTCCAGAAACAAAATTGACGTTGAAAAAAATCACAGTTTTTGGCCAAAATTTCAAACATTTTGGGCACTCTGGACTTCTAACCCCCAAAAGACCACTGTCAACCATCATACCAAATTTTCAAGTTCCTAAGTTAAATATTTTCCGAGTTGAACTCCCGAAACTAAAGTGTGACGTGCGAACGGACGGAAGGACAGACACGTGGAGCACTATATACCCCCGACTACGTCGTCGCGAGGGTATAAATCGTACACCAGCAAATTGCTAAAAAATCTTCAGAATTAATAGGAATTACAAATCAGGTGTAAACGTTTTTAATGCTGCAACAAATTGGTCAAATCTTAAAAGGAATTACTAATATCTGATACAGATATTACAGATATTGTCACCGATATCCGCTATTTGAGTCAGTATCGGCCCGATATCCGATCCGGTATCGGTGCATCCCTACTCTCAGAATAAGTTTGTGAACTCCTGATCAACACATAGCTAACCATTTGTCGCTTCCTCGTATACCTGCCCCCCCTCCAGGTGTGCCTGTAATGCTCAGGGGTGAGGAGGAGAGCAGCTGAGGAGGAGGAGATGGGCTGCACCTCCGCCAAGCAGGTGTCTGCCGTGCCCAGCGGTGAGGAGGGCCAGAATAAAGCCTACAGCAATGGGGACCTCCTCTCTGGTCAGTCTGTTTACTGTACACATTTCCCAGGCACCTCTGTGTTCAAGTGTATGGAGGACGGAACCTGGCAAAATAAAAAAATAAATGAATAAATAAATAAATGACTCTATAAATAAATAAATAAATAAATAAATAAATATGTCAGCTAGGTAGCATATAGACATGCACCCTGACCCCATGATGACACACTTTGAGTGACAGCCCCCTCATTTGCATAATGAGGCCGAAATGCATAAAGAAATGTAATAAGAAATGTATAAAGGAAAGAATACAGAAATAGATAGGTTTGGAGAAATTCATAAGGAGTGAAATGCAAAGGGAAACTAAGGGCTACTAATTCTCACACTGGAGAAGCTGGAACTAGTTATTGTTTGGTATTTTTTGCTTGACAAATGACTCAAAACGATTGATTATAAAATTGTTTCTGTTTAATTTTCTGTTGATTTTAGTTGATTAAGCAACTTAAATCGTGTCAGCTCCCTTTGTAAATATATTTATATAAATGCAGTAGGTTATACAGTATATGTGTGTGTTTTTAAAACACAATTTTCTTTAAAAAGCGCAAATGTCTGCAATTTCTATGCATTTAAACTCATTTTAACTGTCTTATCCATGAACTACAACAATAACTTGCACAGCATTAATCTGATTTGTTATAACTGTAGGTCATTACTATGCATCGTAACTGTATTTCCATTTCCTCCTCTCTAAATGCGTGGGAGTGAAATAGAGGAGGGGGCTGTGCCTGTGTGAGAGAAAAGATGGAGAGGCAGCAGAGGAAAGAGCAGAACCAGGCTGACAGCTCATGTGTTTGCAGCTTGCCAGCCATTGTTAAGGGAGGATTTAGTCTGCGAGCGTGAGAACTCAAGCACATAATTACTTTGCCAAGTACTGAACTGTGAGAACTATTAACCCGGAGGATCGTGCTGCGAGTGGGTCGTCCTCTGCTGTCCTGTATTAATAAGAGGAGATGTGCTCCTCTCTTTCTCTCTGTCTCCCACTCTGTCACAGACGAGTACAAGATGAAAGGAGTGGAGAAAGTCAAGTACATCGGTGGAGAAGAGGGAGGCGTGGACGGCCAGGACAGCACAGTGCGTGACTCTATTCTACTCTATTTTATTTCTATAACGGGAGATTTACTGTATATTATGATGTCTTCTGTTAATATACAGAAATAGTCATTTTTTAATCAAAATGAATCATGACGTAAACTTCATCTTCAGACACATTTGATCAGATTTTGGAGCTCCGTGCTGCATACATCTGCATATTAATGAGGAAAACCTGAATATGTTTGTATTAATACCGCACATTTTTCTTGTGAATATTTTTAATAACCAAAAGTAATTGGTTAATATAAACAGTTATGTTTAAAATATCACGATTACAAGTTAATTGTGTGTTTTTATCACATGCTCTCTGTGTATGTGCTTGCTTGGATGTCCTGCAGGAGAAAAGTGCTCTCCTTGGTAAAGGTCAACACATGGATGAAACAGGGTCAAACGGAAACGGAAAGATTCTGTAAGTGTCACTGACTGATGATGCTATTACAATATCATTAAAGAGGACCTATTATGCTTTTTCTCTTTCCTTTAGTGTGTTATATAGGTTTTTTTTGCATGTAAAATGTCTGCAAAGTTACAAAGCCCAAAGTCCACACCAAAGGGAGTTACTCTCCCCTACAGAAACACTGCTCCTGAACTGCCTGAAACGCCTTGCTTGAAGTCCTGCCTATTCTTACGTAACGTAGTGATGTCACCAAGTATCACATTTGCATAATACCTGGCTAGCGGCCAGTTTGACATGCCATCAAACAAAGCTAGTTAGAGCGGAGCTGAAGCGGAGTCCAAAGAGTTTGGTTCGGTTGACCAATCACAAAAGAGTGGGCCAGCTGACCAATCAGAGCAGACTTTTCGGGAGGGGCGGCAGGAGCTCAAACAGAGCGTTTCAGACAGAGGGTGAAAAGAGGTGCTGCAGCACAGCCGGTTTGAGAAAAGTAAAGCGTTTTTTGAACATTAAAGCATGTAAACATGTTCTAGTAGAAACCCCAAATACAAGTATGCACCTGAAAATAAGCATAATAGGTCCTCTTTAAAACATGTAATTATATGTTGTGTATTAGTAAGTGTGTTTTTCTGTTTTGTTCAGTCAACATCTAAACTCTTCGTCAAGTTATGCTGCAAGGCTTTAACCTGCGGTACCTTTTTCCTTTGCAGGAGTATCCACTCCTCAGAGAGTCAGCAAGAATTCTTTAAGATGTTGGATGAGAAAATTGCAAAGGTAAGGAATGACGACCCGTCATTGAACCATCAGTTTTTGTTTCTCTGTTTTTGCAAAAAGCTCCTGCTAAATGACATAATGGAGGTTAATCCTATCAGTGCAGCAAAGCTGTAGCAAGGGAGGACACAGCAGATGACATACCTAAAAAAAAAAAGCCTCAATCTGTCATGTCCTGTACTTTTGTGTTGTGGTTATTTAAAGTAGTGAAAACATGTTGCACTGAGTGCTGCAGTGCGACTAGATCTGGTAGAAGAGAGGAGCGGTTTAGTTAAACGGGGACTCTTTACGAGTTGTATTGTTTTATGGCATACTATAGGGGCACTTAAAGGGACAGTTCACTCCAAAATCAAACATACATATTTTTCCTCTTACCCGTAGTGCTATTTATCAATGTAGATTGTTTTGGTGTGAGTTGCAGAGTGTTGGCGATATCGGCCGTAGAGATGTCTCCAATATAATGGAACTAGATGGCACTCGGCCGGTCGTGTCTAGAAGGTAACCCAGAAGTTGCGAAACTATCGTGAGATTGGTTGAGATTAGGCATTGACCTCGAATTGTCAAGGTTAGGATACATCATCGGACAGTGAGTCTCCCGAGAGTTTGTGCACGTTTTCGCAACTTGTGGGTTACCTTCTAGACACGACCCACTCGGCTGGTGGTGCCCAAAGCGCAATCCTGTGGAGCAGGATATGATATCTTGCATTATTCTATATTTTTCTCATGGTCAATAAATGCCACAAAAAGACCAACGATGAATTGATTCTACTAATAAGCCTGATACGTCTTATTCCTATGTGACATAAAGCTCTATTGTTGTCTATAAACTATTAAAAAACACCAACACTGCTGCACTGGGTGACATGATGTTCCTTCATTACATCGAGCGCAGGCACCGTCCTGCTGCCAGAAATACCCACTAGCTCACCAGATGTGTATTTATCCTCTGCTAAAAATAGTCCCCAACAAATGCACTGTTTACTCCTGTTTTAGCATCGTTTGCTAAAAACAACAGTGGCCAGCTGTTCAGGGACATTAGTCCTTTTTTAAAAATATATATATTTTTAACTTGTTCAGAAGGAACAAACTTGGGTAACAGTTCATTTTACAGGTCCGCAAATTTCATGGTAATTAGGTGATAATTAGCAAGTAACCTATTTGAAATTGCTTTGGAATTACTGCCAAATTACCCCAATATTTACCTAAAAATTTATCGAAAATGTTTTTATTATAAACATTATTTAGTAATGATATGCTAAAATAGCATATAATGGTTAAAATAGGGCCCTTAGGCTTGAGAAGCGGCTGTGCGCTGCTCTTCATCGGAGGTGGAAAACCAAAACTAACTTCTTCTACTTCTGATCAGGTACAAATCTCACCACTGTGTGACTTATTGTCTACACAAATGTAACCTGGTAGCTAATGTAATGATTCAGGGAGTTTTTTAAGAAGTTTCAAAGAAGTTATTTGCTAATTGTTATCTATTTATCAGCAGACATGGAAATAAAGCATATCAATTAGCTTTGTATTCTTCTCCTGGAAATGTATTAAATAAATTACCAGCTATTTATTACTGCTTATTGGTAAATAGCAGAATATAATTATTAATAGATACAAAATAATAATAATAAAAGTCCAGAGTCAAGTCCCAAGTCAAGACAGCCAAACAAAGTAATTTTCGTTCATTTTTTAGGTAAACATTGGGGTAATTTGGCAGTAATTCCAAAGAAATTTCAAATAGGTTACTTGCTGATTATCACCTAATTACCATGAAATTTGCGGACCTGTAAAATGAAGTGTTACCTAAATTTGCGTGGGGCTGAGTGTCACAGACAGGGTAGGGAAGTATTGAACAACAGACTCATCGTTGGCTCGTCTTTTAATGGGATTTGTTTAAATATATAATAACACCTTCATTATCCTTTTTGCTTTTGTCTCTGCCTACTGCCTTTCAATAAGTCCTAGAGAACATGTTTTGCATTCAGTTTTGTTTAGACAGAAGTGGGTTAAAATGCAACATGTCTTGTAGCTGCATTTTGCTCTTTGAGGCTACTAATGGTCAGTAATCGGCCTCTTACACAACGAATGTATCCCTGTGTGATTGTTCAACATCTGTGTGATGTGGTGAGCCTAGAAACAAGGTCTTGATCTTTACAACAAAGATGGAAATAAGTCTTTTGTAGTTCTGTGTGATTTAATGTCCTCCTTCTCATAATGTAAAATAATCAATGCTAAATATGTTTTGTTCCTAAGGGTTTGATTCTTAAAAGTACTGTTCGTTTCTTCTGCTGTGCTGCAAATATCAACTTTCAGTGCCATGTCACAGTATTGTTATGATATGATCATATTTTGTAATAACAAAATTACTTGCGGAAGGTTTTGTTTTACGCATTTGGAGAATCTGGTCTGATGTAAAGCATCACAGTTCATTTCATTCGTTGTTAATTTGAATATTTTACTAGGGATATTGCATGATGTATATCAATATTGTGATATTAATTTAATCAGCCTTAGGAATATGAAATACATACCATCAATCGCCAAATAAGACTAAAAGTGTAATGTACACTAACATCTGTACTGTGTTTACAGGGCCAGGACTACTGCTCGGAGGGGGAAGATATGACATAGCACCGTGGTCGTGTATCCATTGGTCCCAATATGAAAGAACCGTCATCGCAGTGTTACGGATGGACCGTACCATATGTTACCATGTGGGGGGGGGGGGACTGTCCCTTGTATGAACACGCCTGAGAAAATGGATTACTGACTTGAATCAAGCACCTTTTTGCCCTCCTGCTCACAACCTTAGTTCCTGCTCATATATCAACCAAGAGAGAGACAGGACCGCCGAAATCAAAGATGTATTTTTAAGTTTTTAAGGGTTTTACTTCCTTAATGAAGCCATTACAGGATGACAGAGAGCTTGGGATTGTAAGATAGACTTGCTTCTCTTTCTTGGATAGCCGTTACTGCGACTTCCTATAGACATGTGAAACATTCAGACTGTTGAACATATAAACGTACAAACGTAACAGCAGAAGCAACCGGAGCTCTCGAGGACACTCAAAAAGTGAAAATAATGTCTCTTTCTGCATCATTTCATCCTTGAATCCCTGAAAGGTCAACAGGTCGGACACTTCCTGCATTCCAAGACACAGTATGAACCTCTTTTCTACAGTACGTTGGCCAGTACAGTGTGTCCGTCTGTCCATGTCTGTTTCTGCTATGATGTAGAGTATTTATGTTGAATAAGGCTCAGGGTTGAAGTGTTGTAATCTTTGTCTCTTGTAGTCAAGTCCTTCCTCTCATTAAGACACTGCTGCACCATTAAAAAAAAGACACTCATGCACTCCCACAGCGGGGTCACTGATGTCCCTCCTGCTTCAGTACCTGTCCCGTGTTGAACCTACAGGGTGGACACAGCTACGTCACATATAAGTCTGATTATGTATTTCGCTCACCGGTGTTATGTTGTGTTCAGTTTCTATGTTGAATTTTTGTTTTTTTAGAAAATTAAAAAAGTGTTTTCAGTAACTTATCCACACGGCTGACAATAGTGTGTTACTTTAAAGAAAAGCCAACCTGAATCATTTCGCCAACAATATACAGTATACTCATTGTAGCTCAGCAAGTTGTGGTATGATTCAAATTAATACCCCATTACTACGTTAACAAATGGTATTAGATATGCTGCACCATATCATACAAATTTATAACCATAACGCATTGGAACTCATGAATATAAGATTATTAATGGACAGCTCAATGCAGTTAGGAATTAAAGCCCAACTGATATACCAATATGGCTGATATTATCAGGCAATTTTTAAGGAAATAACCTAATGAAAAGGAAAAAAATATTGATATGATTTGATGATTGTGACACAAACTTTACGTTTATGAGGCATCAAAAATGTTTGTTAAACGTTATGTCTTTATGATGATATGATTTTTTTAAACTTTCAAATATCAACGTCTGTATCGGCCTCAAAAACGGTCAGACTCTAGTTGCAATGTATCCAAAACGTTCTGTGGATACCTCAGGATCCAACTCATCAGTTCCCGCTCAAAGGATTTGAGGAAGGCAATAACCACATGTGAACACATCCTTGATTACAACGAGGGAGTACCTGGTCAACAGATCTCTCAAACGTGGCAGGTTTGAGGGAACAGAGCTGCATTCTGTCACAGTCAGTCTTTTGACAATGAGTCAAATGAGTTACAAGCCAAACAGTAGAGAACCACCGAACTAGACTTCACTGGTTGGATGTAGCTAGTTGTTTCTTACTAAGAGCACCTAGAAGGGCTCCGTGGTTCGGTCCATTTTCACCTGCTGCCATGTTCTCAGCACAACTTTGGCTTTTCCTAGGAGCAGTTTACACAGACAGACAGACAGACCGACCGCCCGCCCGTCTCGTTCTGCTCTTCTACGTATCACCGACAACACCGAGGCGTCTTCTCACTCCAGCTGGTCAGTGCTTCTGCCGTCTCTTCCGGTGCTGCCGCCGTCCCAAATCCTGGAAGGGGCCAGCGGGAGGGTCCGGCGTCATCAGCCCATCAGTCATCCTCTGGTAGACCAGGGTGGAGTCAGAAGCTACAGCACACAGCAGCATGGGAAAGCCTCTGTCCAGCACGTGACGTATGCTGCACGGCAGAGGAGGAGGAAGCTGTGAGTCTGGGAAGACAACTTGGGGTAATCTCCAGTAGGGCTGCACAATTAATCAAATATTATTCGCGATTACGATTTTGGCTTCCCACAATCAAATGAAATTGATCGACTGCAATATTGACGTTTAAAATGCTCATAGAAAAATCTGATGCATAAATCAAGCGCTTCCTAAACTAACAGCTACAGATGCACCGTAAAGCCGGATGGTTTTAAGCCGTCTCATATAGCTGAGATGTTTTCACAGTAATATAAAATATATATTAGAGAGGGAATTAGCGGCTTATAATATATAATCAAAACTACTAATGCCAAGATTTTTTATATCATAGCTAGTATTTAAATAAAAATACAATCAGTTATTTCCTAATCATTTGAATAATTTTATGCAAATAACCACTATAGATGACAATAACAAAGTGAAAGGATGCCATTTAGAGTTTTTGTTGGAATGTAGCACCACATGGAAGTGAAAGCAGCGCTCTGTTTATTTAAAATGTGAAATTGTATCAAAATATTTTGTTCCTAAAATCTATGAATAATAGTCGTGATCTCAATATTGATCAAAATAATCGTGATTATCATTTTGGCCATAATGGTGCAGCCCTAATCTCCAGTGTCTCATTACCTTTTGTGGCTCAGAGATCGGTGAGCAGGCAGTGGGAGGATTGTCTGGACGGGTGCTCCATCCTTCTCCCTCCCTTCCAGCAAAACCACCTGCAGCTCAGGACTCTTGACACAAGACACCTCTTTCCACTGACGCACTGCAGAGAACACAGAGAAACACAGCGTAGAGTGAGAGAGAGGTGGCCTAACTGAGTCTGCGGCTAACTGAAGTGGGTCCTTCAAAGGTTATTACAAGGATGTAGGACTTTGTTGACGAGACAGACTTGTTCTCTGTCACCACTGAATAATTCAATTCTGGCCAGCTAGACACAGATTAGAGGATTACAGGTTCATATAGTATGCTATGTGCACTGTTAGGTCAGAATGGTGTGCACTGATGAAAAAAATAAATAATTGCTTGTCAAAAATTTACATTTTCATTATGTCAGTAAATTGGGCTGTAGTTAATCCTTTATCTTATTATTTAAAACACCTCACTTGTGTTGATTTTGTTATGTAAATTTAGAGTAGAAATGAGATGACACTTTTATACACTCATACAGTCAATTTCATCTCCTTTGTACAACGTAGTATTAGGGCTACATTGAGGGGAAAAAAAATCTGAGATTTCGAGAATAAAGTCATAATATTACGAGAAAAAAGTCATACTATTTCAAGAAAAAAAAAAGTCGTAATATTACGAGAAGTCATAACTACGAGAAAAAAAGTCGTAATATTACGAGAATAAAGTCATAACTTTACGAGAAAAAAAGTCGGAATATTACGAAAACTATTGTGTAAACTTATGACTTCATTCTCATAATATTACAATTTTTTTTCTCGTAAATTTATGACTTTATTCTCATAATATAACAACTTTTTTCTCGTAAACTTATGACTTTATTCTCATATTACAACTTTTTTCTAGTAAACCTATGACTTTATTCTCATAATATTATGACTTTATTCTCTTAAAATAAAATGTTACATATACAAGTAAATATAGGATTACAAGTCAAATTGTTGTGGAAGTTGTAAATGGTTGGAGATACAACACAAGTGATCCTTGTTAAGGTACAACTGATTAATGTGAAAATAAAATGACAAATAAATAATATCCTCCTGTTAGATTACCCCCTGTCTCTGCACGACACACTAACAAGCAGATAAAAAAAGTAATGGCTCCTGCTAAACTCTATAAAATCTGGTCAAACTCACCCTCAGAGAGATCCATGTAGACGAGGAAAGCTGTGTGTACTTGTTCACTGTCCTCAACCTCCAGACTCTTCATCTGCTGATACTAAAACAAGAAGAACAAACACTGGTTATTGCATGATTTAGCCTCAGACCTGTGAATGCTGCACAAAGGTCCTGGTCCTAGTCCTGGTCCTGGTCCTGGTCCTAATACTCACTGTTGGATGCTGAAGGATCCAGTTCTGAGGAGGAGGAGGTTTCTCTGACACATCTGCTCTGTTTGACGTGTCCGACATTTTAATTAGTAAACGTAATGACTCAAACTACTGTCTCATTAACCACCACGGTCTGATGTCAGGACATACCGCTGCTATCACGGCATGTGTGAGTTGTGTTTTCAGGTTTGCCGGCGTGCTACAGTGTAAGTCGTCCGGGTGGAAAATGTTACTCATTCTTGTTTCCAGCGAGACTGGTATACAGCAGCTGCCTTACAGGCTTCATTAAGGGCACAAAAACCCACCTAATTTTCTATTTATGGTGAATTGATTTGAGTTTTCTGTTTGTTTGTTTTTTAGGTAACATTTATTTTAATATTATTATTATTATTATAATATTGTTTTAATTTTATATGTATAATTTAAAATTTATTTTAATATTAATATTATTATATTATTGTTTTAGTTTTATATATATATACAAAATTAAAGCAAGATGAAAAGAAAATATATAAATATAAATCGTGGTTAGACATAAACAAAAAAAGCAGTTATAAAATAAGATTATGAAACATTCTACATTATTTATATGCTTTTATTATTTTTTATTATTCAGTTTATATCGTTTATATTATATGTTTTGCCTTTTAATAAAAATAACATGTTTTTTAGGTATCTATTTTAATACTATTATTATAGATTATTATATTATAAATAATATATACGAAATAAAAGCAAGATTTTATATATATATATATATATATATATCAGCCGGTATATATATATATCATTTTATTATATTAAATATCATTTTCTAATATCTGTGTAGGCTTTCTTCAATCTCTCTCTCTCTCTCTCTCTCTCTCTCTCTCTCTCTCTCCGTGTGTGTGTGTGTGTGTGTGTTTTTGTGTGTGTGTGTTTGTGTATGTATGTGTGTTATCATATGTGTGAGAGTCTCTCACTCTCTCCCTCACTTGTACCAGTCTGAGGCTTCAGAGACATCAAGGTGCCCCATTGGAAATATGCCTCTTGGATTTGTGGGATTCAGATTATATTTTGTGATTATAGCAGGAGTGCTCTTCCTGCACATCACCAGCACAGAGGAGCTGCCAGCAGATCACCTCCTCCAACCAGCCCAGCGGGAGTCCTCTGTGCTGAAGCCCACAGTGCTGATCACCATCCTCGCACGCAACGCACAGCACAGCCTCCCTTACTTCTTAGGATGCATAGACAGACTGGACTACCCAAAGGACCGCATTGCCATCTGGTAAAATTACATTTTTGCATTGCATTTGATTTAAAAATAAATGTTATGTTGAAAAAAATAGGACAACTTGCACTTAAGATTTGGTTTGTAGAAGATTTTTTTTCTGTAAGAATCACAGAGATACTAGTGAAAGGTGCTGATTTGATTTAGAGAACTGACACAAAACATAAAGCAAGTGTTAATGAGTGTAAACTGACCAATTTTGGGCAAATTTAACAGCACTGTGTAAATGTCATTCCTCACATTCTACAAAACTGTTCATTACTAAAAAAATCATTCTCAGACAAGTGAGAAAAATACACAGAGAGACAGGAAAGAAAGAAAGAAAAAAAATCACAGAGAAATGAAAACAAAGAGGTGAAGTCAGTAATGTTGCTTGTGATCTCAGGGCAGCCTCTGACCACAGTGTGGACTACAGCTCGGCCGTGCTTCAGGAGTGGCTCAGAGGAGTTCAGCACCTCTACCACTCGGTGGAGTGGAGGCCCACGGAGCAACCGAGGTGAATCACCTGAGGCAGCTACTTCATCAGCTACTGTTTAATCATAGATTTAAGAGAGTTGGAGTAAACCTGATATCCTCTGATCCTAAAATATTCATACCATTATTCTGCTGCCCTTCTTTCTTTCAGCTCTTATGCAGATGAGCAGGGTCCCAAACACTGGCCCGTATCTCGGTTCACCCATGTGATGAAGTTAAAGCAGGCAGCACTCAGAGCTGCCAGACGACTGTGGACTGATTACATACTGGTGAGACAGTAAAACACCATAAGGCTCAAAGAATTAAAGGAACAGTGTGTAACATTTCAGGGAATCTATTCGCAGAAATAGAATATAATATTCATAACTGTGTTTTCATTAGTGTATAATCACCTGAAACTAACTATCAATATCAGCACTCTATCGTCTGTTAATGTTTCTTCTCTGTCCCTCAGTTTGTGGACAGTGACAACTTGCTGACAAACCGCCACGTGCTGTCTGACATGATGGAAGAGAATCTGACAATAGTGGCACCCATGTTGGAATCAAAAAGCCTTTATTCCAACTTCTGGTGTGGCGTGACTCCTCAGGTAAGTGGAGAAGTGTGCAAAATATGAACTGAAAACTGCAGGAAAGTGATTGTTGTGGGTCTTCTGATACGCACAGGGCTACTACAGGCGAACCCCAGAGTATATTCCCATCCGCAAATGGAAGCGGCAGGGCTGCCATGCAGTCCCCATGGTGCACTCCACCTACCTGCTGGACCTGAGGCGCAGAGCCAGCCAAGCACTGGCCTTCCACCCTCCTCACCCCCACTACCCCCACCATGTAGATGACATCATGGCCTTCGCTTTCTCCTCACGGCAAGCAGGTCAGACCTTTGTCAAAGTGTGTCTTAAAACCTCACACGGTCATTTTCTTATGTGGCTTTGAAAAAAGGAAGATGCTTAATGTATTTTTATATATAACAAAACTGTGACTACTTCATGTCCTTGTCATACCGTATGCTATGATAACCATCACGATTAAATCTATCTGCCACTGCATCTCAAATAAAGAAGAGACGTTTGCACTGAGGCCTGCTCCGTCTCCTCCTGCAGGGGTTCAGATGTTCGTGTGCAACAAGGACCATTATGGATATTTACCAGTGCCCCTTAAACAGGACCAGACACTGGAGGAAGAAGAGGAGAGTTTTACTCACACACTGACAGAGGCACTCAGTAAGCATAAATGTGCATATAACGCGGTTCACTCTATAATTCTGAATAACAGGAGGAATTTCCCGGCTCTCTATCTTCAATCTTTGCTCACTGTTTCCTTCTCCTGTGTGAGCACATTTGGTCCTTTTTGCTCTCACAGTCCTGACACATGTCTCACTCCTCTGTTAAAGCCCACTGCCTCTCATTTCCTCTTCTCCCCCTCTCATTTCACATCAGTTAGATGTTGAACTGATCTAACAAATCCCCTTGAAACCAAAAGGCTGTGCAAGAAAAAGGCAAATTTACTATATACTTCATGTGAAATGTGAATGTGTAACTTTACTTTCCAGTTGCCTACACCATGGAGCCTTCACAGTACGTGCACACTACGCCCAAAGAACCAGGAAAGATGGGATTTGATGAGGTACAGATACATTTATAATAGCTTAAAGAGATATCTTCCATTTTTGGAGAGCAGTCATATTATTCTCTTCCACTTCTAGATCTTTCTGATCAATCTGAAGCGCCGCTCAGACCGGCGGGACAGGATGTTGAGGTCTTTGGCGGTCCTCGGCATCAACGCTACGCTGACAGAAGCCGTGGACGGCAAGTATGACACACAGTAACAGTTGTCGTCATGCAGTGGTGGAAGAAGCATTCAGATACTTTACTTAAAGGTACAGTGTGTAGGATTTGGCGATATCTAGTGGTGTGGTTGCGGATTGCAACCAACTGAGTCCACTCACTCCTCCCTTTCCAGGTCGGTAGTAACGTGAGCTGCCGAGTGCAAACCGTGGCAACATCATTCACCTCGCTCAGAGGCCATCCTTACCATAATAACACTTTAGGAGCAACGAAAGTCAGACGGCGGCTGGCGGTACCACCGTTTTGCACTCTGCGGCTCACGTTACTGCTCTCTAACAAGCGTGTCGGAGAACTACGGTGGCCATCAGGTTAGGTAAAAACAGGAAATGCTCTTTCTAGAGCCAGTGTTGGGTTTGTCCGTTCTGGGCTACTGTAGAAACATGGCGGAGCAGCATGGCGGACTCCCTGAAGGGGACCCGCTCCCTATGTAGATATGATGGGCTCATTCTAAGCTAACAAAAACACAACGGTTCTTAGTTTTAGGGGATTATACACTAATGAAACATAGTTTCGAATATTATATTTCATTTCTGCTAATAGATTCCCCAAAATGTTACACACTGTTCCTTTAATGGATTATATTAATACTGATGATATCCATGTTGTAGCTGGTTGAGGTGAAGCTAACTTTAAACAGCAGACAAAACAATTGTTACTCGAGGGCCACTTACTTGCTTATTCTACAGCTTTTAACCATATCAAATGGTCCTCATCAGCAGACTTTCAATAGGCCAACTTGTACTTGCAACTGAGGAAACTCAATCTGCTGACGAGGCCCTTGCGATGCGATTGAAAGCTCCAGAACAAGCAAGCAAGTGGACATTGAGTTGAGATGGTTCTGCCAACTGTTGTTTTCCAAGGTCACGAATGAACTGCCAAGGTCTGGTTTTGTTTACTTTATATACTATTGGGTTGTTTATTCTATAACAATGCTTCACATTTTTCATTGTAAGTCCATCTACTAGTGACTAAAGCCAGATCTATAGACAAATTAATGTAGTGGAGTGAGTAAACATATAAAGTAGCTTAAAATGGATCTAGTAGTACCTCAAAATTGTCCTTCTGTACAGTACTGGAATAAATGTACTTTGTAGTTATTTCTACCGCTCTCATTATGCTCTTTCTATATGATAAAAACCTGCTATTGTCAGTTGGGATGTACAGAACAGAATATTAAATTACCTTAAATGCTACGATCGAACAATTTTGAAGAGGACCTATTATGCTTATTTTCAGGTGCATACTGTACTTGTATTCTGGGTTTCTACTAGAACATGTTTACATGCTTTAATGTTCAAAAACACTTTACTCTTCGGACTCCGCTCTAACTAGCTTTGTTTGATGGTGTGCCGAACCAGCCGCTAGGCAGGTATTATGCAAATGTGTTACTTGGTGACATCACCATGTTACGGAAGAAAAGGTGGGACTTCAAGCAAGGCGTTTCAGGCAGTTCAGGAGCAGTGATTCTGTGGGGGAGAGTAACTCCCTTTGGTGTGGACTTTGGGCTTTGTAACTTTGCAGACCTTTTACATGCACAATAAACTATATAACACACTAAAGGAAAGGGAAAAAGCATAATAGGTCCTCTTTAATGGGTGCATTTAGCATTATTGCTCCACCTGACAGTGGAAATGAGGCTTCACCTGTTAGAAAATGTTAAATGTCTGACTGAGATTATGAGGAAATCTGTTTCTCTGTGTTGCCCACAGAGCCTTGAACTCCTCTCAGCTGCAGGCCATGGGTATAGACATGCTGCCCGGGTACAAAGACCCGTATTCAGACCGCGTGCTGACTAGAGGGGAGATTGGCTGCTTCCTCAGCCACTACAACATCTGGAAACAGGTACAGCCTTTGCTCTGTGAGTGTTTCAAGCAAGACTGAAGCTGATGTGGCAGTGTGATGAGGTGTGACAGGAGGGAGAGGTTTAGTTTAGGAGGTTCAGTGTTCATTGCTGTTATGTGTCTCCCCCTAGGTGCTGCAGCAGGACCTGCAGCAGGTGCTCGTGCTGGAGGACGATGTGAGATTTGAGCCCAGGTTTCGCAGCAGGCTGGTGACTATCATGGAAAATGCACAGAGAGTGGGACTTGAGTGGGACCTCATGTAAGTGACTTAATAGACTTCGTCTCTTTCATCACTTATATATACTCAAATTATTTTAAAGTTTTTTATTCAAAGCACCAGACATGTCACTCAGTTTTCTGTCCCCATAAAGTTATGTAGGCCGTAAGCGTCTGCAGGTGAAGGTGCCAGAGCTCTGGGTGAAGGGAGTCAGTAACCTCGTGCACCCAGACTACTCCTACTGGACCTTGGGTTACGTCCTGTCGCTGAACGGGGCCCAGAAGCTCCTGCGAGCAAAACCCCTGAACAAAATGCTGCCTGTTGATGAGTTCCTACCTGTCATGTTCAACAAGCACCCCAAGTGAGTCTCACCCACTGTATTCATATTCAAATGTTATGTTTTGATTCAGTCTAAAGTCATTACGTCGACCTCCCTGCCCCCTGTCAGAGACGAGTACATGCAGCATTACGAGCAGAGGGACCTGAGAGCGTTTTCAGTGGAGCCTCTGCTGCTCTTCCCCACACACTACACCGGCGAGCCCGGCTACTTCAGCGACACAGAGACCTCCACCATCTGGGACGACGAGGCCATGGAAACAGACTGGGACAAAGGCGGAGACAAACAAGGGCGTGAAAAGGAGGAAGTAGGGTTTGGACCTGCGGCTCCTCACTCTGCTGCTCATGGTGGCGGGCCTCCTCTCTCTGGCAGCGGAAACAGAGAAGAACTCTGAGGGGGACTTCAGAGGGATCTGGGCCGCTGGGTCTAGGAACTGGGCCCTTATTCTACTTTATTCCTCCCCCTCTCTGTGCGATGTGTACAGTTTTTCTAAGATGAACCAGATTTTCTGAGTTGATTTGATAAAACTGCACAGCAGCATAAAACTGAAATAACGAAGGTATAAAAACTACATTTTAATACAAAGACCCTGTCCAAGAACCACTCTAATCATCTCAGTTGATACTAGGCTTTGGTGGTAAAGATTTTCAAACTAATTTTCATTTAAATTAGCACAAACCAGTTAATCCACTGTAAATTTTGAGTTTTGGGGCCCTAGAGCTGTGGTGGTAATCCACCCTGCCACACACCAAGACCACCTGTCGACACGAAGACTGGCAAATAACAGTGTATGAGTCTTTCAGTAAAATGTCTTCAGCATTAATAGATTGCATGTAATACCTGGTTCAACATAAATCTAAGTTTAAGTAATAAAAGCCCATAAATAGACCTGTTTCTTAACTGCATTTGTGTATCTCCAGGCAAGTGTTCAGTTTCTAGTTAAAACATGAAATGTTTCTCATTTGTACTCAAATAAAATAATTTCTGTTCATCTTATTAAGGCTGACTTTTTTTTTTTTTCTCCTGTATGTGCTTATAGTGCGACCTCATTGAGCAGACGAAAAAACACACAAAAAGATGAACCCAGCCAATCAACTTAAGGATTTTTATTCTTAAAAAAAGCACTGGTATTCTCATGTCAAGCAAACAATGGAACCATTTAATATTAGTATTGTTCCATATCACAAAATGAGTTATGAAAAGAATAATTAAACCACACAAATGATACAATTTTTTTTGGAATAAATTAATCAGCATAACAAAAGAAATAAAACATGCTTGTACTTAGGTGTTGCGCTGGAAATATTGAAACTCCAATGCTCAAAATTTTAGACACCTGAGAATATAAATATCAAAAAAGCTTGTTGCAGCAATTATTTAGTTCCACAGTTCCTCCTATTTACCTTAACTAAAGCTTTGATAAGAGGATCTTTTTTTTAAAAATTACATTAATGTAAAAATTAGGCATCAATTTAAAAAAAACATCCATTTCTGTACAATGTGCATATCTGAATTAGTGTGGTGACAATTTTCTTTCTCGGCGAGGCAGCAAAAATGAAATCCAAAGTGGACGACGCTCGTCTGTCATCAAGCCACATTCAGTGATATGAACAGAATCGATTTGGACTGAGCTCTTTCCATTGAAATTTGCAGTGAAGTGACAGTCTACAGGTATTTTTTACATTTTAATACCCTTTTAAGCCTCTGTGAGTCGGTCCCTTGATAACTAAAACTCCCGACAGGGGCTGGATTCATCCCAGAGATTCATTTGCTACTGTCTATTAACAACAGAAGTTCACGGAGGCAGGGAAAAGGAAATTCTGCTGCTACACAGGTAGTAGTGATGTTGCATATAAAGACAAGATAAGGACAAGGGTACATAGCAGACCATCTAGCTGATAAAAACTCATTTCTGAAATCCAAGGCTCCATGGCTTTATAGGACTTTCTGAAAGACAGGTTGGATGGATTTTTGTAAAGACACCGATAAAAAACATAAGTGAGGTATGTTCTTATTGTGATATTATAGCTTTGAGTCTGTGTGAGAAGACACTCCCATCTGTGAGCGGAGATGGAAGCAAATATTTCCATTTGAAGACGTAAAAAAACAAATATATTGTATGTTTTGTTAAACAGTCCATGTGTCGCAGTTACTGCCAGCAGCAACCAAAAACTATCAACAGTTCGAACCTCTGAAGAAGAAAATGTGTACAAAAAACGTCAAAGCATTGCATTCACTCCGACGAGTACAGCTCCCATGGAAATGAGAATCAACAGTGAAATGGTATAGAAGGTTTGACATGTGAATGAGGAAGACATCTGAAGTCTTAGTTCGGAGGAGACAAAGTCGACAGATCTGGAAAGAAATGAAGCCGTTTAGAAAAAAAAAAAAAAAAAAAAAATCCACAACAAGACTGGATCACTAAGCAAACACACACACACACACACAAAATAAAAACGACTACTTCTTGTATCACGCTTTCTAAAGCACTTGGACAAAAAGGCAGTTTAACAAACCATTGGTTATATCAACACATTAGCAAAGTTCCACAGTGCTTGCTCGTAGAAGAAGCATAGTAACAGTGCAAGCCATTACACTATTCAGCCAAATACACCTGTAAGAAAAAAAGTGCAATATTGCATAATGAGTATGTGTGATGAGCCCGCGGGAGGGCATATATACCTATAGAATGATCCAACTGTAAACATGGTGCAAAGTAGTTATGACATAGTTTAAGGCTTTAAGTGTTGTTCACTGAGATAAAGGAATATGTCCATGAGCTGGACAAACAGTGTGGAAACATTACACACGCACACACACACACACACAAAAAAAGATTCAACCTCTCTATAATCAGACCTGGATTGTGAATGTTATTTTTCCTGAAAAACACGGAGGATTATTGACTTTTTTTTTTTTGGCATGTAGGAATATTTAGGTGCCAGTTTTCTTAAATGTACTGAACGGGTTCTTAACAACGTTTGTTTGTTTATCCAACATAGTAACGTTTCTTTATCACAGCGGACATTTTGACTTGTCACACAGGTGTAACGAATAACATTATTAATGGCTGCACCCCATTCACAAGTGCCTGCTTGTTCAATGACGCACCTACATAGAACAGAGCCATCATTAACTTCATATTTATATTAGTTGCACCTGTTGACAAGTCAAAATGTGCAGCTCAATAAAGGTCTACTGGTATTAGCTTTCCTGAACGGGAGCAGCGTAGTAGTAGTAGTTTTTAGACCCAATTCCCACTCATAGTTATAACAGGATTTTTTTCAACGCTTACACGTAAGACTCCTGCTTTATCTGCTGCTGAAACTCAAACCGTGTACAGAAACACCTGGAAAACCTGATCCTGAAACGCGTTCTGCCGTCTGGCTCCACACCCCTGACGAGTGGGATGAACGCTTTTACTTTGAAGGCAGCAGGCTGAAAGTCAAGCTCGACTCGTGTCATCTTTTTCCCCCCCAAAAATTGTTTTGACATCATCACCTACACACTTTTACCAGTTCTGTCGCTAACAAAAAATGTAAATAAAAACACATACACACCGACACTCACAGGCAATGCCATCCTATCAAAGAGTATACTGTTACCCCTAATATAAGGACTACAATTCATCACAAGTATTAATTCTGCTGCTAGTAGCATCACCATTTATCTACATTAAAAGCTTAAAGCGTATATACATTTGCATCAGTATTAGACATAATACTACTGTGTATTATGTGTCAGCATTTCACAGGTGATAACTGATCTAGGCTTAAGGATGGCGTGCAAACAGCTCTTCTACAGTGAAGTTTGATCCACTTTCTGGCAAAATCAATATTTGATCTATAGTTAAATTGGATATAAAGAAAACATTACAAAATTGTCTCAATGATGGTTACCAATGCAATAAAAAAAATGAAGGAATGTGTCACCACTAAAAATTGTATATGGAATCAGCAAAGCTAAAAAAAAAAAAAAAAAAAAATCTAAAAAGGCTTCTAGTCATCGCCTCGCTACCTAACGTCACAACTTTGTGCTACTCATGGTAAATAAATGGTACTGAAGAGCACAATAACAATCTACAAATTAACCACAAAAAAACAGAGGAGTTTTGGCTGATGATGAATGTGCAGATGTTTACAGAAAAATGTGGAAAAGTCCCTGCAAATTTGTGAGAGTGTTTGAGAAAATGAGGTTATTGTTAGGGTTGGGTTTATTTTTTAATCGATTCAAATCTGCTTAATGATTCCCGTTCTGATCGTATCCTGAGTGAGAAAAGAAAACAAAGTATGTTGAAAGTAAAAAACACATTTATTTTCATAGGGTTTAGGCTGCCATAAACATGCAATAAATGACGAAGTATTTAAAGATTTGTTTTTGGTTAAAAACAAAAGAAAAATATATAAATATTCTCTGTTGTGCCAAGTTGAATGGCTTTACATTTGATTTTGCTTTCTGGCGCATTAAAGCCTAATAATATTGTCGTATTAGGCAATGAGCAGAACTGCTTTATGGTATAACTGGTTATACAGAAGTTTTGCATCAATGTGATGAAGTACCTTGATTTTGTCCTGTATTTAATTAAGTGGATTAATAACCAAAAACAGACATTCCCATCTGGTTATTGGGATCTATAAAAACGTTTCATTTAATTTCACTATGTCATAACACAGGACATCAAAAAAACGCTGCATTCTTAAACCATTCTGTAGTAAATGTGTTGTCGTATCAGACACTTTCTTCCCTTGTATGTATTTATTTTCATGCAGTGATTACAGTTCACTGCATCGTTACTGTCTTTTGTGACGCGTAGCCGCACTTTTGAATGCTGGCTCCAGTCCGTCACGTTGTAAACATTATACACGTACTTTGATACACGTGTAACCGGCGATGTAAATGGAGTGCATAGGTCCAAACTTAGCCTGCAGGAAACGATAAGTGGAATCGAAAAAGCACATTTCTTAACGAATCCCCACTTCTTATAGATTTGGAGCGTTCTCGATACCCAACCCTAGTTATGTCGAGCAGGTGGATAGTGGTCACATGACTCATCTGTGTTGATGGAGGGGTGAAGCTGCTCCCCCCCCCCCTCACATCCAGCTCTGTGTGTGTTGTGTATGTGTGTGTTATGTGCACATTTTTTTTTTGAGTACAACACAGCAATGCTAAATCCTAACCAGTGGATCTGATTGTAGCTGGTTAACTTGAAACTGCTGTGACCTTCTGTGCTCCAGCCAGGACACCCCCCCCCCCAACCCAAACCATCCTAATGGTGCACGCCGGCCGGGCTGGGAGAGGAGGATGCGACCTTGTTGCGGCCCAACATGAAGGGCTGGAAGTCAGGGTGGCGGCGGGCGTGCTTGATCAGGTGGTCGCTGCGCATGAAGCGCTTGTCGCACAGTGGGCACAGGAAGCGTTTTTCCCCTGTGTGGGTGCGGGTGTGGCGGGCGAGCTCGTCGGAGCGGGCGAATTTCTTCTCGCAGTCGGGCCAGGTGCACGGGAAGGGCCTCTCACCTGTAGCGTGGAGGCAGAGAAGAGAGGGGAGAACTGTTTACCACAATATCGTGTACCATACCTTTATGTTTACACTACAAGCATCCGTCAGATTTGTTTGATGACTAAAATATGTTACTATGGATCTCTTATTCCCATTCAATACAACCATTAACAACTAACAAGAGTTGCACCAATGCGGTCAAATTGGAGCCAATGTGTATAATGATTTCCAATATCGATTAATCTGCAGATTTTTTGGATTCACTGATTAATCGTTTGGTCTTTAAAATGTCCAAAGAGAGCAGAAAATGTCGAGGTCAAGAGAGCACAAGGTGACGTCTTCAAATAGCTGATTCAGTCCGACCGACGGTCCAAAACCCCAAAATATTCAATTTAGTATCACAGAACACAAAGAAAAGCAGCAAATCCTCACAACTGTGACTGAAATTGGGGAATATTTGGTATTTTTGCTTGAAACATTATTTAATTAATCGATTATAAAACTTATTTTAAGATTAATTGATGTGCTAAAAGCTGTGCAGCCCTATTTATTATTTAATCTTTCATACAGCATACCGTAACAACTTAATTTTTACATTTTAATAACATGACCTTTAGCATTGTTCGAGCATTTTATAGTATGTGTGTTTTGTTTTAATATGTTCCTTAACGATAAAAATAATCATATGCTTTCAAATTAACAATATGAGGCAGAATAGGTTTGCTTACAGTTTTTGTAATTGCACACATATATAATAAATAATATACTAGTAGGAAATATCGGACTGCATCCCTAGAGAAAAGTTTTAACTGAGCACATTAAATAAGATAGTGGCACAAATCCACTGCCTGCATTGCTTTTCTGAAATATGGCGTAGACAAAAACCATTAATCTCTACATAGTTAAATACGTGACAAAACATATCTGGGCTTTAGATCCTCCAGATTAGTCTTCCTAAGCTTCTACTAGCCTTAATCTCCTGCAGGCAACACGAGCAAAACCCAGGATAAGCGAGTAG
The DNA here is from genome assembly GCA_916701645.2 of Sebastolobus alascanus. NCBI lineage: Eukaryota > Metazoa > Chordata > Actinopteri > Perciformes > Sebastidae > Sebastolobus > Sebastolobus alascanus. Next base: position 3,569,360 of record CAKAOJ020000195.1, read on the forward strand.
GATGCTCGGTGCCATTTTCAAGATCACAAAGCCAGGCCACGTTGTTGTTGCAGAACTCTCTGTGGGCGTTCCCACCACAGTTTCTTTGAGCCGTTTCCTGTCCTTAATCCGTTTGCGCCTGCTCAGTGACCCTGAACACACCTATTCCCCTCATTTTGTGAAAAATCAGATGCACGTTTTAACTCAGTGGTAGAGCTCTGTTTTCATTCTGACGGGTGGATCCATTTCCAATTAGCTTTTTTTTTTAACATGGTGGTAATGCACTGTTGAGAAGTGAAGCTATAAAACGGATTGTGAAGTGAGGCAGGACTACACATTCAGCAAGCACCCCAAAAAGAAATGTAAATGTGTACATTCAGACATTTTGGGTGACGCGTCCATTATCGGACGCGCAACCTGCAGCTCAAACGTTTTATCAATAATTTACACATTGCAGAGAATAAAATCGATTTTTTTTAACTCGCTGGCAGACGCCAGGAAGAGGAGGGGATGCCCAAAGAAAAAAACTTCAAAACATCAAGCACTTGCTGCTGCTGCTGCCATCATCAGGACAGACTATGCCCGACAGTGAACTCTCTGCTCCCGACGTTAAGGTTTCGTCTTACGTTCATTTCATATGCAAATCCAATCGGGAGGAAGACCATCGTCACCGGTTTTAACGTCCAGCCCAGTTCTTTTGTTAGTTTACTTCTTTGTCAGAGTCTCTGAGGGGAGTTTTTTCTGTCTTTCCCTCTTTGTTTAGCCACGTTATTGTACCAAGTCGGGGGTAAATGGGAAAACATTTGCCACCACCACCACGTTGCTTTTAGCTAATCCCACAACGTACTAAAGAGGCACAGCACTTCCCATATTTCTCTTATTATGATAGCAATAACACCATGGGCGTGCATGTCACCGACATAGCAGAAGTTGGGGGAAAGTTTATATTCAGGGGTTAGTTAGATAGCTAACGTTGTGTATGTATGTACACAACACACTGCTGATGCAACCAAACTGTTGTCTCCGTACCTGTGTGTGTCCGGATGTGTGCCTTCAGGTGGGACGATTTCCCGTAAACTCTGTCGCATCCGTTAAAAGTGCACTGGTGTCGCTTCACCGGGGACCGCGGGGCCCCCACGCCTCCTCCTCCACCTCCTCCCCGCTGCTGCTGTCCGGGCACCGGGGTGGCGGAGGGGGTCATGGTAGGGGTGGTGGGGTCGGACAACGTGGTGTAGCCGCTCTCCCCTCCACACGAGGAGTTGCTGCTCTCCGAGTAGGCCGACATGGGGCGGAACTTGCCGTGCAGGTCGGTGAGGATGCCGGCCACCGCCATCATGTTGGCCCCCTCCAGCCTCAGCGCCTCCCGCACCTCCCTGTCCTCGCTCGACACGTCGGGCTCCCCGGGGAGAAGGCCCGCCGTGGCCGGTTGGTTGGCGGGGGCCACCGGGGTGGGTCTGTGCAGCACGGGACCGCTGGATATCGACACCAGACACTCGGCGGCGAAGTAATCAGACGAAGCAGTCAACGACATTGTTATCTGTGTTGTTTTAGTTGGCTTATCTAGAAAAAATAACGACAAAAAAAAGGGGCTAACGGGAGTCTGAGCCTGACCTCGTTTTCATCAAACTCGACGTTTCCAGCTGAGCCTCGTTCCGGCCATACAGGGTCTCAGCAGTTAGGAAAAAGACTAAGTTAATCAAAGAAAAAGGCACTATTTAGAATAATAATGTGCTAAAAACCCGTGCCAATAGCTCCGGCCCAACATGCGTACCCCTCACCGTCTGACTGTTCATTGTGTCTGAGCCTCCCAGAAGCCGGTCAAACCTACGCCCCCTGGTCCGGACTAAAGATGCGTTCAAGACCTATCGGATAAAAATAATATGGTGGTGTTTATGTGTTTAAATTTCTATAAAAGCCGCACTGGTGGGCTACTTTTATTCTGTCACTCACTACAATTGCACCAATATCGATTCGTTAATTTATAAATTTAACTCACAGTCCTATAGAAAATCACAAATCGTAATAAAAAACACAAACGGTAAATATAGCATATAGTTGTGTGATAGTTGCGTATTTTGTATATTCACCAAATCACATGTAAAATTGTTTTACATTTTAGCATATAAAAGCATTATTGTCATACTTAATGTAACACAATACACTATCACTACTATTTCGTGACTTAAAAGTTGGGGTGAAAGCGGGTTAACGGTATTTTTCAGAGGAAGCTCTTATATACCACTTTTTCTTTGTTTATGAACGCAGCGTCAACCGGCAGCACGCAGTGACTGACGTCGCAGCACGGGCGTGGACCGCGGCGGCGGGTGCATCGTGGAAAGTAGGTGGCAGGCAGCTTGGGTAATGATGGGGGAAGGAGATGGGGATGGGAGGCGTGATCTGTTGGGTAATTTAGTTTCAGCCCACTCGGAGGCTGAAGAACGTGGCTCAACGGTGCAGGGCTTTTTATTTCATATTTCTCGTAAATAGTTACATGAAGAGCCTTCATAGCCCCTTAAATCTCTACTTTTTCAACAGTTTTTACCCATAAGACACAGACACTAGATGTCTCCCTTCTCTTAAGCCTCTCAACAGTAGTTGTTTGTCTTCAGAGAAATTTATGAACGAGCTTTTAATAGATTAGAGTCCACACTGGTTGTGTGGCTTATTGATTGGTCATATTGACAGTGTGTTTATGTGAAGGCTATAGTGTGTATCCTCAAATAATCTCCAAGCAAATCCATATTATTGTTGAAGATGTACAATAGAAAAAACACGTACTATTGTACTATATAAGGTGTTCTTGTTATTTTGTCCTATAGGCTATCCCTGCAGATAATAACTATGTCTCAGATTAGATTAGATTAGATTCAACTTTATTGTCATTGCACATACATACAAGTACAAGTACAACAAATACAGTTTTGCATCTAACCAGAGTGCAAACTAGTAAAGTGCTGATTAAGACAATATATACAAATGAGGATATATGGGTGTATGTACATAGGCATATACATATATACAGATTGTAGTTAAGTGTGTTATATTCTGATGAGTAAGAGTTTAACTATAAAATTACATACTGATGAGATATTGTATACAAAAAAATAGTATAAGAGTATTATAAACAATACATTATATATACAGGTGGAGTTATATATATATACACAGAGAGATTATGTACATAGAGCTATATGCATATGGGACTAAGTGAAAATATGAATTGGATATTATGCTTAACTTTACTGCAATAAACAGAATTGTCCCTCCATATGTGGCTCATGTCTTATAGGCTATCTGTCTAATGGGGGGAATAAGAAAAACCTAATTTTTTTGTGAGGCCCGGTGCTGTGTGAAGTGATTGGCTCAGTGAGTGTTTGTAGCTCCAGCTTGGAAGGTATTTCCTGATTGGTCGCTGTGAGCACCATGGGTCACTGTGGAAGCCCACGTACAAGCGTGGTCTTTCAGTGGCTGCGAACAGTGCTTGGTTTTCATCTCGCTTACATGTGGAGGCTTGGAGGCAGTCAGGACCTGCAGTGACTTATAGGGTTGCTATGGCTATGTTCTTGTTGCTTCTCAATTGTCTGCACGTTACACTAATTTTTCTCCTGCTACATGGTGAGTTTTATGGCTTTTATTGTGTGCTTTATATTCATTCTTGGTGTGCCATTTTTATTATTATTTATTTAATTTTCCATTGGAAGCACAGTTGAGTCAAGATGACATGACTTTGAGTGTTCAGTATAGAGGTTTGGCAGGCTTTCTTTGAGAAAAGTTGCTCTTTTTTTGTCATTATGTCTGATATTTTTGACCTGATTTTCTATGCAGTAGGTGATTGCTTTCAGGCGGAACCAAATCTCTGTGATTCAAGCTGTGCTGGTGAGAATCCAGTTTGTTGTTTATATCGAATATGAGGCATGTTCATTGACAAATACTTAATGAGATTTTTTTCATTCAAGACATTACATTTTTCGTACTACAAGATTTGCCTTAGTGACACACCTCTTTTCTATGATTATCATTTCATGTCTGTAGGGTTTCCCACCCCTGACTTGTCCTATCAGAGAGGGGTGAGGTATACTTACAGGTATAGCACGATAATTACCACAACCCTCCATGGCTCCAACGCTGGCAGGAATGGACTGGCTTTGGACTGTGTGGTCGATATCGACGTGGTTTCCAAGTGTCACCTAATGATGCAGGTCAGCTTTAGTAAAAGTGTTTGTGAAAAAAGGAAAAATGAAGTACTGCAAAAAGTCAATGATTTATGCACATGCTTGTCCAACAGATTAGGAATCCACAGATAAAGCGGCTTTCCCCTCAGAAGGAACACTCTGTGCAGCGTTTAAAGAGCTTGAGGTAATAATCTACAGATTTCATACAATTTGATGTGTTTTTATTAAAATATACATGCATGTGCTTCTGTCTTTTCTTCGTCTGCAGCATTCAAATCGTAAGTCCAGATCATTATTGGAATGCTACAACTGTTTTTCCTATGAATGTGATACTCAGATGCTCCACTTGTTCGTGTTCCCGGGTCTCGGGGGGCTCATCTGGTGTTTTTGTTTCCCAGGGAGTCGCTGGAGAGAACGCGCCTCAAGTTCTCCCTCCAGGGGGGAAAGGTCACGGCCCTCTGTCTCCAGGAGGGAGAGCAGGTGTGGGCCCTCAACATTAAAAGGGCTCTACTGAGCATGCTCCAGACCTCCCGCATGGCCTCCAAACAGGAAGTAGAAAAGGAGGTGAGGGTTAATGAGGGTCTTTATGGAGATTTCAAAATAAAACAACTATTTCTTCTAGTCTGACAAATACCACTTGCTGCAAACAATAACTATTATTAACATCATCTTGCCATAATACAGTGCATTCACATGGTGATTATCTGACTTTTCTTTAACGCCTGTTTCTCAGACTGATGTATACGGGACGTGCACCAGCAGGTATGAGAGGAGAGGACCTGTACTACTGAAGAGCAGGGATATAAAACAGTGCCAACAGTCCAGGCTGGCAAACTTCTGGCCCCATTCAGTATCTTTGACTGACGATACAGTGAGTTTACCTCTCTTCTTTCTTTAATAGAGAAAAGTATTTAAACACAAAATAGGTATGTTGAATTGCACTGTTGGACTTTGACCCATGGCGTCAGCACTTCTAAAATCCCAGCTGTGGCCCTGGTGGTACAATATGTACTCTCTGGTATCTGAGTTCAAGAAAAGTGGAAGTTGAAAGTTTGCAATGATGTTGGTCGTCACTTTTCTGCACCACTGAATAAGAGAATGTCCTTTTTTAGCCGACTCATCAATATAACATAAGTAATTTGGTTCAACAGTTGCATTTGATTCATGCTTTCATGATGATGGAATTTTTTTTTTCTTGTTGTTATTTTTTTGCTAGTCAGTGCAGTCAGAGCTGCACTGTGTTCAGAGGCGTGGATCCACAGTGATGGAAGAGGTCAACTGCACCGAAGTCGTTTCCATGGCGACGTGGTCTGGGACTGCAGGGCTGGTGAAGACCCAAACGGTGTCTACGCTGCTCCTGCTCAGAGCCCAGACGGGGACTCCTCCAGGAGCAGGTGAGGAGTAACACTAACACACCTTATAGCAACTGTACTGTTTTACAGACATGGACCCTGACGCCTGTTTCCCCTCAATGCTCACGCAGATTCCTTACGTCCTGGCGTGCTAACTGACCTGCAGTTTGAGGACGAGGGCGCTGCAAGGCCGGGAAAAGCCAGAGCGTCGACACCTCAGCAAGCCAGTCAAACTGTCAGGATGTTGTGTAGCCTCACCTCAGACCCACAACTGGTAGGACAGATTCCACAGATTCCAGTCAGCGTTTAACTGTATTTATCTGTGAGGAACACAGTTCCGTTTACCTGCCTTACACTTTAGGTGCTGCAGTCTCTTTCATCAAATGAATATGAATCACTTTTAAGTAGCTCGTAACCTGCCAGACCACTGTTGGCTTGTTTGTGTTTGTATTCACGGCTTGACTTCCCCTGAGGCTTCGCTGTGTATCATTTTAATGTCTCCCATACACAGGAGGCCAGTCAAACCTAATCTGGCAACCTTCATTATAGGCTGTTTACATGGGATGTGTTTAAAAGAGGCCGTCAGACCCAGAAACTGACTGTGATATAATTACTGTGTGGGGAATGTCGGGTGATTGATGGGATGAAACACACAGTTCTGCAGGAGGTGATTGGTTGTGGTTGAGCAGGAGAGTAAATTTAATCTGTTTTATGTCTATAACGTCCATATATGTGTTTGGATTTGCTCCCAGGTATCACAAGAGTTCCTTCAACTGGCTTTCCAGCTCAGAGATCTGACTCTCTCTCAACTCGAGACACTTTGGCAAGAAGCGTCTTTCAAGTGCCGCAATGACTGGTCAGTATTTCCTCAGTGTTTTATAACGGAGTAGCTCTCTCTAGTCCTTCAGGTCTTCATCAGTGTCTCCACATGAAGTTTTTCCACTCTCGTTATAGTTAACAAAATATCTTGTGCTACCAGTTAATTGGATTATAGCTGAAAGGACTCTTGTTTATGGGTTATGATTATAAAATACGCAGCCTTCGGCCAAGTCAACAAGGAAACAAAGGACAGTCTGTGTGGGACAGTAGCCAAGATACTACTCTGAGACACAGATGACTCCTTAGTCCTTAGTATATCGTCCACTGCAGAATATAGCAAATACACCTTTATCATAAAGGGCATTTTTACTTGTTAAACAGGTGTAACTGATAACATAATGGCCTCCTCTCAGTTAGGTGTGGCAAACACTCACGTTTTGCATTCTTTGTTCATTGCATGACTCATGAGATGGAGGCAACGTTAATGAAAAAGCACAACATTTTGAGAAGACTGATAACAACTCTCATGTCTCTATGCTGAGTATGAAGCAACAGCTAGCAATTGGTTGGCCTAGCGTAAAGACTGGAAACAGAGTAACAGCTAGCAGACATTTTACTGACAACGCCGCATTATACTGTATGACAGAGGTTACAGCAGAGGTTGATACTGCTGTTGATTAAAGAGGACCTATTATGCTTTTCCCCTTTCCTTTAGTGTGTTATATAGTGTTATATAGGTCAAACAGAGCGTTTCAGACAGAGGGTGAACAGAGGTGCTGCAGCACAGCCACTATGAGAAAAATCAAGTGTTTTTTTGAACATTAAAGCATGTAAACATATTCTAGTAGAAACCCCAAATACAAGTATGAACCTGAAAATAAGCATAATAGGTCCTCTTTAACTGTTTGGACAGGCAGCCTTTGTTGGATGCATTACCAGCCTGTGGATCTGAAAACTGCATCGTGCTACTGACCGACCTAATGAGGAACAAAGAGCTGGAGGAGGAGCAGGCTCACGCTTTTCTCACCACATTAGCCCTCATCCCTCATCCGTCGCCACAGATCATCGACTCCATCAATGTAGGAACCTCTATGTGACATTAATGATGACCTCTCATCAATGCTACTTTCTGTATTCACTCTTGATAGTCTTGGAGATATCACACAGAAATGTAGGTAGCTTCTGCATCCATACATACAAGTATACATCCTATGTCCTATAGCTGTTGTGAAAGAAACATGAAGGCCTATAGAGGCTCAGTGCATACTGTATCTCTGCTGTCTGCGTTAGGCCTTACTGGAGGTCCCAGAGGTGCGGTCCAAGGCGCTGTTAGCTGGATCATCTCTGGTCTATCAACTGTGCCAAAGGTCTCAAGCCTCCTGTAGTGAACTCCCTCAGGTACAGACCTTCATACGGATGCTTGAAGAAACCCTGATGGCAGGCTGCGAGGCAGAACAACCCGCTCGAATTAAGGTGCTTTCAGACACAGTAGGTGCACTTCACATCACGTTCAGACACTGAAAACAATTTTACATAAATAATGCCTAATAATATGCATATATTTTGTCACACCGACAGCTTTTTTATGCGCTGAAATCAGTGGGAAACACCGGTCTGTCTGCTCCAACCTTCATTCCTCTGCTGAAGTGCTTCATGCTCGGCCATTCAACTGCACTGGAACTGAAACTTGCAGCCATCCAGGCCTTCAGACGCTTTCCCTGCTCAGCTGATGTGAGTTGATTCGGAAACTAATACATAGTGAAATGCTCATTTGCAAGAACGGCATCAGGACATTTCTTTCACACATTCTTTCATGTATGTTTTCTGCTGAATTTGTGGGTAAACAAAATGTATTAATTGATTATAAGCCAGTGTTCACTTTTAAGAGGTTTAGTCACTGAAACGTAAATACGATAAGTCTTTATATCACAGAGGCTACCTTCCTAATTGATTCATGATGAGTTGAGGTGGAGGTGAAGAGGTGATCGGCAGCCTAACATCAGTGACTGACAGCAGTTTCCTTCCTTCAGAGATCCGTGCTGTTGCAGCTGTACCGCTCTTCCCAGGAGGATCCCGAGGTCAGAATCGCTGCATACCAGCAGCTCATGCGTTGCCCCGATCAGGACGTGTTTGAAGTGGTGAAGGCGACGCTGAGGGACGAGACCTCCAGCCAAGGTCTGATTTAAACCTCTGTGGTCTGTAGAAGGGATGCTCATAACAGCTTCTCCCAGTGAAAATGATTAGCCATTGACATTATTGATGAATTAAGTCCTCTGTTGCTCATGATCATATCTCTGCTTTCATTAACACAATTGATCTTTCAGAGTTTGTAGCGGACTCAGTTCCAAAGCTAGAGTGAAGATACTGGTATCATATGAAACTAGAAAACATAAGGAATCCATTGGTATCAATCATATCATACTATCTTGTTGCGAAGAAGGCTAAATAATGCTCCAAACTTGGCGAGGAAAGACTGTCAGGGCCATTTTCAAAGGGGTCCCTTGACCTCTGACCTCAAGATATGTGAATGAAAATGGGTTCTATGGGTACCCACGAGTCTCCCCTTTACAGACATGCCCACTTTATGATAATCACATGCAGTTTGGGGCAAGTCATAGTCAAGTCAGCACACTGACACACTGACAGCTGTTGTTGCCTGTTGGGCTGCAGTTTGCCATGTTATGATTTGAGCATATATTTTATGCTAAATGCAGTACCTGTGAGGGTTTCTGGACGATATTTGTCATTGTTTTGTGTTGTTAATTGATTTTCAATAATAAATATATACATATGTTTGCATAAAACAAGCATATTTGCCCACTCATGTTGATAAGAGTATTAAATACTTGACAAATCCCCCTTACATACATTTTGAACAGATAAAAATGTGCAAATAATTTGCGATTTATTGCGATTAACTACGGACGATCATGCGATTAATCGCGATTAAATAGTTTAATTGATTGACAGCCCTAATAAAAACTTGAAAAAAATGGATATGATAGGTTTGATTGTTCATTTTCTGGATGGCTTTCATAAAGACCAATCCACTTACATGACTCACAGTGTCACTTGTCAATAATGAATGTATTTGTGCCATATATCTGGATCTATCAAAAGCATTTGCTACAGTGAATCACAACTTTTTATTACATAAACTGCAGAAATTGATTTGTAATCGAGAACAGTTCGTTAAAGAGGACCTATTATGCTTTTGTGCTTTTTCCCTCTCCTTTAGTGTGTTATGTAGTTTTTTGTGCATGTAAATGGCCTGCAAAATTACAAAACCCAAAGTCCTTGCCAAAGGGAGTTAGTCTCCCCCACAGAAACACTGCTCCTGAACTGCCTGAAACGCCTTGCTTGAAGTCCCGCCTTTTCTTCTGTAACATGGTGATGTCACCAAGTAACACATTTGAGGAGCTAAAACAGAGCGTTTCAGAGCGTGAAAAGAAGTGCTGCAGCACAGCCGGTATGAGAAAATGAAGCGTTTTTTGAACGTACAAGTATGTAAACATGTTCTAGTAGAAACCCAAAATACAAGTGCACCTGAAAATAAGAATATAGGTCCTCTTTAAGATGTTGGGTTGCCATTCTCACAAACCGCAGGGGTCCATTCAGCGACCCAAGAATGGACCCAAGTGCATTCATTGTTAACAAGCTGATACGTCTTTTCTCTTCTGCTTCTCTAGTGGGCTCATATGTGTGGAGTCACCTGACAAACGTCCTGAGGAGCGAGGACCCCATGAAGCAGGCCCTGATTGAATCACTGCCTGACGACATCATCAGCAGAGACTTTGAAGCTGAGTTCTTGAAATACTCCTCCTATTCAGACTACACTGTTTCATCAGGTAACGACGGCTTCACCTCAGCTTCAAATTAAGCAAAATAGCAATCAGGATTAATGTTTGAGTTTCCCGTGATTGCAAAAACTAACATTATCATTTGTAAATATATGGATCGAAGGCGATGATGCATTTAAATGTGCAGTGTGTCTTCTTTGTTTGTTTCAGGCATGGGAATTACAAATTTGGAAACATCTTTGGTTTTCTCTCCCAAATCATTTTTGCCAAGATCTGCCACTGCCAACCTGACACTGTATTTTCATGGCAGAGCCCACAACCTTCTGGAAGTGAGTTTGGTCTCCATTTGATTTCTGAAAGTTTTTTAGAGTCTTTAAAAAATGATGTTGAAATACGCGTGTATTTTGTTTCCCAACAAAGGTGGACCTTCACGTCGAAAATGCTGAGCCACTTCTGAAAAACGTTTTTGGTCACCAGACCCACGACTCCGACGGAGAGTCTGCGGCTCAGAGTCAAAGGTCGCAGTCCAAAGAGGCGAGGAGGACGAGAAGAAAAACAGATGATGGCCACAGAGCAGAGAAAGAAACGTGTTTATCCGGCACCAACAGTTATCTGAGCCAGGCAAAGGCCATGGTGAGGTCACTGGGACTGTCTTGCAACAGTCATCTCTAGTTAGGGCAGCAGGTTTAATATGTCAGCTTGGTCACGTGGGATACAAACACCAGTGCTGTTGTACGACAGGTGGGGAGGTTTTTGCAGCGGACTAGCAGCCATTTACACTGCATTTATGATTTTAGACTTTTGGTCAATACTGTTACCTTGACAGTGCATGTGTAAAGTACTGATATAGTTAAAGTAAATAGATTAGGGCTGCAACCAACAAATATTTTCATTATTGATTAATTTTCTTGATTAATCGATTCGTTGATCCATAAAAGGTCAGAAAGAGCACAAACTGATGTCTTCAAATTGCTTTCTTTTGCCTGACCACCAGTTCCAAACCCAAAGATATTTAGTTTACAAGAAAGACGAGAAAAAACAGCAAATTCTCATATTTGAGAAGCCAGAATCATCAAATGTTTGGCATTTTTGCTTGAAAAATAACTCAAACGATTAATCAGTCAGCAAAATAGTTGGCGATTAATTTGATTGATTGACTAATTGTTTCAGCTCTAACCTTGATAACCAGCATTTCAAGCAACAAAGAGTAAAGATAAAGAAGACAGAGTGCTCTGACAATAAATAACAAGAAAGACAATTGCTAAGATAAAACACAAGATTTACAATACAAGGAAGATTGTTCTATTTAAAATGATTCCATTTTAGAGAGGAGTAAAATTTATTTTCATTATTTACACTTTTAATACCCTGGAAATGCTGTGTATGGGAGAACTTATAGTATGATTTCCTAAAAAATATATATAGCTGGAGTTTTATACTTTCAAAAGACTGATAAGTATAATTTAAGAGGATCATAAGTAAGGCAAACATTTTGGATCGTTTGACACTTAAAGGTAGTAATTTATTTCAGAGGCTGTCCAATAATGATGAATGCCTCAGCACATTTACATGTACCAAATACCACTCATTACTCAGAAACATGCATATAAATAAACCGTTAAGGATCCATATAGAAAAATAGTATTTTGCATTGAGAGAAGGTCATTTCATTAATGATGTTATATGTCTTTTCCAGTTGTTTGGGAGGAGGAGAACGGAGGAGAACAGGCCCAGGTGTTGGATCGGTGTGAAGGTGTTTGGCAACGAGCTCAGCGTGTTCACATGTGAAGATCTCTACAGTCAGATTGACCAGCTGTCGCTGAGCGTAGCCGGCCTGGCTGTCAAACTGCTCAAGGTATACTGGAGGTAGATTGTCCTCACAGTTGCTGGTCTCTTCTCTGTCTGTTTACCCCCCCACCTCTCATTTTCACACACAGACTGTTGTTTTCTCTCTCAATCTTTGTCCTCCAGGGTCACGAGGTTCAGCTGAACCACAGGGCCGTGCTGATGACAGAGGAGCTTGTTTTACCGTCTCTGTCTGGTCTTCCTGTCAAACTGAGCATCAACATGACCTCCCTGCTTTCGCTGCGTCTGAAGGGCAACGTCAACTACAGGGATACTTCTCACTTCTCCGTGACTGGACACATCAAACCCAAGTATTTCCAGATTACCAGAAGTTAACAGGGGCTGCAACTCTGACCTTTGGTGTCAAACTCAGTAGAGTGTAACTGCTTTCTTTATCCTCAGTGCCTACGTGGGGCTGTCTGCCAGGATGGGGGTCGACGGTGCTCTGGGTCAGGCTGCAGTGGACTGGGTCTCTGAGCTGAGGAGCTCCACCAGTCTGGACGGCAGCGTTCAGCTGCAGGAGGGGCGGGATGTCAGGGTGACACTGAACACACCGGAGGACCTCATGGACATCGTCTCTCTCAGGTAAATGTGGGGCATTTATTACAAGGATTAAAGGAACAGTGTGTAGCATTTCAGGGGATCTATTAGCAGAACTTTAATATAATATTCATAACTATGTTTTCATTAGTGTATAATCACCTGAAACTAAGAATTGTTGTGTGTTCGTTAGCTTAGAATGAGCCCTTATATCTACATAGGGAGCAACAACAACAGAGTCCGCCATGTTTCTCCGCCATGTTTCTACAGTAGCCCAGAACGGACAAACCAAACACTGGCTCTAGAGAGAGCCTTTTGAGTTTTTACGTTACCTGAAGGCCACCGTAGTTCTCCGACACGCTTGTGAAACTGCGGTAACGTGAGCCGCAGAGCTCAAAACCGTGGTACCGCCAGCCGCCGTCTGACTTCGTTGCTACTAAAGTAGTGTTATTATGGTAAGGATGGCCTCTGAGTGAGGCGAACGGTGTTACCACGTTTTTGCACTCGGCGGCTCACGTTAGCGCAGTCTTGGAAAGGGAGGAGTGAGCGGAGGGGGAACTCAGTTGGTTGCAATCTGCAACCACACCACTAGATGCCTCCAAATCCTACACAAGAGAGAGTTTATGTATTATGTGGGCAAAAAACTATAAAAAAAAGTTATGGAGTGAGAAGGTTGAACAGAGGTGCATGTTTTAGCCTCTTTACTACAGATCATGGAGGCTTATTCGTAGAGTTAGTAGTTTATGATATTGCAGTTTTGAGAGGTGTTTTGAACAATTTCCTAAGGACTGTGTGTGTTATTTTGATGTTCACCAGCTCCAGAGTGTTTCAGCTCAGTGGAGACCACAGAGAGGAGATAAAGGGGCCAAAGAGTCGAGTCCAGAGGACCACCTGCACACCAAAGACATGTAAGTCCTCAAACACTGTGTATATATGGCATCAAACATGACACACAGACGTTGTTGGACAGATTGTATTTATGTATTTACCGTTTTTAAATTGCCACAGGGTCCAAGATGGTCGGCTGGCAGCTGTGCTCCAATGCCTCCTACCCATCACCTGCCACAGGTGTTTCCCTTCCAGCTCCAGGACCTGTCCACCTCTCCCTCAGGCTGCTGAAGCTGGACAGAGGCCTCCACTACTACCTGCTGGAGGCGGCCTTCTCACTGCTCCCTCAGGTGCGAAGAAATACGAAGATCTACCGATGAGTTTCATCTTTGAGATGATTCTCTCTTTGTGTTTGCCTGTGTGAGATCTCTTCATCTAGTCTCACAGTGTCCCAACTTGTGTTTCAGAGAGGCACCTGGCTCCCCAGAGAGGCCTCCATCCACCTCCTCCTGGCCACGCCTCAGTCCTCCATCCCCAGGGACATGTCTCTGGACCTGACCATCAACCCTCACAGGCTGCTGCTGAGGATCGCCCATCCTCTAAAAACCATCCACCTACAAGGTCGGTCACAGACGAACACCATAACAAAAATAACTGCTGTCAGGGTTTAGTGCTGATAATGTGTTGTTTTCTCAGGGCAACTTGAACAAGAGCGGAACATAAAGTCAGGAAAGCTGGAGCTGCTGATTGATGGCGTTCATTATTATATCATGGTACGTATTGAGATTTCATGTAACGTGATCTTTCTGCGTCATAAAAGGATAAAAGATGTTAATTATTTTTGTCATCTTTAGGGTTTGGTCGACACTCAGACCCTGCTGTCAGAGCAGAGGACGCGCTATCACCTCGAAGCCAAAATGGCCGCTAATGGACATCCCATGATCCTCTCTGCTAATGTTACTCGTGGGCTGGGCAGGAAGACCCGCTTCTCTGCAACTGTGAAGAACGTGTTCAGAGAAACTGCATCACTGTCAGGTATCCAACTGACACGACCAAATAATACACATTTATTATTTTTATATTCAACATTTACGTCATTTTGCTGTATTCATCATTACCCACATCAGTGGCGCTGGAGCGCAGGCGGGATGGCGGCAGCAGGCGGTACTCTGTGGAGACGGAGCTCCTGTTACCCGGTGTGGTCGGCACCAGGATGCTGGGACTGATGGAGCAGAAGGGCTCACTGTGGAGCTCCGCGCTCAGGCTCAAATATGGTCTGGGAGGTGAGTGACACACAGTGTAAAGATTTAACGCCCCACGACAGTTTACTGAAGTCACATTTGAAGAAATGGAGAAGTTGTCTCAGCAAATGTCTCACCTTCAAGGACAGGGGAATATGTAGTTTACAAATATTTCACCAACATCGGTTTGTCCTAACCTTTGACCCCTGTACAGGTGATGCCCGGCAGCTGCGTCAGGAGTGCTACACGTCTCAGAGACTGAGGAGTGAGAGGGACTCAAACCTCACGTACATCATGAGAGCAGATCATGAATTCTACTGCTCCAACACGGCTCCTATCAACCACAAGGTACCTGGAGACATGCATGCTTGACCAATGCATGCTTGTGCTGCTGATTTCCAGCTTCTGAGACTGATTCGTTCCTAGTTGGGTGAAACAGGTAACTGAGCACTAGGAGCTCTGTGGTTTCTCTTGAATGTGCATCCGCAGATCCACCTCAGGCACGAGGAAAGCCCCGGCCACATTAAATCATCCCTGGACGTGAGCTACGGAAAACACTGGGATGAGATCAATAACAAACGCACACTTCTTCTGAGCCAGTCCTTCAAAAACCAGTCCACACACAGTCACACCAGCTACACACTGGAGGTAAACAGAGCTACCAACACATATATATATTCATAAATGCATTGCCTACTGTGAGATAATCCTTGTATTTACAGTTTCTAAGCATGCAGTGCATCTTTTCTTTGTCCAAAAAACAGTAAAATATTCCCTCTCATGTTACTCCAGTTCAGCCTCCATGTGCCAGAGAAGAATTTGAACTACAGGACTCAGCTCCTGCACTCTCACCTGAGACAGCTCGGGTCTGAGAGCAGCACCCACCTCAAGGTCAACTACAACAACCTGATGCCGCTGGTGGCTGGATTACACTGGAAAAGCCCTCCCAAAGACACCCTGCAGAAGAAATGGGAAGGTAAAACGGCTATTATTTAATCATATATATTTTTAAGTTGTTTTTTTTTATTTTATTTTATTTTTATTTATTGGCTCACTTACACATGTACACAGTACATGTACTCTGTTCTCCAAGATACAGAATCGTTCCATCATACAATATCAATGATTAAGCCCGAGAACATGCCATAACATAATCATAAATCCAAAAGCAATATTTTGATGTGAAGGGAAAGAAAAATAAATAGATAAATAAATAAATAAATAAATAAAAGGAAGAGAAAATAAATGAAATAAAATGAAATAAAATTAAAGCAAGGAGAAGAAGCCAAACAAACAGTCAAAATGTTATTATTATTATTATTATTATAAAATTAATACTAACAAATGAATGCGAAGATGAAAGCTGATTTTGAGACAGTACTAGAGAGAGGGGCTATAGAATATCAACAGAATCGTCATCATAATAGTTCCACTTATTCCGGCTTGGGGCCCTTCTGTGTGGAGTTTGCATGTTCTCCCCGTGTTAGTGTGGGTTTTCTCCGGGTTCTCCGGTTTCCTCCCACAGTCCAAAGACATGCAGGTTAATTGTTGACTCTAAATTGCCCGTAGGTGTGAATGTGAGTGTGAATGGTTGTCTGTCTACCCCGCCTTCGCCCAATGTCAGCTGGGATCAGCTCCAGCTCCCCCCCGCGACCCTGAATGGGATGAGCGGTTACAGATAATGGATGGATGGAAGTTATGTGTATACCGGCAGTGAGGCACTGGTCAGCATCATGTCTCTCTTATTATCCTCCAGGCACATTTAACATGGACACGCCGTGGCTGTACATCTACACCGCCCACAAACTGAGCCAGCAGCAGCGTCACACTCTGCAGCTCACCTCAGAGCTGACAGCCAGCAAGTGGCTGACCGTCCGTAACCTCATGCTGGAGGGTTTCTACAGGGACAGGGGCCGAGAGAGGGAGGCCCGCCTGGAGCTCTACACACCAGCTGCTACATACATCCAAGTAAGGAGAGGCGGCTCCTAAGTATCAGTTTTTTAGTATATCACACTATTTCGTTTTCATGATGGGGATTTTATTTGTTAGCACAAACTAGGAAAATTGTGCTACAATTTTTTTACATGTGCATTGCCTTTCGCCCGTTCCTCCCCAGGCAGGAGGGTGGGGCGTGGTGGGGAAGCGGAGTGTGAAGGCCTCCGGTTCATTGAGCTCGCTGTGGACTCCACCCTTGAGAGGAGACGTCTCTCTGGAGACCTCTAAATTCAGCCACACCCTGCAGATGTCTTCCACCTACGGCAAGCACAACGTCAGCCTTGCCGCTGCCCTGAACACTGTGGATAAGGTGGGTGACGACACAGTGGAGTGGGTGTGTTAATTTAAATGCTTTTGACACGTCATAGAATGACTATCTACAAACTTCTTTAAGAATTTGAAAAAGAGGCAAGCGATACTGAAGATGACCTTCACAAAGCCGAAGAGTCCGTCCACAGAGCTGAAGTTTGAGGGAGTAGTAGAGGAGCTGAGGAAGGACAAGAAGATGTATCAGAAAACAGCAATGCTCCAGCTCAGGTCTGTGCCTCAGTCTGATTGAATTAATCTGTTTATGTATTTTAGTATGGGTTTGATTTTATTACAATAAACGATGGCAGCGAGAACACTGCTGACTTTAACAGCGACGCCGTATTGCACAGACAGCCCTTCCAGACCTTCCCTCAGACTCTCCTCCTGCGGGAGACTTTCACCGTCGACCTCCTCAAAGGCCTCTACATCCTGGAGTCCAAAGCTGGTTTCCATGGCAACAGAGAGGTCATCCACACCCTCACCCTCGGCTACCAGCCACCGAGCCCTTTTGTAAGTTGATTTATTAACTCAACTCATTACATTTAAACAGAAAGGGGATGAGGGAGTATCTAATTGCTGAATTCTGAGATTTTTTAATTTTTTGTGGCTCTCCTCCATATTTAGGTTTGTTCTGCACTCGTCCATCCTTTCAGCTCTGACACTATTCCATCAGACTCAGAAGTCTGTGTGAAGATAACCAGCAACCAGGTAAACCGCTAGCCTGTATTTTGGGTTTCTACTAGAACATGTTTACATGCTTCAATGTTCAAAAAACGCTAAATTTTTCTCATACCGGCTGTGCTGCAGCGACCTCTTTTCACCCACTGTCTGAAACACCCCGAAAAGCCCAGTCTGCTGTGATTGGTCAGCTGGCCCGCTCTGTTGTTGTTGTGATTGGTCAACCAAACGAAACTCTTGGGACTCCACTCCAACTCCAACTCAAGCTAGTTTTGTTTGAGGGCGTGCCAAACTAGCTGTAGGCAGGTATTATGCAAATGTGTTACTCAGTGACATCACCATGTTACGGAAGAAGAGGCGGGACTTCAAGCAGGGCGTTTCAGGCAGTTCAGGAGCAGTGTTTCTGTGGGGAAGAGTAACTTTGGGCTTTGTAACTTTGCAGATCTTTTACATGCACAAAAAATATATGTAACACACTAAAGTAAAGGGAAAAAGCACAAAAGCATAATAGGTCCTCTTTAATTGAACCCAAAAGTTAATACAAATATAATTTGACATCTTTAGCCCCTAAGACAAACGTTTTTCAGTTTTTTAACTCTCAAATTCTAGTCCATGTCCCAATGTTTCTAAAGATATGAAAGATGTAAATTATAAACTGAATAACAGATAAATATGTATAAAATCATACACAAAACACGCAGAGTTTCATGAGAGTTCAATGTAATGTCAAAGCCATTAAAAAGGTGTGTTGGATTTGTATGATCTATGATAAATTTCATCTAACTTCAGTAAAATACTTGATGTTATACTTTGATGTATAAACATGGAAAATGCATTATCTAAGTTATATACAGTAATTGGAAGATCTAGGGAAATATTGTAAGGTTTGTATATTTAATATATGCTTTATATACTGTATGGCACGCTCCTTTTCAGACCCAGAAAGACATACAAGGGAGGTTACGGGTCGGTAGCAAGGAGAGACTGGCTTTCTTCGGACAAGTTCAGTTGAACTCTTTGCACTCCAGTCACCAAGCGATAAAAGTTAGAGCCAACTTCACCCATCAGCTCCAGGTAAACCGTCCTCTCTACTCAACATTTTACTGATAAAACAACTGCCAAGTGCTGATTTGCGTGATGTATGGCGATTGCAGTCAGCAGCGTAACAAGTGATGGAAGTCCACCTCCAACAGCGTACAGTATAGTTTACAGTAGAAAAGCTAAACTTGTGACCGGTTCGATGTTATTACTGTTACAGCTGCAGCTCCCCTCCTCCGCTGTAGTGGAGGGAAATGTATGCTGGAACCCCAAACACAACAGCGACTTTGATTATCAGGCCAGAGGGAAACTGAGAATAGAGCGACAGGAGTGCCAAGTGAGTAAAACCAACTCAGCATTTTAATTATTGCTTGTTTATTAATCGGTAGCATTTCTGATGAATTCGTTTATCTTTTCAGCTTTCTGTGCAGCTCAATGGAACGTCAGGAAGAGTCGGCCTTCACTCCTCTCTCAGCCATCCCTTCAAATCAAAGATTCCCAAAACATTAGAGGTGGGCCGCTTCTGTGTTCCGTCAAATTATGTCATTCAACGGTCCCAAAATAGTAGAAAGTTGTCTTTTAGCATCTGATTTATCTTCTCATTTTGCTGTTTGTCATGTTAAGGTAAAGGCCTCTGCAGACATTTTTGCAGTGGCTGGAACAGGAAGTAGCTCGGTGCATGTGAGGGCTGATGGGAAGGACAGGGTGAAGCTGGACGCCCAGATGTCCCACTCCTTCCAGAGGGGAGACAGAGCCGTGGGACTGAGGGTGAATGTGTCCCAGAGCCTGCTGCCTTCTGCCACGGACCTGCATGTAAACATGGCTGCCAACATGTCCTCAGACAGGTATGTGCATCCTTTATCACACTGTCTAAATGTGTCATTTTGTCTTTATCAGATATACAGTGACGATCTAGTATGTAATAAACTACGTTGAATGTCTCTTTATGGACTTTTGAACTTGCCATGCCCTGTCTCCTCCAGCGTGTCTCTACATGGCTCATGTACACATGGGCGTGAGGCTCTGCTGGCTCAGGTCAAAGGGTCTCTGAAACACACCCGGGGTCTCCAGCTGGCTGTATCCGGGGACCTAAGGCACTCCATGGCCAACCTCGCTGTTTTGCCTCCAGTCCTGGGGTTGGACGGCATGCTGGGACGATCTGACACCCTCACTGAAGGTTCATTTGAAATACTAATTATAGTAATTTAATATTACATGATGACATGCCATTTAGTTTGGACATTGAAAAACTTCCTGAGGACTGGGGATCATTTTAATATAATTGTAGGACAGCTGAGAGTCAGAGTGATGGAGACCTTGTACAGCGTGGAGCTGAGACATCAGGAGGATCTTGATTCTTCGGACAGAGAAGACAAAGAGGGCATGATGGGGAAGAAATTCCACGTGGCCCGTGATTGGCTGTGCGTTCGGTTAGGGGCGGAGCATTTGTGTGTGAATGCGAGCCGCCGACTGGGGGATGGAGGGACGGGTGAAGTCCACACCAGACTATCTCACTCCTTCCACCTGCTCAATGCCACAGGTAAATCATTACTTCATACATATTTTATGTTTTATAATCTTCTCCTGGTGTCTCAGTGTCTTTGTCCTCTGGATACAGGTGTTCCCTCCAGCAGTAATGCCCAGGTGAGGTGGGCCCAGGATGGCGGTCGACTGTCAGTCCTCGCAGAGCTGCAGGCTGGACCAGAACATCTAACAGCTGAGTTTAATGGAGGCAAGACAGACCAGGTGACCCCACGATGGGAGTACTTCTCCAGGTTGCAGCATCAAGTCAAAGCCCTGCTGAAAAGAGGCGTATCGAGGTCCATACAAGCCAAAGCACATTACCAGGTGCAGGACTATCTTCTGTTTTTCTATCCGTAGCAAGTTCAATATTTTATTAACGACCTTAGATGCATCAATCTTTCTCAGAATATGTGCATATGATGCATACTTGTCTTTCCTGTATTTTGATGTTATTCTTCCCACTGTTAGTTAGAAACAGACGGTCTGGACACAGCCTTGGTCCTTCACACGGAAGACGAGAGACTGGTTGACATCCTTTTTAACGTTGGATCGAAAAACAACGCGGCTATATTGGTAGTGTCTCTATGGCAACAGATGAAGCTGCTCCAGGGAGTCATACCCACCTCTTTACAGGTAAAAGTTTACATAATTCACATATGTTCACTAGCAGGTTTCTGCCTGTGACTGAAAATGAGAACTTTGTCTTTATTCATCTTTACCCATGATCTTTACGTAATTGTGGAGCATTGTGTTTAAGTCTTTCGTACATTGAGTTAACAGTTAACAGGTCATTAAACACTAATGAAAACACAGTTATGAACATTATATTCCATTTCTGCTAATAGATCCCCCAAAATGTTACACACTGTTCCTTTAACTTTTCCACAAGTTGAAACAACAATACTTGTACCCTGCATGTAGGATATAAACCAGTTAAAGGAATAGTGCGACATTGTAACATTTGGAAATACAGCTAATTAGAGGTGCTGGTATTTTGTTACCTTTGGACAGAGCCAGGCTGTTTCAAGCCTTTATGCTAAGCTAAGCTAACAGGCCGCTGGCTGTCGCTTCAGATTTACCGTACAGACATCAGAGTGGTATCAATCTTCTCATCTAACTCACGGCAAGAGAGAGTATAATCAAATTTCCCATAATATAGAGAAGTTGGCCCATTATTCCAGCATTTCCAACAGCACACCATGCTCAGTAGTATCAAATGAACCACTAAGAATAGAAAACAGAAAATCTGTTTCAACATTAAACACATGTTGTTTCATAATAAGGGCTCAGATTAGCATATTGGTGCACCACAAAATTTTATGTGGCCGACCGGTCTAAAGTTCAGTAATTCTTCAGAAATTCTTCCGTCTCCTCCTTCAGTTTCTTCTTTGAAAAACAAACTTTGCCAACAGGGGGTTTTGTTTTCACAGATGAACTGCACAGGGGACGCCAGCGCAGACCGACTCTCGGCCCAGTGCTATGGAAATGTGGCGGGTCGCCCTGTGGAGGTACGAGTCTTTCGCTCCTATAGACCACACAGCAGGCTCTGCTATGGCCTGTCGCTCGCTCACGTTAGCCTCAGCGCTCAAGCTAAAGGCTGTCGCAGTTCCAACGGCCAGAGGGAGCTCAGAGCTAACCTCACTCATTCCTCCGTGCCACTGCTGATGTATCTGGGCGTGCCCGCTAAATCTAGCCTCAGGCTGCTGCTCCGGCCTGGGCCTCAGAGGTGGGCCCTGGGGGTAGGGTTGGTTGTTGGACCTTGGAGAATGAACTTGAATGTGGGACTGAGGTTGGAGAGGCCTGGGCTGTACGGCTGGCATGGCCTGCTTGAGTTTGGCACCCGCAGCGTTGCACACAAGGCAGAGGTGACAGGTCGGATGAGGTTGGAAAGCTGGTGTCACATCTGGGCAGATGTCAGCGCAGCATGGGACTCAATCACCTCAAGTCTGGTGCTGTCTGTCCGGTGTAAAGGGGTGGGGAGGATGACGTGGGTGCAGGTCAGGAGAGTTGTGGGGGGTGTAGCACATAAAACCTCTTTAACCGTACATGGACAAGCGGGGAAAGATGGACTCAAATGCTCTTTGGGTTTAGAAAATGAGCAGGACTCCTGTCAGAGCCTGTTGTCTGTGTTGCTGACGGACCAAAAGGCTGAAGTAGACTGGACCCTCCAGCATCACTGGGCTTCTCTTGCCTCCGTCATCCCAAACAGAGTAGACCTCCAGGGGTCAGGTGAGCTCGGCGACAGCTCCCTCTCTGGAAGCGCTCGGGTCTCTTTCAACTCCCGCTCCGCTCTGATCGACCTGACCGCTGCCTGGGAGCCCTCCGCCTCCCTGAGGGTCACGCTTCAGCAGAACCTGGCCACCACTGGTGTACCGGGGGAGCTCACCGTTAGCATGTCGACCACGGCTAGTCAAGCTGAACTGGAGGTGGAAAGCGACGCGTGCTCCGTGCTTCTCCTGGCAAATCAACACGGTGGACGAGAGGACAGGGGGACCAGATGGGATTTTTTTGTCCACCAGCGATGTGTCTTACTGAAGGTTAGAGAGGAAACAAGAAGATGTGTGAGGAAACTTGTTTCCCAGCAGAAGGAAGGCAAAAGAAACATCTTCACCTTGGAGATGACTCTTGCCTTTCCATTACAGTACAAGTTGCATTGATAACACCAATACTGTGTGAAAAAAAGTACCAACAAGACCATAGTTGAAATGAGCGTTAACCTCCTAAGGTAATTTAGATACACTTGTGGCTTTAGGGTTGGAAATGTCCGTATCTGTCGGTATGTCCACCACTTTGGTCCAGATTGAAACAACCCAACAACCATCAGATGGATTACCATGAATTTTGGTACCAACATTCATGTTCCCTTTAAGATAAATTGTAATAACTCAACAATATTAAACCCCTTTTTCACTTTATGTAAAATGTAATACAACTTTTTTTAGAGCTGCAATTCTCCAGCTTCTTAAATGTGTTTTTTTCTGGTTTATTCACTCCTCTATGACAGTAAACTGAATATCTTTGAGTTGTGGGCAAAACAAGACATGTGAGGACGTCATCTTGGACATTTTTCACCATTTTCTGACATTTTATAGACCGAACAACCAATCGATTAATCGAGAACATAATTGACAGACTAATCGACAATGAAAATAATCGTTAGTTGCAGCTCTAAACTTTATATAGAGAGTATCTGTTTGGAAAGAGTGAAGAATAGTCCCGGTTCTGATCTTTCCTTTTCTAATTTTTCCTCTATAGACTCTCCTGCCGTCGCAGACTTCAGCCAACATCTCCATCACCCGCTCTGGCTGCTCCACTAATCTCAGCACCATCCTCCAGGCCGAGGGGGAACAGAAAGGCAACCTTAGCCTGCATTTAACTTGTTACCCCAACCTCAGTCTGAAAGCCTCTGTACAGCACTCTATAGAGGCGATGCAGATGCTGGGATTCCCAGCCCACGGAGCGTTGATCCTGAACGTTTCAGCTGCACATATGCCTGGTGTGGAGTTCGGCCTGGAGCTGGGACGTTGTTATTTCAGGGGTAATTTGGGGAAAACCGAGGCTTCGCAGACGGACGAGGAGCAGTCTTCCTACGCTGTAAATGTGACCAACTACTGTCCTGCTCTACAGGTCAGACAATCAGTCAGTTCAGTGTGATACTGCTTATAGAAACCTGAATATGTTTAAGTTGTAAATATTGCTGTTACCTCTAACTGTGGCAATACATTGTCATTTCTTTCATCCCAGTTAGAAGAACTGGGAATTCCTGCATGATTCACGCCTGTCCATGTTAACACAGTTTCCTTTGAAGCACATTTTCCAGCTCATTAGAAGGTCAAGCTACAGCTCATTTATTACAGCAGCAGAGCAGAACAACACAACAGATGATACAGCTGCTAGATTACCCCTGTTTGACTTGCTGCCACTGTGGAGAGAGACACAGATTAACATCCTCCTCGTATGTCCGTGTGCCACAGGGAACGGTCCTCCCAGCGTCCCTCGCTCTCCAGGGCCTCCTGTCAGTCGCCCCCTGCCAGCTTACCATGACCTCCTCTCTGAGGGCGGACAGCCAGGACCTCTCTCTGGAGCTGAGTCAGGCCTGCGTGCCTCCACGTCTCTCCGGGATCCTCACACACTCCTTCGTTGGGCTGAGGAGCCAAGGTGTGCCCCAGATAGTCACCGTAGAGGCCACCGCTCCTGGAGGCCCCGAGCAGGCCGGGGCCCTGCTCATTAAGGCTGGGGAGTGCTACATTAGAGCCAATAGAGTCGCAGAGGCCAAAGGAAGGACACGGTGGCTCTGGGCTCTGGAGTCAGAGTGCCCGATGTTACAGGTACTGTAGGTTTTTGTGGATGACTACTGAAGCTTTGACACAGTTAAAGGGACTGTATGTAAGTTTTTACACATTTTTAAATTGTTTTTTATTACCAATGTCCGAAAAGGTTGTAACCTAACCTAAAAAATGAGAGCTTCCGCGACTGTCTGGGTTTCCTGTATCATCCTGTAGACTGGCTTTAATGTGAAGGATGCGGGACGTTTTTTCCGGGAAAATCCAACAGATGTGATCAAAACGGACCCCGAGCTGGCAAAATTCTTATTGGACAGATAAGCTAACCTTACTGCCAAGCATGTGAAATATAGAGTGATATTGTGGTTTTACCTGTCAATCACGTTCAGCCTCGTGTGCGTCGCCTCACTGTTTTGACCGATGCTCGCTCGCATCTACGTAGTGCGAGCACAAGCGCGAGCAACAGGACGCTGACTGTCGTTGATGTAACGGCCACAGGTGCCACTGTTAACAAGCAATTTCTGATTCTTACATATGGCCCCTTTAAAAGTTGTATTAAACCGCCTGTATGTCATTAATAACACCTTAATAATTTGAGAATTTTGTAGTGTGTGCCAGTTAAACGGGTTGACTTGATGAGGGAACAGTTAATGGTCTGAATGAAATCAACCTACTCTTACAAACATTATTGAATGCCTAAGCTAGACACTACAGTAGCTGTGCATTCCAGTACCCATACTACCGTTCTATTTAGTATGCCAGAAAAAAATATAGTATGTCCCAATACAAAGTATGTCAAATGTATGCCAAAAATACCAGGATGTCCTACTACATCCAGTCACATTTTTGCAGTATGCAAGCCAGCATGCTTTTCTGGTTATTTTCTGGTTGACCCACAATCACACACAAGCACAGCAGATATATGAGCAAGACGATCAAAGTTCAAGGCACAATGTTATGACTGAGTAGTATGTCCCAATTGTATGCATACTGCGTGGAACAGTATGTACTTTGTAAGGGCAGCTGCAGTATGTACTGAAAGTAAATGTGATTTGGAACGTAGCATAGACCCTTTTCACTGCAGACATGTCAGGAAAAGCACAGGTGTAATTAATACCGTAATTAAGACTGGGATACTCGTTAGTCTTATAAGTTACACCTGAGATTTTCCTGCAAAGTCCAAATGGTCTGTTACAGGTAAAAGTTTCACCCCTTGGAGATGTTTTGTGGAAGAGTGAGGCCTCTTTAGTCAGTATCCGTGTGAGATGTATTTATTTATTTGCTGTTCTGTCCTTTCTAGGCTCATTTGAATGGCTCGGTGTGGCAGGACCCTCGGGGTATCTGGACAGCGACGGTGGACACCGAGCTGGAGGGCAAGAGGGGTTTCCTGAGGCTGAATGCAAGGGCCTGGCCGGAGCTGAGCTTGGAGGGCGAGCTCAGTCACGACCTCCCTGCTCTCAGAGGTTTACCGGAGCACGGCAGACTGAGGGTCACCTGTAGGGCC
Organism: Sebastolobus alascanus; assembly: GCA_916701645.2. Classification (NCBI taxonomy): domain Eukaryota; kingdom Metazoa; phylum Chordata; class Actinopteri; order Perciformes; family Sebastidae; genus Sebastolobus; species Sebastolobus alascanus. Next base: position 3,595,267 of record CAKAOJ020000195.1, read on the forward strand.
GGGAAACAACGATACGACGCCGAAGCCCTCTTTCAGGTGGAGGAGTGTGCTGTCGGAGCCAGCGGAGCTGTGACGTCACTGCCGGGCCTGCAGGGGTCGCTGGTGTACCACAACAACTGCACAGTGATTCAGGTAGAGTGAACATACCACATGATTGTCTGACTGAATCTGTAATAACTTCACTACATCACTCTCTGATCATGTGTGTAGGAGTGGGGCAGTCCGGACAGGATGCAGTCCTCTGCCTCGTTGGTCGTCTCCTCGACTCTTGCAGAGTCTCAGGTCTCCATGGTGATGGATGATACAGAGTTACAGGCTTCAGTGGCTCTTAAGAAAACCAAGGTGTGGAAATACATTTATGATTTTACATTTGTTACATTAAAAAAAAAAAGTAAATTATTTGCCTTTAAGGGGAGACACCACAGGTGAATAGGGTAAAAAAAAATAACTAATAGATACCACCATGAAACTTCCCAAGTTGATTACTTACATTAAGGCAATTATTTTTTGTTTTACAAGTTTTCTGAAATTTTATGTTAAATATGCGAATGAGGCATTATCTTGTGAAATATGTGATAATTTGCATACATTTCCAGAACAGAAATCGATATATATGAACAAACCCCTCTGTAAAGACCTTTAGAATATAGATAGGAATGAAATTGGAAAGTTTGGTGGATGTAAGTGCTGCTGAAGTGGAGACTTCTGGCTCAGAGTCTGAGAGAAAACTAATTTTGAGAAAACGGCCTTTAAAGATATGTACTATAAAATTCCATACAGTTTACTACATTACAGGTGAATAGGGTAAACATCTTAACTAATAAATATCACCATGAAACTTCCCCAGTTAATTACTTACATCAAGACAAGTATTTTTTGTATTACAAGTTTTCTGAAATGTCATGTTTAAATATGCAAATGAGGCATTATCTAATGCTAACATTTGGTGAATTTAGGAGAAATCTACAGACGCAAATAGACAAAGTACTAAAATAAACACCTAAATATGGATTTTGGATGTTTTCTTTCCAGTAGTCTGAAAGAAGACATGTTATGGAAGCAAAATAACCCAAAACCTCCAAATTGACCAGTGCATGATACTTATACTGATACTGATATTTTGCTTGTGATACAAAGATGTCCCCTTAATTTATCTATTTTCAAAGACAAAGGATGTGACACCGTGTATCTTAATTGTTTTCTCAGGATCAAAATGAAGCATCGCTCAGTCTAAACCACTCTGTGCCCCTGTTGAAGAAGCTGGGTCTCCCTGTTAACGCTGCAGTGATTATGAATTGTGGGAGTCATGGCAATGGCTCATACTATTACCTACTACACAGCAGCGCAGGAAGACAAAAGGTATAGGAGGCAATGTTACAGTAGCACTCTATGAGACAGCTTCTCGTGACGTTGGGATGAAATGCTCTTTCAAGTCACACAAGCCTGAAGTCTATAATGATATACTGTATATCCATTTATAACCATACCAACCTTATATTCACTGAATGTTTTCCAGCTAACCCAAGAGATGACCCTTTCAAAGATGCCTGAAACAGTCCGAGTGAAGAGTCATTTTAGACACACGATGAACTATCTGAAGAAACTGGGAGTCCCTGCAAACAACAGCATCCAGGTTAGACACTCAACCATCAAGGACTGACTTAAAACAGCTCGCTGAACGAAGGTGTACAGTCTCTCAGATGGTTGATATCACAGTGACTGTGTGTGCAGGTGGAGCTCGGCTCTGCTGAGGGGAAGGCCTTGACGTTACAGTCTCAGTTTGGAGGTCAGCAGGCCGGAGTGAGTCTGAAGATGAAATGTCTCCCGATGACCAAAGAGATAAGAGGAACCGTGTGGCACAGCGGGTCGTGGCTACAGGACAGAGGACTGCCACTTAATATAGAGGTAACCTTCTTTACATTACATTGGTTTATTGGACTGGTATTTATCAGAGTGGATGAAAAAAAAAACACCTCTCTTGTGATTTTCTTCTCCGAGGGCCTGTGTTCCATCCAGGGAGTCTTTTCTCAGCTTCAGTCCAGGGCTCGGCTCACCGTGGACGGACACAAGCTGCTCGCCTCCGGCTTGAACGTCAGCGTGGCCGACGGGCGTCTGGCCCTGCTGCTCTCCTACTCTCCACCAGCTTCCAATCAAACAGGGACACAGCACAGTATGGACACTACGCTGACTGCTCAGTTCAAAGGTCAGATTGCATTAGCAGCTGGATTTCATATTTGAGTTTTAATATTGGCTCATGAAGTTTGGGACGTCTAAATGCGGCTACGGTTGTTTCTCAATACCTTTTTGAAGGTGAAGAGAACAAGACGATATAATTTTTCTTCATCTTCAATTATTGTATTTCAAGTCTATATTTTCCATCACTGTGTCATCATGAGGTTTTGCCTTAAATCCTAGTATTGTTATTATTATTATTTGTTTCACACATATAAAAAGACAGTAAAATACAATTCACATGAAAGGAATGTAAAATACGTGTTAGGGTGTAGTAGAAACCTATAATGGCTTATATGAAAAAAAACACCCAAAGGACATACAATATTACCATGACAAAAATCACCAGTACATTTTAGATATTAGTGTTCAAAACATTTCACATATAAAAATATACAGTGTAAAGTGTAGTGAAGTTCAGACAAAAAAAATACGAAGAACTAGGAGTAATTGCCATATTTACAGTTTCTAAGAGTGATCATTTTTTTTCCAAATCAAATGTTTTTGTCAGCAGAGCATTTCTAAGTCTCTTTTTATAAATAGACAATGACACAGAGGAATCCATTAAATGGACATTTTCATTCCATAAGATAACTCCACGAAATTTGATAGAAAACTCCTACCATTCAACTGCAGTATTAAAAACTGACCAGCTGATGTCACCATTTGACTTTTTTTAAAGCCTAATTTCAATATCACAAAGCAAAAGTCATTCGTTTTTTAAAATGCAGACAGCTCTCAGTTTGTCTTTGACAATTTGTATTCTCATGATGGGTATGAGGGCCTTTTACCTTTAACAACAGTACTGACCCTCTCTGCAGGTCCTCTGCGGAGCGCCTCAGTAGACATCCACTGTCACAACTGGAGAGTCCGAGCGGCGGGGGACGTAGGAGGCTGGGGGGCCCACGGAGGGTCCAAGGAGGCCAGAGTCACACTAAAACACACCGTACAGGGACAAACTAGCCCCGCCTTACAGGTGAGGGAACATACACTATAAATTCCCACAGCTTTGCTCCTCTGTACTAACCATCTCTGTGACTGTCGACGTAGGTGGAGGCCTGGGGACGACTCACTGAGTCCCAGCTGAGGTGCTCCGTGGCTGTGAACCCTGAACTCAGCTCCTCGCTGGCTCTCATCATCCAGGGGCACCACCTGCCTCATAGGTACTGTAAACACACACATACAGAAACCACGTCGAAGAGAGAGAAAACAAAATCTCCTGTCGATCAAACACATGCACACACACACACACACACACACACACACACACACACACACACACACACACACACACACACACACACTTGCTTTAAGTGACAGAAGTTCTTTTGTCCAGCAAGGACCTGATGGTGAAGGTGGTCCACAACATCCCCAGGATGTTGGTTTACCTGCCTTCCCAGCTCAATGTCCGCTCTCAGGTGGGCTCTGAATGAAGCAACGTGCATGCTGTTGTTATCTTGTTCTTTTTTATGCATTTGTTCTAGTAATTACAGAGTTTTATGGGCATGACATGTCACAACAAGTGTCTCCCTCTCTCTTCCCTCTCTCTCCAGCTGAACCAGTCTCAGTCCAGTGTGGCAGGTTTGGTGGAGGCGTTGTCAGGCAGGAGGAGGCTGTGGGCTCTGGGGGAACTGGCCGCTATAGAGAGCGGATACAGACAGGCTCTAGAGCTCAAACACTCATACCCACAGGTATCTCTTTACTATGAATAAAGTATATATGATCAATCTGTAATAGACATTTTTGTCTTTCCACACCGTGAACATCACGACGCACCTGCATCCTAAATGTTTCGGTGATCCTCTTTGTTGTGCAGTTGAAGCCGCTGCCCAGGACCGTCGCGGTGAGGACGGTGTATGAGGCCAGGAACTGGAGCTACCAAGTCCAACACGGAGCTGTGTGGGGCAGCCAGGAGTTCATCTTATCTGGTCTCTACTCTGCACCTCCAGCACTGGAGATAGGGAACCAGAGCCTGAAGGGTAAACTGTCGCAGACCAACTCTGCAGAACGTTACAACCATCACAGGGACAATGTCTGTCCATTTCCATCACATCTAACAGACATCAGGGCTAAAAATTGATAAAAGATGCAGCTATTGATGAGTGACCACCTACGACAGATTGTTGATGTGTTTCTCTTGTTCTTGACTTCAGTTCAGGTCAACTGCATCCCCCGTTGGACTAGTTTGGAGGTGACTCTGGAGCGTTCCCTACGTGGCCGACTGGATAGTGTTTTATTGGGCTGGACGAGGCACGGCCGACTGGAGCAGGTCAGACTGTACAACGTGTGACATGATCCTGTGAAGGGCTTCATTCAAATGAATCTTTTCCTGAAAAAATTCTCTTTGGCTTTCTGCGGTCACAAACTGGTGCGTTGTTTATCTCAAGGTCAGAGCTCAGAGCTCGTGGAGTCGATCAGAGGAGACGAATGAGACCAAACTGGAGCTGAAGCAGCCGTTCTCCTCCTCTCTCAGCCAGATGAGCCTTCACACGCTGTCACACAGCTCACAGAGGGAACGACGCAGCAGCCACCAAGTAGGCCGCCACACGCTTACCTCTTCATTTTACACTATTAAATTATATATATTATCTCAGCTAGTCATATAACCTGAGAAATGAGTCTGTCAATTTGATTCATTTGGCATTTGAAACAGTCTTCTTCACCTCTGTTTCTAAGAGCTCAAATGGGGCAGGTCACTGTTTCTCATCAGGTTCTAATATTAAAACCTTTTAATGCATAGATCACCAAATCACCATTTTTATACCCAAATATAGTTATACATTTGTCATGATTGATTTATGTTACACATACTGTATGTCTAGTGTATTGGACATCATGCATACTGTTGTTTACTTAAACTAAACTACATCATTTATAATAATTTTATCAGTGTGACATACTGTAGTACGAACAGGTGTAAAATGAAATATACAGACATAAATATGAGACGTATGAAACAGGTGTTATGATGTGAATATGGTACAGATTGTTGGTAGTTTTTGTTAGTGGGAGTATTGTAGGTGTTTGTTTGTATGTATGAAAGTGTGTTGTGTGAGTGTGTCATATATTCATATGTGAATAACTGTGACCAGAGGCATGTGCAGGTATGTCGGAGGGGAAGAGAGAGAGAAATAAATAAATAAATAAATAAGTAATCATAATAATGTTGATAAGTAAGTTCATTAACTACATAAATAAAAATAATAATAATAATAATAATAATAATAATAATAATAATAATAATATTAATAAAAAGATAAAAGCAAATAGTAATAATATAAAAAATAAATAAATATAATGAAAAAAAAAAATTAATAATAATAATGATACCAATAATAATCATAATAATAATAATAATGAGTAAATTAATTCATTAATATTAAGGGGATCGGTGTACTGGAGTCCACCCCCCTTTTTTATTCTCCATTCATAATTCCGATAATTTTGCCAAGTGTAATGTGCAATTTCAGTACAAAAAGTGAAAAATTATGAGTTTTGTTGTATGTTTATTTATTTATTTATTTATTCATTCATTCATTATTGTGCATGCAGACCCATCTGTCATGGGACAGCGCAGTCCCTGTCAATATCTCCGTCAGCCTGAACAAACAGTGGCAGAATAACTCCAGCAGGGGGCAGGCGTGTGCTCTTTTCTCAACACAACAGGTTGGTGGACAAGTTGAAACCTCCTCGTGGATGTTGTGTACCATAACCTCCTTATTGATTGCCTAATTACTTGATCTCTCTCTCTCTCTCTCTCTCTCTCTCTCTCTCTCTCTCTCTCTCTCTCTCTCTCTCTCTCTGAGTGTGTGTGTGTGTAGATGTCAGTGTCTTCTGTCAAAGGTTGTGTATCAGCGGGTCAGGAGGGAAACTCATATTCCCAGAACGCAGAGCTACGATGGGACAACAGGAGCGTCAAGCAGGGCATGAAGTACCAGGTGCTCTGACAGCTAAAACGTTTAATTCCTATGACTTCTCGTCATGTGATCACAGATGGTTAATGGTTTGTGTTGCTGTGTTGTTTGGCTGATGGTTTGTGTTGCTGTGTTGTTTCTAGAGGGGTCCGCGGGGAATGCACAGCCTCCAGGTGAACGTAGGCCTGGACAAAGTGTCTCCTGCACCCTGTCCATCACACACATTCCTGGCTAAGATCCAGACCAACCTCAGGGATCGCCTGGAGCACACAGTGCTGCTGGGCCTCGGCCCCCCACAGCCTGTGAGTCAACACATCTGCATCCTTTGTCTCTCACTGCTTTCCTTCTCATAAAATGATTTATTGTTTGGGGGTTTACTCCCACATTTGAAGACATGCAGGGATTGTAGCTGCTGTGTTGTTGCTATGAATGATTAATGGTTTGTCTGTGTGTGTTTGTCCCCTGGGAAAGAGTATTTTCCACCATATACGTACATGAGTCTTGTAAGTTTTCAGACGTGCTTATTTAATTTCTTGAGCTGCTGTTTATTCTCTCTGTGTGTGTCTCAGACGTTGTCGTGGTCTGGATCTCACAGAGTGAACTTGGGAGAGGAGCTGTTCTACACACAGTCTCGCCTCTCGGTGACAGGACGGCGCCACCAGTGCAGCCTCACCTTGGCCTTGACCAACTCCTCGACCGCTCAGGGCTCCAACGTGTCTCTGTTCTCTGAGGTGAACGACCCTCTGGGGGTTAATTAACAATAATGTGTCTCAGTTAAGAACTTTAGTTTAACGGAGCATGTCAAGCCACTTTTCTATTATTGGGTATGATGGTTTTATTACGTTGCTGCGAGGACTTTATTTTGATAAGGAATTGTTAGAATTAGATTAAATAGCACTCTGTACAAAGTGGCTGTTAGCGCTGCGACTCTGTGTGTGTGTGTGTGCTTTTGTATTTCTGTCTTTGTGAGGACCAATCAGTTTTTATCTAACCTTTATTTTACTATAAGATTTTCCATTGAGATTCAGCATCGCTTTTACAAAGGAGTCCTGGCCAAGACGGCAGCATAAAAAGAATTAAAACAAAACAGCAAATATAAGCAAACAACGTAAGCAATTTCACATAAAAGAAACTAGCAACAGACTTGAATGTGGCAAATGACATCAAACAATGGATTAGCAGTGATGTTCAGTAACAGGACGTCAGGGGTCAAATAGTCTTCCATGCTTATAAAGTAATATAGTTTAAGGTGACTCAAGATGAGGGTACAAAATCTTTAAAAGCACTTTCACTTAAGACGGTGCAGGTTCGAGGAATGACATACATAATTTGTCTACATGACCGAAGGTTGCAGCTACTGACAGTTTAAGGTGTCAGTAGAAAACATAGATAAGGAGACAGGTCGTGTAATATGGCCTCATAAATAAAAATGTACCAGTGTTCATTCTACGCTTGTATGAGGAGGACAAACCAACTTTCTCATACAAACTGTAATGATGTGTGTGGAAACCCGAATCAGAGACAAATTGTAATGCAGCATGATACACTGAACTGAAGATGAACTTGCATGCATATATAAAATATCACTATAATCAATTGCTAATAAAAGCGTCGCCTGAATTATTATACAGTGTATATGCAATTAGGTAAGGCCAATGATTTGGGTCATGCATGAACCTGTGACAGTTTCAAGAAATAGTTTGACATTTTGGGAAAAATGCTTTCTTGCCGAGAGATGAGAGGGTTGATACCACTCTCATGTTTGCCAGTAGATATTAAGCTACAGCTGATTAGCTTAGCTTAGCATAAAAACTGGAAACAGGGGGAAAGAGCTAGCCTGTCTGTGTTTAATCTGTACAAAAATGTGTAGTGTGTAAAATGTAAAAACGACCAGTTGTGGTTTTACGGGAGGTTATGTGCAGGACTATATCTTGGCTATTTCTTGGTGTCTCCGCTGGTTGCCTGGCAACCTCACGTTGATGACAAGACTCCAAGAAGTTAAGGCTCCCAGCCAAGAAAAAGTTCGACACATAACCTCCCTGTAAAACCACACTAAAGTCTTAATCTGTGACTGTCCTTATGAATATACAAGTACTAACATGTTTGCGTGTGTACACTTCACAGTCTAGGATTGGTAATTGGAGTGTGGAGGTGGGGGGCAGTGCCCTGTCTTGGCCCCGGGGGTCTGGTCTCCAGGTGCAGGCCAGATTGGACCGCAGAGAGAAGATCTGGCTGAATGGGACGGCAGAGGGACGATGTCTTCAGACCACAGCAGGTTACATGAACGGTAACAAACACACAATCATCTCTGCAATAATACTTAAATATTAAAACTATGATTATGAAGAATTCAATCTGTCCAGGTCCAGGTCTGAACGAGGACGTCACCGTAGCGGCATGTGTGGGAACAAATCACAGTTTGATGCTGGATGTGCAGAAAAGAGCCGGCGGCAGCAAACCTGAAAGTCTGGGCAGCGTGTCCGTGGGATCAGCGAATCACAGGCTGACGCTGAGAGCTAGTGGCTGTTTGGAAAGTCTAACTGCAGTGGAGGTATCACCAAAACTGCACAAAAACACTACATTTGTTATTAAAGCACAGCATGGCACTTTGAAATACTGTATGTTGTTGTTTTCACAGGCACGGATTCAATACCTGAGCTCTCAGATACAGAACAAACTGCTGGAGAGAATCAAGACATTACAGCATCTCCTCGTTGAATTCAGGCGGCAGGTAAACACAATACTGCAGGATGCTTAATGGAAACAAATGCATGTGGTAACATTAGTTTTATTTTGTTTTTTGTTTTTTTGGGGGGGGGATTTATTATCATTATTAGTACTAATTTTATTATTTTTTTATTTTATTTATTTATTAATTTTTTTGTTTTTTCTTTGTTTATTTATTATTATTTTCAATTAATGTTATTTTTTAATTATGTAATTGTCTTTGTTAATAGTTTCCAATGCATATCTTTAAAACCAATAAAATTTGATCGTAAAAAAACAAAAGCATAAAATGGTTTAGACTCCGAATCTAACTTTAAGGCTTAAATGTGCAGTTTTATTTTTAACGTGGCTTCTCCTCACAACCTTCTCTGCAGTCCAGGGACAGTGAGCTGCTCCAGGAGCTGAGCGCTGTGCCCCTCCATGTTTCCCAGCGAGCAGAGGCTCTGCTGGAGCACAAAGACGGGGGTTTGTTGGCTCTGTGGAGGAACAGCCCCCCGCATCGCGTGGTGACCGACAGCCTGCCTCGCTTCCTCGGCCTGCTGCAGCACGCCTCTCTGCTGGGACAACAGGAACTGAGGAGTGAGTCCAGAGATGCTAATGAATCATGTCAGCTACTGCCTTGACTGGCAAAGCAGTCAAAAGTCTCAATGTGGGCGTGCATTTTGTGTCCATGAAAGAAAATTGTAGAGCCAGAAAGATTGAGAAAGCAGATAGAGGAGATAACACACTCTCCTGCAGTCTTGTTGGTCCCTGCCTTTCCTCACAGGCAGAAATCTAATTTCTTTAAGAAACTCTGAATCACAACTGATCTTCTCTTCCTTTTTACGTCATTATCTGACGCATGAAAAGCTTCTGTCCCACATCGTTATTTATTTTTTTTCCGTACACAATCACATCATTTTTGTGTGACTTTGACCCCTGCACTTCTTGTGAGTCTCGTAACGTCAATGTGAGAAAAGTGTTTATCTGCTGTTGCTCTCATAAAAAAAGCTGCAGTCGGTAACTTTGAGCAAATATGATAAAAAGTTATTTGTACAAAACTGTCACTATATCCTGACAGTAGTGCATGATACAGATAATCTGTGAAATAAATCATGTTCCTCTGTGTCCTCCTAGTGCTCCTAATGGCATTTGCAAGATGTCACGGGCCGAAGGAAACAACCAATCAGAGCCAAGCACCTCTAAACAGCTGTCAATCTCTGCTCGCCAAACTGGGGAACTCCGATCAAGCTGCTTAGAGACTCCTCGGCTCCGATTGGTTGTTTTGGCTCGGGCTCGTTCACAGATTATCTAACTCATGCACTACTATATAGCGACATAGTTTTATAACAATAACTTTTTTATCATATTTGCTCAAAGTTACCGAGTTACTTCAGTTTTAATGCATAAAGTGACAGAGTGTTGTGCCACGTCCTCAGGGCCCCTGGCCACTCTCGCAGGTGTGTACCAGGATGTGAAGGGCCAGAGGGTGGAGGCGTTGTGGAGGGAGGCTGTGTCGTTGTGGACCGACGGGCTGGTGGAGGTCCTACCTGTGCTGTTGGGGAACCCTCAGCTGAGTTCGCTGGCTCAGGCCGGCGTCGCCACGCTCAGCGTCGCCCTGGATGTGGTGAGAAAGCTGCACGCTGGTGCCTTTTTCTTTTGTGTGTTAGACCATAGGTGGTACTAGCCATTTCCCTTTGGCTAATTTAAAGCATTTTGTAGATATTTTTTACAGTGTGTGCATGTCGGATTCTGTATCAGTGAGTGTGTTTACATGCACACCAGTATCCCAGTTACGATTGGGTCTTTGGAGTATCCCCTTTATGTTTTCTGTATGTAAATATCTTGGTTTCAAAAATGTGGATGAGCTCTTATCCTGGTATTGATAAACCTGGATGTGCTACAAACTGGGATATGTGTTCAGGTACGAAATCAACTCATGTTACGTAGTAATTCGTCAGTAAAACATAGAATTTGATGATAAACTTGTCAAATGTAATTATGACGAACACGCTAAAATAAAAGTGAAAGTCTGATTTTGGTAATGCATACTACGCATACTACAGTAATATACATGCAAACACACTCATTAATGTGTAGTAATGGTTGGCGTTGTGTGTGTGATCCAGGCAGGACAGCATACCTACCACTGGGTGGAGACCAGGCTGGCCATGGCTCTGTCTGGAGTCAGGAAACGACTTGCCTCTGTCTACAAATTCTCCCCCAGGTACTGCACATGTCTGAGAGATACATGAAGAATAGCTCTCTGCGCCCCTCTTATCCTAAAATTACATAAAGAGGTCAGAGGAGGGACATATCCTTCATTATGTGAGATAGTACTTCTGTCCCACTCACTAAGAACCAAGGTCAAAAGATGACTAACTGGGCTAACTTTGGTTGAGACATTTGGATGTCAAGGTTACATATAACTGTCTTTCAACAGTATTTTGGTGACTTTATTTAAATTTGAAGCAAGTCCTAACTAAACCTTTTGATATATAGTCATTGGACGCACCATCTCCTTCAGAAACCAAAGTCCATCTCCCCCTCAGCTCTCTCAGCCTCCCTCTCCAGTAAATTGTCTGCCTCCCCTCCCCCGCTGTCTGACAATCCCTCCGACCTCATCAACTACTATAACGACACACTTTCCTCCTGTCTTGATCATCTGGCTCCCATCATAACCAAAACAGTTTCATTCACACACTCAGCTCCCTGGTACACTCCTGAACTCCACCACATGAAATCCCGTAAGCGCCAGCTTGAAAGACTCTGCAAGAAAACCGGTTTAACAGTTCATCACCAAGCCTACACCGACTACCTTCAAGACTACAAAGACGCTCTCTCCATAGCCCGGTCCACCTACTACTCTCACCTCATACAGTCTGGCTCCTCAAACCCCAGGACTCTCTTTTCCACCATCAACAAACTCCTCAAACCCAGTGACAACATCTCCAGCTCCTTCACAGCCAGCAAGTGCAACGCCTTCCTCTCATTCTTCCAAACAAAAATCGAAACCATCTACAGCAACCTGACCACCTCCCCCGCCCTCCCCACCGCCCCACCCGTCTCCCCCCCCTGTACCACCCAGCACCTGTCTCAGTTCTCCCCTCTGTCCCCAGTGGAGCTATCCGACCTCCGGGTCGGAATGAAAAGCTCCACCTGTGTTCTGGACCCCATCCCATCCACTCTTGTTAAGGACTGTCTCCCAGCTATCTCCCCGCTCATCACACACATCATCAACTCCTCCTTCAGTTCTGGTTCAGTCCCCCAATCACTCAAACTAGCTGCCGTCACCCCCATCCTCAAAAAACCTGGACTCAACCCTGATGACATGGCAAATTTCCGGCCCATCTCCAATCTCCCCTTTCTGTCAAAAATACTGGAACGTGCTGTAGCCTCTCAAATCAAAACCCACCTCACCTCCAACGATCTGTACGAACCATTTCAATCCGGTTTCCGCTCAAAACACAGCACAGAAACAGCCCTCCTCAAAGACACCAATGACCTCCTCCTCTCCTCAGACTCCGGTCACCTCAACATCCTCATCCTCCTCGACCTCACTGCAGCCTTCGACACCATCAACCACGCCATTCTTCTCTCCCGCCTTGAATCCGCCCTCAACATCACCGGCACTGCCCTCTCCTGGTTAAAATCATATCTCACAAACCGGCAACAATTCATCAACATCAACAACTGCACCTCCTCCCCCGCTCCTCTGTCCCAAGGCGTCCCCCAGGGTTCGGTGCTTGGTCCCCTTCTGTTCATCCTCTACCTGCTTCCCCTCGGCAACATCATACGCCGCCACGGCCTCCACTTCCACTGCTACGCCGACGACGTTCAGCTCTACATTTCCACCAAATCCATCACCACCGCTACACACTCCACTCTGACCAACTGCCTCACTGACATTAAATCATGGATGCAAATCAACTTTCTGAAACTCAACTGTGACAAATCTGACATGATCATCATCGGCCCAAAATCACTCACCAAATCCACTCACAACTTCCGCCTCACCATCGACAACTCCACTCTGTCCCCCTCCCCTCACATCCGCAACCTTGGAGTCATCTTCGACAGCCACCTCTCCTTCGAACACCACGTCAACCACATCACCAGGACTGCCTTTTTCCACCTCAAGAATATTGCCCGTCTCCGCCCATCACTCTCCTTCTCTGCTGCCGAAACTCTCATCCACGCTTTCATCACCTCCAGAATCGACTACTGCAACAGCATCCTCTTCGGCTCAACATCCAAAGTCCTCAATAAACTCCAGTACATTCAGAACTCTGCTGCCCGTCTGCTCACCCATTCCCGGTCCCGTGATCACATCACCCCTGTCCTCCAGAACCTCCACTGGCTCCCTGTCCCACAACGCATCCAGTTCAAACTCCTTCTCCTCACTCACAAAGCCCTCCATAACCAGGCCCCCCCCTACCTCACAGATCTGCTCCACCATCACACTCCTTCCCGCTCCCTCCGTTCCTCTGATGCCAACCTCCTGTCCATACCACTCAGAACCAAGCACCGGACCTGGGGAGACAGAGCATTTGCCATTGCCGCCCCCTCCCTCTGGAACTCACTCCCCAAACCCATCAGAGACTGCACCACCCTGTCCACCTTCAAATCACTCATCAAAACTCACCTTTTTACAACTGCTTTTAATGTGTGATTAATACTGTGTGTTTTATATTTTTATGATGTCCTTTTTTTATGATCTTTTATCTGTGTAAAGTGTCTTTGAGTTTTTAGAAAAGCGCTATATAAATAAAATGTATTATTATTATTATTATTGAAATGCTCTTGAAACAAAAGTTACAAAACTAAGTTTAGGCCACATAGAAGTGGTGTACAACATCTGAAAGCTGGGAACCTGAAGATTAATTTGAGATGCAGCTCAGCACTTTGTTCAAGTTGTTCTAGTCATAAATCAGAAATACATTAAACCATTTTGTTCCACTCGATAATTGATAAAAATTATCAATAATCCGTTCCAGAATACCACATTAAGACACCAAGACCTTGAAAAACACCATAGAAAAAGTCATGCTGTGATTTGGTATAAAAAACTTTGGACGTGGAGATTTCTGCAGGAATTGCATTTAGTGATAGCAGTATAGCATACTGCTATACTGCTATGCACTTCTGTTGTGTAAACTGCTCAGAAACCCCCTTATTGTCAATAGAACTTGGAAAGCCATCCATCCTCTGAATGCTCTAGGTCTCATCTTTGTGGTTGCAAAGTTTCATGAGGCTGTAATTATCCCAGAGGTCACCACAGGTCATTTTATACGGTAAGGTCAAGTTTAAAAAAATAGTCTCACTACAATGAAATGGCTACTCTGGGGACTAACCTCATCACACATGAATACAATTAGGCTCATTGGATCCACAAGAGTCTCAGTTTTCCAGTCCAAGTTCAAAACTGCATGTGATTATCATAAAGTGGGCATGTCTGTAAAGGGGAGACTCGTGGGTACCCATAGAACCCATTTTCATTCGCATATCTTTGAGTTCAGAGGTCAAGGCACCGCTTTGAAAATGGCCCTACCAGTTTTTCCTCGCCAAAATGTAGCCTAACTCTGGAGCATTATTTAGTCTCCTTCCTGACAAGCTAACATGACATGTACTAATGGATTCCTTAGGTTTTCTTCTTCACTCTAGCTTTAAATCTGAGCCTGCTACGGCCTCTGAAAGACAGTAAAGTTGGTTGGGATCACCGGTGATGCCACAGGGCTCAGAGGCAAATCACCAAATCAATCCTTACTGCACAAAAATCAGCAAGCAATAAAGAGCTGTTGAAAATTGATTTGAACCAAAGCTTCAGAGTTCTAAGTTTGCTGTTAAATTGCCAAATCATAACAAACGAGATGTAAGAAAATGATTCCAGTTAGATATTTTGAACTGAGTGTTCTTGGTTTTTCCAGTGAGTGTTCGGTGGACGCGTCGGTGCCGCTGCCGTCGCTCCCCTGGTCCAGGGTGTCCGAGGCTGGACTGGTGGAGATCCTCCTGGAGGAGTGGCTCCTGAGGCCCCTGCAGGCCCTCGCCTCCGTCAGGCCCACAGCTGAACTTTACCGCCTCAAGAGGAAGATCATGGACAGCCCATTTATACGTAAGACTATTTCCAGCAACATACGCATGATACAACTTTACCGGAGGACTTACTGGAATTGCAAAGGTGTCTTTCTCTTTCTGCTTCTCTCTATAAGACCAAGCTCTGCTGGTGGCGGATCAGTTTGTGGTGACATTTGACGGCCACCTGTATGAGCTCTCAGGTTCCTGTCCACTGCTCCTTGCTCAGGACGTCAGCGTCGAGCCTTCATTCACGCTGCTGCGCAGTTCAGACTCGCATATCTTCCTTCTGATAGGAATGAATAACAGCACCATCAACATTCAGCACAATGGGCAGGTACAGAATGTTGCTAAAGAGGACCTATTATGCTCATTTTCAGATGCCTACTTGTATTTTGGGTTTCTACTCAAACATGTTTACATGCTTTAATGTTCAAAAAACACTTTATTTTTGTCATACCGGCTGTGCTGCAGCACCTCTTTTCACCCTCTGTCTGAAACGCTCTGTTTGAGCTCCTGGGTTTGTAACTTTGCAGACCTTTGACATGCACAAAAACTATATAACACACTAAAGGAAAGGGAAACAGCACAAAAGCATAATAGGTCCTCTTTAAAACCCAAAACATGAATTAAGAGAGTGAAGTCTTGTGATTTCCAGCAGAGAACGAACTGAACACTGCAGCTTCTTTCAATGTGTCTTAAAAATAAAGAAAATGTTTTATTGTCACAGGTGAAGGCCAACTGCAACAACACCGTAACGCACACATTTCACAGCGAGGACGGAGTGACTGTCAGGAGAGGGTCAAACATTGTGCAGGTGTCCAATCAGAATGGAGTGTCAGTGTCATGTGACCTGTCGCTTGAGGTGTGCAGCTTCACTCTGGATGGATGGTTGCATGGTAGGACTAAAACTAAAGATGTTACACGAGTTAGGAGAATAAATAGTTACTGATCCTCATTATTGGTAACAACATGGTTTTATCTACACAGGCACGTCTACTGGTCTGTTGGGGACTAATGACAATGAAGCAGGGAATGATTTTCCTTTGCGTGATGGCTCTCAGGCTGAAAGCTTGGAGGAATTTTTCTACAGTTGGCAGGTAGGACAAGTGAGAGATTTGATGATCGAATAGATGCAGAAGAAAATCCAAAAATGTGCATGTTGGTGGAGCTTTGTCGACATAAAAGTATCCAGTGTTCACCTGCAGTTTGATCATTTGTCTATAGATGAAACCGGAGTGTATCAAACCGCCAGGTGCAACAGAGCACTTTCCTAAAGCAGCCACGAGCCCCGTGAGCTGTGAATTTCTGTTCTCCTCTCCTGATTCCCCGCTGACTTCCTGTTTCAGAGTGGTGAGTAGTTAAACCCTTTCTTCATCACACAAGCTTCATCATTTTCTGGTGAGGTTAAATGTATGTAACAGACACCGTGAAAACATGTCTCTGGCACAGGCAGCCCTGGCCTCTCCGTATCTCTTATGAATGGATATTTCATGGCCTAGATAAGACATTAATCAGCTGGACGTGATGAGAAACCTGTCAAAACAAATAATATGTTCCTTCTGCACTTACGAACTTCACTCATGGATTAGACGAAGCAAACACGATGTCTAATAAGAAATATAACTTCTTAGTCTGGCCAAAAAGAAATAATGTAAAACAACAGTACATATTTTCATCTAAAATAATTCAAATTTAAGTTTGGTGAAAAGCAATATGTTGGACTATACTGCTGCCTGACATGACCTTGGCGCCACGATCATCATCTGTTCGTGGTTGATTGTGAGCTTCATTTTTACAGCGTGTTTTTGTCGTCGTGCAGGTGGATCCCGGTCGGTTCTTGTCTGTGTGCGAGTTGAGCTCCCCCAGAGCTCCCTGTAGATTAGCATCTGCTTTTGTTCATCTCTGCCAGCAGAACTACATACCTCTGGAAGTCCCTGTCCAGTGCTGTAAGTTACACCATGATACAACCAAAGACGTGCATAGATAGACTCATATCATAATCATAATCTATGATACTGTACCGCAATGACATGGCAGATGTTTTAACTTTTCGGTTTTTGTTTTAGTGAAAGTATGAAGGGAGGACGAGCTGATGAAGAGCAAAGATGAAGCGTGGTTCATGACCTCTGTTAGCTGCTAAAACTGACACATTTACACTTTTATACCACTGTTTTTGCTACAATACTTATATTTGTATTAAATTTTGTACTCTATTGTATAGTTTCACATTATTATACCTCATTTAATGTCCACTTTTGTCCTGTTTACACGTGCAGATATTGTGCCAGTAATGTGAATGTGAACTTACTAACTATAACAAGTATTATTAACCACAAGGCCTCATTGTTGTATTTTCTGTGGTCTGTAGTAGAAACACTGAACCTATTTGTGACTGACGTCAAAGCACCCCACAGTAACTAATCCTCACAAACATGAAGAGATCAACAAATATGCTTTTGATGAAGTGCATTTATTAACTTGTGCTCTTATGTTAATGTATGTTTGGCTTCATCCAAAATCACATACTACACACTAAATACCCAATATGTGTACTATTGTTTAACATACTTTTGTGTGAATAAACAGTAGTGTGTATCTTTTCGGACGCACTGAGCAGTAATTTACGTCGTCACTTCCTGAGAGCCTCCTTGCCGGTTGGAGACGTGTAACCACCGTAACCCGTGCCAACTTCATGTTACCAAAACGACAGTTTGTGAGAATCAAAGTCTGAACTAATTTAAAATATATATATTACGCCTAGCAAAATGAAGTCTTATAGGCTACTTACACTGAAATTGAAGTGTTATTGATGTTACAGAGCTATCCGTCAACGTCTGTTATGAAGGTTGTCGTCACTATCGCATTGCATTGTGGGATATTTCACCCGATTCGACTGTTATCAGGCCATTGAATAGGCGTTATCAGTCGCTATAAGCACCATAGATGTGGGTCAGTAGGGGCCTACTACGCCTACTACGTAGTAAAAATGAAAGTGAAACTTAAAAGCAAAACGTTCTAACACGTAAAACTGAATAAAACGTCACGTTTTGAACACACACAAAAAGGCTGATTTAGGTTTAGGCAACAAAACTACAACCTCTTTAGGATTAGGCAACAAAACTGCAAATTCTTTAGGTTTTGGCAAAAAAACAGGTTTAAGCAATAAAACCATAACTTCTTTAGGTTTAGGCAATAACACTACAACTTCTTCAGGCAAAAAACAACAGTTAGGTTTCGGGAAAAACATAGTGTTTTGGGTTAAGTCAGTCTAAGGTCGCTAGAGGTCGCTGTTGTGTTCTTTTATACCTTCTTCCGGTGATCTACAATGTGAATAGATGATAAAACCTACTAGTGGGTGTAGTAGGCCCAAATTGACCCAAATCTATGGGGCTTATAGCGATTGATAATGCCTATTTAATAGCCCAAAAACTGTCTAATCGGCTGGATATTTATGCAGCCGTAGTGTCCAGCGTTGCATTTTGTAATATTTCACCAGAAATAGTATGCGATTCGCATACTATTGGTTTCCTACTAAGGTTTCGGACATACTAAAATATCTCACATACTGTTTTAGCGTACTAAATAACATGTTAGTATGGAATTTCGGACGCAACCTTTGTGTTGCTCTTTATTGCTCAGTTAATTGGTTCCCTGGAAGATGGGTATGTAGTTGTGTATCTTGGACTTCTGTCTCTGCGTGACACACTCGGCGATCCAGACAATGTTGCGGCTCTCCTGCTCCTTCAGTTTGATGTAGGAGTAAAATACTCCGAAGTGGAACTGCTGCAGGAAAGCGAGCGTGTTCAGCTTCACCTGCGTAAAAATAAAGGGTGAGAGTTGAAGCCGCTCAGAGAGACAGAAAGGCAAGGTTTACGTACAATTAAGATAGTTTACACATGAATCAACTTTAGAATATGTTTGCATTGCGCCTGGTTGACTTGTCAAAACATTTACTTTGCAAATTCCTCATATCGTCAGTAAAAAATAATTGAAACGAACTGCTCATACTTTCAAACTGAATTTTTCGTGAAATGTGTTGCTTGGTGTTGGTCCAAATAGTTTTACTATCAACAGTTAAACAGCTGGAAGCTACATCCTGATAGGACTCCACACTACTGAAGAACATTAAAGTTATATTACCTCTTGTTCAAAGAATCTGTCTTCCAGAGTCTTAAATCCTGATCCTGGCTCAGGCTCATCAAAGATTATTTTATACACCTGCAGGGAGTTTATGGTTAAAGTCAACCACGTTTATGACTTAAATTAACTGCAGTAACAACACAGCAGCTCTCGTTAAGAGTCCACAGACGTGTGATGTGACTCACTGGGTAACAGTCGGCCACTGCTTTGACCTGCTCGTGGTCCTCTGCCCTGGCCAGCAGTTGCAGCCCTTCAGGGTAAAGTTTGCCACACGATGGATACAACGCACTCCTTTCTGCACCGCTGAGATCTGTCCCGAAGGAGTTCACTGTGATGATGAAGGCTCGCCTGTCTGCCTCAAACTGCAGCACACACACACACACACACACACACACACACACATATGCAGAGCATTTTCAGCAAAATGAAAAACTTATATAGTACATAAAACTTACAAAATATTCAGCCCATGCAGTGTAAATTCTCACAATACCTCCAGGACAGGACACATTATATCTCTTGTGGCACCACCAATGTTCTTGCAGAAAGAGTGGAAAGACTCTAAATATGCCTTTGAAGAGAAAAACAATGATATGTAACACATGTCTGTAATATAAAACCTGACCTCAACCAAAGAGGGTAAGCACATCATTGTAAAACTTATGTTACAGTAGTAAATCCAACAGCCCAGAATTTATATGAACATTCACACACACATAACACAGCACTATGGTAAATTATGGTAGTCACTTAGTCACCTTAAACAATTTGTTTCTGAGGATCTCAGCTTCCATTTCATCCAGGTTGGACTCAGATACAGCGTCCTGGAAAAACTGAGCTATGATTTGACAACACAGTGGACATCAGTTTCATTAGCCTGTATTATATATCACTTTTTATTCTAGCAGAACTTCAATTTGGATGATAAAAATAAAAAACATGCAAGTGAAGTAAAAATTCCGACTTAATAAAGGCCTGGACAGACCAGCTTTTAAAAGAACCTCTAAATGAAATTTCGTCATGAAATCTGAAGGAATAGCCACAGTTGGTGGATTCCCTCTTTGAGTTCAACTTTGGTGAACTTTGACCTGTTGACCAATAGAAAACTGTCTTGACGGATGGAGGGAACAGAGAGTCCAAAACGGAGAACGTTCCCTCAACCCTATTTTCTCGCAACCCTATGTTCCCTCAGCCCTATGTTCCCTTTGACCTATGTTCACTCAGCCCTATGTTCCCTCACCCTGTGTTCCCTTATCGCAGATTTCCCTCAGGCCTGTGTTCCCTCAGCCCTATGTTCCCTTAGCGCTAAGTTCCCTCAGCCCTATGTTCCCTTAGACCTATGTTCTGTCAGCGCTAGGTTCCCTCAGCCCTATACTCCCTTAGACCTATGTTCCCTCAACCCTATGTTCCCTCAGCCCTATGTTCTCTCAGCCCTATGTTCCCTCAGCCCTATGTTCCCTCAGCCCTATGTTCCCTCAACCCTATGTTCTCTCAGCAGTGTGTTCCCTCAACCCTATGTTCCCTCAACCCTATGGTCCCTCAACCCTATGTTCCCTCAACCCTATGTTCCTTCAACCCTATGTTCTCTAAGCCCTGTGTTCCCTCAACCCTATGTTCTCTCAGCACTGTGTTCCCTCAACCCTATGGTCCCTCAACCCTATGTTCCCTCAACCCTATGTTCCCTCAACCCTATGTTCTCTCAGCACTGTGTTCACTCAGCCCTATGTTCCCTCAACCCTATGTTCCCTCAACCCTATGTTCTCTCAGCACTGTGTTCACTCAGCCCTATGTTCCCTCAACCCTATGTTCTCTCGGCACTGTGTTCCCTCAACCCTATGTTCTCTGAGCCCTATGGTCCCTCAACCCTATGTTCTCTCAGCACTGTGTTCCCTCAACCCTATGCTCCCTCAGCCCTATACTCCCTTAGACCTATGTTCTCTCAGCCCTATGTTCCCTCAACCCTATGTTCCCTCAGCACTGTGTTCCCTCAGCCAAAACAATACACTTCCACTGTAAACTGTGATTAATTAGTTAATTATTTTTAGTGACTTGCAACAACTCCATGACTGAAAGGGTATTAGTACTGTTCATGCTAAAGATAACCATCTCTGGGAGTTTAACACAGATCATTTAATGAATCTACCTAGCGGTGTGTCCACCAGGATGGCCGTGTAGAGCTCAGTCGGGGTGCGAGCGATGCCCACCGCTGCCATTTGGTCAAAAGCTCCCAGTGGGTGACACCGCGGGAGGAGCTCTTCCACATCTCTCTGTTTCAGGGCCCCGGTGATCAGCATCACCACATTGTCGATCATGTAGCTGTAGCTATGGCAACACAGAGAACAGAGTTAATGGATGTCCCTTGATTTGTCTGCATGGCATTTTATATTAAATCCCTTTTATTAAGGAACAACAAGTATGGCGCTCTTCTTTTTTTCTTTTGGAGATAAGCAAGAAAAATGGATAGATAACTACAGCAAATTTAATAATAATAATAATAATTTAGCACATGTAGCGTACGTTATATAGTCAAGGAAGGTGGAAAGTGGAGGCAGGGCGTTGGAGCGAAGGCAGCTGAACTCGGTCACCAGGTTCTCCCTCAGCTTGCTGTCCACCAGAGACACAGTCAGGTCCTCTTCAGACGAGGACAGAATCTTACCGTAGTCAGTGCTCTGCAGATGCAGCTTCATGTCTGAGGAGAGGAGAGGAAAGACATTGCATAAAGGTTTAGTACTCTGCTTTTTCCCCCCTCATGGCTTATCTTGTGCATCTCTGCTTCTTTTCCACAGCCGCTTCCTGTAAGGTTGCATTTGCAAAAAAATACAGGAAGAGGTGAATCATCATACAGTATATGATTCACACATGGCTCACATTAGATAATCACGAAACACATTACAGCTGATAATGACTAACTATTAACACACGCACCACACATATAGATTATATACACAAACACATATGGTATATAATTAATAAACTGCAATTTTTTTTGTCTTTTTTGAGAATTGTCTCAAAGAGTTTTTTCTAAGAAACAACTTGTGTGGACTGGTGAGTGTGAGTGTAAACATTCCTGAAAATGTACACAGTACTGAACTTAAAAATAACACCTCATTTGTCTTCATTCACACTGAATTGCACTGTATGTCTTTCCCAGAGGATCACCTGGTTCCTGGTAAGAAAATTCAGATTATCTCCCTTTAAAGGGGAACACCACCTAAATTAATAATTCCAATATGTCCTTTCCATGGTCTAGTAAAGTTAAATCAATATTTGTGAACTTGAGAGACTCTCTCAAAGCCAGAAACCAGAGAAGTCTCAAACTTGTGATGTCATGGGGTATGAAGTCTGGAGCTGCTCCACAGGCAGTGAATGGGAGACTGATTTTATGGACCCACACAATGTTTGTTTTATTTTTGATACCCAAATGAGCATTATTCTATTGTAGAGTTGTCAGATGTGAAACAGAAAATGTTCCCATATACTCAGAACATTCCCCTTGGTGCTCCCAGTGTCATCTATAACATCTTTCCCCATTCATTATCTATGGAGCAGTTCCACACTTTATACCCTATGACATCACACATTTGAGTTTTATCACTAGTTTTTGGAGATGTTTATGTTTACTAACATTTTTTGGACCATCTTAGACTATAGGAATAACATGTATGAATATTGAAAATGGGAATATTTCCCCTTTAAAATGGGATCTAGGTTAGGTAAGATGATCCCCGTCAACTCCACTGCAGCGAGACACCCTCACACACATATGCACAATCATTTTGTATAACAATAATGACAGCGTGATACAATATTCTTACCCTCAAGCGTGTCACACTGGGCCAGATTTTGATAGTCGGTGCGAGTCAGGATCCCGGCCTTCATACCGCGAACCAACCCCTCCAGATAGCCGTGATCCACGTTGAAACTGAGCTCTGCCATGATGCCAAATGAGCTACCAACGAGCCTGAGTGCAGTTAAAGTGATGCCTCCCTGTCCAAATGTGTCTCTCTTTGTTTTGTTTTTTTTAAACTTCTGCATTATTCCCTCTCTGACTAACATTCATGCAGTTATTTTCCCTTCCTCTTTGACACCAAGAAATTCCATACAGCTGCCCTAAAATTGTCTCAGTTCCTGCTCTCAAGCACATTCAGTCTGGCTGCACAGGTTAATGTTGTACTCTGCTCTGTACCCAGGAGGAGAAATATCTCTTTTTTAAAAAACACTTTAAGTACACGTATATAAATCAGAGACCATGATGCTCTTTGGCTCGACATCACGCAGGAGTAAAAGGAATGAAGCTAACTCACCTGTTTTTATAACAGGCTGTAGATAAAAAGTGACCTCGGCTGCTCTTCCATTGTGAGATGCTCACAATATTTATGGGCAATCAATCTCCGTTTGTACATTTTTGCATGTGTGAGCATGTGTGAGAGTGGATCTGTTCAAAACCAGGCAGCAGATCATGTGGTTTATGAAGATGATATTTTTCGCAATTTATCATGTTCCCTGCAGACAAATTTATATTAGACATAATCGCTGACCTTTCCTCATGTCCTCTTCCCTCCTGTATATGCATGACTATTTTTTGATTTAAGCACTTAGTGTGATAATCAGACACAGTGCTTGCATTCAGGGCTTCATTACTGAAATGTCAATATGGCTCTTTGATGTTATCACTTGTCTTAAACTCCTTTGTGACTGTGGCTTTTGAGTACATACTGAACATATGATGATCTCTATATAAATCAACACTATCAGCTACTATTACATTTAATTAGGTGTGCATATTTTTGCAATTAGACACCCTCCCTTTTCTTCACTTTCCACCAAAAGAGGAGCAGACAGTGTCCCAGACAAAGTAATACAGTGTGTGGACCACAGATTGCCCGGATAAGAGATGCAAAATTGCTTGTTTTGGAATTCACAGACCAACATAAACATATGTCTACGCACGTCCTCGCTGTATACACACATTTGCCCCCTACATATAAGGTTCATGATCATTATCTTTCCGCATATTTGTCTTGGAAAAGAATACAAAGCGGCTTTAGTCCCTGTTTAGCCACAAGACAGCTGCCAGCAAACATTTGATATATCTATTTTGTTTTGTTTGGATGCCGTTTCTCATATTTCCTACATGGTTTCCTCCACATATAATGCACATATAAGTGACTTGTAGTTCTACAGTATTTATGTATGCATTTTAGGACATTTCCACTAAAACAAAACAACAAGGAAACAAAAACACAAGGATAATATAGGCTTATGATATATTTATTCAATAGCAAAAATATAAACAATAATAATTCCACATTTTGGGGCCTAAATTAATCTGTTCTCAAAAGCATTTTCTTTTCTTTTTTTTTACATAGAAACAGAAAAAAATGTTTGTTTTTTTGTTTCTTTACTGTTGGTGACTTAAAACATATAATTTTGCTTTACTTTTTCCACATTTAGCCTGCAGGGCAGTAAGTTTAAATCAAAGAAATGTATGTTCTAATGTAAATCTGGTTATTATGGGATCCCACATGTTTAACATGGCAGGAAAGCAAAAGTGATAAACATCTTCAAAACCAGCAATAGTGCGGGAAATACCCAAGACACTATACATAGTTTACACGTGTTTATCTACATACATGAAAAAGCATACTGTATGTCAGTCGTCCTTTGTTACCTATATAATGTATGTCGGTTATTTGGATATTCTGTTTATGCAAGTATTTTCTTATTCGTGCCTCAGCAGACTAAAAACAGAAACCTCTTTTATTCCCATTTTCTTCCCTTCCATCGCTCAAGTGTTGAAGCCAAAGACAATGAATGTTCCCAACTGCACCCACAGGCCTGAAGGCATCGTACGTGCATTTCTATGTGTATATATTTATATGTCTATCACTGTATATTGCAGGTGCTGGGCTGTGTCTGTGCATGTGTGTGTGTGTGTGTTTGTGTTTCATCTACGTCTTCTTTAAGCACAGGGGGTTCATCCTCCAGCAGTGACAGATGGTGTTGAAGAGTCGACAGCGGCAGGAGGCGCAGGGGTCGCAGCACGGGACGTGGGGGGAGCAGCTCTCCATCAGCCGGCCGCAGCGACGCGCAGGGGTCTTGGAGTTTGACTTGGTTTTCTGAAACGACAAAATGGAAAAAATAAGTTAAAATCCCCGTGAAGCCTTTGGAACAAAATTCACCAATTCAGATACGTTCACACACAAATACAAATACAAAAACTTACACTGCCAGCTGCCCTGAACATTGAGCCAAACCCTCGTCATTTCATGCATTCATGCTGAAAAGTTAGTGAGCATAGTTGCATTATAGGACACACAAAGACAGTTTAAGAGGGACAAAAGTAAGCTTACAGGGGTGTGATTTTCCTGTGGCGGAGCAATCTTTTGCCTCGCAAACAGTCGCCTGTTCCTCCCTTGGCTCCCAGCTAGAGTTGGAAATAACAGAAGGATCAATGCTTACTGTTAAAAACACTCAATAAACTTCCCTTATTATACCGATCTTTTGCTTTTTCTACTTTTTTACAATTCAGTTTCCAAGAAAAACAAAAACTTCACCACACCCTCTTGAGACTTAAATTCTGGTCTCACAGGATGGCTTCATGTTTATTCTCCTCTCTTTGTTTCCACAGGTGTCCAGGAGGCACCGATCGGATTTCCACACCACTTCAAAAGGCTACTCTCAACGTGAAGGTGCACCAGCTCTACTCTGAGCGCTTGTTTGGATGTCCGAGCTCCTCGCTGTCATCTGGGAATCTGCATTTGATTGTGCTGGATGTGTTTCTGTGTCCCTGGAAGCTGTATTGTCGGGTGCAGTGAGTTTTTGTTTTTGCCTTGGGAGAGCCCATTCCCATGACAAAAAAGAGCGAACCCGTGTGGGGCAACCACAAATGGACAGATTAACCTCACAGGAAATAAGGAAACCGAGATCTCCTCCTGGAGCCAGTGCTGGTGGCCTAGCTAGCACCCATGGGGCTCGGTTGTGGTTGCCACCATATGGGCTCACCACCCACAATAAAGGGGGTTAAAGGTTCAGTGCACTGCCGGAGAACTTGGTGCGCTGACACCTGTTTACAGAAAACTAGATTTTACTTAGTAAGTGGACTTTAGAGCTAAAGTAGATGCACATTTTCCTCGAAGCAAGCCAAGAAGCCACACCGATTTGACTCTGTCATCAGGTGGGCTGACCTTGTAACCCCCCCCCCCCCTCCTGAGTAAGAATAGCAAGAGATTGTACGTAACATACTGTTCTGTTTTTCATTCGACAGCCTGCTGGCAGGAGGATGTATTATTGATCGACTGGAATTACCAGGGAGAATCAGATGGAAACTATTTGGGGTCACGTTAAAGAGCTCATCAAATACATTTAGGAGGAAGTGACATCCATTTGTTAAAGGGTTACATTTCCACTTGACAACAATACTTACGACTGCTATTACTAAAATATCTCAACAACAAGTGGATGGATTTCCATGAAATTTTTTACAGACATTCATGGTCCTCAGAGGATGGATGCTACCTGACTTTTCCTCTAGTGCAAACTCTTTCCCTTATAGGGCCAAAACTGGAACTCAATGGTGGGATGTGACCTCTCCCCACTGCTCTTCTCGCTCTACACCAACGACTACACCTCAGGAGACCCGTCTGTTAAACTCATGAAATTTGCAAACGACACAACAGTCATCGGCCTCATCTGGGACGGAGACGAGTCTGCATACAGACGGGAGGAGGCCCTCTGGTGTAATCAAAAGAACCTGGAGCTGAATGCTCTTAACACTGTGGAGATGACAGTGGACTTCAGGAGGAGCCCCCCCTTACACTGACCCCATCATCATATTGAACAACACTGTGTTGCTGTGGAAACCTTCAGGTTTCTGGGATCCATCATCTCCCAGGATCTAAAGTGGACTTCCAACAGAGACATAATCAGGAAAAAGGCCCTGCAGAGGATGTGGGCTACTTCCTGCCCCGGCTAAGGAAGTTCGACCTGCCTCAGGAGCTGTTGACACAATTATACTCTGCAATTATCTCTCTGTTCTCTGCACTAGATACCACCAGATCCTACACACTGGACCTTAAAGGAAGATGGTAGTAAGTGGGCCATTTTTTTCTTTTAAATCAAACTGCCATAATATTTGTCTTTTGAAATGATTTCTGAAATTATGACAGTTGAATCATCAGAATCAGAATCAGCTTTATTAGCTAAGTAAGTGTGTGCACATACAAGGAATGTGACTCAGTTTTTTTGTTGTTGACATTTCCTGATTCTGGAGGTGTATAAGTCCTGGATAGAGGGCAGGCTGGCACCAATGATTGTCTCTGCAGTCCTGACTGTAGAGGCTGGGACTGTGAGCTGGATCAGTTTGTAGCGGAGGATTTACGGGATGATGGTGTTGAACGCCGAGCTGAAGTCCAAAACAGGATCTTTGTCACGGTCTGGCGCTGTGCCCAGAGGCCGATGGACTTTTCCTTTTTGTTAAGACTTCAGTCTATCTTGTGTTTATCTTTTTACTGGCTTATTAGTGCTGAGGATTTTGGTTTCCTGGTTTTGGGGTTTTCTGTGATATTCCTTGTTTCGTTAGGGTTTCCTGTTTTATTTTGATATACTCACAATGTGTGTCATATCTCAGCTTACCTCCTGCATTTGTGTTTTCCCGCCTTACTGATTGTCTGCCCTGCCCTGATTTGTTCCACCTGTATCTCATCATCTCCTTGTGTATTTAGAGATAGTTTCCCTCTCTCTGTGTCAGTTTGTCGTCGCTCCTCGTGAGTTGTGTTTCTCCTGGTGTTTCCCTCGTGTGAGTTTTTTTTCCCAGTATTTGAGTTTTTAGTTTAATCCTTGTGATTTTACTTTGTGGATTGGCTTTTTGCAAACTTCCTGCTGGACCTGCTGCATTTTTGTATATTGTAAGTTTTTTGTTATTAAATCATTGAACTCAGCCTGCTGCCTCCTCATCCTTACCTGGGTTTACAGTAGGTCCAAGTCTTGTTATCCCAGTAAACCTGACAATCCTTGCATATGTCCCTGCAGAGTCGAGGTGTTGCAGGATGTAGTGCAGTCCCACGTTGACTTCATCATCCACTGACCTGTTTACCTGCTAGGCAAACTGCAGGGGGTCCAGCAGAGGTCCTGTGATGTCCTTCAGGTGGGTCAACACCAGTCTCTCTAAGGGTTTCGTGGACACAGACGTCAGGGCGACGGGCCTGTATTCATATTAATCCTGTGATGGAGGGTTTCTTGGGGACTGGGGTGATAGTGTAGCATTTGAAGCAGGAGGGGACTTCACACAGCTCCAGTGATCTGTTGAAGATCTGTGTGAAGATGGGGGCCAGCTGGTCAGCACAGAATTTCAGACATGCCGTCTGAAAGAGCTGAATCACATCATCTTCACAGATTCTGAGTGCAGGTGGGGGGGAAGTCATCTGCTGATTTATTTTTCTTCATTGCACTGAAGCAGGAGCATTTCTATGGGTCTCCAGAACCGTAAGTAGAAAACAATAAGTACAGTGTGTTTCTTTTTTTAAATTAATTCACCATGCCAGATCACCTGCACAGGTGATTTATCAGAATATTTGCTTTGAAGCAATATCAGCTTATAGAAATAGTAGCTAAGATTGTCAGCGTTCCAATGGAAATCTAAATGATTTGGCTCTACACCTCCTCTCTGCTGGCCCTTCTTTGGATCATCACGAAAACAACCTTCATCAAAGTCAAACTATTCAACTCAGACACCTTCAGTCCATTGTATGGATCATTTATAACCTAGGCTAGATGCTATGCAAGTTCACATAGGCAACAAATCAAAAGCCCTCCTTCTTGGCTCCGACCTTTTTTCTTCTGCCCCATGACTGATGGCTGCTGCACCTTCCCATCCAATCCTTTGGCTAGTCTTTGGCCAGATGTTTAGACATCATCCGTTATTTTGCAGAAAATACCTTCGGTTCGGTGGTGTCAAACCTCTCCTCCTGATGCTGAGGCCCTCGTCCACGCTTATATCTACCCCTTTTAGATATCTCTACTACTTGAAATACAGCATTTTCCGGGGAATCAACATCTATCTTCTCAACAAATTGTAATGAAACACTCAATCTGCCCCCATTCTCATTCTCCCATCCTGTCCATTTATAGGGCTGTCACGATATCAGATTTTCACTACATGATGATCTTGGCCAAAAGAATTCACAATAACGATATTGTCGCAATATCTATAGAAAAATAATGCTATCAGTCAAATTCATTTTTCACATGTCTATTTTTTTGCAAATTAATTACACTCAAAATATGAGTGTATAGGGAGGTGGAGAGAGAGTCTGTAACCATAGCTGTACAAAAGCTTGATTTAATAGGTGCTGGATTATTTACATGATATGATCATGTGTATTATTTTCTTCCGTAACGTGGTGATGTCACCAAGTTACACATTTGCATAATACCTGCCTAGCGGCCAGTTTGACACGCCCTCAAACAAAGCTAGTTAGAGCGGAGCTGGGGTGGAGTCCGAAGAGTTTGGTTCGATTGACCAATCACAAAAGAGTGGGCCAATTGACCAATCAGTGCAGACTGACCTTTTCGGGAGGGGGGCGGAGCTCAAACAGATCATTTCAGACAGAGGGTGAAAAGAGGTGCTGCAGCCCAGACGGTATGAGAAAAATAGTGTTGTTTTTTTTACATCACAGGCATGTAAACATGTTCTAATAGAAACCCCAAATACAAGTATGAACTGAAAATAAGCATAATAGGTCCTCTTTAATGTTTATAGTTTTCCATCTAATTGAATGTGTTTGTATACCTGCTGTCTTAAGCTCCTTCCAGGAAACCACAAGCTAAATCACACAAGCTAAAATGCTTAATGAGTTCTTAATGCAAACCTCAAAGCTTTGTTTTTCTGACCTCTTCTGGATGAAAGTCTACAGCAAAACTGTTCACACTGGGTGTGAAGTGTGCTCTGTTGCACCTGTAACCACACCCAACACTGACCACACCCTCAGTACACTTCACTGCAGCAAGAACTTAAAGCTGCACCAATTAATATTTTTATACTAACAATGGAAAAAAAAAATGTTTGTTGTCAGTCTTTTGACAAATCCACAGAGAACTACTGCCAGGCTCTGCAGTTTCCATCTGATCTACGGAGTGTTTTAGCGTCTTTCAGCGTTTTACGGTCGCAACAGTTATTGTTTTGGTTCAGTCTCACTGCCTTTTTTTCATAGTTTCAAAGCTCGTGAGCACAGTGAGGTATTTAGCAGCTGAAGAGTCTTACATTAACCAGGTGGCCAGACACACGACTCTAAATGAATGCTGATGTTGTGGTTCTGGTCTACTGGATGTTTGTCAAGCATTTGCTAACACATTTGTTATGTCAACTTCAAGACTTTCAGCTGGTATTAAGTTACTAGAAAGGAACAAGTCCTGATCCAGCTGTGAACAAACAGTTTACCCAGCACAGCATTTCCAACCTCAGGACTAACATGCTATCAAATCATCATCATCAAACAGGTTTTAATGCACAAACTAACAGAAGAAATTAACAAAATCTAAGTTGTTAATGTTTGTGATGCTGTTATGTTTGCAGCAGTAAAGTTGGCTTAATACGCAAGAAAATATGTATATTTTATCATTAAGTCAAACTCTTGTTAGTATACTTGTAATTTCTATGTTTAAAAAATATGATGGATTGGGCCTTTAAGTGTGACGGACTCTGCACATGTCATGCTCATGTGTTGCAACTCTCCCATTAAAGAAAACAAGCCGAATCAAACTAAAATGAAACCATGATTTGCCCAAATTAAAGCTTTCCCAAACTCAGAGTAAGAGCACTGAGATGATTGGTCAGTACAGTGATTTGCATCAAAACTTTTTGAAATTCTAAAAGCAATTGTTTAATACAATAATATACAGGAGTGGTTAAAAGACAAAGATAATTTAAATAGAAGACATTTTCAAATGTTTTCATGAATTTAATGATCTTTATCATAGTAATGTTCTGTTAACTCCTGCTGTGAACAAACCACTTTAGATGACATGTTAACCTGCAATAAAAGCTGGAAACCAAAAGATTTCAACATATTCACACCTTTAAAGATGATGATGCTTTGAGTTTGACAAGATTAATCAGACTCATAAATGTTTGCATTAGTGGGGACTTGTAAAAAGCTTCATTGCAAAAGTTGGATGAGTTTTTTTTATTTATTTATTTTTTTATTAAATAATTTTAAATACAAATCGAACCATGAGCAATAAGTAACCTCTGTCTCTCATCCTTAGAAATATATATAAAAAAAAAAAAAAGAATTAAAAGATTTTTTTTTTTAAAAAGCAGCCTATTTGATCATTTTATTGACTGCTTTGCAAAACAAGCCCATGCATATTTTGGTTATTTTCTTTTATTTATGTTTTGATTAAAGAATTTTAAATACAAATCGAACCATGAGCAATAAGTAACCTCTGTCTCTCATCCTTAGAAATATATTTAAAAAAAAAAAAAAAGAATTAAAAGAATTTTTTTTTAAAAAGTAGCCTATTTGATCATTTTATTGACTGCTTTGCAAAACAAGCCCATGCATACTTTGGTTATTTTCTTTTATTTATGTTTTGATTAAAGAATTTTAAATACAAATCGAACCCATGAGCAATAAGTAATCTCTGTCTCTCATCTTTAGAAATATATATTTTTTTAAATGTAGCCTATTTGATCATTTTATTGACTGCTTTGCAAAACAAGCCCATGCATATTTTTTTTTATTTTTTTTTTTATGTTTTGATTAAAGAATTTTAAATACAAATCGAACCATGAGCAATAAGTAATCTCTGTCTATCATCCTTAGAAATATATATATTTTTAAAAAATGTAGTCTATTTGATCATCTTATCGACTGCTTTGCAAAACAAGCCCACGCATATTTTGATTAATTTAAGACTAAATGTATTTTATAAGGGCACTTTAGAATATGGCTAACCCACATAAATCTACAATTGTTTTACCCAGTCATTATGGTTATATTATGAGCTGCACCATTTTCGTTCACGATGAAGCATTTAAACGCCTACAAATAGCAAAGCAAATCAGCTTGAATGATTCGCAAACATCATTAAAAAAAAAAGGTTGAATCCTCACCTGTGTTATTATCAGACTTCCTCACATATTTCTTCGTGTCCTCTGCCCAGGACAGCGGGAAGGCGAGCAAGAAGAGGCACAACAAGTGTCTGCCGGTGATCTTCCTCATGATGATGATGAGATCTGTTGATGACACGGTAAAAAAAACCCAAAAAATCTCACTTTAATAAAAATAAATCCCAGACTGTCAGGTGCTATGGGGGGAATTATCTACCACTCACCTACTTGTTCTCCTTTAAAGCCTCACTTCAGCTCCCTCGGGTTTCTCTCTGGGCTGTGAGGAGGTCTCTCTGCCTACAACGCAGGGTGGGCGACGGACGACAAAGACCGAAACGCGGCGCCCCCACGTGACGGGCTCGACGCACGGCAGGAGATGACTGTTGCCCTGGCAACAGACAACATATCATTCTGAGACAGGTAGGAAATTACTAGTTTGTGTCAACAAACATAATAAAGATAAAGTGTATTTAGTGATGTGGGGGGCCCAAGGCAAACCCACCCTCGAGCCTTATTTTCAGCCTTTTCACTGACTGAGAACCAGAAGTACTCAGATCTTTTACTTGAGTAAAAGTAGGCTAAAGGCCTACCACACTGTGGAAATAACCAACACCGCTAAAAGTAAAAGTCCCCCATTCAAAACCTCACTTAAAGCTGCAGTAGGCAGATACCACAAAAGTCAAATGCACACATTAAAAGAATTTCAACTGTGAATAATATTATATGTAGTGACGGATATGGAGAGAGAGAGAGAGATAAAGACAATCAAAACACATTAATGACATACAATTAATGAAATACAGTTAAACCTGCAGTAGGCAGAATATTTTTGGCAAATTCCATAATAACCTTTCAGTATATTGTAGTTCAAGTGATCTGAGAGAAAATTAGACTTCTGCACCTCCTCATGGCTCTGATTTCAGGCTTTAAAAAATCTAGCCCGTGACGGGAGACTTTGGCCAATCACAGGTCATTTCAGAGAGAGAGAGCGTTCCTATTGGCTGTTCATTCGACAGGCACGTAAATCACTCACAAACTCCGATCAAAAGGTCAATATTTTGTTCCTGTAATGCCTATTTCTCACCTCAAATGTTTTCAGACACATCTTGTAGTGTACTATTTAGCTGTAAAATGAGAAAGTTTGCTCCGGCTGGTGGGCGATGCTAGGTATTTCCTCAACTGATCTCAACATGGCTGCCGGTTCAAAAACTTTCCCATTTTACAGCTAAAGAAGCACACTACAAGATGTTTCTGAAAACATTTGAGCTGAGAAATAGGCATTACAGTAACAGTAAGATCAGCGCTGCCTAGTTAGACCTTTTGATCAGAGTTTGTGAGTGACTGACAGCTGCTCAGAGACGTCAGGCTCCAGCTCGGCTCTGATTGGTTGTTTTCCTCCGGTCTGTGAAATCTTGCAGATGCCATTAGGAGCACCTGAGGCCACAGAGGCACATGATTTTTTTCAGATTACCTGTCTCATGCACTACTGTCAGGATATAGTGACCGTTTTATAAAAATAACTTTTTTTAATCATATTTGCTCCAATTCCACCCACTGCTGAGGCCCGTACTACGAAGCGAGTTCAACATACCCAGGGTATCTTCTCGTTATCTGGCTTAACCAACCCTAAAACAAACGAGTTCCAGCTAAACTGTCCTACGAAGGTGGTTATCAACTCGGTAAGTCAACCCAGGGTTTCTCTATCTGGTTGTGAGCGCGTTCACGTGAACGGGGCGGTGTTTGCAGCATTTCACCAATC
The DNA here is from genome assembly GCA_916701645.2 of Sebastolobus alascanus. Lineage (NCBI taxonomy): Eukaryota > Metazoa > Chordata > Actinopteri > Perciformes > Sebastidae > Sebastolobus > Sebastolobus alascanus. The sequence continues at coordinate 3,629,204 of CAKAOJ020000195.1, forward strand.
ACAGACATGGACAAGTCTACTGTCAGCAGACAGACAGACAGAGCAGCACATATTACAAAGGAAGAGTAAACTATATTAGACAAATACGAAGAAGTTAAGCACTTAATCCAGATTAAAAGTAACACAGTTGAAGCTGCTAAATGCAGGAAGGACAGCTGGCAGAAGAAAAAACTCCCGATGTGTGAATGCGTAGATTAACAGACTTATTAATTTAACGGAACACTCAAAAGTCGGATAAAGTCGTCGGGTTATAAATAGCAATAAGAAATTATATTGATGGCTGGATGGACGGTTACACGTTATTATACCCATTATTAAACAAACGGCGTGTATAACTATTTAAACCTTCTGTCAGGTGCGTCCCCGTCTCCTGCGGTGTGAAACGGACTCAAGAGCAAGTAAAAAAATAAATATAAAAATATAATTCAAAGCAGTAAACACCCGCAGCATAAATCAATCTGTCCTTCCTGCATTTGTCAGTTTAAACTGTGTTGTTTTTAGCCTGGTTTATGACTTAAAACTTCTTCGTATTTGTGTAATATTACCATACGATCTGCACACTGAGCTCTGATTGGTCAGTAGACGGTGTTTTTCTTCGAGTTGATCTCTTATCAGGAACATAACCTGCTCCGGAGCAGGTTAGCCGTTCAGCGTAAGTTACCATGGAGATCTACCCCGGTAAGAAGTGATCCACCTTCGTAGGACGGAAAACCCAGGGTTAACCCTGAAGTTACTTCGATAACACCAAATCCTGCTTCGTAGTACAGGCCTCTGCTTTAAGTAAAATTATGTAGGTGTTATCAGAAAAAAATATTTAAAGTGTGAAATTTAAAGTAGTCATTGTGCAGTAAAATGTTAGTGTTAGTGTAGTGTAGTCACTCTTATTACTCTTACTCACATTGGGCTCACCTCTATCGTGATTATAGAAAATAAACCATTGTGTTTATGTTTATGTTACATATGCATTTTACTGCTGTAGTTGTGCTATATTTACTCCTTTATACACTGCTGTGTTGGGTATTTTAATCTACAGTAATGCATCATGTTCTATAAGATCATCATATTGTTGCGACTGCCAACATTCCCCATAGTGTTTGTTGTTTTATGTTCGCATGTTGCTATTTGTTTGTGATGTGTGTGTTCAGAACATGTTGTTTATGTTGGTAATTGTCATTTTTGTGCTGTAGTTTTAACCATCTGTAAGGTGGCTGTTACATTTCTTGAACAAGCTGTATTTTATTTATGTGTTTGCGTGTCTGTGTTTCCTGTTATAAAAGATAATTAAGGGTTGACATCAATAAGAACACTTGTCTCCTGGGATTGGACTTTTATTACAGGGTTTATCACTGAGAAATTCTTCCTGCCTCTCAATTTGTACAATCTACCACATCAGGGTCAGCAGTGGTACCCTTTCGGAGAGAAGAATCTGCATAAACAAGATAGCGACAATGAGATAAATTGAAGAAGAGCTGGAACACTTCATCCATATCTGTGAAGACTTACCTCGCAGTAATCTCTATAAACAGATTCTGCATTCATGTGTAGAATCTGAAAGGAAGCCTTGGCCCGGATATCCGTTGGCTACACCAGAACCCCAGAAATATAGCCCCTTGCCCCCAGAGGCTTATCCATCGTCAGACCGGAAACCGATGGGTTCCGAGATTGACCTGACAGTGACCGCCGCAAGAGCAAGCCCGCAGGGAGGCAGCAACTTCATGGATTGGAACAGCACCCCCAGATGGCACCAGCACTCCACAACCTCACCTGGGCATGGTGGTGGGAGAGAACGCCCCCTTTCGTCGGCCCGGAGGCTTGCTGGGAGTGGAAACTAGCCATGCCATCCGACCTTCGATCGGTTGGGAGGCCCAGATCAGAGCTTGAATTCGATACTGCTACCCCATGCCACTGCAGTGATGTTGCTGGCCCTTCCTGATCCTGAAAGTCACTTCATTGTTGACACTGATGCTAGTGACGTGGGGGTGGGCGCAGTCCTGTCCGAGGAAGGAGCAGAGGGTGAAAGGGTGGTGGCCTACTTCAGATGGGCATTGGGTCGTCCTGAGCGCAACTACTGTGTGACTCGAGTTGTTGGCAGTGGTTCTGGCAATCCACCACTTCCGTCCCTACCTCTACGGCCACTGGTTTCTCCTCTGGACCGACCACGCCTCCCTAACCTGGCTGTTCAGCTTTAATGAGCCTGAAGGCCAGGTGGGGAGGTGCATCGAAGCCCTGCAGAGTTTTGATTTTAAGATCCAGCACCGGGCAGGGCGACTGCACACTAGTGCCCTCTCTCGATGCCCCTGTGAGGGGGTGGACTGCAGGCAGTTTATGGCTCTTTGGGGGGCAGGTCGCTTCGTGGTAGCTCAGACCTTGAACAGACTACGCCAGCAGTTCTACTGGGCAGGTTGCTGGCAGGACGCTGAAGTGTTTATGCACTGCTCTGATGCCTGAACCGCCCAGAAAAGACCAACCAGACGTTCCAAAGGCCTTTTCGACAGCTCACCAGCCAGTGGATGGGCCCATGTGAGGTGTTGGAGCAGTTGTCGGATGTTGTATACCGGGTGAAGCTGTGTGTCCGGGGCGGACGGTGGTTCACCGAGACCATTTGGCACCCTAAAGCCCGCTGGCCGAACGAGAGGTACCAGCAGACCAGCCCAGCCTGCCCCTTACAACAACAATCCACTGCCACAGACCCTGGGGCTGTTATGGATGGGGTGGGGCGGAGAGCCTCAGCGGCAGCCTCCCCATCGCTGTGCAGACTTTGTGTTAAGCGGATGAGTTTTTCAAGGACGGGCGACCTGCTGGTGGAGGCAGTGTAGCGACGGCCGACATTTCCTATCATGCCGAGTGCTGGACTGAGTAGTTAAGTTTGCTGTTTTATGTTCCAAATTACAGATGTTACTTTTGTAAATGTGTTTGTCTGCCCCATTCCCCTGTTTCCGGCGTTTTCCCTGTGATTAACGTAAATAAAGGGTTGACATCACTTTGAGCTGACTTCAGTCTCGCATTCCGCGCCATGTCCCTCAGGATATTTCTTTGTTGACTGTCCTGTGAGAACTACACACCCAAAAAGTACATTTTTCCATGTGCTCAGAAAAATCTCCGTTATCAGATATGCATTTTCCATAAATAGATTATTTATCTTATTAGGAGAATTGTCTCAGCACATAAAGGAACACTTCATCCTTCAGCTTATCACAAACATTAAAAATCAACAAATCTTGAGATACATGGCTTTCACAGGACAGACAGGAAGAAAATGTGAAAGTGTAAATGTAGTGGAGTAAAAAAGTACAATATTCCCCTCTGCATAAAATGAAAATACTCAAGTAAAGTACAAGTACCTTGAATTTGTACTTAAATCAGCAGTGGGTAGAAATGGAGCAAATATGATTAAAAAAAGTTATTTTTATAAAACGGTCACTATATCCTGACAGTAGTGCATGAGACAGGTAATCTGAAAAATATCATATCCTATGTGTCCTCCGGTGCTCCTAATGGCATCTGCAAGATTTCACAGACCGGAGGAAAACAACCAATCAGAGCCGAGCTGGAGCCTGCCGTCTCTGAGCAGCTGTCAATCACTCACGAACTCCGATCAAACGATCAAACTAGGCAGCGCTGATCAAATATGAATCAATATTCTGTTACTGTAATGTCTATTTCTCACCTCAAATGTTTTCAGAAACATCTTGTAGTGTACTGTTTAGCTGTAAAATGAGAACGTTTGAGACCCGGCAGCCATGTTGAGAACAGTTGAGGAAATACCAAGCACCGCCCAACAGCCGGAGTAAACTTTCTTATTTTACAGCTAAACAGTACACTACAAGATGTGTCTGAAAACATTTGGGGCGAGAAATAGTCATTACGGTAACAGAATATTGATTGGTGGACCAACAAGCACTAGGACCAGTCGTTGGTGAAGAGTTACTAAGTAGGCTACATTCACTCAAGTAGGCTGCTAAATACACACAAGTTTTTTTTCATGAAAGACATTTTGACATGTCACAGTAGGAAAAGCACAGGTATAAATAATGAAATAATGATGGCTGAATTCCATTTAGCTGCTTTGATTTCAGTGTATGCTGATTTACTGTCGGTCTCACTGGGACACTTGAATAGAACAGAGTCATCGTAAGTGTTATTAGTTACACCTGTCATTTTCCCACTATGACAAGTCAAAATGCCTGCTGTGAAAAAGGCCTATTTGGGTGTGTTATGCTTGTAACAACTAAAGTATAGCCTGGAGCTGGTAAGCTCAGGAGTTCCCCTTTAGCATAACATCTGATAAAAGTAGTAACATATGTACAAACAAGACTGTATGAAATTAAAATAAACTCTAACCAAATGAGAAAACGGATACTGTGAAGGAATAGACCTAGTGATATATGTTTAAAGTTGGTTTTAGTCCGTTTAACTCACAGTAAAAATCAGGTTGGTTGTACCAGTGAGTAAACTCAGTACTGCAGCTTGAGGCATAACAACTGTTGTCATGGTTACCTGCAGTTTCCATGGCCTTCGCCTTGTTTAATCTGCATGAAGGGAGTGCGTTGAGACCTACTTACTATACAAAAAACTCTAAAGTAAAGTGGTCAATTCAATTTTAAATGTCATGGTTGCAGAATAAGGCCCCACGATGAAATTACCCTGAATGATCCTGTAGTAGGCAAAATATTTTTGGCGTCATCGGGCAAAAATTCAATAATAACCTTTCAGCATATTGTAATACGAGTGATCTGAGAGAAAACTAGACTTCTGCACCTCCTCATGGCTCTGTTTTCAGGCTTTAAAAAATCTAGCCTGTGACGGGAGACTTTGGGCAATCAAAGGTCATTTCAGAGAGAGAGAGCGTTCCTATTGGCTTATCATTCAACGGAGGCAGCTTTCAATCACTCGCAAACTTTGATCAAACGGTCAAACTAGGCAGCGCTGATCAAATATGAATCAATATTCAGTTACTGTAATGCCTATTTCCCGCATAAAATGTTTTCAGAAACATCTTGTAGTGTACTGTTTAGCTGTAAAATGAGAACGTTTGCAATGGCTGGTGGGCGGTGCTTGGTATTTCCTCAACTGATCTCAACATGGCTGCCGGGTCACAAACTTTCTCACCGGACCTGTAAAATTTATAACTTTTAATCTTTTCAATCATATCTGCTCCAATTCAACCCACTGCTGCTTTAAATGCGCTGCACACCCACACGGGTGTTTTCACTTATTCGGGCTAATCAGATTTCTGCTGTTATAGTTGGATAGAGCTATGTTGGCTTCACATGAGGTCACCAAATTTACACTTGCATCTGAACACGTTCACAGTCCTTAAATCAGGTCTAATCAGGCAATATAAGTGAATACAGCTGTTTGGGTGGACCATGGAAGTGTTGGGCCCTGTAGGCAGATTTTGAATTGCTTCCCTTCTGCAGCAATACAAAATACATGAAAGACATTTTGACATGTTACAGAAGGAAAAGCACAGGTGTAAATAATCAATATTAATGATGGCTGAATTCTATGTAGCTACCACGGTTCTATGGTCCTGGTGTTGTGCATGCTGGCTCACTGTCATGGATTTAAATAGAACCAGATACCAATAGTCGAACCAATAGAGCCATCGTTAATGTCATAACACTTCACCCGATTCGACTGTTATCAGGCCATTAAATAGGCGTTATCAGTCGCTATAAGCACCATAGATGTGGGTCATTAGGGGCCTACAAGCCTACTTTGTTGTAAAAGTGAAAGTGAAACGTCACGTTTTGAACACAAACAAAAAAGCTTCTTTAGGTTTAGGCAATACAAATACAACTTCTTTAGGTTTAGGCAAAAAAACAGTTAAGTTTAGGGAAAAACATCATGTTTTGGGTTAAAATAACTACGAACACAAAGAAGCCTGACACCTGTTTCTGCTCCTGTCATAATTACTACGGTCGCTAGAGTTCGCTGTCATGGTCTTTTATTCCTTCTTTCGGTGCTCTACCATGTGAATAGATGATAAAACCTACTAGTGGGTGTAGTAGGCCCCTATTGACCTACATCTATAGGGCTTATAGCAACTGATAGCGCCTATTTAATAGCCTGACAACAGTTTAATCGGCTGAACACTTTGTCAAAATGACTACTGTGTAAAACGCCTGTTGTCAGGCTCGTAAGTCCCATATGAAACAAAAGTCAATAGTTTATTTAAGACTTTATTTTAGCTTCTGATTTAGACACCTTTCAAAAATTTTACTTTTGATACTACTGGACTCATTGAAGAATGTGTCATAATGTGAGAAAAAAATGCCATGTATTTGTTTAGTGTAGTAAAACAAAAATACAATCATTGAAAAATGCATAATAAGACCCGGTGGATGGAGACGATGGGATAAGGTCATAGGCTGCGTAATGTAAAGGTGTAATTTAAGATTTGTTTTTTTTGTAAGCCTGTACTGTTCAGTGTAAACTATCACAACCAGGACCTTTGGGTGCAGCTTTGGGACACAGCCAAGTACAATAAGCCACAGTATTCTGTATGTATATGATTCATTTTGTATGTACTGTAGCTGTAATGTGAGTTTCAAATACTTGTTAGACAGCTCCGCATAAAATCGCAGCCACACAGCGGAATAGAATGATCTGATTGATAAAGTAGTCTGACTCCTGTGTAGTTTTTGTTGGATCTGTACTTTATTTTCCTTTCTTTATCATTTTTCTGTGATGTTGATGAAAAGGGAGCTCAGGTTCAGTTTTATAATAACGCATACATGTAGTTAAGCTATCGTATGTCCAACTCTGTAAATCTAAGGAGTGAACTTTAAATCAGGTGATGGGCAGGATAAAATACTTGGTATTTTTACTTCTGACAGAAGATGTCACTTAAAATGAAAAATAAACTAAAAATAAATAGCAGGGACAGGTTTTATCCTCTTCTTACGTAATCCAACTTTCGTCAGACGGTGTGAGTGTGTTTAAAGGCCTAAATGAAAGGTCTATAGCTGAATGTTCCCTTTGAAAATAAGATAAAAAACCTATCTGATTTATGTTTACAGTCTGAACAATGGTGATCCCACATTTGATTTAACTTCTTCTGATCTCCCTGGTGAGACTATCACATCTGGTGATTTTATGCTCATCTTTGAAAGGTGTAGATACAATAACTCACTTTAATGCTAGAAGCACTTTTCATGGAAGATCTCCTCTCAGCAGATATTTGGAGAAACAACTACCCAGCTGCAATGTTCATGCACTCATATCCTTGCATTGTGTAGCTTTACTTTCTAAAATGCTTTAGTATAGTAGTATGTATGATCATTCGGCTTGATTGATGATGATTCACAAACCTTCACAAACAAAATTAGGAATTTAAAATGCCTCATTATTCAACATAAATCAACTGTCAGGTTTCAGGATTTCACTTAGTGACTCAATGACATTGATTTTTGAAAATAAGTCAATTTTATGCAAATGTTTGCAGAACATCCTGACTGGTTAGTGGTCTGTATACTGACAAACCCTTAAAAAGGCTGTTGAATCTTGTTAAAAGCCACTTAGGATCGCTTCGGTGCAAAGACAAGCGCTAATAAAATCAATCTGACTACAAATCATGTGGACGGAGCAGTAAAGCGAGGGGAATAAGATTAGCGGTACAATATTAGAAACACAAACAGTACGAGGTCACTAATGTAGGCCCACTATAAATCCTCAATCCTGTAAGGCCGCCTGGTGTGCTATTTTTGACTATTATCCAATAAATGCCTCTCTCTTTGACAATGCCTAAATCTCCACTAGCACCAGTCCCAATTTTATAGCCCTTTACCAAACAGTGCACTGAGTGCAGCAACCAAGTCCTGGGTGTATGTGAGTTTCTGGAACATGCAAACATATAAAAATATTTATACTCTTTGGCTCATCATCATAGACGGTGCCCTCTCTGCGTTGCTCTCAGTGGAATCGGTGGAATCTGTGCTCTTCCTAATAATGGTGGAATAGATCATATGCAGGTCAATATCAAACAGATCCAGTGTATAGGCTGGTTCCACAAAGAAAGACTTTGATTATGGCTTATGTTGAAATAATCGTCAGACTTCAGATAGACGTCTAAATCTATCTGTTGCACAAAGCTGTCTAGTTCTTGATTATTTGAAGTAGGACTACTGTAATATGCAATGAATTCTGGGTGAAGACTATTCCCTCTTTCATTTCTTTGGTTAAAGATGCTAAATGCGAAATTGGGAGCATTTCTATTGCCTGGATGTATTAAGAGAGCTGGATACAGCGATGGAGGCGGGCCCCGTTCATCCCTGTGAAAGTTGCTCAGTGGCGCATGATGCCAAAATGGCTCGACTTCTGTGTGGAAAAGTACCCGGATTGTGGGCACGTGGAACATGCGCAGTAACGTCCGCTCGGTCACATGACTCGGTCACGGGTTTCCCAACATCACGCCGTCGTCACAGTTTGCGCTGTCGTCACGGTCAATTTTAAAGTGTGAGAGTGAATACTCTGGCATCATATGAAACTAAACAAATCTAAGGAATCCATTGGCACCGACCACGTCATACTAGCTCGTCGCAAAGGAGGTTAAATAACGCTCCAAACTTGCGCAACATTTTGGCGAGGAAAAACTGTCATGGCCATTTTCAAAGAGGTCCCTTGACCTCTGACCTCAAGATATGTGAATGAAAATGGGTTCTCTGGGTACCCACAAGTCTCCCCTTTACAGACATGCCCACTTTATGATAATCACATGCAGTTTGGGGCAAGTCATAGTCAAGTCAGCACACTGACACACTGACAGCTGTTGTGGCCTGTTGGGCTTGAGTTTGCCATGCTATGATATGAGCATATTTTTTTTATGCTAAATGTAGTACCTGTGAGGGTTTCTGGACAATATTTGTCATTGTTTTGTGTTGGTAATGGATTTCCATTAATAAATATATACATACGTTTGCATAAAACAAGCACATTTGCCCACTCCCATGTAGATAAGAGTATTAAATACATAACAAATCTCCCTTTAAGGTACAATTTGAACAGATAAAAAATGTGCGATTAATTTGCGATAATTTTAATCGCGATTAAATATTTTAATCGATTGACAGCCTTAGCTGTTTTGCTGCTATATTAATGCTCTGGTTATCGTATAGAGCACATTTAAACACATAGTAAAAATGTATAAATGTTACAGGATGAATGAAACAAGTGACAAAAATGATAACTCGTAATGTAAATACCTGCTATAAAGTAATAAAAAAAAATTGGAAAATTAAAAAAACATGGCTGACAATCTTGCTCTAGCAGAAAATATTTGTCTTCAACAGTTACAACGACATTTTATTAAGAAAATTCAGTGTGAGTGTAACAATACAAAACTGTTAGTAAAGCGCAGCATTACAGTATGAGCCATGTTTTCCCCTTTTTTGCCCTTTTTCTGCTGGTCGTGTTGCTAACTCTTCCCGCTGAAATTAAGTTAGTCTTTATTTTTGTGAAGCTGCTTGCAATACAAGTGCAAATGTAAGACAGGCCTAACATTACCGACCAGTCTAAAATATCTTGCATGCATCTGTAAGAAAAGACCAATGTGCTTAACAGCAAGGTTGGATTACATACTTGGAAGGCCCCGTGGTCACAAACCTCCAGTGCCTCCAAAGCTTTATTGCTTTATTATTTATTGACTATTGCAAATGCATTTGAGAAAGCTGGATATAAACTGAAATCAAACCACTGAGCCTTGTGTCAAAATGTAATTTCAATACCTATATTATTTCAGCAGATATCATGCTTACATGGAACATATTCCTAAATTAATCTAAATCACAAACTGATTAAAAAAATAATAATCCCAGGGTAGGATAGTATTTCAGAATAGGAGGACTTGTCCTTTTCGGGTGCTCAAGTTTATAATATAATGAATCTGGCATGTAGCTGTGTGCACTGCAGGGGTTCATGATAGGTAGAAGGCAACAGGATACTCACATAATGCAAAGAATGTGGGAGGAAGAAAGGGGTCAACGGGGGCCTTCATAAAAATTGCTCCCCAAGCCTTCCCACTGACTAATCCCACCATGCAAACTGGGTTCAACATAACCTCCATAATCAGAATCATGTGCACCACCAGTACCACAGTGGAAGCCTTCAATGATGTGAAGGTGGCTGTATGTTGCTTTGAGATGTACTCAAAGCTTGACGAGGTATTCTCGCCCAAAAAACTGCCTCACAGCAATCTAGCAAAATGAGCGAGCATTCTCCATTGTGAGTCCTGCAGGTGTGAAACCTATTATTTCAACATCTGAGCTGTTGAAAGCAAAAAAAAAAAGAAAAGTCAACATATTACAGGTCAGGAAACATTTTGATAACCTTTCTGTCTGTAGTCTTGTCTGGCTCTCATCAATACATGAAATGGATGAAGAAAGTGGTGTATACAGTAAGTCTTTGATGTCTTGTCATGTTGGTGTTTATGTGCGATGAAACCCTGCGGAGCAATCTGTAAGGAGGATCGTCCAATGCCTTTTTGTTCAGCTGTTTATAAATCTCGGGGTTCTGACATCTTTTGGGCACCATTTATGGGCATGATGACAAACTTGTATCTCCACTGACTGTGTAATTTGTATTTATGGTCAGGTATTCTTGGGGAGTTCGAAATCGCTGATTCCAAGTAGGAGACGGATTTGCTGTTAAGGATGAAAAATGGAAATCCACATAACTGTATTCCATCATTTTGACGTTGGCTTTTCCATCCCTTCGCTGAGCTTCTGGCGGTCTGGCCTTTAGTGAGTGTGGGATTTACTTCACAGCAGAACATGCGTCTACAAGATTGTCACTACTAACTATCAGTATATGACATATGTGTTAAAGACACAGTCTGTGATCCAGATGTTAACAAAACCATCACAATTAAAAGCAAACAGGATCCTGCTGTCACTCCCAAATGTATTAACAGGTGTTATAATAGATGCACCAACACTAGAGAACAACTAATTTAAGATGTTTCTTTACCTGGAACAGTGAAATTGTTTTTTGCAATTCTTAGTATGAAGTTCCAAGTCAAGTCCAAGTCCTAAACTTTGCGTTTCAAGTCTTAAATAAGTAATTATTTCGTCTGCCTGCTGGTCTGCACCTTTCCTTCCTGCGATTGGCTGCTGTGGGATTGATTTAAAGTATCGCCAGTTGCCAAGAAGGTGTGATTCACTGGACACCTTTTACAACATGATCTTTCATCTTTGGCCATGGGGGAGTTATTCCAAGTCAATAGGCTCAAGTCCAAGTGAAGTCACGAGTCATTGGTGTCTAAGTGAAAGTCTTTTTTTGTTGTCAAAATTCTTCAAAACACTCAGTTCCAATGGTATCAGCAACTTTGGTTGCTTTTCCTTTGAGTCATAATAAACTTTTTGCTCACATTTTAATGAGAAATTGATGCCGACAACAATTCTTTATAATTGTGTGTTTTCTCTCATGATAAGTAAATTATGAAATCAAGGGCGTAGGTTTTGTTTCAACATTGGGGGGGGGGGGACACACACATATTAAGCAGGGGGGTCTTTGAGCGTCAAACGCTTCATTTCTTGCATTCTAATGAATTTTTATAAATGAATTTATGGTGGAAATGTCTTTATTTATGTAAAGGAAAGCACAAAGTTCAGGCGGCAGGTGACAATTCAAAATTAGGGCTGTCAAAGTTAACGTAATAATAACGCGTTAACACAATCGATCTTTCGGAGGTTGCAAGCTCAGTTTTAAAGCTAGTGAAGATACTGGTATCATGTGAAACTACAAAAACCTAAGGAATCCATTGGTACTAACCATGTCATACTACTGTAACTTGTCAGGAAGGAGGCTAAATAACGCTCTAAACTTGTACTAAATTTTGGCAAAGAAAAACTGGCATGGCCATTTTCAAAGGGGTCCCTTGACCTCTGACCTCAAAATATGTGAATGTAAATGGGTTCTCTGGGTACCCACGAGTCTCCCCTTCACAGACATGCCCACTTTATGATAATCACATGCAGTTTGGGGCAAGTCATAGTCAAGTCAGCACACTGACACACTGACAGCTGTTGTTGCCTGTTGGGCTGCAGTTTGCCATGTTATGATTTGAGCATATTTTTTTTTATGCTAAATGCAGTACCTGTTAGGGTTTCTGGACAATATTTGCCCACTCCCATGTTGATAAGAGTATTAAATACTTGACAAATCTCCCTTCAAGGTACATTTTGAACAGATAAAAAATGTGCGATCAATTAACTATGGACAATCATGCGATTAATCAAGATTATATATTTTGATTGAATGACAGCCCTATTCAAAATATAAAAATATAATGGAATATAATGCTGTAAGGCTCTCAGGCATTCTGTATTGCTTTCAAATATTTCTGTCATCCCTGCTGAGTCAGCACACATGTAGCCATGATTTACTCCTCCCTCCGCTTTTGAGTCTTTTGTTTGGGAACGTAACCTCTTTAAATGTGCATGTGGCACCTATTCACGTCAATGATACATTAATTCATTTGAATTAATTTATAAACCCCTGGACTATGATAGCGCATATGTCTTTCAGCAAGATTTCTGCTCATGTTGAAAACTTCCTGCTCATTCAAAATACTTCCCACATGTCTGTGTTCTCTGATAATAAAGTTGTAAAATTTTGAGAGTAAAAAAGTTGCAATATTTCAAAAATAAAGTCGTAATTTTATGAGAATAAAGTCATAATATTTCAAGAAAAAAAATCCTACAGTCAGCTGTGCATTAATTTATTCAGTCCGTCCCTACTAAATTCTATATATCAATGTATGTATCAGTTGCTTTTACTCTAGGTCCTGTCCATCTCAAAACAATATTATACTGGTTAGGTGTAAAGTGAGGCCAAAGATCATTCAGTTTATCAGCCAATTCAAAAAATGTCATTAAAAACCCAATTTTTTTTTCCTTTAACGATGTATGTATGTTTTTATTCTTGATTTTGTAGTTGTCGTTTATCACTTTTCATATCATGGTTAGGCAGTGGGAGCACTTTTAGCCTCCTTCGACTTTGTTCAATTCTCATTCAGTTATTTTTTTGTTCATAATTAATTTTTTTCATTGAAGCCTATACAACACAAATGAAATGACGTGCATTATGAATGCAGCCTGGTCACAGACCTCTGAATCGCTGCCCACGTCTGTCGTCTGCTCTGTGGCACAAATAGAATGAATGAAGTGAAAAGGCTCTTCAGTCTGACAATGAGGCCGGCATGAATGAGGTTTTCATTCACTGATTGTAACACTGCTTTTCACTTTTTGAGAGGTAAACATGTCAGCCCATAATCAAGGAGATCTGAGTTCAAGGTTTAGAGAGACGTCCTTGTGTGTGTGACGAGAACAGAACATCAAGTTCCCAGCATCCCTTCCATTCAGGTGCAGTGGATTTATCTTTGGAAACTGCTAATACACTGCCACCCTCTGGTCATTTTTGTCTTTAGCATTTATTTTTCCTTATGAATTAATGTTGAATTCATGTTTTACATTTTCTAGTTTTTACATCAGCTGCCAGTAAAGTTAGGGACGAGATAAGGACATGAACAGTAAATATAGGAGGACTAGAGGGTTGTTGATTCGTTGACAATCTCAGTTACAGAGTATCTTCTATCTGTCATCGCCCTCATCTTCATGTCCATCTGTGTGTTTCTGCTTAAATCCATCCACACCTGTGTCTCCTTCTCTGTGTGTGTCCGTGGCTGTCGTTGCTGTTAGCTGGCGAGGACTCTCGAAGCTCTCCGAAGAAAGTGACGGGGATCTGTGTGAGAGGAAATCATTTCAACACAGTGTACCGTACATGTACTATTCTATTACTACTCTATTATTATACTATATCCGTGCATACTTGACTTTCTTCACCAGGAGGCTGATGTGGTTTTCCTTCTCCTCCAGGGTCTTCTTTAAAGTGTCAACTTCTCTCTGATTTTCAAGGAGTTCCCTCTGAAGACCATGGTTCGTCTCCTCCAGAGTCTCACAAAAGGCCTGTACTCAGAGCAACAGCCAGTGGTTACCAGATAGGGTGACCAGGCGTCCCACTTTACGAGGGACTGCACAGCATTTTTATCCCAAATGTTGTTGTCCCACATATTGAGACGATGTCCCACATTTTCATCGGCTCTAGTTTTCAAAGGTCAAACCGCTGCAGGACAGACGCTTTTAAAAAATCTGGCTTTTATCCAATGGCTGTGAAGAAAGCAGGGAAGGTTTCCATCACGGCGCTGTGTTTGCTGTCAAATTGCAGCACACGTGGGTCAAGTGCAGGTTAACATTTCACCGTCTTTGCTACGCTATGCCCAACGGAGAAAATTGCGAGTCACCGCAAATTCAAAAGCTATGCAGATTTAGGCGGAATATGATGGAAATTACCACAAAGAAAAGGAAGAGCAGCTACAACAAAGACTGTGAAACTACTTATAAGTATTTTTAAACCGGTGGAAGGCGATTCTCAGAGTTTTTGTGAAATTTGCCAGTTATTTTTCAATTTCACACGGGGGGGAATACGACATGAAGCGACACAGCTGATGTGAGTCTCACAAGAAACATGTGGCTCAAAAGGAGATGTGCCGATCTATGGATGCATTCGGGCAAAGCTTAGAGATGTTACAAGATAAGGGGCAGAATAGAAATGTTTAGTATTTAACTTAGATAGACATTATATAAAAATTGTAGACTACCTCTCAGCCTTGGTAACGTGTCCCACATTGTCCCAAACAAACATACTCTTTGTCCCACATTTGGTTTGTTGGGATCTGGTCACCCTATTACCAGAAAATAGTCTTGACCTTTTGACCTCTAGAGACAATATTTTTGTGAAGAAAGTGACCTCACCCTACTTTCCTCCAGACTGTCGAACGGACTCGGCGGGTCAACCAAACACAGGAAGTGTCTGACGGCTTCGCTGAGAAGCAAATAGATTAAAAACTCCAAATCAAACAAGGCTGATCTCCGAAGAAGTGTTGAAAGACGTGTTATCGGCAGAACACACACCTGCTGATGAGATCTTTGTGTAACGTCAGGTTCTGCAGGAATGTCTGCAGCCCGATCTGCCTCTCCTCTAGAAGCTCCTCGCCATAGTTGTCTTTGAACCAGCGCTTAGGAGGCAGGGCTAGACGACAGCTGGGAAACAGCTCTTTAAGCTGAGAGAAAGGGGGAGAAAACAGAAAATAAAATAGCAAAGTATGGCAAAAATATCAAATCAGTGTGACTGAAAGGTGGTAGTGGTTCATGATGCCAAAAGCACGCACACTGAGATGTAGACAAGATGAATGTAATGTGTACTGGACTAAATACAATGTTTGGAGGCAGCAGACTGTATCATCAGATCTGTCCTTGAACAAAGACCAGCCTTATCCTACCCTTGCGGGAATTTCATGGTTTGTCATTTCACACCCTCAGGCTGCATAATAACGTCTTATCATCTAGTGATAGAGGTGTATGATTGGTTCTCACCTTGTCATTGAGCCTGCCGAAGTCGGTGTATCTCCTGAAGATCACCCAGCTGTCTCCTCGACACCCCGTCACCAGGATCTTATAAACCTACAACACATGAGAGGCCAACGCAGACGCCACAGATGAGCCGTGATATCAGAGAGAGCATCTGTACAGTCTATACCCAGCAGAGTAGTGAGCTGTTCTAGTAGTAGTATAGTAGTGAGTGTCTTAGCCAGTTAAGACACAAATAAGACACAGACACAAATAGAACATCCTCTGAAACTGGGGGGATTTTACGTGCTGCTGCTGTTGCGAAATGTACTGACGTGCTCACACTTGTGACTGTGACTGATTTTGCTCATTCAACAGTATTGTGCAGTCAACACACACACACACACACACACACACACACACACACACACACACGTTATAGGAGCTTTTTCAAGATAAGAAGTCATATGATGTTGGTGTGACATCACATACATTGTCAGACAAAGTCCATGTGTTTTTAAAATGCACATCCATCCATTCATCATTATACCAGTGTCCAGCAAGGCTTTTTACCTAAAAAATACAATGTATAACACACTTTTGGAAACTCCCCTTTTTTTGTTTTCATTGTTAAATCCTTACCGTGAACTTTGCCCTTTCCTCCAGGATCTCGTAGCCCAACAGTATCGGGGTGATGGATCTCTCCACCCATCTATCCGTGAGGTGCCCCTCACCCTCCTGCAGTGTGGATGACCCATCCAACATGCCTCCTCTGGGTCCACTCCAGGAGTCATCTGGGGTGGGAGGCCCAACTGCAGCAAAACCCCAAGGTCCAGCTCCTCTCACCCATGAAATATTTCCTGGAGGTGAGGGCTCACAGTCCACTGAAGACGTAGAATGTACGAGAGACACCTTTTTGGTCAAGGACCTGCACGCTCTAGTCCAATCCACTGGGAATGGGACTGGAACAAAGGGGGCAGCCATCTGTGGTGGTCTTGGTTAGCTTTTGATACAATTTACACGTAAAGAGAGTTAATTCATGTAAACACAGGAACACACAAGGACACACAGAGTGTAGGAGCCTACTTACATCTGTTTGTCAGAGCTGTAAGAATGAACAGCAGCGCGTCTTTGATTCAAGTTTCTTGCCTGGACTGTGCAGTCTTGTTGATAGTCTTGCTGGATCATCAAAAACTCTAGGCACGTTCCACGTAAGCAGCAGTCTAACGTGGTTACTGATTTATTGACACCCTCTATTTCAAAGGGGTTACACAGGCTTCAGTGAATCACGTGCTTCAATATGTGCAGGTTACTTCCAGACAGGAAGTTTCTCTTCCTGTTTCGATAAAACATCAAACCTACAAAACATAATTTTGAAACCCTGTGAACACTAACATTAATGTCTAGTAATAATATTATGATTGGAAATATATTCAATCAGTATTTTTTATGATACAATTGTAAGTAATGATAAATACAGTAATTTGATAACACATTAAAGTCATTATAACATTACAGGAAGTGTATGGACAGGCCTTAGTGACATTATTTAATATAATTGTATGTAACTGTTTATTTTTCTACGATGTAACTATGTCCTATGTCCCACAGGAGTGCGACGTTTTATTAGGATTTATTAGGAACTTGTGTTTGTGTGGTCTTCTCAAGTTCTACCTAGAGCAAGAAGTCTAAAATAAGTGAAACACTGCATTAAATTGATCACAGTCTTATAGTAGTTGGTAGAGATGTGAGGCTTTTTTTTTATATTAGCACAAGAAAAAATATAAAAAACAAGACAGGTAATGATGTCAGGCTCAATTGTCCTTGCAGGAAAGCCCCACGTTTGGGAAATTCCAACAATCTGGTTCATGCTCAGACGGTTTTTTTCTTCTTTTTTTTTTGGTCCAACGAAAGTGAAACAAAAATGTGAATTTGAAGTCTAAACAATGAAGTCATTCAAACAACCTATCAACACCCCATCGTCACATTTGTTGTGCCCTCTTTGTAAAGCGTCCTTGGGTTTCATGAAAGGCCCTATATAAGTCCAATTTATTATTATTATTATTATTATTATTATTATTATTATTATTACTATTATTATTTGTTTTTGCCTCTATCTGTAATTCCTCTTTGAAAGGCTGTGTGTGCTCAGAGGGCTGTTTGGAAAAATCACAATAACATAAAATACACGTCAACTGTCTGAATCTACTCGAAACGTGTGTACCTGAACGCATCTCGCAAGAACCCGGAAGCGCGTCGTCATTAGCAACAACAAACCCACCTGCCTTAAATGACAGCGGCGGCCAGCAGCTCGCTGTTGTTCCCCCTTTGACAGCTGGTTAGAGGCAGTTTGGCGGCATTACACGAATAAACGGGCAAGTGAAAGCGCATACGTGTAATTCTAGCAATTGGTTGCTCGGTGTTTTTGTCTCAGTTGATCAGTTTTTCAGCCGTCCTCCTCCCGCTTCCTTTAGCTTAGCTTGCTAGCAGTCAGCGACATTATGATGGCATGTGTGTGAATGGAAGAGCTCTTCCTTATTGCGTTTACCAAAAGGGGGCAGTTCTGCTTTCAGTGGCTGACCTAGTGTGGATGATAAATCCTCAGAGACTTCCCGTAAGCGGCTCACAAACTGCTATGGAGCCTTGCGCGGCTACGGGCTGTATGAACATCGGCAGCCTGACCAGCACCTTGCCGGTGATCCCCTACCAGAAGCTGACAGACCTGTACTACCTGAGCAGAGGCGGCTTCGGCACCGTGTTCAAGGCGCAGCACTCCGACTGGAGGACCACCGTGGCCATCAAGTGCCTGAAACTCGACTGTCCTGTTGGAGAAAGGTACCTTGTGTCAATGTTTACCACCTCATATAACAATTTAGGCCATATAATGCACTGTTTTGGAAGTCATTTTAACTGCGGTGAATTTAAAGATAGCCTAAGATAAAACAGAAAATTCCATTGTGTTATTCCAGTGACATTTTTTACAGAAAAGTTAGCATCAACTGACTGTACAGTCACAGACAACTGTCTGTGGTGGACATCAGAGCATCAGGGCTTGAACTGGTGTCAGTTTTAATCAAATGTGAGGCCTGCAGGTACATTTGAATCAGATGTATATCCACAGTTGTTTCATTGCCCTATTTATGGATGACATTATCATATTATCATAAATCATATATATATATCTATATCTATAGATATAGATCTATATCTATAGATCTATAGATATAGATATAGATATATATAGTTCTTCTAGGGTACATTTTAATTTTGACAGGACTGTGACTCCCATAGGTGCTGTTGTTGTGTCCCAGGCGTTGTTTCATTGCTTTCTCTTTGGACCAGCTGCCTGGTTTGTCTCTAGATGCCAAACTCACTCTGCCTTCCGGCAATTGAGTTTCAAGTGAAACTTACTCATATCCACATATTGTGTGTGGAGTGCAGTGACCCCCTTACTCTCCTGTGTAATGATGCAATGACTGTGGGCAATAAGTCAATATTATCATTTATTTATTTCAACTAGATCATATTGTGATGATATGTTTCATTAATATTATTATTCTACACATTTCTGTAGTCCAAATTAATGATTCTGAGTAAACTGTACTTACAAAACTAACATATTAAATTGTTTTGTTTGACACAATTAAGACTTTGACCTCATGTAACATAAAAGTGGAACACAGTTCATTGCATTGATCATTTTATGATTTGGCATACATTTGCCATATTAATATCGTGATAATGATTCCAATTATATCAACCAGTCCGGATGACAGTTTCTTTGGTGTACTTCCCGTACTTCTGTGTACACCCACAAAACAGCAAATGTCTTCACTGTTTTGTGTGAGAGTAAACACTGACTCTGTGTTTCAGAGAAAGGAACTGCCTGCTGAAGGAGGCCGAGGTGCTCCACAAAGCCAGGTTCAACTACATCATCCAGATCTTCGGCATCTGCAACGAGCCCGAGTTCTTCTGCATAGTCACCGAGTTTATGAGCAATGGCTCTCTGGACCTGTTGCTCCACGAGGTAGCTATATGTCATCAGGTCATTGCATAATGTTAAGAATTGTTCATTCAGAAACTGACCTAGTCCTAACATCATAATCCAAAACTCAATCTTAAAGAATTAATATGGATTCAGGATCAAAAAGACAGCGGCTTTCCTTGGCTATAAGGCATTTATATTGTTTTTCCTCTTTCACTCAGGAAAGGAGAGCCAATATGTAACTAAACAGACAAAAATGATTAAAAAGTATTTTGTATTCAGTCAAGTGACACAGTCACAAATGTCGAGAACGTTCTACAGTTCTTGATTCTGCACTTTTGTTGCCAAAATGGCTGAAATGAAAGAGTCTCTTTGTTGTTTTTAGTTTGTTTTTGGCAAGCTGCTCCATCTAGCTCTAGCTCTGGCATTTATGCCTGTGGTCCAGAATCAAAAGCGAAACTTGGAAGTATTCACAGTCTGATGAAACTTTGAAACAAGTAGGGGAAGAGAAAGTAAAGCAGACAAATGTAGTTTGGGGAAATTCCCACTTGTCTTGATGCAGTAAATTTTAGAGCTGCAACGACTATTTTGATAATCCATTGATTGGTTTCAGTAATTTTTTAAGAAAAAAAAAGTAAAAATTCTCTGATTCCAGCTCCTTAAATAGGAATATTTTCTGGTTTCTTTACTCCTCTATGACAGTAAACTGAATATATTTGAGTTGTGGACAAAACAAGACATTTGAGGACGTCATCTTGGGCTTTGGGGAACACTGATCGACATTTTTCCCTGACATTTTATAGACCAAACAATGAATCAATTAATCGACAATTAAACTAATCGTTGTTTGCTGCCCAAGTAAATTTCCTCCACCATTAGTTTGTGCTCTTGCATTGCTTTATTTTGTAGTAGTATAACACCTCTTCTCCCTCTGCACTTGCCTAAACACCTGTTTTACTGATGCTCTTATTTACATGTTTATACCGGGTCTGTTGTCTCTGCCTACAGAAGGACATGTACCCCGGGCTTGCCTGGCCTTTGCGACTGAGGATCCTGTATGAGATTGCCCTGGGGGTTAACTTCCTTCACAACATGAACCCGCCCCTCTTACATCATGACCTAAAGACGCAGAACATACTGTTGGATGGGGAATTTCACGTTAAGGTACGTGTGCTAGCAAGACTTTGGTACAGTATGAACTGGATGTGTGACAAAAGGAAACATTTAACCGTTGTAACTGGGTGTAACTGAGTGTGGTTGTCAGTGAATTCAGTGAATTCCCATGTTTTTTCAAGCAAAATAAAAAAAAATCTCTGGTTAAAGGTGCTCAAATGTGAGGATTTTCTGCTTTGTCATGCAGTATATAATAGTAAACTGAATATCCGAGGGATTTTGACTGTTGCTCTGTTAAAATAAGAAGTCTGGAGATGAAATCTTGGGCTCTGGGAAATTCTAATGAACATTTTTCATAATTTTTCATGATTCTTAGACAAAATGTTGATAGAATAATCAGCATGTTAATTGACAATGAAAATAATTATATGTGTCAGCCCTAATTATTATTTCTTTGAATAATTGAAGTCCACTTACCTGCTAATAAACAAAATGTTTCATAGTAGCTTCAAATATAATGAACAGGACAATTCTCCCACAACATAGCTAATGTTCTTGGAGCCCCAATCAGTTGTCTTTAATCGATAAAAGAAAAAGCTGATCCAAGAAAAACAGTGTTAAAACAATTAAAAAATCATATATGTAGAATGATCAAATAATGCTAATGTTCTCCTGCTGTTCCATCCAGATCGCTGACTTTGGCCTTTCAAAGTGGCGGCAGCTGTCCGTCAGTAAAGGCTCGGGGTCCAAGCCCACAGAGATGGGGGGCACAGTGATCTACATGCCCCCAGAGAAGTACGAACCATCCAAGAGCCGCCGGGCCGATGTGAAACACGACATGTACAGGTGAGACACCAAACCTCAATAACTAGTAATTATAAATAGGTTGGACAATAGACATTCTCCATTAATCTGGGTTTGGTTTTAGTATCTACAACATGAGTTCCATCTAAATATATTTTTTGTATATGAAGCTCAATTGGCCAGTGGTCAAATTATTGGGCAGAATTTGTGAACGGATGAACTCTCGATGACTTCATTGCACAATTTTTGAACTGTGATAGAGTAAATATTTCTTGAGCAGGTTTTCCTGACTGGTGAGGTGTGACAGTGAGCCTTCATGGGGTTGTTGGATTGTTAGCATACCAGTACAGATTAGAACAGTGCAGCGATTTGTGCCAGTGACGAAATCTATGTCGGGAAATTGGGCTGATAGCAGGAATCTGTCAGAAGGAGGGAGTGGTGACTATGATGAAAGAAGTAAAACAATACAAGAAATTCACTCTCTTCTGTGGCTGAATATGAATCTCTTCTGGATTGCGGCTGATGCAGTATCTTAAAGGGATAGTTCAGGTGTTTTGAAGTGGGGTTGTATGAAGTACTTATCCATAGTCAGTGTATTACCTACAGTAGATGGCAGGAATCAGACAGGAGTTACCGAACGGAAGCAAAGCAATGTACTGCTGTGTAAGGGAGCAGCAGCAAAACGTATTTTACCCACCCAAAAGAAAAGGCCCACCTAAAAAAATCAATATCAGTTAAAGTGTGCGCTATATTTAGAATATTTTCACCTCGCCGTGAGACAGCCCTTTCTGATGGGGAACTGAAGCCATCATGTTCATCTATGTTCTCTTCAAAGCCACAAGACTCCATTGACAAAAACAGTAATTTTACCTCGCAGAAAAAGGGAGTTGCTGGCCTACCGCTGCATCGATTAGTTAGTTTGTTTGTGTTATTGTGTGACTTTGGCGAATCCAAACTCACCTCTTAGAACACCGAAGTATCTGTTTGGTTCTCCAAACTGGGGCGTGCCGACCGTCATCCACTGTAGGTAATACACTGACTATGGATAAGTACCTCACACAACCCCACTTCACAGAATCCGAACTAACCCTTATAAGTTTTTGGGCAATAGGTTGTGATTGCGGCAACAGGTCAATCAGTCATTGTTCTTCCTCAAAGCAGCCATTCTGCTTACTTTAGCTTGTCGTAAAGTCCCTTAACTCAGAAGGGGAATACCAGTCGAAAAGAATGATGTAACTCTAAATTCCCTTACCTGTTTCTCTCCTGCATGTTTACATTGAAGCTATGCCATCATTATGTGGGAAGTGCTGTCCAGGCAGATTCCATTTGAAGGTAAAACATTTTTCATTACCTCCTGTTTGTTTGTTTCTAATGTATATCTTTGTCACTCTCTCATTCTGTTCAGTTGCTCTTTGAGTGAACTTTCACGGTGCTACCAGACTAATCACTGATTTGTGTGTTTGTGCGATCAGAGGTGACCAACCCCATGCAGATCATGTTCAGTGTGCTGCGTGGGATGCGTCCTGACACCACTCTGGACAGTCTGCCTGCTGACATCCCCAGCAGAGAAACCCTCATCAGTTTAATGACCTGCGGCTGGACCGCTAACCCCGATGAACGGCCTTCCTTCCTCAGTAAGATCACAAATAACCAACAGATCCAACAGGAATTCATTTCTGGCAGAAGTTTACACATTTCTCCCTCTCAAAAGGATTGCACTCTGTTGCACCAGTTTGACCTTTTTACACAGTTTGGGATGACATCTCTTTTCATGTTGAGCAACAGAAAAATCCTCCTAGTCAATATTAAATTTTACCCTGACAAAGCAGTGACTAAGTATCAGCTTTCGGTCACATTATTAAAATGTCCTCTGCTGTCGTCAACGAAACATTTTTATAAACATGAGTGTTGTTTCCCATTTAGACAAAGATATAGACATTTACTACTTAGTGACGTGTGTTCAGGCAATAATGTTTGGCAGGACAAAAAAATGAGTGCACCTAATCTTCTTTCTCTCACTAACACACCCACACAAACACAGTCACATTACGTGGTGTATTTTCCACATTGTTAAGGCCCTGACGCACCAGTTTGGGGCCTTTGGTGAGTGTCTGTCGGCCTGGTTTTTGCGGTGTGTCCCGTACCGTCGGTTCTAGTCTGCCCGTGTCGGGTTTTCGGCGTGTTGAATCGGCGGCGGAGCTTGTCGGTGAAAGAATTCACTCTGATTGGCTGTTCAGCTTAAACGAATCAGTGCACGAGAAGAGAAACGGTGGTGTAATGAGTTACCAAACACCTCCTCACCTAATGACATTGATGCTATTGATGATGTTGATGACGATGATATTGAGGATGTTGTTGATGTTGATTAGGATATTCATGATGATGATGACATTGATGTCGTTGTTGATGTTGTTAATGATGATGATGGTGACAAAAAAAAAAAAAAACTGCTTCTATACACCCTGTGCATTGCCTCTGAGCACTGCCTGTCGGCACCTGTGTCCGATCGAACTTGAAGCTGTTGTTGGCAATTACTCACGTTGTTCTCTCCTATCTAGGTCCTTGCTTGTGTTGTACGAATTCTCAGATGTACGTCACTTTTGACAAAAGCGTCAGCTAAATGAATTTGTAGAATTGTAGAATCGTAGGAAAGCAAGCAAATGAGTAAAGTCAAGAGGGCGCACACAGAAGGCTCTTCTCATTTTTCATCTTCATCTCATCTGATCATTCCAATAACGTACATGCTAACTAGCCGTCAGCTGTAGTCTTTGCGATGTGTTCGAGTGCAACTTGTCAGCCAAGACAAAGGCGACGTGAGGCGACGCAACAGTCGGCCTTCATCGCCGCTAGTTCTTTGATGTCGGTTTGGTGTGTCTGGGCCTTTAGAAGAAATGAAAGTCTTGGTTTATCTGTACATTTTTTTGTGGTACTGAAACCATAAAACTGAGAAGTTTAGTGTAACAATTCCATGCCTCCTCCTTTCATCTTTACATAAAAGTACTATAAATAACGGCAACAAATAACACCACAACTAAGATCACCAGTGAACAAGTTTCTGACCGCAGCTGCAGCTAATGGAGCTGTGGTTGAAAAAAAGCACATGACTGGAAAAAAAAGTGATACCAGTTAAAAATGTCCTGCATTGTTGACTAGATATACAGTAGTATACTAAATAACAGTAAAGATGTGATGTGTTTTTTTGCCATTTCAGAGTGTTTGATTGAGCTGGAGCCCATGGTGAGGAAGTTTGACGAACTTGACTTCCTGGAGGCTGTGTTGGAGATCAAGAGGTCAAAGGTTAGTCTTCTCACAGTTCTTTTTTTAAGTGTTTTGAGACGACGGGAAATTAAGGGAGAGAGAGTTGGGGAACGTCATGCAACAGAGGTCCCCAGCCAGACTCGGGGACTCAGGTCGTGTCTAAGAGGTAACCCACAAGTTGCGAAACACTCGCTACATTGGTAAGGTTAGGCATTGACCTCAGATGGTTATGGTTAGGATAGGTCGTCGGGCAGCGAGTTTTCGCAAGTTTTCGCAATTTGTGAGTTCTAAACACGACCCTGGACTCAAACTGAGGACGCTGTGGTTCATGGTTGGCGCCTTGAAGCCGCGGGCCATTTCCCACAGTTGTTTATCTGAATTGATGAATATGGAAATGAGGACAGTAAGAGACAGAATAGGGGCACCAGTAACGTATCGTGATGCTTGGAAGAACAGGCTTCATTCTCAGGGGCAGGAAAATCTGGGTGCTAAAGTCAATTACAATGATAAACAAATATTGACAAGTACTAGTCACAAGTTACCAGAGCTTAAAGTGAAGTTACATATAAACTATATATACAAACTGCCCTTTATTAAGATTTGAATTGATTAATTACCTGTCAGTTGCTTCACTTTGCTAATGAAACAACTCACTGTGACGGGAAGCAGTTTTATCTCTCAATTTAAACTGTAGGTGTTCCCATTTACGGCAATTCGGTGACTCTCGGTGAGAGTGAAGCAGAACTGTGTGTAATTTTGGACAGTTTGAATTGAACGGTGACTAAGGTTAAACATTTTACTTCATAATTTCCCCTTAACATATCCTTCCTCTTATCGTTTTTTTTGCGTTTGTGCGTGTGTACACGTGAGTGAGACTGTCGTAATCTGCATGAGTGAAAGAGGAAGAAAACAATTGCTGTGTTAAAGGAATAGTTAATGTTAATGTTAATATGTCCGTGTGTCTATGTATTAAAGACATGTCAATCATTTTGGGAGTAATAGCATATTCTAATCTTGTGTTTTAAACTGTGTTACTACTACTAAATAGTCACTATATATACAATCAGTAGTACTTGGTGTTCAGCTTTTATATTCAGATGTGCAGTTGGACACATCAGTACGAACACTGAAAAGCAGCAAAACTTCCAACTGGACCTAGAGAAGTTAATATTTAACGGTGTGATCAGATACATGAAAACACTTCTGCTCCACAAGCTTGATTGATTTCATTTAGGCATATTTGATCGAACACATTCTTAACATTTTATTGTCCCCTACTAATCTTCCCGGTCAGTATGACTCATCCCCCTCTTCTTCCTTGTTCCTCGACAGTTGATGCGGACATCAGGCTGTTGTTCAGCCCAGTCAGTGAGTGAGAAGAGGAGTGAGGAGGGATCCCTGAACATGCTGAAGGACAGGCCGAGCCCCTGGCCGGTCAGTATAGCTGAAATGTCTGGAAATATCAAGATGAAGTCTAATAATAAACTGTGATACTTCTA
This sequence comes from Sebastolobus alascanus, assembly GCA_916701645.2. NCBI lineage: Eukaryota > Metazoa > Chordata > Actinopteri > Perciformes > Sebastidae > Sebastolobus > Sebastolobus alascanus. Next base: position 3,655,270 of record CAKAOJ020000195.1, read on the forward strand.
CATTTAAAGGGATAGTGTGCATGTTTTGAAGTAGGGTTGTATGAGGTACTTATCCATAGTCAGTGTATTACCTACAGTAGATGACGGTAGGCACGCCGCCAGTTTGGAGAAGCAGAAAGGATTTACCGCACGGGAGCAAAGCAATGTACTGCTGTGGACGGGGCCGGCAGCAAAACGTATTTCAGCCACCTAAAAGAAACAATATCAGTTTAAGTGTACGCTATATTTGGAATATTTTCGCCGGTTTACCTTGCCGTGAGACAGCTATACACTCTGTGTTTCCGACGGGGGAACTGAAGCAGTCATCTATGCACTCGCCAAAGCAACCAGACTCCATTGAAAAAAACAGTAATTTTACCTTGCAGAATAGGGGAGTTTCTCGTTTACCACTTCCTCAATCAGTTACTTTGTTTGTATAATTGTGTGACTTTGGTTAGTTTGGATTCACCAAAGTCCCACAATAACACAAACAAACTAACTGATCGCAGCAGCGGTAGACCAGCAACCCCCGTTTTCTGCGAGGTAAAATTACAGTTTTTTTCAATGGAGTCTGGTGGCTTTGGCAAGAACAGTCAGAAAGGGCTGTCTGACGGCAAGGTAAAGCAGTGAAAATATTCTAAATATAGCATATTTTTAAACTGACGTTGATTTTTTTAGGTGGGCCTTTCTTTTAGGCGGCTAAAATACGTTTTGCTCGCGGCCCCGTCCACAGCAGTACATTGCTTTGCTCCTGTGCGGTAACTCCTGTCTGCTTCTCCAAGCTGGGGGCGTGCCGACCGCCATCTACTGTAGGTTATACACTTCAAAACACTCAAACTATCCCTTAAAGCCTGGTCTGTTTTTGGTATCATGTATGTGGGGAAATGTAAATTAAACATCACTGTTTGTTCTGCCACAGGAGAGCTCCACCTCAGGCTCAGGCTCCTGTTCGTCCCAGGACACAGACATATCTCTACCAGGCGCCCTCACCAGCAGCAATGCTGCACCTTCTAAAGGTATTTACAAAAGGACTGGCATTTTATGTGTTGCCATTACTTACTGAGTGGCGATGAAAGCTCACAGAACCACGCATCAGGTTTTATGTAAAAAATCTGTGTACAATATGAGCTTTGTCACACCTCTTCTTCTACTCTTTCTGATGTAGATGGGCTTCCGTCGTCATTCTTAGTTCATACTCTGGAGCCTCCTGAGTCTTTGAAGGACCACTGCGCAGTCAACAATCTGAACGGCTACCAGAGTGCCAGGCCCATGAATGATTTGAACATACCCAACAAACCGGGCCTGTCGGTCACTGAATATGAGACACGGCTGGATAACCTCACCCTCAAGCCTGAGCCTCAGCCTCAGCCTCAGCAACAAGGTACAAGCAGTAAAAGCATAAAGGATGAAAAGGGTGATAATGATAACACAGTTCTGGAAAGTTGAGTTAAATTGAATGTTTTACCAAAATGTACTATCAAAATCTGAATCCCTCCAGCGGCAGATTACTCTCCTCCACCGCAGCACTCCCCTCCCTCACAAGGCCCGGTCGCCCAGTGGATCGCGTCACGGCGCGAGGAGATCGTCTCCCAGATGACAGAGGCCTGTCTGAACCAGAGCTTGGACGCCCTGCTGGCCCAAACCATGCTGATGCGGGAGGATTACGAGCTGGTGGTGACCCAGACCACGCGCACCGCCAAGGTCCGCCAGCTCCTGGACAACTGTCACCGACACGACGAAGACTTCTGCCGCATCGTCGTCCGCAAGCTGCGCGACAACAAGCAAAATGGCCTGCAGCCTTACCCGCCTGAAATCAGCTCCCCTACCCTCGTCCCCAGCGCACCGCCGCTGTCCATGTCCTACAATATCCCCAGGAACATGTAGCAGCAGTCGGAGCCCAACAATGGAAACAACTTTACACTACACTTGAGTCTTACTGGTTCCGCTGTCGTCAAGATGGTCACCGTGGTTCCCGTCAGTCTTTCCCTCAAAGACACTGAGGAACTGAGGACTGGGTGAGCAAAAAGAGTCACAGCTACAAAACTAAGCTATTGGCTTTGAAGAATATCAACTCACAAGAGACAAAAGGTTTTATTCTGTATCATTAGAATCAAAAAGATTTTATTTAACAATGTTAATAAGGTGATTTATTTATAGTCCTTTCATTCTGAGTGGATGTGTCGCAGGGTTTCTCTCCTTTTGGTACGTTATGCTTTTGTTTCCAAAGCTCAGTTACCATTATGTGAAAGTGTAATTATGTAGCCCAGTATGTGTGTGTGAGCATGTATGTAGCCTTATTTGTAGAATACAAACATCCTCGATACACTCAGTTGATCTGAGTAAGTGACAGGAGGACTGTTAATATGCTGGAAAACCTATAGCAAAAATAAGGTTTATTATTCCTATTAAAGCAATCTTAATAGTAAGTATTATGTAGTCATGGGTGAACTATCCTGATAATGTTTCCCACCTGAGTGAAGTGAGCGAGTATGTGGCCCTCACGGTGTCTTTGTATTGAAGCACATGACCTACATTCAATCGGTGACAAAACGCACAGTAAATTACTGTACGAGCATGACTTCAGAGCCAATGATGTGCTACTACTGTATGCGGTCCCAGACGAAATGTTGGGATGAGTTATGATTTTTGGTAAACTGTGGCCATGTGACGTAAGGAAAGTTTTTGTCCCTGCCTGGGCTCTTATTCCTCCCCCTCTTTTTTTATTTTACTGCTGAGCTAAAGAGAGTCGCTTGAGTAAAGAGGAAGTTGAGATTGTAATATAACACTCGGAACGAGAGGGATGCGCGTGTGTGTCTGCATGTCTGTGTCTAGATTAAAAGTGGACCAAAGTGATCTGATTTCTTTCGGTCTTCTCAGTAGTGGCCTCATCTCTCAGTATTCTTAATAATGTTCACTTTAAACTCATCTGGATACTTCCGGAGTCACAGTTTATCCACGATCCTGCTGAGCAGCTCTGCACAACTGCAACACATGAACGGAGAAGATCAAACCTGCTTTTGCTTGTAGCAACCTTTAGTTTACCTGCTTTATACAGTTTATCACCCTCGACTCGTACAGATTTTTCTACTGTAGCTGTGCTTCCTAATCTGCTCAGTAACACCTGTTTATAAAACACTTTTCTCTCTGTTTCTCATATACACAAAGATACAGTAACATTCAACAAGGCATAATCCTGTTAAATGCAAGAAAATATTCACATGAAGGCAGTAGCACCAGTTTGTCTGTATAAGTGATACAGTTTTGTCGTTACTTCATTTATTCATACATATAGCAGCATATATGTTCTTTGTGCCAAAATGCGTTGTAGTTAAGAAACAATTGATTTTTGTTTCCATGACACAGTTGTTACTTTCAATCCTCCTTATAGCCATGTTTGTATATGTGTGTGTAATAGGACGATCATTTTCATTATCCATTAATTTGACGATTATTTTCTTCATCAATCGTTAATCCTTTGGTCTGTAAAATTGTCGAAAATGCTGTTTACATCTTCAAATTTTGTCCAAAAACCCAAACATATTCAGTTTATTTTCATAGAGGACTGTTCACATTTGAGAAGCTGGAACCAGTGGATTTTAAAAAAAATATTTTTGTTTAAAAATAACAACAGATTAATCGATTTATCAAAATAGTTGCAGATTAATTTACTCTCAAATTGACAAATCGATTTATCGACTGATCGTTTCTCGTCTGTATGTTGTGTGCATGTATGCATCTCATTAAGCGCCTCACTGTCTTCATCACTGCCTTCACTTTCCTAAAAATGGGTGCTTAAATGACAGTATTGTAGCTGTGTCATATACTGTCTGTACATCCACAAATTCACCACAGAATAAGCTTTGTTTTGTTCTCCATCATTACAGGATGATGGGGAGCAACACAAAGGTAAATTGCAGTTCAATAAGAAACACAGTGGGAAATGAGCCACAGCAGGTCATTCTTAGTAAGACTCATTGTAAGAAGAAATCGTACACAATTAAATAATTTAAATGACAACAGGAAGGTCAATACGCAAGGTCGATACGTTTCCATAATGTTGGAACTGTACGGCCTCGTCTTTGATAACTGTGCCTCATATATTCTGCTTTTGGTCTCAACTATAGCAACGTGCAAAAGCCTTTTACACATATCAAGAAACGTTGAGTAAAATGGACACAAATTTGATAGCTTAAATATGTTGTAACATATTTTGTACTGTAGATGATAGTTTCATCTTTTATATATATATATGTATTTTCATTTGTGATCTCTTGTTAAAAACATGCATCGTTTACGTTAAGTGATGATTTGATATTTGTAGAATCGCCTTCTGCAAAATGTCGGCCTGATTTAGTGCCCATGTCATTATGATTGTCAGTTGGTCAGACAATAATATAATGTGTTACATGACGTTCGGTTGATGTGTAGCTGTTGTTTCGACAGAGGATTTTTCATATATTGTATCAAACTCTTCATTAAAATTGGCTACTCTGTTTTTACTTCTGCCTGCTTTCTTCTTCTTTCCACTTGGTTTCTTTTCATGCAACATTAATCCAAGGGCAATGTTTACTCTGTTAGCACAGTTGGCTCATACAGTGTTGTCATCTATTTAGAGCTGCTGATTGGGATGCCAAGAACCCCCAACTGAGGACAGGGCCAAGGGGCCTGAGACGTTCACCCGCTAAATGTCACTGAAAGAGACGCATAACAATTGCAAAAAGACACAAAATGTTCACAAAGAGATGCAAAACCAGCACGAAGCGATGCAAAATGACCACAAAGAGACACAAAAACCACCACGAAGCAATGCAAAATGACCATAAAGAGGCACAAAACCACAAGGAGACACAAAATGACCCCAAAGAGACGCAAGAAACGACCTCAATATGACCGCAAAGCGATGTAAAAACGACCCCAAAAGACGCACAATAGGCCCTTTTCACAGCAGCCATTCCATTGAGTCAGCATGCACAATACCAGGGACATAATTAATGTTATTAATTACACATTAATGTCCACCCTACAATGACACGTCAAAATGGCTGCTGTGAAAAGGGCACATTATACCAGAGACACAAAACAACTTCAAAGAGATGCAAAGAGCCATTTTTATCTCTCAGTCTGGGTATCTTGCTCCTATAGGAGTGGTGGGGGGACTTTTACATGTCTGTGCCCAGAGGCCTATGTACGTATATAGCAACCTGTCTGAGTGACAGATTGAGAAGTTTTATATGTGTATACAGTATATGTCACTCAGACTGAACCCACGTTGTGCTATTCAGTTTGTCTTTGTCCCCTTTGTTTTGTCATTAGTCTTTGTCTGTTTGGCTGTTTATGTGTCCCTGTCCTTGTCTTCACTTGTTCTGTAATCACCTTATTGCACACTAAAAATACAAAAAGACAAGTAGAAGCAGCTGTTGAGCCAATCACAGTGCATTAGATATTATTTAATGATGTCATAATATGTTCTGTATCACACTGACTGTGCACGTTGACCCAGAAACAGCTTGGCTACCTCCGTCTTAGCTGTCGATAGCTGCCAGGGGGCAGGGACGAGGTCTGCTTGTCTCTGAAAATAGCACAGAGGGGGGGACACAAGGGTGCGGTTTGCCTGGTGCTGGAAAAACACCCTTTGTGGTTGTACTGGGCTGCGGGGATTGCAACATCGACCGTCCTGTTGCTACCTATCAGATGTGATCTCACCAATGTCTCACTGCCTGGTTCAGAGGAGCAGCACTAACCCGAGGGAGACTCTACATGTTCAGAGGAACAAATATACCTGTTGATCTTCTAAAAGTCAGCAAATAAAGTAAGCTCACTTTTTGTCCTTTTTACCAATTTGCCATATGTCACAGCACCTTAAGTATGTTTTGTTCCTGTCTGGATGCATAAAGAGTGGGCTATGGGGTGAAATGTTTGTGTGACGGATCCTTTCTGGGAGATTTTGCCTCATGCATGACCTTTTCTTGTACACTGGACATGTTCGCTTTTATGTTTCAGGCTTGAGAAATATAGTTGAAAGTATATTTAAGAAAAATCTGTCATATTTATATGGATTAACAGTATGTTTTGAATGTTAAATTGGAATAATTCCCTTTAATTCTTGCCCTATTATTTCCTCACCAGCACTGGAGGAATGGAGGATCTGAGGCAGAAGGTGGGGGTCATGTCACAGACAATATGTCCAAGTTCTCGGGCTCCATCTGACGAGGACTTAAAGGCCCCGAAAGAAGAGAAAATGCAGCTGAAGAGAGAGATCTCCCTCGTGAATGGAATCTGCCTCATTGTTGGCAACATGATTGGCTCTGGGATCTTCGTCTCACCAAAGGGTGTACTCATGTACTGTTCCTCTTACGGGCTGTCGTTGCTGATTTGGGCTGTTGGAGGCATCTTCTCGGTGTTCGGGGCTTTGTGCTACGCAGAGCTCGGCACCACCATCCCCAAGTCTGGAGCCAGCTACGCCTACATCCTGGAGTCATTTGGAGGCTTCCTCGCTTTTATCCGTCTGTGGACGTCCATCCTGCTGATCGAGCCGGCCAGTCAGGCTGTGATTTCACTGACCTTCGCCAACTACCTGGTGGAGGCTTTCTACCCCACCTGCCAGCCGCCGTACGATGCTGTTCGGCTTATCGCTGCAGCCTGCCTCTGTAAGATACACCTGTGTCGGTCTATAGTTTATCATCCAGAAAAAAATTAGACTTAGAAATGTGCATCGTCTACCATGAAACATAAAAGTCAGTGCAGAAAAATACAGGCAGGAAAAACTCACTTTAATGCCATCTAGTGTTTGTAAAATACACTCTGATGCCCACTTTGGCTTCACCCCAGTACCTGACATCAGCTCAACCTCTCTCGATCACCCCAAGAAGCATGTTTCACTATTGTGCTGCAGGTAGAGAAACGCTGAAACAAAACACTTACACTTAATATGCAAGAATTAACGAAAAAACAATAATCCCTCTCATTCTTCACTTATGCCCCACTAGAAACCGCCACACAGTGTCTGTTTCTGCAGAGACCCTGCTGCCTTCTGCTAGTATTTTCCCTTTTCTTCTTATTTTGCTTTACTCTGGACGCGTCTGGGCGTCTGCAAACAGCCCTTGTGGGGGTGTAACCCCCAGCCAGGGTGTGCAGCCCATTCAGGTGGTCAAATGTCATCGCTTTGTCACATCCCTCGGCTTCTGATATCCACAAGTCCCCTCTTTACTCTGTTAGATACAAAGCGGCCGTATTTCACGGATGAGAACGGGTTGTGTTATGTGCATGTGCCCAGTGATCCCCCTGCTCCTCTCTGTGCTGTGAGTGCAGCTATGGTCAGTGTGTGTTTGTAGTTTGACCGAGAGCAGCGCTGAGCCACAGCCAGCAGACAGGAAGCCTGCATTCATTCAATATCCGGCAACTCGACACCTTCCTGCAAGATTATGCAGAGTTGTGCGGAGTTAGTTGTGTGTATATTTGTGTTTTGGGACTTAACCGCCTTGAAACAATCAGAAAATAATGTTTTATTTCTTCGATTTGCTGCTTTGTTCTCACTAACGCCGCTCCCTCTCTTCAGTTACTCTATAGTTCGCTCGACCATCGCTGCTCTCTCTCTTCCTCTGGGCTCGTTGAGCTGTGGAGGTGTGGCCAACTTTGAACGACAATGGTTACATATTATACCTATAAAGTTACAATCCTTAAGATTTTCAAGAAATCAAAACCTGTTTTTTTATACTATTTATGGTCTGCATTTGTCAGCAATATCCATTTAATTTATTTACATTCAGTAATTACCTCTCTGTAGAGTAGTTTTCATTGTTAGTGGCGGAGTCCGCCATTCTCACGCTGGACTCAAGTAGCCTACGTACAAAAGAGGGATTCACAGCATGTATTCCAACGTTACTGTTTAAAATTGATATCAGCCTCACTCTCCTAACGCAGTATCAGAATTATATGAAATTACCGCTAAATTATGCAAACCCAACATTGCCCTTCTTCACAATAAAAGCATTAAACTGGTGAAAGGGTGGCTTTTATTGTGAAACAGTTACAGGTAATGCAATGTATTTGTCAGTGTAGATATAATTACCCAGTTTAAATTAGTTTTTTTTTAAAAAAGAGTCTTAGGTTAATCTATTAATGATGACATGGGCAAAAACAAGTGGTGGAGTGGTATTACAGCCCTAGCACATGTTACCCTGTAACCCAGTGTGGAACTGGCATCAGCTATAGTTAGACTGTGTACCAGTGTGGTTTACAGCCTGGCTTTGTGCTGTGAAGAATGTAGTTAGCAGAAGTGCTATTTAGGTGAGAGAGCATCAACGCCATGAGTCATGAGCCGCCCTATTAAGAAGTGAGTTCTGTTTCTGTACCCTCATACAGACGATGGTCTACATGACAAGGAAGAGATGGTGCAGCAATTTGGGGCATACGGCTGAGAGATAGCAGGCTGCTACTTCAACTTATTACAAAATGAGTTTCACAAACTGACCAACATGGTTTACCATTGTTTCCTGAATTATTTAATTTTGAAAATGCAACCTAACAAGAAAGCAGAAGTTGTACCAGAAGCTTTATTATGCCTTGTTTGCATAAACATCTCAATCATGCAGAGGAATGTTCATTCATTGCCCTATTCATCTGGTTTGTCCAGGTATGCTCATCTTCATCAACTGTGCCTATGTGAAGTGGGGGACTCTGGTCCAGGACATTTTCACTTACACCAAACTCATGTCGCTCTGCCTCATCATCATTGTAGGAATATTGAAAATATCTACTGGTAAGATTACATAAAAGTATAAATTCAGTGTTTCAGTGAAAACAAGATAAATATGTGCTTTAAGCTTTGACTTCTCTTTGTGTAGGAGAAACGAAGAGCTTCGACAGTCCGTTTGAGGGCTCCACCACAGATCCCGGAGCCATTGCTTTGGCCCTCTACTCAGCTCTGTTCTCCTACTCCGGCTGGGATACACTCAACTTTGTCACTGAGGAGATTCAGAATCCAGAGAGGTAACACACACATACACAGACATACAAAGAGACGCACTCACTCAGCTTTGTCAGACCCCTTGGCGTCACTTTTCGGTCGCAGTAAACGTGTAAATAAAGTAAATGTGCTTAAAGTGTAGGTAGGCATCATTGGGCAACAATTCCATAATAACCTTTCAGCATATTGTAATTCAAGTGTTCTGAGAGAGTTTTCAGACTTTAAAAAATCTAGCCCGTGACAGGAGACTTTGGCCATTTCAGAGAGAGAGCGTTCCTATTGGCTGTTCATTCAATCGAGGCAGCTGTCAATCACTCGCAAACTCCGATCAAACGGTCAAACTAGGCAGCGCCGATCAAATATGAATCAATATTCTGTGACTGTAATGCCTATTTCTCGCCTCAAATGTTTTCATAAACATCTTGTAGTGTACTGTTTAGCTGTAAAATGAGAAAGTTTGCTTCGGCTGGCGGGCGGTGCTTGGTATTTTCTCAACTGATCTTAACATGGCTGCCGGGTCACAAACTTTCTCATTTTACAGAAGATTTGCTTTATTTAAAGCTGCTACAATCAATATTTTTGTATTCAAATGACTAGGTATATATGTGAAAAGCGTTGCTTAAATCCACAGAGAATTATCCTATTCCTCTACAATTACCCTCAGTTCTACGGAGGATTTCAGCTCATTGTTTTGGTGCACCTACCTTCAACTTTATTGCAGATAGCTGGTGAACATATAGACAGATTAATTTCCCTCAGGAGTTGGAGGAAACCAAACTTAAAGCTAAAAGAGAGTGAATACTTGACTTACATTGGGATGGGCACTTGCCACTCACCAGGCTGGTTGGGGTTAATTATCTCTGAGGAGAGGCAGCTGTGGGAGCCTAATTATCTCTGATGAGGATCAGGTGTGTGAAGCCTATATCTACCCCTTTCAAGTTTTCAGATGCTGATTCATTGTCTCATTGTGAGAGCTTCATTCTGTTGCTTGTTCTAGCTGTGTAGAGGTCAGCAGAAGTTACCACGTGAACCTATCTTCATGATTTGCTCACCATTTTCTGTTTGCTCTTCGAGCTTAGTCTGTTAGAAAAGGTTAGGTCTGTGTGGCCTGGCTTCTCTGGCATTGCTGTCAGTGTCTTTTTCTTTAGTCAAATTCACTCTTTTTCCCAGAGAGTTTAACTATCTGAGTCCACTAATCTATCTTAGTGAGGGTAGGGAGCCTTTCTATTTTAGGCTCATTTTTATTTGGTGTTTTTCCCCTCTCCCCTTCAATCGCTTGCAATTTTTGTGGTTACCCCTCTGGGGTTAACTTTAAGATTCCCTTGGTCCGCAATTGCGTCCCACTCCCCGTTAACCTGACATACATTTGTCAAGAGGACACAAACACAAGTACAAGTGAATGCTAATGTGTATGCTGGATGTGTAAATAAGCAACTGTTTGCCAACAGTTTGCTAACTGCTTGATGATGGTGGAAACAGCTGGTTTCAGTTATTGCAGGTTATCGCAGTCTTTTCAGATTACTTTTACAGACATGTTGTGTAGCACAGCCAGATGAAATTCTCCAGCTAGCTAATAAATTTGGGATCACATCGTAATCATTTGGCATCCGAGTTTCCTGTAAAATCATTAAATGAACAAAAGGAAATGGGCTGTAGAGGTTGGAATTGCAACTTGAGTAAAATAATGTCATCACATTGAACCCCCTGTAATCTGCTTACTGCAGCTTCAATGAGTCAGAAAACACTGTGTGTTGTTGTTGTTGTTGTAGGAATCTGCCCCTGGCCATTGCCATTTCCATGCCCATAGTAACCATCATCTACCTGCTGACCAACGTGGCTTACTATGTGGTTCTGGACATGCCGTCTCTGCTGGCCAGTGACGCCGTTGCTGTGGTAAGACACAAACAGTCACCGGAGAGATATGATTCAGTCTGCTGCTAAATATAGTCCTGAAATGGTTGACCCAGAACGTTTTGCACTCTGACTTCAGAAACTGTAATGAACCATGTCAATCTGACCCCACAGACATTTGGGAATGCAGTCCTGGGGCCCTTCAAGTGGATCATCCCTGTTTCAGTGGCCATGTCCTGCTACGGAGGACTCAATGCTTCTGTCATTTCTGCCTCACGGTAATCAGGAAGTACTGAGCAGGCACTGACTTCATAGGCTCATATCGTGATTTGCCAATAACTTTCCGTCTTTGTTGATCACGCAGGTTGTTTTACGTCGGAGCCAGAGAGGGCCACCTCCCCAGCAGTCTGAGTCTGATTCACATGCAGCGCTACACACCCATACCTGCACTGCTGTTCAATGTGAGGACCATTTATCTTACTCTTAGATACAAAGGGACACCGGATTCCTCAAATGCATACACGTACATGCCACTTCAAAGGACAAAAAAATGTTCATGTATCACAACTGGAACATAAATATATTCATTCCTGTTCTGCAGGGGTTGATGGGTCTGATCTTCCTGTGTGTGGAGGACGTGTTCCAGCTCATCAACTATTTCAGCTTCAGTTACTGGTTCTATGTGGGTCTGTCTGTGGCCGGCCTCATCTACCTGCGCATCACTCAGCCAGACAGACACAGGCCTGTGAAGGTGCTGCTTTTTTCATTGTTCAGATCACGCCGAATATAAGTACATGCATTCGGTACATGGAGTATATGTGCATACATGCACAATACTACAGTTCCTGTGGGTATTTAAAATATTACTATGGTTTGAAGTGATCATTTCTGTAATAATTTCACTTTGAACCCCATATTTATCACTTGCAGACATCTACATTTACAGTTACAGTTACTCTGCATGTGGACACACAAGATACTCAGACATCAGTTTACAAACTAACCAGATATGTGTCTTTTTCTCTCCACAGTTGACCTTGTTCTTCCCCTTCGTCTACTGTCTGTGTAGCCTGTTCTTAGTCATCGTCCCTCTGTACTGGGACACCATCAATTCTCTCATAGGAATTGGCATTGCACTGTCCGGGGTGCCGGTCTACTACGTGGCCATTTACCTGCCTGACGAGAGGAGGCCCAAATTTATACGCAAGTTAAACGGTAAGTTTTAGGCCGCTCAATCGTCCGTGTTTATATTGATCATTACACAATCATAAACCCTTCACCCTGTTTGTCAAATATCTGTTAAATATCACTTTCAAAATGCAGCATTCATCATCTCGGATTATCAGAGTCAGCTGTAACTGACCTCTCCACTCTCACATCTTCCCTCCTCTCACCTCTTTTCCTCCTGCAGCCTTTGTCACCAGATATGCCCAGATGCTGCTCTACTGCTGCCTGACTGAATTTGACACTGAGACAGAAGCACAAGCAGACGGTAAAACGCAGTGAGCTGCAGACAATCCATCGCTTCTGCCGGAGGCCTCGGTTCTTGTCCATGTGTTGACGTTCATTGCTCCCCGAACGCAGAAGAAGCAAGGCCTTGCATGGACAGAGTGGCGAGGCGCAGGCCTGCAACATTTGTGAGGATAACTTCTCCCAGGGTCAAGTTAAAAAAAAGGCCTGACATCTCAAACAACTCACCACGAAGGAGCAGGCACTTGAGAAACTGTTGCTTTTTTCGATACACTTTTCTACAGAGATGATGGAATATCTTCTATGAGGATTTCATAAAGCTATGGAAGAAATATGGAGCTCACATTTTATTTTTTAGAATTGTGTGAAGATGTAAAATGATTACTTTGTTTTCAAGAATATATTTATTGCATTTTTCATAAACAACATAAAACAAAACGTGACATTTCAAATGAAATCAGTAGGTAACAATGAGAAATAAAAAAGATAATGGGCATTATATCCATCCCCAACCCTCGCCACCCTAACACAGAGAGGCAACATCAAATAAATCAATATAAACAAATAACAAGGTTACAGGAAAACTGATTTTCAGTAAAGAAGGTACAGAGATAGAAACCTTTGTAATATGGAAGATGACGGTGTAGGTCCAATATATACTAAGTAAGGGTCCCAAACTTTATAGAAAGCGTCCACTGAGGAGTGAAGCATAGGCATTGGCATTGGTTCCTGAGCAGCTTCACTGTGAGGCAGTGGATTATCTGATTGATCTTTGGTAGTCGTTATTTCAGAGCAGGATTTTAGAAGCAAAACACTTCCTGCAACTGGGTCGTAGCTCACTCACAAACTCCCTGATTGGCCTTTAGGAGACTGCAGCTTCTCCACAAAGGGGAGCTGTTCCATCATTGTCAGACCACTTCTACACATGCCAACCTGAGCCATCAACAGGAGAGGGATGTAACAAGAGAAGGCATATATCATGCTGTTGCTGTTAATTTTCTTGCCTCTAGGTGGCGCAGGTTAGATTGTACGACGAAGTATTAGGGCCACATTGAGGGAAAAAAAACTGTCTTAATATTACGAGAATAAAGTCATAACTTTACGAGAAAAAAAAGTAATTTCCTCCTCCCCAAAGGGGCAGTGACTTTATTCTCATAATATTACGACTTTTTTCTCGTAAACCTATGACTTTATTCTCATTATATTACTTAAACTTCTGACTTTATTCTTATATTACGATTTTTTTCCCTTAAACTTCTGACTTTATTCTTATATTACGACTTTTTTCCCTTAAACTTCTGACTTTACTCTTATATTACGACTTTTTTTCTCGTAAACTTCTGACTTTATTCTCGTAATATTATGACTTTTTTCTCGTAAACCTATGACTTTATTCTCTTAATATTATGCACTATACTATGTGTACATAGGAATACAACAAAAAGATAAATACACTGATAAGAACCAGTTTTCTCTGAAGTCTTATTCCACACGTGAAGTGACACGTGGAGCGAGGGAGGGAGATCTCCGCCTATAAGGTGCAGTTGGCGGTATCGAACCCGGAACAGATCCACTTGTTGCTGAACTGTTTGTATCCTTCAGCACTGATCAGGTCACTTCCTGAGCAGAGGAAAGCACACAGGCATTAATTATCATAGTTTCTTATAAAACACTGAAGATATATGAAGATAAAACAAAATCCACTGTCATGGTATCAGATGAAATATTACCGTCCATCAGGTTCTGGAGGCTGCAGTAGTTTGTGCTGTTATCAGCTGGATCTTTGGAGAACTCAGATACTGCCTCTCCCTGCACATCAGAAACATGAGAAGGGAAACAAACAGAAACATCATGTGACTGAAACTGATTAACCATCTGAACCCTGTCATTTTCCTTTGAGTAGCAGAAAAATAGCATTTCTCCTCAGCGTGTCACGACATCACACGCACATTTTCTATCTGTTTGAACATTTCATCAAAGCCATAAGATACTTGCACTGAGTAAACCCAGACTTTTACATGTTTATGCTTGCAACATTAAATCAAATGGAAACATTTATGATGATGAAATCTGGTATTGACTTGAATTAAACCAAGTCCTGTGGTCTTGAACAAGCAGAGCTGAGGAGGAAGTAGCTTTAAACTGAAGACAGTTTAGGTTTTGTATGAGCTGCATCAGTCTGTTCACTCATTCAGAAAAAAAAAACACACTTACAGTCACTTTGCAAATGGTGGACTGCTCTAGAAGAAACTGGAGGTCGTTGACCTTTTTGGTTACTGGAGACGTGTGCGTGGCTTTGATCAGGTAAGGAGCTGCCGACACGAGCTGCAGAGCATTTCAAATTCATTATCTCTATGAGGAAATTCTGACATGTTTTCATCCATCAGCTGGCCTATGCATTATACTTCAACAATATGAGTTGACTGAGATGTTTCTGACCTCGTACGAGCACCTCTCTCCTACATATAGACATCTTCGCCCGACCTGCCAGGCTTTGATCTGGTTCACCAGCCTTCCCGTGACATCTTCGCACGGGATGCCAAACAACCTGCAGAGCAGAGCAGCGAGCGTTAAAGGCTCGTGTAGTGTTCAAAACATCAGAAAAATCCATAAAAGATCAACTTTAGATTCTGTTGATCATCAAAACTTTCTATTTCTCTGCACAAACATGACTAATGTGAGTCTTGTGAGTCCTGTCTCCCCATATCCAAGATAACATGTGTGAGAAATTAGGCTGCACAGAACTTTGACTTCATAAATACCTTGTCTAACGTGCATTTGACCCTTTTACGCAGCAGCTTTCATGAACCCCGAGCACCACCATAAAGCATTATCTATATGTCTACTTGGTCACATGATGCAGCATCTGCTCTGTGAACATTAACAGTTGCAGCATGGACTTTAATAATCAAACAAAATAGAAAAAAAATAAATAGAATTCACTTTAAGATTGCCTAAACGCATCCACAGTACACTCATATAGTTTGATTCAACACAGGCTAATCAAATCTAGGAAGACAAAAAATAAAATAAACATTACCATTTGACTTTGCACTGTGAGGTGCGGTCCGCCAGTGAGATGGTGAGTGTGGCCCCCAGGAGGAGAGCTGAAGCTACAAACAGGAATCTCAGGTCCATACTGAAGGCAGGTAGATCAGGCCTGGGTCCAGTGTGTGGTCAAGTGTGTGGACGTCTTCTGAATGTGTCTCTTCGATCCGCCCAGAGGGCTTAAGAGAGCAGCACACGGGCGGGTCATGTGGAAAACTGGGAGATAGGACAGCACAACATTGATTGACACGGACCACAGCATGGGGGATGAAAGAGAGTGGAGGAAATTGAAGATATCAAATACAGCACAAGTAACACAGAGAAGAATCGAAGTCTTACCTTCTGCAGCCATGGCTTTTCGTTGAGGACAGTTTGAACTTGCAGAGAGGTGAATTTGATTAAAACACAGTATCATCACAATGAGTTAATTACATATATGTATATGAAAATGTCATTACACACTTAAGAGGGCTTTTATTTTGAAATTCAAATTCAACATGTCCTGATATTGTCTGAGTTACACTCTTAGGTTGTCTGCTATCATTTTGAAATGAAATTAGTCTGTGGAAACAGGACATTTCTTTTAATATCAATCTGAATTGAGGAAACATAGCTCATATATGTAATTTTAGAGGGCTTTTATTTTGAAATTTCACATCAGGATGTCCTGATATTGTCTGAGTTACACTCTTAGGTTGTCTGCTATCATTTTGAAATGAAATTAGTCTGTGGAAACAGGACATTTCTTTTAATATCAATCTGAATTGAGGAAACATAGTTCATATATTTTATTTTAGAGGGCTTTTATTTTGAAGTTCCACATCAGAATGTCCTGATACTGTCTGAGTTACACTCTAAGATTGACTGATATCTTTACCTCCGCCAATGCCGAAGGCCTAAGAAGGATGTTATGTTTTCACCAGCTTTGGTTTGTGCGTTTGGAGGATTACTCCAAATCGGGCTTCGGGAATTGTTTTTTAATAACTCCGGTCAGCCCGTGCATTAACACCACACGCTTTAGGACATGCGCAGTGTAACTGATGACGCTTTCATGACGTCACCCTGCACCTTTCCTTCTGCCTACAGAGGGACAGAGAGAGGGGGGGGGGCATCTGTAGATTCGGCGTTTTTTCACATTAAACTCGGTTAAATTACAGTTGAGTTCGACCAAAGCACACTTGGTGATTGTTGGAAAGAGTAACGACGACGGTTTAGGTGAGTTTTACTTTGTTTCTGTCCAGTTTGAATGAAGTGTTTTACGATGCTCTGCTACATACAGCTGATCTCAACATAAACACAAATACACGTGGATGATGGCGCAAGCTGCACGGAGAGGGGGGGCAATCGTACTCGGGCAGCTTGGTGGAGGTCTGTGAGTGCCATTCTAGTTTCAAAATGAAATTAGTCTCCGGAAACAGGACTTTTCCTTTTAATGTCAATCTGAATTGAGGAAACATAGCTCATGTATGTCATTTTAGAGGGCTTTTATTTTGAAATTCTACATCAGGATGTCCTGACACTGTCTGAGTTACACTCTGAGGTTGTCTGCTATCATTTTGAAATTTAAGTAGTCTGGGGAAACAGGACATTTCCTTTTAGTATCAATCTGAATTGAGGGAAGATAGATCATATGTCATTCTAGATGGCTTTTATTTTGAAATTCCACATCAGGATGTCCTGATACTGCATGAGTTACACTCTGAGGTGATCTGCTATCATTCTGAAGTGAAATTAGTCTGTGGAAACAGGACCTCTAGTTGTGTGTGGCCTACATGCAGATAGTTTTGTTATTATTTTCACAGGTTTTGAGTCCTTGAGATGTCTGCTGCCACCTCAATAGGTTATAATGAATGGAAAGGGCTTAGAGTTTTGTTTATGGTGCTCACACCATTGGAAAAATACATAAAATCAACACAAAACAGCAACAATTCTTATTATAAACAGTTTCCCACTACTCTGTATAATCCACAGAACGCAGTGTGAACAATTTTCGTACAGGACTCCACTTCACACAGGTTCACCAGCTTGTCCCCAACTCTGTCTGCTGTTTGGCGCTGTGAAGAAGATTCAAAACCTAATTTTTAGGGGCTTAAATCTTAAAGAAGTTTCGTGGTTTACTAAGACATAAAGTAAAGGCTTTTAGAGAATTAAGTCTTTCCTGAGTCAAATATTCTTTCCTTTTTTTTTTTTTGCTGGGTCCGCCTCCTTAACAATGACCAATATTCATCATATATCAGTTACACATCTTAATTCAAGCACTGGAACAAAAGTTGTTTAATCAGTGAACAGAACCAGAGATAGAAATAGAAAGAATCTTCTACTGCAGGCAAAGAAGACATGGCCCCTCCCTTTCCATTTACATGCTTTTTGCTATATATATATATGCTCATGCAAGTTAATTACCACACTTTGCATGCGCATGATAATGTAACAGACTTCAGATGGTTGAGGAGTTGCAGTGTTATAAAACCTTGGACGCTTCTGTGGTACTGGAGGAGTGTGATAAAACATCTTTATATGAGTTTAGAGACCACGTTTAAGAGAAAATCTGTGTGAGCATGGAGCTTGAAAAAAGTGGACGTTTCAGGCAGGGGAGGTCTAATGAAAACATACAGTTGGTTGCATCATGGGAAACGTAGGATCTAGTGTTTTTCAAACCTGACCTATACTAGGAACTAAAAGTCAGGATGTCTCAGCCTCTGCTACTTTGATTTTTTGACCGTTCTTTTTTAAATCTGTCTCTTGTGATTCCCCCAACTCTATGGACAGCAGTCTCTTTCTCATTTGACCGCATGTCTTGAAATAGTCGAATAAGAGTGTAGAACATTGTTATTAATTTATGATAATCTTATAATAATCTTTTTTAAGAAATCAAACACTTTATGTCATTCCAACTGGTGACAGCAACGAGGTCAGCAACAGCACATACACCACACTGGAGATTATTTGTTGTGACACTGGTTACAATCGGTTTGTGTTGTTGTTTTAATACCATGAGACAGATTCAGCTGAACACAAACATCATTTGTCATGGAGCATGACTGCAGGCCCACAGAAAAGATTCCTTTATATCCTTCTGAAGGGAACATCTGAGAGGTATTATGTTAAAACGAAAGAAAATGATGCAACAAATATACTGTAAAGTAAAAACAAAAAAAGTGTTGGCCTATAATGTGAGCAGGATGAGGAGTTGTGTCAGAGGAGGGCCGTCCCAAAGCCTTAATATGTGGCCTGTGTTGCCCTCTACTGGCTGAAAGTGGAACTGAAGAATATTTCTGTAGATATCAACGAACAGTTTTATTATTTAAAATCCCCTCGTAATTCTTTAATTTTTATGATTCACTCATGTCACTCATGTAATGGTCTTTGTTGGCAAATAACTGTTGCCTGCTGTTTAAACTATACTATATATTTTTTTACTGACACCACTTTTGCTCAGGATATTTATTTTAAAGGGGAACTACGCCTATTTTCAAAATTCATACATGTTATTCCTATGGTCTAAGACAGTTAAAAAAAATATTAGTAAACATAAACAACTCTCTCCCAAATCTCAAAACTAGAGCGCTTAAACTCAAATTTGTGATGTCATAGGGTATAAAGTGTAGAGCTGCTCTATAGACGATGAATGGGGAGAGATGTTCTAGATGACACTGAGAGAACCCAGGGGAATGATCTGAGTATATGGGAACATTTTCTGTTTCACAACTGACAACACTACAATAGAACAAAGCTCATTTGGGTATAAAAAGAAAACAAACATCCCATGGTCCATAAAATCAGTCTCCCATTCATTGTCTATGGAGCAGCTCCAGACTTTATACCCTATGACATCACAAGTTTGAGATTTACCTCTGTGGTTTCTGGCTTTGAGAGAGAGTAGCTCATGTTCACTAATACTGATTGAGCTTTACTAGACCATGGAAATAACAATTCTTAATTTAGGTGGTGTTCCCCTTTGAGCAGCACACACAAACACAGTCTGCTTTCTTTTCTTATCACACAGATCTGCTGACTGAGGAAGGCTCTGTTGCTGTCAGTGAATCTTCCTCGTTGTCCAACGGGTCATGTGTAACATTATATCTCTCCTCTGAATCTCTTGAGCAGAGACTTTTGTTAGCGGGTTACCTGTTTGACGACTGTGATCATCGTTGAACACTTGCTGATCCTGAATCTAAACTATGTGACTTTCATATGACTGCTTTGATGTGATGGTTTAGGCGTGCTGGGCTGGAAGTCATTCATTCATTCATACGTCATTATGTTCTGAAAACTGCTGCCACTCCTGCCACTAAAACAGGTTTTATTCTCACCAATGCCTCTAGTTTGCCAGTTCTGCTAGACAGTTTGCATTATTTGCTTAATGACAATGTTTGTCTGTCGCCTTTCAATGAAACACGTCAGTTCATCCTTTTCAGAACATGTTTGTAACTGAACAGGAACATTGTTGGTATGTTGTTGTTTTCTCCCTGCCATGAGACTGACACTGAATGTGAGCAGAAGTAATCGCAGTTTTGAGGGGCTAATTCTGAATTGAAATTAGTCTGTGGCAACAGGACCTCTAGTAGTGTGTGGCCTACATACAGATAGCTTTGTTATTATTTTCACAGGTTTTGAGTCCTTGAGATGTCTGCTGCCACCTCAATAGGTTATAATGAATGGAAAGGGCTTAGAGTTTTGTTTATGGTGCTCACACCATTGGAAAAATACATAAAATCAACACAAAACAGCAACAATTCTTATTATAAACAGTTTCCCACTACTCTGTATAATCCACAGAACGCAGTGTGAACAATTTTCGTACAGGACTCCACTTCACACAGGTTCACCAGCTTGTCCCCAACTCTGTCTGCTGTTTGGCGCTGTGAAGAAGATTCAAAACCTAATTTTTAGGGGCTTAAATCTTAAAGAAGTTTCGTGGTTTACTAAGACATAAAGTAAAGGCTTTTAGAGAATTAAGTCTTTCCTGAGTCAAATATTCTTTCCTTTTTTTTTTTTTTTACTGGGTCCGCCTCCTTAACAATGACCAATATTCATCATATATCAGTTACACATCTTAATTCAAGCACTGGAACAAAAGTTGTTTAATCAGTGAACAGAACCAGAGATAGAAATAGAAAGAATCTTCTACTGCAGGCAAAGAAGACATGGCCCCTCCCTTTCCATTTACATGCTTTTTGCTATATATATATATGCTCATGCAAGTTAATTACCACACTTTGCATGCGCATGATAATGTAACAGACTTCAGATGGTTGAGGAGCTGCAGTGTTATAAAACCTTGGACGCTTCTGTGGTACTGGAGGAGTGTGATAAAACATCTTTATATGAGTTTAGAGACCACGTTTAAGAGAAAATCTGTGTGAGCATGGAGCTTGAAAAAAGTGGACGTTTCAGGCAGGGGAGGTCTAATGAAAACATACAGTTGGTTGCATCATGGGAAACGTAGGATCTAGTGTTTTTCAAACCTGACCTATACTAGGAACTAAAAGTCAGGATGTCTCAGCCTCTGCTACTTTGATTTTTTGACCGTTCTTTTTTAAATCTGTCTCTTGTGATTCCCCCAACTCTATGGACAGCAGTCTCTTTCTCATTTGACCGCATGTCTTGAAATAGTCGAATAAGAGTGTAGAACATTGTTATTTATTTATGATAATCTTATAATAATCTTTTTTAAGAAATCAAACACTTTATGTCATTCCAACTGGTGACAGCAACGAGGTCAGCAACAGCACATACACCACACTGGAGATTATTTGTTGTGACACTGGTTACAATCGGTTTGTGTTGTTGTTTTAATACCATGAGACAGATTCAGCTGAACACAAACATCATTTGTCATGGAGCATGACACGCCGCTGTGACTGTAGGCCCACAGAAAAGATTCCTTTATATCCTTCTGAAGGGAACATCTGAGAGGTATTATGTTAAAACGAAAGAAAATGATGCAACAAATATACTGTAAAGTAAAAACAAAAAAAGTGTTGGCCTAAAATGTGAGCAGGATGAGGAGTTGTGTCAGAGAAGGGCCGTCCCAAAGCCTTAATCTTCGGCCTGTGTTGCCCTCTACTGGCTGAAAGTGGAACTGAAGAATATTTCTGTAGATATCAACGAACAGTTTTATTATTTAAAATCCCCTCGTAATTCTTTAATTTTTATGATTCACTCATGTCACTCATGTAATGGTCTTTGTTGGCAAATAACTGTTGCCTGCTGTTTAAACTATACTATATATTTTTTTACTGACACCACTTTTGCTCAGGATATTTATTTTAAAGGGGAACTACGCCTATTTTCAAAATTCATACATGTTATTCCTATGGTCTAAGACAGTTAAAAAAAATATTAGTAAACATAAACAACTCTCTCCCAAATCTCAAAACTAGAGCGCTAAAACTCAAATTTGTGATGTCATAGGGTATAAAGTGTAGAGCTGCTCTATAGACGATGAATGGGGAGAGATGTTCTAGATGACACTGAGAGAACCCAGGGGAATGATCTGAGTATATGGGAACATTTTCTGTTTCACAACTGACAACACTACAATAGAACAAAGCTCATTTGGGTATAAAAAGAAAACAAACATCCCATGGTCCATAAAATCAGTCTCCCATTCATTGTCTATGGAGCAGCTCCAGACTTTATACCCTATGACATCACAAGTTTGAGATTTACCTCTGTGGTTTCTGGCTTTGAGAGAGAGTAGCTCATGTTCACTAATACTGATTGAGCTTTACTAGACCATGGAAATAACAATTCTTAATTTAGGTGGTGTTCCCCTTTGAGCAGCACACACAAACACAGTCTGCTTTCTTTTCTTAT
Source organism: Sebastolobus alascanus (assembly GCA_916701645.2). Classification (NCBI taxonomy): domain Eukaryota; kingdom Metazoa; phylum Chordata; class Actinopteri; order Perciformes; family Sebastidae; genus Sebastolobus; species Sebastolobus alascanus. The sequence goes on from CAKAOJ020000195.1 coordinate 3,677,405, forward strand.
CACACAGATCTGCTGACTGAGGAAGGCTCTGTTGCTGTCAGTGAATCTTCCTCGTTGTCCCACGGGTCATGTGTAACATTATATCTCTCCTCTGAATCTCTTGAGCAGAGACTTTTGTTAGCGGGTTACCTGTTTGACGACTGTGATCATCGTTGAACACTTGCTGATCCTGAATCTAAACTATGTGACTTTCATATGACTGCTTTGATGTGATGGTTTAGGCGTGCTGGGCTGGAAGTCATTCATTCATTCATACGTCATTATGTTCTGAAAACTGCTGCCACTCCTGCCACTAAAACAGGTTTTATTCTCACCAATGCCTCTAGTTTGCCAGTTCTGCTAGACAGTTTGCATTATTTGCTTAATGACAATGTTTGTCTGTCGCCTTTCAATGAAACACGTCAGTTCATCCTTTTCAGAACATGTTTGTAACTGAACAGGAACATTGTTGGTATGTTGTTGTTTTCTTCCTGCCATGAGAATGACACTGAATGTGAGCAGAAGGAGATCCAGATTTGTTGACTCTTGATATATTGAAAGAAAGACAAAGTTGACTTAAAGGACCAATATGTAATATATTAATAAATCATTATGTGATCATGATTATGTCATCAGAGATTAAGAAAACATGCTGAATTGAAATACTGGCTTCTCTGACAACAGTGCTACAGCCAGTATGTTCTCCTTTGAAATTTCCATAAAGGTCTGTTGTTGTTTTGCGCGGTGTGATCCCGTACACCGCCCATATCAACACCCCGTTGCCACATATGAAACAAACTGGCACGCAAATGCAGCGTTCTGCAGCAATGGAAGCAAGCAAACAAACTGGATCAACAGAGATAACGTTAACGTTAGATTCTACCGACCTGAAAAGCCTCGCCACATCTCTCTGTGGTCCGTGTGTAGCTGATTATCAAGGCAGCGAGTATTTGAGACACACAGCCGGTGAAGTGATTCCGTCTACTGCTGTTTGACAGAGGCTAAGGCCGTGATGCTAACACACGCTAACTGCTATCAGTCACATCGTAGGAGCGGACGGGCCACGGCTCCAATGTTTTGAATATGGACTGCAGTACTCACTTTAAATGCTAGCTGTCAGTACTGCATATAGAGTGCTGCAGGGATGACGTTTTTGAAGGCCAACCAGGAAGTTAGCATTGCACTGGTTCCCTCGACAAAAAGCCAATGGGATTTTTCCATTGGGTTTTAGATTATTTCAGAATATAAACTCTGTGTCAAACAAATGTTTATGATATTAGATGTTTGCCGTGATGACGTTTAGTAGTCTCATTTAGCCACTTGTTAGCAACCGCCTTTTTTAAGACACATAAAGGCTTCAAAATTCACGAGTGGGATATTTACTAACGTATTCTATATCGTAGAACAAAACGTTAAAATCTCTTAAGCTTGTGTTAACCACAGATCTTATTTCAGGCATCTAACTAAAAACCAATTCAAAAAACCCATTGACTTCCAGACGAAGGAACTGGAAGTGCTCAAATGCTAACTCATTTCCGTGTTTTAGGACTCATTCCTGTAGCACTCTATTGCTCCTTTAATACAAAAAAAATCATTAGCCTGGTTTAACACATCTGAATCGCTGCCCACATCAAATTTGTTAAGCAATTCAAGTAGTGAAGTGAAACAAAACGACAGTTCAGTCTGATTATGAGGCTACTACTGATTTATTTCTCCAATGCACTTCTAATGAACTTTACAACGACTTTGAAATTTATGTTTTCTAAGATGTACACAAACAGTTAATTGTGCGAAATTTAAGAACTGGGAAACATATCTTTGCATTTATGCATTAGTTAATTAAAAAAAAATATATATACACACCTTTAAAAAAACTCTCCTTATCCACATAGTGTTATAGAGGATATTATCTAATTTTTGGTCAAATCTAGCCAAACACTTGTGGGTTGAAGTTTCAGACTCTGGTGACGTTCTTTACTGTTAGACGGGAGAACAGCTCAGGATTGAAGTTGGAGAGCTGAAAGACACATTTTAAACCCATCATATTCAGGTCCTTGTCCAACTACAGTGTGTTATCAGATTGTGTTCTGTACAGATTATATCAGATAGCACTATCAATACTGACTTGATTATTATGAATGGTTTTATCATAGAGATGAAAGACAGAATTGGACATTAATGTAGATTTGTGAAGACCGTGAACAAGGTTAGTTACCTGTTGCAGGAATGAATTTATTGTTGTTTCATTTAGCTCATGAACTGACCGAACAGATGCCAGGAGGATCGCCACAACTGTGGGACATATAAAAGGAAATTCTTTAATATCACTTTGCAGCCTTCGGCACAGAGGTCCCCGGTTACCGCCGGTACAATAACCTTTTATTTTGATGGTAATAAAATGTACCTAAATTCACAATTATGTAGGATATCTCTACTGACATTCCTATACTATTACGTCACAACGTCTGCTCTATTAGCCGTGTGTTTACTATTTTTATTTGCATATGGAGCGGGGAAGTGAGATCCGATCACAAGTGGTCACTGGAGACGTATTCTTACGCCAGGTGTGAACAGTCCACTTGTGATCCGATCACTCAGGACGCATGTTAATGCCAGGTCTGAACAGGACCTTAGACATCAAGTTGAATCATATTGTGCAATTTTAAAATGCACTTACCATCGTCCCCTGAGGCAGATGCTGACCCGACTGATGGTGACTGGTTTGTCGTTGAAGTTGTCCCCAGGCTAGAAACGATAGAGCGCGCTGGGGAAACATTAAAAGAAATTAGACTACATTTTAAATCTTTTCACTACAAACTTCAGCTCATTATAATTTACAGTATACACATTTAAAAGGATCTCTTTTACATCTCCCAATGATTTCAGCCAGTGTACTCACTTGTTGCTGGTGGTGGTGGTGTTGTCTGTGCAGCACATGAGGCCAAACACCCAGCAAACAGGATCAACAGCAGCATGTTAAAGCTTTATTCCAAAACGAGAGTGAAATCTATAGAGGAGAAGTGTTCCCTCTGCTTCCACAGAGTCTCTGGCTGCTTTTGTTCTGAACCAGGAACTGATACTGTACCTTTAGGCAGAGGGTGTGGCAATAAATGTAAACAAAAATAGGAGTTCCTCCAAGGACAATTACCTGTGCTGGATCGTCACAAGCCGGTAACAACAGCTAACAGAAAACATGTACTGTTCAATGAAATATGAGAAGGAAATTCACTAAAACTAAAAAAGTCTGCCAAGCATGTGATTTCTAAGGTTGCGATACGCTTCATCGTCAAGCATTATGTTTGTTTTTTTGGTTTACTGCTTCTTCTAAAAAGCAAATATTTCCCACCCTGTAAATTATCCAAAGAAAACGTTAAGAGTGGGGTTTTTGCTATGAAATGAAGTTTCAATTTAGCTTAAAACAACTGAAAACTAAGTGTGGCAGCAAATTCTGATGTATGCAAACAATAGCACGAGATATTTTTTTGCTACTTTTTATTGAGATGTCTTTGAGTTACATTTTTAAGACACAAACAAAGAGCAGAAAAACAAAAGCAATTCAAGTAGTGAAGTGAAACAAAACGACAGTTCAGTCTGATTATGAGGCTACTACTGATTTATTTCTCCAATGCACTTCTAATGAACTTTACAACTCAGTGACCATATGTCTTTGGCAATTAAAAGGTGATTTAATATAGCATTACTGGAAATACAGAATCTACATTTTTATGCATTTCTGATTGACTGCAAAATATTAGATTTATATTTGAAATAAAAAAAATTTCTAAGATGGACACAAAACAGTTAATTGTGCGAAATTTAAGAACTGGGAAACATATCTTTACATTTATGCATTAGTTAATGCATAAATTAAAAAAATATATATATACACACCTTAAAAAAAACTCTCATTATCCACATAGTGTTATAGAGGATATTATCTATTTTTTGGTCAAATCTAGCCAAACACTTGTGGGTTGAAGTTTCAGACTCTGGTGACGTTCTTTACTGTTAGACGGAATAAATCCACCTCAGAAACGCCATCTTCGAGGAGGAGGAGTCTGAGCTGAAAGACACATTTTAAACCTATCATATTCAGGTCCTTGTCCAACTACAGTGTTATCAGATTGTGTTCTGTAGAGATTATATCAGATAGCACTGTCAATACTGAGCTGATTATTATGAATTGTTTTATCATAGAAATGAAAGACAGAATTGGACATTAATGTAGATTTGTGAAGACAGTGAACAAGGTTAGTTACCTGCCCCAGGACTAAATTTATTGTTGTTTCATTTAGCTCATGAACTGACCGAACAGATGCCAGGAGGATCGCCACAACTGTGGGACATATAAAAGGAAATTCTTTAATATCACATTGCAGCCTTCGGCACGGAGGTCCCCGGTTACCGCCGGTACAATAACCTTTTATTTTGATGGTAATAAAATGTACCCAAATACACAATTATGTAGGATGTTACTACTGACATTCCTATAATATTACATCACAACGTCTGCTCTATTAGCTGTGTGTTTACCGATCACAAGTGGTCACTGGAGACGCATTCTTACGCCAGGTGTGAACAGTCCACTTGTGATCCGATCACTCAGGACGCATGTTAATGCCAGGTCTGAACAGGACCTTAGACATCAAGTTGAATCATATTGTGCAATTTTAAAATGCACTTACCATCGTCCCCTGAGGCAGATGCTGACCCGACTGATGTTGACTGGATTGTCGTTGAAGTTGTCCCCAGGCTAGAGGAGGTAACGCGTGCTGGGGAAACATTAAAAGAAATTAGACTACATTTTAAATCTTTTCACTACAAACTTCAGCTCATTATAATTTACAGTAGACACATTTAAAAGGATCTCTTTTACATTGTCCAATGATTTCAGCCAGTGTACTCACTTGTTGTTGTTGCTGGTGTTGCTGTTGACTGTGCAGCACATGAGGCCAAACACCCAGCAAACAGGATCAACAGCAGCATGTTAAAGCTTTATTCCAAAAAGAGAGTGAAATCTATAGAGGAGAAGTGTTCCCTCTGCTTCCACAGAGTCTCTGGCTGCTTTTGTTCTGTACCAGGAACAGATATCCTTACGCAGAGGGTGTGGCAATAAAAATAGACAAAAATAGGAGTTCCTCCAAGAACAATTACCTGTGCTGGATCGTCACAAGCCGGTAACAACAGCTAAAAGAAAACATGTACTGTTCAATGAAATATGAGAAGGAAATTCACTGAAACTAAAAAAGTCTGCCAAGCATGTGATTTCTAAGGTTGTGATATGCTATACTTTTTATTGAGATGTCTTTGAGTTACATTTTTAAGACACAAACAAAAAGCATAAAAACAAAATCAGAAAAGAAAAAACAAGAGAAAAAAGTTTGTTTAAATTTTTGTCAAACTAAAGTCTGTCTATGTACACATCGTGGGGACATCCAGTCTTTTTTTGTGATAATCAAGTCTTCCTTTAGGCAACATTAGATTTACATTAATAAATATAACAACTACAAAGTGAAATGAATCAAGTCTACAAATAACACATTTAAGAATAATACTAAAATAAATACAATAACAATAACAGACTTTTTAATGCATTGTAAGGCTGTCAATCGATTAAAATATTTAATCATGATTAATTGCAAATTAATCGCAAATTAATTAAGGGGAGACTCATGGGTACCCATAGAACCCATTTTCATTCACATATCTTGAGGTCAGAGGTCAACTGACCAACAGATTGTCGTGACAGTTTTTCCTCAACAAAATTTAGCGTAAGTTTGGAGAGTTATTTAACCTCCTTCGCGACAAGCTAGTATAACATAGTTGGTACCAATGGATTCCTCAGGTTTTATATGATACCATCTTCACTCTAGCTTTAAGACTGAACCCTGCTTCGAAAGATTGATTGCATTAACGTGTCATTGTCGCGTTAACTTTGACAGCCCTAATGCATTGAAATAAAGTATGACACCACACATCCTGAACCTCTTTTCACAACTTTGAAAACACATTTCAGAATTGAACATCACATATCATCATGTGATGAGACAGTAATTCTGTGCAACCATAACTAACTATATAATAACTATATGATGAGCAATATAAATCTTGTTCTTTATCCACATCAGTAAATAAAGTATGATAATAAATCATTACGGGTTCTTTAACTTTCTGCTGCTGCTGCTGCTGCTGCTGCTGCTCGCAGCGCTGGAACGTCTGGAAGTGGTGAGAGGGGGGGAGGCCACGGTCAGATCCAAGCCCACTTCCACAGTCTTCAGCACGGGGGAGGGAAGCGCAGAGGCCCCGGGGCTGCTGCTGGCTGAGGATGCAGGAGCCCTACAGTACAGAGAGACAACAACAACAACAACAACACGCGGCATAAGAAAGTCTCCAATCATCTGCATGATAGAATACACAGGGTGACATATTTTAACGACTTTATTCATACAGATAAAGACAAGCGAATATCAACTGGTTATATTCCATTGACACAAGCAGTATTCAATTATTTTCCGCATGCACACTTTTATGATCAGTCCTATAGTTCAAACTCATGACCATCTGACAACAGGTCCTCATTATTTCTCAAACCTCCAACATCAGCTTCTCTGGAGAAGAGGTTTTATTAAGAACTGATGGAGTCTGACCTGAGAGAGGCAGAGCTGCGGGCAGAGCTCGTCTTGGAGCTTCGATGGCTGGAAGGAGTGGAAGACGGAGATGGAAGAGGCAGAGTGGCCTGAGAGAAAGAAAAAAAAAGTTAAGGTAAATTTGTTTTTGCAACTCCATAAACCCCATAAATGACAGTAAAGAACAGCCTGTCCAACAACCCTGCAGTGTCATATTGTTTCATAGACTTTAGACTCCCACAAGGGGAAATTCTTTTCCACAGCACTGTACTTGTGAGACACCATTACATACAACAGCACACAGTAACAGCACTACAACAGCGATAACAACAGAAAATGACGGACAGCAGTACACACTTAGGCCTATTCAGCGATGCCTGTTGTTTAAGGCGGCTATGACTGCAGGTATCAAGCTTTTCCCAAAGCGAGCCCTATTGCACCTCAGTGTTCTGTACCAGTGCCCGGAGCGGGGCATTATGGTAAGGTGGTGATTGAGTGGGTGTGTGACGTCCTGTGCTATTGAGATTGCAATGCGTGCAATGGCTTTGTTGTTTAGTTCTGTGAGGTTGGGTGTGGGGAGACCAATTATCCTGGCAGCATTGTTGGTTATGCGTGTGAGTTTTGCCCGGTTAGTGACGGATAACATGTTAAAAAAGCAGGTGGAACAGTACAGTAGGATTGGCTGAATAATGCTCTGGTACAGCAGTAGGAGGGGATGGGGAGGCAACATAAAGTCCTTTAAGTTTGCGGATGACTGATAGTCTTTGGTGACTCCTTTTTTGAATGTCATTGGTGTGCTGATCAGACCTGAGTTTATTGTCCAGAGTCACTCCTTCATACCTGCAGGAAGTATTTCTCCAACACTGATCTGAGGTCAGGTTTGTCCTCCATGGCCTCATTCAGCATCTTGTTGACGCTCTTATTGAATTCTTTCAACTCCCTCAGCTTAATGTCCTTCTCCTCAAAAGTCTCAGTCTTGGTGTTTTTTGCCGAGCGGATCTCTTTGGTCAGCTTAGAGCACTAGCAGACAGAGAGGACAACACAGACTTAAAATGGGATTATGATGACTACTAATAAGTGTTTGTAGTCGCACACCATTCCTCCTGTATTAACTCCCGTGTTTAGAAAAAGTGGGACAGGTAGACACCAAACCTGCTTTGTGGCTCTGTCAACCTTCTCCTGCTGGGAAGTGACTTCTTTGCTCAGTTTGCTAATCAGTGACTGTTTGTACTCCATCTTGTCTTTCTCCACCTCCTCTTCTTGCAGCAGACTCTCCAAGGTATCGTTCATGTCCTGCAAATGGAGAGCGGCACACACACACACACACGCACACACACACACACACACACACGCACACACACAAGGCACAGATTCAGATTCCTGCCAGGTCATCTTCACTGGATCACTCAGAGTTGTTGAGTGAGTTTATTCGCGACCCAATACTCTCGCAGGGACACAACTAAATAATACAACAAGCTGCTTGTAGAATACTGAAGAGGAGAGTCAGGAATGAAGATTGATAGTGCTTTAGTGTTTCATGAAAGATGGCAAATAAAAATATACATGAAGAATATATATTGAAAGAAAGCAGGAAATGTCGGAGATTATTTCCAGCAGTATTTAAAGTGGCGAGATAGCCCTTAAGAATCAAAATAATTTGGGCTGTCAAAGTTAAACCTTTAACGCAAATTTTTTTCAACGCCACTAATTTCTTTAAAAGCATTAATGCAATCGATCTTTTGGAGGTTGTATCGGGCTCACTTTTAAAGCTAGAGTGAAGATACCATATAAAACTAGAAAACATAAGGAATCCATTGGTACTAACCATGTCATACTAGCTTGTCGCGAAGGAGGCTAAATAACGCTGCAAACTTATGCTAAATATTGGCGAGGAAAAACTGGTATGGAAATTTTCAAAGGGGTTCCTTGACCTCTGACCTCAAGATATGTGAATGAAAATGGGTTCTATGGGTACCCACGAGTCCCCCCTTTACAGACATGCCCACTTTATGATAATCACTTGCAGTTTGGGGCAAGTCATAGTCAACTGAGCACACTGACAGCTGTTGTTGCCTGTTGGGCTTCAGTTTGCAATGTTGTGATTTGAGCATATTTTTATGCTAAGTTCAGTACCTGTGAGGGTTTCTGGACAATATTTATGATTGTTTTGTGTTGTTAACTGATTTCCAACAATAAATATAAAGAGAAAAATCTCCCTTTAAGGTACATTTTGAACTGATAAAAAATGTGCGATTAATCGCGATTCACTATTTTAATCGATTGAAAGCCATAAAAATATATGGTGCTTTAAACTGGGTTGGGTTGTAATAAAATAAAAATGTTTAAGATACAATAAATGAAAAGGATTTGTATTCAGTGCAGGTTTGATTTTTTTTTCGGCGTTGGCTTGCCAGTAAAACCTATTTATAGTGAAGAGGAAGTGGGATATAGTCAACTGGGAAGTTTTCTTTTAATTAAATTTCACAAATGTAAAATCTCCCTAAAATTACAAAATGTTATACCAACAATGAGATAACATCAGTTAGGTTAGCAAGTTAAATATATTTTGTGACCACTTAAAATGTATTTATTTATTATTTTGGACCTTTTCTTTTATTTTGGAAGTTATGTAACAGCTTGTGAAGCTGCAGTGATTACACAATTGATCAGTCACAAACTTATTTGTCCTTTTCACAGCAGACATTTTGACATGTATAAACACAGGTGTAATTGATAAGATGAATTATGTGCCCGTTAATGTGTCACTGCCATTCCAGTAAGCCAGTAGGCACAACATCAGCGCCCTGGCACACTTAAATGGAACAGGGCTATAATTAGTGTTATTATATACACCTGTGATTACCACGCAATGGCTGCTGTGAGAAGGGCAAATTGTATTCTACTCGACACTGGCTATAGATAGCAATAACCTGTAAGTCCTGTTGGAGCTCTTGAACTTGTCTTTTCTTATACTTCAGCGTCTCCTCAGCTGCCCTCAACTGCTCTTCCAGCTTCAGTTTTTCCTGGTGCTCTGGACCTGAAACAAAAATGACTAATTACCTTGTGATCAATGGCAGCTGCTCTATTCGTTTTAACAGACAAAGAGGGAAAAACACACATAAATCACTTCCTGCTGATGATCCCTGATAAGAGTGATTTGGTTTCATCCAGTCTACCTGGTCATACGTACTGGATTCATTTACTTTGTTGAGGGATTTGCCAAATGCTGAGTTACTGTTGTCGAACAAGTGATTGGTGTTCTCCAGAGCTCTGTTTTCCAGCTCCATCTTGCGGATAGTAGCATCCAGACCGTCGCCCTTCCGCTTGAGCTCCTCTTTCTCTTGTGCAGCCTGATGAAAAGCACACAGCGGTGATTTTAAAGTGCTGGTGTTCTTCGGCTTCAGCAGACTCTGTGGGTTACACGGCGGCGTCTTTAAAGACCTCTTACCTTTGTGATGTAGTAAGCCTGCGATTTCTCCTCTTCCCCCTCAGGAGCTGCCATCGACAGCATCACAACCTCAAAGCGTTTCTTCATCATGTCGACCTTGGACAGTTTCTCGTTCAATTCAGCACTAACACAGAATCAATCGCTAAATAAAGTGATTTTTTTTTTTTGTAAAAATCTCAAAATCATGCAAGTATGACATGAAATACTGAGAGCAACGTTTTATCTCTTTATACAATAGTGGGCTAGATGAGCAAAGACTGCTGGGAAGTGAGATTTGGCAGGGTTTTTTACCTGAGTCTCTGTCTCTCCTGCTCACTGATCTTGAGCTGCTGGCTGAGCATTTTCCTGTAGACCTTGACCTCTTCCTCCCTGTCCTTTATGGCTTTCTGCAGCTCCAGTTTCCTCTTCTCCTGGGACAGCACACTGCCCGCCTTGTTGTACAGCAGATCCCTCATACGCTTGACCCCCATCTTCATGATGTTGTGCTCCACCATGTTGTCCTGATGAGGAACAGGTGAGGTCAACACAGTGTATGCTCTTGTTCTGCGTGCAGATGGTGCTCGTTTCCAGATACATGAAATAATGTCAGCTATATTTTAGTGTCAAACCCTTAAAAAAAATCATTAGCTGAGTGATGACGTCAGCTATTGGGTATCTGGTGTCCACAGATACAGCTGACATCATTGACGTCCTAATGGTGAGAATTAGAGCTGAAACTAACAATTATTGTGATTGTAAAACTATATACTAATATTTTTTTCATTATTCAGTTCATCAATAAAATGTTAATAGATAAAATACAGAAAATTAACTGACAACAATTTGGATAATTAATTGTTTAAAGGAATAATTCGACATTTTGGTAATTGGCTTCCTTGTTGAGAGTTAGATGAGAAATTCAATACGACTCTCGTGTCTGTACAGTGAAGCTGAAGCCAGCAGCCTGTTAGCTCAGCTTAGTCATTAGCTTAATCTGTACAATAACCAAAGTGTAAAAACAACATTTATGTGTTTTACAGGGGTTTATGTGCTGGATTATTTCCTAGAAGAGAAGTAACTTCCTGGTTTCCTGGCAACAATGGAATCAGTTTTACTCTGGACCAAAGGTACGCTGCTTCCACAACTAAATGCCAAACATTTGCTGGTTCCTGCATCTCAAATGTGAGGATTTTTTTTTTTTTTTATCCTTATGTCTTTGTAAAGTGTTGGATTGTTGATTCGTCACCGACTCCTGGGCCACACTGCCTGCGTGAACATGTTGGTTTTTTTTGCTTTTTTCATGTCTGTGACATATTCTACAGATATAGACATTGAAATTGTGCTGGTATGATCGATATCGATATCGATTGACAGCCAATAGGAACGATCTCTCTCTGAAATGACCTTTGATTGGTCAAAGTCTCCCATCACAGGCTAGATTTTTTAAAGCCTGAAAACAGAGCCATGAGGAGGTGCAGAAGTCTAGTTTTCTCTCAGATCAATCGAATTACAACATGCTGAAAGGTTATTATGGATTTTTTGCCCAATTCTGCTTAGTGCCACTTTAATTGATGAATGAAAAGAATTGTAATTATTTACAGCCATATGTACTGTATCTCCATCAAAAGGATCTTAAAATAAAATGGTTATTACTTATTTTGACTGACCAAAAGTCACAATACTGTAAGCTGTTCAATTTAATTATATGAAAAAGAGCTTTTCTTTCACATTTTCACAGTTGAGTGCCTGTAACCACTAAATGTTTGACATTTTAACTTGATTAATTACAAATAATTATTTCAGCAATAAGGAGAATAACCTTCCAAAGTGAAATTTAACCTTGAATCCAACTTAGTGGGGAAAAAAAACACTTATGTTTAATCTCCTAAACACAATTTGAACACAGTAAGTCCCCCTGAAGTGATTTCATGATGATGCTGTGGCATCAGCTAGTTACCTGCTTCCTGAGCCTGAGTCTCTTCAGCTCCTTTTCATTGGTGTTACAGAGAAGGATGAGCTCCTCCACCTTGTCGGTCAGATCTGTCTTTTGAGCCTTTGACTTCTCCATCTCTTTCCTCATATAGCGAATATCATCCTGTCAGAGACAATGACATGGGTGAGATGGAATCATTTCACTGGTTGAGTGTGTGAAAAATGCAGAATAGTTTAGTTGAGGTGACAAACAATCAGACTGACCTCAGAGTCCTTGAGCGCGTTGGTAAGCATGTTGGCCGTCTCCTTCTTCTCCTCCAGGGCTTTCTTCAGCTCAGCGATCTTTACATCTAATATTTGTTTTTCATCTGACTGAATGTTGCCTTGCAGCCGTGCCAGTTTTCTATCCAGGCTGACCACCTGGGTGTCCTACACAGTGCAGGAAAATGAAAGGAAAATCTGAATATATGTATTGGTATTGCAGATTCTAGCACCAGACTAGGGAAAGCGGTGTAGTGTGAGTGCAGAAAGTCACATTTGTGTGTGTTTTTTGGTAAGCGTGCCTGTTCAGTCGCGATCATCTGCTGTCTTGTTAATTCCTGCTCTAGTTTTCTGAGCTGGCCGTCCAAGCTGCTGATGGTGAATTTGCTCCTCGAAACCTGGGCGATAGAGTTCTTCTCGTTTGTCTTGAGGGCCTGCAAACGCTCTTTACGACAAAACAGCTCCTCCCTGCAGTCTCGCAGCTGGACATCCAACTCCTAGAGCAAAGCACAGGCCAAAACAGGGTTACACAGTAGTACAAAGCTATATCATTTTGAGCAGAATAAAAATGGCCTCGTCATATGTAACACAGATTCCTAAAAGACATTTTTATTAGTGCAGTGTGGGGGGGGGCACAGTGAAATTGGGGGTCCTCTAAATTCAGATTTAGTTTAATCAGTAGATAATGTATTTGCATCTTTACAGCAAAGAGAATTGTTCTTTACCGTCTCATTTTTGATTGATGGTCAATTCTAGTGTTGTGTTTTTTTAGGAGAATACTAGCAGTTAATCATGATAAAAAATGAATTATATATTTGGTAACACTTTATAATAACCATCATTAATATATGATAAATTGATAGTTAATTAAACTTTAGCTATTAGTTATTTTGCTGTTAACAGACAAGCAAAATAAGAGGATGGATGGATGGATGGATTGTCAGGCTGCTTACCTTGATCTGGTTTTCCTCGTCCTTGAGGAGGCGATCCATCTGTACAGCTCTCTCCTCCTCACGAAGTGCTGTCACAACTTGCAGCTTCTCTTCCAGCGCAACATTGTAGGCCCTGGCCTTCTTGAGTCTACAAAACACACACACACACACACACACACACACACAAACACACACACACACACACACACACACACACACACACACACACACACATGTACAGACAGAGCTTTCGTACTAAAGCTAGAGTGGTAATTTTTGCAACAGGCACGTGTTGTGAGATTCCACTGACTTGTCATTGTTATCCTGGATGTCTTTCTTCATTCTGGATATGTGGGATGTCGCAGACTCCACGTCGGAGGTTGCTCTGTCCAGTGTGCCTTTGCAAGCATCCAGCTGCAAGACACATGAGAATCAATTTGCTCACTCTTATAATGATAAAATTGGAACACTCCCCCACAACTGAAAGTATTTGTTGACTAGATTTTCTGGCAATAACCCTGTCAAAATTCCCCAGCCAATAGAATGCCAGATATAGTGTTGATCAATAAAATGATCCCTGCCTCGTTGTGGGTGCGTTCGCTTTACTTCTTGGAGCGTGACTGACAGGCAGTTACTCTTTAGCTGGGTTATCTGGCAATGAGTCTCGCGTTTCATTGGTCAACACTACATCGGGCATTCTATTGGCTGGGGAATTTTGACAGGCTTATTGCACAAAAAATACGAGAGCAGAGGAGAAATCTGAGAGCAGACGTTTCACGAGCACACAGAAGCAGCCTGAGTGTGAGGAGAAGGGCTGAAGCTGTAGGAAATATGTGCAAGCAACAATATATTTGAGTGCAATCATACAGTTTGAGCAGAAGCAGAGCTAATCCAAGCGCAAGCAGGGGCTACTTGAGTGCGAGGACAGCGTTTTGAGGGAAAGCATTAAGAAAATGTGAAATCAATAAGTCATGCTCTCAAATTGAAAGACCACGCTCTTGGATAAAGATAGGAAAAAAAGCTCCACGAAAAGTTTGGTATTTCAAAAGCTTTGAGAAGCTGACCTCGTCCTTCAGCCTGCTGCAGTTATTCTCCTGCTCCTTCAAATCCTGCCGCAGCTTTACAGCCTGTTGGTTGGCCGTGGTTATCTTCCTCTCAGTTTCCTTGTTGTTGTTCCTCTGAGTATCCAGCAAATGCTTCCTCTCTGTGATGGTGCCCTTCCTCTCCCTGATGTCCTGGTTGGCTTGGGCAAGTAGCTGGATTTATGAAGGAACAAGACAGGAACACTTTTTACTCGAGTGTACTGTTCAGCGTGCTTTCACACTCTATTGGTTTTTATCGTTCAGAGGTTGAGTCAGCATGTGTTTTATCAACAGAAGTGCAAGGTACCAGGCTTTACCAGAGCTGTCTGCTGCATCTCGGCGTCTCGTTGCTTCATCTGCTTAATGGTGTTCTCCCATTGGTGGATGAGCTGCTGTGTCTCCAGGTGGGCCTGCTGCAAATTTCCTGTAGTTGTATCCAAAGCAATCTGTTCGGAAAGCAGAAGAAAAGTGTATTCTAGACATAGTGACAGTCTGTGGCTTACAGATGTTCAGCCATATGAACGGTGAGCATGAAGAGTGCTTTCTTAACAGTACCTGTGCGGATATAGTCTCAGTCGATTCTTTGTCAAGTGCTTTGTGCTTTTCACTGGCCTCCAGTGTCTTCTTCTCTATAGCCAGAGTGAGAGACTATATTGAGAGAGATTACAAAGCTGTTAGCTCAGGATGAGTCCGAGTTGTAAACAGCAGTTTATTTTGCGGAAAACAGAATAGGCGTATACAGCTCTTTTCTCCTCACCTTGATCCTCTGCTCATCTTGCTGGGCGTACTTGATAATGGCCATTGTGTCCGCATCTTTGCGTGCCGACTCCTCTAAAAAGGCCTTCATGGTCTGCTGGTCCCAGTCCGTCTGGTTCCTAAACTCCTCTAGCTTCTGTTTGGCCTTGAAGATATGATTCTGAGGATACGGACAAGGTTAAGTAGCACATTTTTGGCCCCAAGAGCTGTAGTTGTTTCTGTGTTAAAGTATATATGTTGTGGATGGTATAGACCTCTTGCGTGTTCATCCTTTCCGCTAAAGATCTATGGTCGTTCTCCTTCCGAGCAATCTCCTGTGTCAGGCGACCCCTCTCCCTTTCTGCGAGGGCGGTTAGGTGTTTCTCCAACTCTTCTTCTCTTTCCTTTGCCTTGCACAGAGCCTGCGTGCAGAAAAATCAAAACCAGAAATTAACGATGCACACCCAGACACTGTGGCTATAACCCAATTACCAGAAGAGATACACGCACCTGTCTGACACACAATAAATATACAACGTATTCTGATTAGGGCTGTCAATCGATTAAAATATTTAATCACAATTAATTGCATGATTGTCCATGATTAATCGCAAATTAATTGCACATTTTTTCATCTGTTCAAAATGTACCTTAAAGTATTTAATACTCTTATCAACATGGGAGTGGGCAAATGTGCTTGATTTATGCAAATGTCTGTATATATTTATTATTGGAAATTAATTAACAACACAAAATAATAACAAATATTGTCCAGAAACCCTCACAGGTACTGCATTTAACATAAAAAAAAATATGCTCAAATTATAACATGGCAAACTCAAGCCCAACAGCTGTCAGTGTGTCAGTGTGCTGACTTGACTATGACTTGCCCCAAACTGCATGTGATTATCATAAAGTGAGTATGTCTGTAAAGGGGAGACTCGTGGGTACCCAGAAAACCCATTTTCATTCATATATCTTGAGGTCAGAGGTAAAGGGACCCCTTTGAAAATGGCCATGATTTTCCTCGCCAAAATTTAGCACAAGTTTGGAGCATCATTTTGCCTCCTTCGAGTCAAGCTAGTATGACGTAGTTGGTACCAATTGGTTTAGGTCTAGGTTTTCTAGTTTCATATGTTGCCATCATCTTCCGCTATAGCTTTAAAACTGAGCCTGCTGCAACCTCCGAAAGATTGACTTTCGTTAATGCGTTAAACAAATTAGTAGTTAAAACGAATTTGTGTTAACGCGTTATTATCGCGTTAACTTTGACAGCCCTAATTCTGATATACTCACCTCAGTATTTTCCAGCTCTTGTTTAGCATTTTTGAGGAATTCGGTCATTAGCTGCTTTTGATCCTTGTTTCTCTCATGTTTGTTTTCCAGTTGCGCCAACTCCGTCTCCTTTTTACGAATCTGTTGTTGAGGAAGTCATCAGATTAAAAGCATAGCATACTGTATATGACATACAGTCAGTAGCATTTTTTTTTTTAACAAGTTTGTTCTTGTGAGCTGTCTTGCATGGTTTTGCCAGTCACTACATGCAGTTACAAATATTTGTCTTGTGATACATGAACAGATTCACCGTTTACCTAAAGCACTTTGTCAGTTGCCCCTTGTGTGTTGACGTAAAACTTTACATCTTGTGAAACCCAGGTAGTAGAGCCATGCGGTCCAGATGCTTACAATGTAATTATTACAATATGGTTTCAGTGTAGAGCATTATATAATACTAGTAGTGAGAGATTTTGATAGTGTGCCACATGACTTGTAATCTATAAATTCCATTATTTGAAGTAAAAAAAAAAAAAAGTTCAAAAGGCATCACTGAGAAACATGACTGCCAGAAATATAGAGAAAATCACCTAATAACTAAGCAAATATGTAGGCCTGTACATTCAGTATGTATACAAACCGGTAAACATTTGTAATACAGGAATCACTCATTTTCACACATTTAAAAAGCTTTTATCTGTCAGTTTTCAGCGTTAGTCCATGAGACACTTCATTTGTTTATTTCTTAACAATGTTGCATGATGTTTAATTTATAAGAAGAAGAAAAAATGTTCGTATGGGAACCGTTTCCCTCATTTACAAAACTCAGTAGCTTACATTAACCATGAGTCCTTAAGTCACACACAAAAAAATCTATGAATTTTTAATTTGAGGGGGTTCCAGGGGGTCTCCAGCAAAAAAGGGAATAATTTATTTTCAGTAGGGATGCATCGATCGGATTTTTTCAGTCCTGATACTGATAGCGATACCTGGTCTTTGAGTATCGGCCGATACCGGGTACCAATCCGATACCATAGTTTAATTAATAAGCTGTATGCCTCACTGTGTGGAAGTGACTGGGATCATTCTTTCATATGGAAGGCAACATCAGGCTTGACTTAAACATTGCTTTCCTAACTTTGTAAAACAAAATGTAACAAATAAATACATTTACTGAATTGTTATTTATCTTTAAAATAATACATTGTACAACAGCAGCTTGGTAAAGAAGCTTCAAAATTAACAGGAATTATATACAATTCAAATGTAAACTTTTTAATGCAGCAACAAATTGGTCAAAACTTAAACAGGAACTAAACATTAAATCCATCACTTCACTTCCATTAAACCTATCTCCTTCCACATTTTTTGCTCAATTAACACCAAATTTTCTCCGCTGCGTCTTCAGACTGTCCTCCACAAACGATCCAGTCAGATTTTTTAATTATCGCAGTGCATCAAAAGGTTTTAGTGTAAACAGTACTGTACACATCTACTGCAAATCCTCGCTAAATAAAGCTCCAATGTTCATGAACATAAATTACAAAATGTTGAGTTCATGGTAGATGTAGGGTGGTAAATTTCAGAAATTTATCTCAAAAACTGTATTTTTGACAGTATTTTGAATTCTAAACTCATGTGAACCATTGCAGTCAATGGAAATCAAGCATTTTTAAACATCAATTTGTCACTTATGGAGCAATCAATCTTTATTAAAATAAATTACAGACATCTCTGTGTTGTCTAGATAAAGTGCGCAAATTCTCAATTTTGTCTCAAAAACTGAATTTTTGACACTAGTTTGAAATCTGCAAATACCTGCAACCCTGGTGATTGGCTCCGTCATAGAGTGATGTGATAGTGTTAAGTGGTAGTTTTGACCTGGGCAGTGAGATCATCAAAATAGTGACTTATTCTTGGTGTCTGAAGTTGTGAGTTCGAGACCCTATCGAGGCAGCACGAACATGCTAATGCCTTCAAGGATTAACAATGATGGACTGTCCTGTGCTTCTCATTTGTCTTCCTTTTTTCATCTTCTTCCTCCTTCTTCTTCTTCTTCTTCCTCCTCAAAATGCCCGGCCTCGACCCACAGCTGTGCAGCAGCTATAATTGCTTTTAGATGTTTTATTTCCATTTATCAAATGGGGGTCAGAGGTCTACTTTGGGTCCGTTTAGGGGTCCTTGACATGAAAACGTTTGGGAACCACTGTCCTATCTGCTAGTTTAGTCACATATATGACTAAAGATATTCATTTTGGAACAGTAACTAGACAGTAAGATTTGAACCTCTTTTTTTTTTTTTTTTTGCGTTAGTCATTTTTGACGGTTCCTAACGAAACCTAACTTCCGTTAAATGTCAAACATCCAACTAGTTGGACCACACAAGGTTAATAGTCATACACAGCACTATCAGTTACTCCGTTCCCGTCACTAAAATAAACAATTAACGCTATATAATTGATTTCAAAAATAAAAATGACTCTTCACTCACCTCCTCTATCAAAGCCTTGTTTTGAGCGTTAGGTTGGGGGACAGCAAAGCGCTCATCCCAGCTCATCTCCGATAAAACCGTATCAACAATGCTTGACATCTTCCTGCACTGTTTCACTATAAGCTTCTAGAAAAGTCACAAAAGATGAATTCAAAGTGATAACTGATTCCGCTGCATTATAATCTACTGCTGATATCGGTTTGTTTCTCTCTCTCCTCTTTGCTGTTGATAACTGTTGTGTCTGTTGTCAGTCGCCCTTAGCAACCGCACTGTGTGTGTTGTCACCACAAGGAGGCAGCGCGAGGCTAGAAAGAAAGATGCAGGACGTCACCTCAACATGGAAATTGTTGAGCTGCACAACACAGGCAACACTCAGAGGTAAACTCCAAACGTATTATACAAAGATAGACTGTAAAGAGGGCAAGGTACGCTGAAAATAATACAAAAATCACCTCAACTTATGCATGTGGCATCTCCCTAAAAGCATTATCACGTATGTATTATTTTTATTTTGGGAGATATAATTTGACATACACAAAATCAGACTTCCATTATCATGCTTTTAAAAAACATATCTCGATTATTTCCCTGTCAACATTACCGAATGATCACCTATAATATGCCCAAGTGAACTCAGTTGTATCCTTCAAAGGATGTAGTGTCTACATTCAGCTTAAAATTCTGTTATGCAGACTTCTCCAATTTGAAAGAAAATGACCTGCCAATCATAAACCATGAGCTCTACCAAGTCATTCACAGAATAGTATTTGTATTGCATTGAAAGGAACAAAGAAGTCTTCCATTTTTGATGGCATCGGACATAATTAGGGCTGTCCCGAATACCTATTTTTGGGCCTGCGAAACTTCATGTTCATGTTCTTATCTCTGTCCGTCTCCGTCTCCTCCGTTTCAGTGCCGTCGCTGCACTACTGCACACACACCACCTCTACACACAGCTAACAGGGATATCTGTCTGAGAATAACTAATAATAATTAATGTTGAATATGAATAATGTTATGGAATTATTCCTTATTTCATGGGCTATTTTGGGATTTATACATTATTATTACATACTTATATAAAAAACAAACAAAGACGAAGCATTCGAATACTGATTTGGAGGTCGATTATCATGACAACGGTCGAAGGTTCGAAGCATTCGGGTCGGCCCTAGACATAATTTAACCAAAACATTCTTCTGATTTTTTAAAGAATTCCTACAGGCCCCTAAATCATAATCTAAAATATTCACTAACCCGGGGGTTACTGAGGATGACATCTACATCTTTTTTTTTTTATTATTTTTTTACATAGAAACACACAGAGGCCTGGCAGCTTTAAAGATACCAAATTGAAACATTTATTTTATCTTTATACATTTGTGTTTAAACAAACAGCATTATGCTTAAAAAATTACAATCAATGTTTTATACTGACTTGTCGCACAAATGTATCATAAAACCAAATCAGGAATGCACACGAGTATTAAAATTCAATATTTAAAGAACGACAACCCCTCGCGAACCCTCGTGTTTCGATTACAATTCAAAAGTGTGTCTATCTACCTGCTTTTGAGCGGAGCCCAACCACATCAATGAACCACGTGGGCCAAGATGGTGACTCCTCTCTAGTTGGCTTGAGCGCACACAAAAAGCCCAATACTTTAGATAAAAGTTCCAAACCACCACAAGTTGACCGACAAAGAGATATGCCTTTTTTATATATGTAAATACACACACACATATATAAAGTCTCTGCTGTGTAAAATATTTCAGTCCTGAGGGTTGAAAAGGCAACATAGTTCTCAGCTCAGTGCGGTCCCCTTGTCCTCCGTTCACTGCGCTCTCTGCTTTTTAGAAACCTCTCACGGATGTTCCTTTAGTGAGGGGCAGCCCTTAAACTGCCGTGCTTTTGGTCCCGATGTGTGGTCGTGCAAACTCCACAAAGTCATCGATAAGGACAGGCCATGCGCCTATTGAACAAACAAACAAACAAAACTAATTAAATGAATTGACTCCACAATGGATGAAGACATGATTATGGACCAAAAACTGGACTGAACTGATATTCTAATACTGTGTGAAGCCAGTAGAGACACTTAATCTAATAGGTTGTGAAGGAACAATTACAGGTCATGGGCGCTTGCATGCACACAGTGATAAATAGGTTCACTTTCAGCTGAGTGTCTGTACAAACCTTCCTCATCATAATTCGACATGTCATCTGTGATCATTGTGCTGAAGTCTAGTAAGAGGTTCCAAGTGTCCTTAGGAATTGATCTTTTGTGGTGCTCCTGCAAAAGATGTAGGGCAAAGTTGGAAAAAAGTCAATGAGAAGTAATAATATTTGCATTTTTAGAGTAATCTTGAGTAAGATTATCAACTTACGACTAAAAATTTGTTCCACAACTCCAGGAACTTGAATCTTCCAGCCAGTACTAAATTCCAATATGCAATTGCCATTTCTAAATCTGTGAGAGAGCCAGAAATAGGTCAATATATGTTCAACAAACAGTCGATGATGACAAGCATTAAAAGTTTCTTACCCAAACCTTTCTGGCCAGGATTCTTTGCAAAATTAAATGTAAACTGGTAAAAGTCCTTAAATTTCCCTTGGTCCTTTAACTCTTGATCCATCTTCGGCAGCTGAGCTTTTAGCTTCTCTATGCTGTCACACCTGGGGAAACACAAAGCAGATTGTTGTGTAAAGAAAAGTACAGTCATCCTTGTTTGTTGTAAAACTAAGCAATTCATAAGATGCCTCTGCGTGTATAATGGTAACTTTGTCAAACTTAAAATTAAGTAATTGGCTTATATTTGACATCTTCCAAACAAAGCCTAGAACCTCTAAACTGATCCGTATTTTTTGCAGCACACTGTAAATGTATGTGTACATAGAATATTATGTAAAGCATAGTGACTCTGTGAGTTTGATGATAAAGTCCAATTTACACAGTACTGATGAGGAGTTTCAGGATAGTTTGTACCACTTGAAAATACATTCTCACCCCTGTTCTGCCATGCCATCCATGAACTCCTGTTTTGAAAACTCGCATTGTGTTGCTGCCCTGAACTTCCAGGCTATGAGGAGGACACTTATACTGGCTGGGTCCAGAGCCAGGTCATCACAGAACTGCTGGATCCCATCAATGCCGATCTTGTTGTCATCATGGGGATCTAAGTATAAAAGTGTGAATAGTGCTTTGATCAATTACTTCAAAGCCAAATGGATCTTTTACAATTAACAACACTCAATATTTTCAGTGTTGCACTCTGTGATTTATTCCTTTACTGTCTATAACATCTGTTACAAGCTGAAAATTACATTGACTATCATAAACTATTATATTATACTATACAAATATATAGTAAAAAAGCTTTCCATACCTCTATATCTGTTGTACAGCTGATCAAGCTTCTTCTTGTCTAAGGCCCCCTTTAGATTTGAAACATGGAGCTCTGGATTCTGGAAAAACTTGTCAGTGGCAACATCTAGTTTCCAGTCATTCTGTGACAGACAGGTCAGTGCAGTCTTCTCATTGGATTGTGTGAAAATCATGAACTGACGAACTTTATCCTTCTGTGAGGACTTCAGCTTGTTCTGCATAAAAAGACACACAAATACACTAAAAGTAAAGAACAGCAATAGCAAAAATCAACCACAACCATATTTATCAGTTGTCAAAAGCGGGAATTTTCAACTGCAGGACTCTTTACAGTCCAGCATTTCTCAAAATAACGACGAAGGGTAAAGGGTTTAGTTGTTGGCTTTATAAACACTGAACCATGGTTAACACAATTTAAATAACAGCGAGCTAGCAATAACATGCTAGCCTCCTGACAGCAGAGACCGACTTGCAAATGTGTTGCCTGGCTGGCTGGTATCTTTACATATCTTTACATTTATGATAACATTGAACAAGCAAGCTAGTCATAGAAATCCTGTCGAGAACAATACATAGCTTAGGCTGCTTACAGTGTGTGTAACGTTGGCTAATTTTGTTTGTGAGTTGGCTTAAAGGCTAGCAAAGCTTAGCTGGCTAACTAGGCGAGCTGGCTAGTCTCACCGTGAGCTAGTTAGCTAATGCTAACATCGAAAGCTACGTTTGTTTTCATCATATAAAAGAAATAAAAGGTCATTATCGCAGCTTTTTTAACTATATTAATCACTCCAAAGTAATAGTTTACGTTTGCATCACGGCACCAGAATAAAAAACTAACCATTTCTTACCATGTTTGTCTTTGCCCGACTCCCTTTCCGCCCATCCAGCTGGCTAATGCGTGTAAAGTTTTACGAGGTACGTAAGAAGTGCTTCCGGTTGAAGCATCGTGAGTGAAAAATAAAAGCATGAAAATTGGTCACTCCTTGATTATGCCATATGCTAAAGTGTAGAATTCTTTGATTTTCTAGTCATTACCTAACGCATTATACGATTTTATCGTAAAGTGAAATAAGACTTTGTTAAAGTTTGAGTGTTCTGAGATGAATTTGGATATATTAACAAGTGGGCTCTTTTATTTTGAAGCAACTTGTCGGAAGTGACTCAAGAATTCATGAAAATAAACTCCTTCCTCAGTGTCTGACCTACCAGACGCATGATCAGACGTCGATCTGGATGTTTAGAGCAGCTCTGAAAAGATTTCAGAGCAAATGGAAATCGTACAGACACAGGTTCGTACCCTGGGTCGTACTGAACCTGTCTAAAAATGAGAAAACTCTGCGGAAGGTGACGGAGCGCTCGAAGGACAAACTGGTCCCAGATGAGGAGGTTTCACAAAGCCTGCTGCAGCTCTTCAGAGTCCTGCTCGGGAGTCATGGGGAGCTCCGAGCAACTCAAAAACCCTTTCTCAGACAGAGACAGGTAACAAGTGAAGAAGACCAGTATGGAGGAAATCAAGTGTGTGGAGATGATGCCATGTTACAGTCTCTGGGATTCTGCATTGCCCGGAAACCTAGCACTTTGCCCTTTGCAGGAACTGGAGTGTTTGTCACCAAAGGATGTGTACCCAAAGGAGCTACAGTGGCCATGTACCCTGGCACAGTCTATCAAGCCTACCAGCCAATTCTCCTCCAGTCCATCAGAAACCCTTTTGTATTCAGGTGCATTGATGGTGTCTTGATTGATGGAAATGACAAAGGCATCTCCAAAATGGTGTTCAAGTCATGCAGTGGCAGGGACAGAATAGGGCCTTTCATGATGAGTGACACCAGCTGGCTGACACCCAGTCCACAGAACCCACTCGCTGTAGGTCAGTATGTGAACAACTGCTCCAACGAGTCGCCTGCTAACGTGTGCTACCAGGAGTATGACGTGCCAGACAAATTTCCCATCCAGCTCCGCCAGTATCTGCCTAATGTCAACTACAGCCATGACACACATAGGCCTCTACGCTGTGTTGTCCTTGTGTCACTCAGAGACATTACAGCAGGGGAGGAACTCTTCTCCAACTACTACACCATTGTGCATTAGAGTCAAAGTACAATCCGCTGTTCTGCTTTGGTGTCAGAACTGAAGAAAATGTACATTTTTTTTAAAATTCAAACAATATTATCATTGTCTGTCTTCCGATGGGGAAAAAAATATTTTCAAAACATCTCTCTTTGTACACTCAGTATTGCACTGGAATAAAGGCAAAACATGTCTGGATTACTGTAATATGCAAGAAACCAAACTGTTCTTATTTGACAGCGTTGAAGGGTATCGTAGGAATATACAGAGCCAGGAAAACATAAGGATCTGCATGTTCCAGACCTGTACAGTGGTGGCAGTGGCAGTGGCAGTGGCGTGTCCAGACTTTTTTGACTGGGGTGGCCCAAGTTGGCCACTGATTTGTGCAGGGTCGGAATAGCATTAATCTACCTATATGTACAGTATACATTTTTTTGTCTCCTCTATTCATATTTACTTTTAGAGGTCGACCGATAGGGCGTTTTACAAACTATTATTATCGGCGGAACTGGACTCCCGATGGCTGCTCAGCCTCCACCAGCCAATTATTCATTCTTTCTTCCAAATAATCCAGCCATGTAACTATCCATTCATGAAATGATATCACACACTTTATCATCCTCCTTAACCTGGGAATATGCACGATTCGAACATTCAAGTTCAGAGTGGCATTTAACAATGTAACGGGACGCGCAACAGAAGTAATCCAGGCCGGTCATAAACCACACAACAGCGCATCGCTAATTGTAAATACATAGAACATATTCCAACGATGTAATCCACCAAATCAAAATTCAGGATGGTCTGTTACAATGTAATCCATGAGATTAGACTTCAGGATATTCTCTTACTAATGATTAAATTCGGAGTGACGAAAAACAGCAACATCATATGCAAAAGTAGCCGACTAGGCTGCTGCAGGAGTAAAGCACATCATGCCACAAACTCAGACTGATGTCAAGGTGATAAAGGGGTATTTCACTTTTTTTTAAATGATTATTATGGTAGCTTCTTTGATGCTACTTGAGTTGTGTCTGCTGAATTATATAATGTTATTGCATTTTTCTCCAAATATAGGCCAGAAAGCTTCTGTGATGATAATCATTTGTTTCTAACATTAGGAAACTTAACTTTATCTGAAAGGTTTTATTGGAACAGCAATCTTAAGAAAATAACTGCAGTATCATTTTAAATAAATTTTAAAAAATCATTATTAAAGTGCAACTTAAATCATTCATGTAGATTTTAATAGATCTTGAATAGCCTACATAAAAGTAGGCTATATTTCTCTCTATTATATCTAAGATTTGCTCATTTAGGACTGTGTTTATTTTCTTTTTTTTCTTTTTTTTTCCACGTGGGGTTATATAGGACGATTATTTGTCTTTTTCTTGCACCAAACTATCGTTATTGCAAAACTCCACTATCGGTTGACCTCTATTTACTTCCCAACATTACTTACATTCCTGTGTGTAAACTAAGGTCCTGCCTCTGACTGGGCAGATAGCCAGTTTAGGATAATCAGGTGGCACCTAGGTAGCCAATCAGATTTCAGGGATGGCCACCCCAGGCCACTCCCTGAACACGCCCGAACACGCCACTGAGTGGTGGAAGAGGTATTCAAGTCCTTTACCAAAGTAAAAGTATCAATACTGCAATGTGAAAGTACACCATTACAAGTTAAGGTTCTGCATTCAAAATGTTAAGTAACAAATTATCAGCAAAATGTAACAAAATATTTTATTTTATAAATTTAAAAATATCTATTAGTTTCAAGTTTCTTAGTTATTTATTATCAAATGCACAAAAATTACAAGCAGTTGTTAAGCTCCCTCCAACAATGCTAATTATAAAAGAAAATCACACAAGTAAAAAATGTGAGTCTAAGACATACAATAGTGCAAGTTAGAATATAGAGATAAAATATAACATAAATAAATATTATGAATTTGTGATAGACAGTAATTGCAAATTAATTATTTCATATCATTATACAGAATAACCCAGAGTGTTATGTTATTTATTAAATAAATGAGAAATTGATTTCATATTATTGGATTGTTTTTACTGATGTATTGATGTGTGAGAAGCATGCTGTGTCAGAGGAGGAGTTAATACTACTGGGTTCAATCTATAATGGTGCACGTAAAGTTGCTCATATGGTTTGGATGAAAACTTTAACCTTCAAAGTAACTAGTAGGAGCATAAAGGAACTACTCAAGTAAAGTACAAGTACCTCAAAATTGTACTTGATTAAATGTACTTAGTTACTTTCAACACTGCCTCGTAATGGAAACTTACAGGAAGACGGATCAGTCTGATGTCGCTCTAGGGGGAGGGATCAAATGTTCAGTTTTAAAAAGGGTACAAACTTTATCACAGGGATAAACTTCAACCAGGGATTAAACTGAACTTCATCTACATCTGGGGACAAAACAGTATAGGGACATTCTGCAGACACATGCACCCATGGTTAAATGGGTTCTAAAACAGAAGAGGGTGCAGGTCCTCCAAGTATTATGAGTAATTCAGAAGCCGACTCTTTCAAAATCCCAAATGATGGCAACAGGGGCGAGGCTTCAGACACACAGATGGCTGGAAGTTGGAGAACAGGGAAACACAAGAAGAGTAGGCCTATTATACATCCTGTTGTTAGTGTAATGAGGATCAGTGTGAAAATGAGAGAAAGCAGAGAAGAAGCTATTTTATGTCAACTGGGAGTTACTCAAGTCCAGTAGTGGAAGTTTAAAATATCATGTCTGGTGTCAAGAAGGAAACCTTGCCCAATTTTTTTCCCACATTGTGCCACAGAAAGACTGGTGAGACAAGTTTGTCTGTACAGTCAGGTTTCTTGAGGATGTGCAACGTATGAGGTCTCTCTCTCTGCTCCACCTCTTTCGTTACACACCCCAGTTAGATATGAGAGGGATTGTACTTGTCATGTACTGTCTCCAACATTATGCTTACTCTGAAAGAAAGGATATTAAGCATTCCACAATTTTGATAAGCAGATGTGGTTCATAGTTAGCTCACTCACTGCTATCTAATATTGCACAAAGTTGCAAAATTTGATAGAATATGTGATTATGTAAGAATAAAGAATGTAAAATACGGCATTCCCTCCCCTAAACTTCCTGCCAATTAAAAGTGGTTTCATGATGATGGTTTACATACATCTTTTTCAATTTGTCATTTTTCTTTGTCTTACATTAATTGTATTTCATAGACTCCGTATTTTTCTTTTAATATACATTAATTGTAGCCTATTTCATGAACTCGTCTTGCATCGGCCTCACGCGAACCCTCTCTCCAAAGATGTTGCGCAATCTTGTCAGGATGAATTTTGTCCTGTCAGGGACACCGTAGAAGGCCAAGCACTACCTATTACTGCAATATCCTTCCGCTGAGAAACATAGTCTGGATTGATAATCACACTTTTATCGATTATTGAAATGTACATTTGTATTTAGCAGATAGTGAATACAATTATTAACGGGATACAAACTTTAAGTCAGTCAACTGAGACTGTATTGTCAACGAAACTGAGCATTTTAAGTCCCTCAGTGAAAAATAGTCCGCTGCATAAACCATACACCCATTGCCATAAAGGCAGTTGGCATCGCCATCAGCGATCTTTCCAGTCGCATACTGAAGTGGGGAACGGATCATGTCTAGCGATTCTGCTGATTTCAACAGGTAAAAATCACTCATTTTGGCCCTTTTTTAAAACAATGTTCGACGTTTATGTGTACTTAAGCGTGCTGTGGTTGTTTGCACTCTGTATGATGCAGAATTTATTTATTTTCTGACGCTAGTTAGGCCCCAACCGCTGTGACGGCGATAGGGATGCTAACAGTTAGCTTTGGAGCGTTAGCTTTGGAACGTTAGCCATGCAACGTTAGCTTTGGAACGTTAGCTGGCCGGCTACACCGCATTTTCAAATTATCGTTATTAGTAATTTGGAGAGTTTGCTTTGGCTTGAATTTCTAGAAAACCGGGTTGTATTCTTTAAAAAAACTTTTTGGTTTCGTGGCTGTGTGAGTCTGAGGAACCAGGCTGCAGCTCGGCCTAGTTCTCAGGGAGCAGCAGGTTGTGCACCACAGGCCCAACTGTGCCCGACATATTGGCTAATGTTAACGCGTTTTGATAATCAAATAGTCATGAATCACCATCACTATTGGGGTGAGCCGGTCTGAAACCTTTCCAGGTTACATAAAAGGTAATTCTTCTGAGGGGGCAGGTACTTGAGCCCTATCGTTACTCGTGGTATTTGACACGTGCTCCCAGCATATAGCCCCGGACTTTGTAACGAGACACTCAGGGCGTAACCCAGTGAGACCTGTTCACCACACATCTGACGTAGTTTATATGATTTAATCGCGTTAAATTAAAGAATAGACGGGTTTTTTAATTAAGTTCCTCTTGACATATGATACGTAGTTAGGATGACTACTTGTTGCCCCTTTTTTTAGTTGTCTTTATGTACCCTCGATGCATCTTTTTCCATTTTTGTGATCAAATATGTCGCTTTTCTTACACAGCTCAAAAGAGAGAGACCATGTGGGGCAAGAGAGAGAACATGGGGGCCCAGAGAGAGACCATGGGGGGCCAGATGGAATGGAGCCTGATGGTATCATCGAGGTAGGTACACGATAAAGTGATTAGTCACCTTTCACTTCTGAAACTGCACATTTCAGCATGGATTTGGTGTACTTAACACTCACAAGGTATTCTCTTTATACTTCAGAGCAACTGGAATGAGATTACAGACAACTTTGATGATATGAACCTGAAGGAGACTCTTCTCAGGGGAATATATGCATATGGTTTTGAAAAGCCATCTGCCATTCAACAAAGGGCAATCATACCTTGCATCAAAGGTACGGAAACCATATTTTAAGTGTATTGATAATTGAGCAAGTGAATTCTTTGTTTGAGTGAAGTGATGCTTTTCCATCTTTCGGGACTTACCAATTAATGGGGATAACATATTTTCAAACTGATCACTCAATACTGTTACCTTTTGTTCAAAAAGTTCTTGTTAACCGGAAGAGGCAATCAAACTTGTCTAATGTCTTGTATAGAAACTTGAACGCACAATTCTCACAATCTTAAATGATTTGAGTTGGAAGAAATCTTTTTCTTACTGTAAATAACATTTGTCCCCTTGCCATTAGGCTATGATGTCATTGCCCAGGCCCAGTCGGGCACTGGCAAGACGGCCACGTTTGCCATCTCTATCTTGCAGCAACTGGAGATTGGTACGATGGAGACTCAGGCTCTTGTGTTGGCTCCCACCAGAGAGCTGGCACAGCAGGTATGCTGTTTCTGAGGTCACAGTGACCTCAACTGTATCACAGACCTAGACAGCATAATGAGGACACTGATTCAATTTCTAAGGTACCCCTTTTTTCAAAACTTTTCAAAATTCTGAAATTTTGAACAGTATCCTTTTATGATTGGTGTAGTCTTTGTCCATGGCTGCATTGGTCTAAAATCTGGCTTCATTGAATTGATTGTGGTTGAAAAATTAACATATTGCTGTGGAAAACTGGGTGATATGATGGCATACCATCTTTCGGGACTGACTCTTATACTGGAGATTTCTTTTATTTTACTGATCACTTTGAACAGTTATTCCACACACTGTTGAAATGTCTTGTCATGCCACCTGTACCACATAGTAATCTGAAGTTGCATTGTGTTTTTTTTTTTTTTGCACCTGTCTCCCGTCATTAGATCCAGAAGGTCATTCTGGCTCTGGGTGACTACATGGGGGCAGCCTGCCATGCCTGCATCGGAGGGACCGATCTCCGTGGTGAAATTCAGAAGCTCACGGCCGAGTCCCCTCACATAGTGGTGGGTACGCCAGGACGCGTGTACGACATGCTTACCAGGGGACATCTGTGTAAGTAAAACCGGTCCTGATCTGCAGAAAAGCATTCTCAAACAGCTGTGACTCATTTGACAAGTAAGAGCTTGACTTTTAATGCCACTTTTCTGTGCAGCTGCAAGACATATCAAGATGTTTGTTCTGGATGAAGCTGATGAGATGTTGAGTCGAGGTTTCAAAGATCAAATCTATGAGATCTTCCAGAAGCAAAGCACAAGCATTCAAGTAAGAATCTTTTGGACACAAGCACAACACGGACAGTTGAAACGTTAAATATGGAACCCTTCTGCATTAACAGAAGTCTGCTATAATTGTGTGATCCAGATTTTTATCTGTTTCATGTAATAATGCTAGCAGAGTATTGCGTGGAAGGAGATTATTACCCACTATACTGAAAATGAGACGTGGTCGAACCTCTTTCTTAATGTTCATTGGCCTCTGTCTCGAGGTGCAGTGTCACAATTAGGTTTGCATTTAAATGTTTCCTTTTGACTTGACACTGCACAAAGTGTTGACTCAATTTCGTCTCTTATGGTAGCATGTAATGTGTCTTCTACAGGTGGTCCTGCTCTCTGCCACCATGCCAGCAGACGTGTTGGAGGTGACCAAGAAGTTCATGCGAGATCCCATTCGCATCTTGGTGAAGAAAGAAGAGCTCACCCTCGAGGGTATCAAGCAGTTCTACATAAATGTGGAGCGAGAGGTGGGTTTACTTATCCACAACTCTCTAGTTTTCAACAAGCCTCTTCTCACTGTTAGGAATGTCAAATGTCCCTTCTCTTTAAAGCACCCTGCTAAAACTGCAGGAGCCAAGCCTCACAGGTTTAGCTCATGTGGCCGTGTAAGCATGGGTACACCAGGGAAGGAGATTAAAGGCACAGTATTGGAAATGAGGCTCGGGGGGGACCTCTTTCTTAATGTCCAGTGTCCTGTGTCTCAAGATCCTGTGTTACACATAAGCTGCTCCTTTTTTTTTTTTTTTTTTTTTTTTTTTTTTTTTTTTTTTTTTAATAAATATGGAGTTTAATAGATATTTGATAAGCAGGCTTGCATTACGACATGTCAGCTTAACCATGTTCAGTTGGCATAACTTCTTGTTTTTCATGGATGTCTCCAGGAGTGGAAGCTGGACACCCTGTGTGATCTGTACGAAACACTGACAATCACCCAGGCTGTCATTTTCCTCAACACCAGGAGAAAAGTCGACTGGTTGACCGAGAAGATGCACGCAAGAGACTTCACCGTCTCTGCTCTGGTAGGATCTGTTCTCTGCCCGCTTGGCTCCACAACTTTTCTGTTGGACCGATACAGTTTTACTTGCCACGGTTCATCAGTATTAACGCTGCACATTTTCCTAACTAAAATAATACTTCATTTACAGCATGGTGATATGGACCAGAAGGAGCGTGATGTGATCATGCGGGAGTTCAGGTCTGGCTCAAGCAGAGTGCTGATCACTACTGATCTTCTGGTTAGTATGAATTGTAATTGGGGTGGGGGGGGAGTGGGGTGGGGTGTGATGGCAATATATAAAAAATGTCAGATGATCAGTTATGAAGTTAAACCCCAAATGTTTTTAATCCTGCAACAGTCCTAAAATGGCCAAGCAGTCAAAACTTTTGGGAGATTAGGGCTCGTTCTCCACAATGGATTCTTGCACGGTAGAAGTCTGTTACTTATAAACGAGCAACAAACATTTGCACAGTGTTTTAAGCCATATGTCTCTTTAGAATTGGATGAAATTTGAAATGCCTTTTTCTTCTCTTTGCTCGTCAGGCTCGTGGGATTGACGTTCAGCAGGTTTCCCTGGTCATTAACTATGACCTTCCTACTAACCGAGAGAACTACATTCATAGGTAAGTTGCATCATATATTGCAGTGGTTCCCATCCTGGGGTTCCAAAGATTACAGAGAATCCTGTCAAAATTGGATTTGCACATGTATTTACTTAAAATCATAACACACTTACTGGATAATTTATAGAAAAGTCTGTTTATAAAACTATTTATTTATTATAAATACATATATATTTTTTTTTTTGTCCTCATCAGAGCATGCGAGCAACTGTATATTGCTCACGTAGGATTGTTTTCGACTTGTGTGATCCAAATGTTTCCAATAACTCCAGAGCGTTGTAAAGTCAACATTTATTGAAAAAACATGTAATAGTTTCCAAAAAAACATGTTTTCATCTAACAAAATATCCTGCTTCAATCCATATTTGTTTGCATTTAGTCTATTCCAAACATTTTCTCTGCGGTCAAAAAAAATGTTTGCTCTCCTGCTCACTTTACCCAAAGGGAGGAACCTGTATTAACAGGGCAGTCTAGCAGCAATCAAACAAAACTACTCATGAGAGTTTATTTAATAAAAAAAATGCTCCTTTAATCCGATGAATCTCTTTATTGTAATTGAGGGTTTGGGTTTTTTTTTCTTTATAGGGTGACGTTATAAAATATAACAGACATTCAAAGCCTCATTTGAAAACCTCAAAGGAAGCTCTGACCGTAAAGAGAGGGGAAAAAAAGGCTTTCGGTATAGCCCTAACTAAAATGCAACACAGCTTTTTATATATATTTTTTTTTTTGTTGGAGCGAGCTGTGATAATTGCACCAATATGTGCGCCTCAAAGTTTCCTGTGTGAGTCTAAGGTGGCCCATCTTTACTCTCCCCAGAATTGGTCGTGGTGGCCGTTTTGGCAGAAAAGGAGTTGCTATCAACTTCGTCACTGAGGACGACAAGAGGGTTCTTCGGGATATCGAGACGTTTTACAATACTACCGTGGAGGAGATGCCCATGAATGTGGCCGACCTGATTTGAGCCGTGAGGTTATCATTTTTTTAAACGCAGTGATAGCGATCGTCCACTTGCATTGTGCTTCTATTATTCGAGGGGGAAAAAAACTTCTCAATGCTAAACCTTGGATCTGAATTTTGGTATGTGTTAAAAGCGAGGTGATTTCTATGGTGGTCCCTCTCGGACAGTTGTAGTACCTAACCTTGACAGGTGGCTGGTTGGCGCTACAAAGCTATGGGGTCTGTAAACTTAAAGGTTCTTATCAGGTATTTCTTTCCATGTTCAATTAAGATGTGTGTATTCGATGTTCTCCACCATTTAATAACTTACTTGTGGACTAAAAGGTATAAGTGCTGTATAAAGTCTGCAAATTATGCTATGCTAACATATGTGTGGTGTATTGTGGGACTGCTTAATAGAGGCACATGTTATGTTTTATTGTAGTTTCACTTGTTTTTTATTATCTTTTGTGAATGTTAATTTAAATGTACTTTTTTTTCCATATATATATATATATATATAGATATATCCCACTTGCTCTATCAGAATTCCTCACTGGTCGGCTGTATTTTGCCGACATATGATTTTATCCTTACTAGAGTATATTGTTACCCAGATTTCCTCCTTCCCTGAATTGTATGAATGTCTTAATAAACTAAAATTGCAGTAAGTACACTTGCTTGTTATGGAGTACTAATTTTGTTTGCTAAATATGTACTTAATGTGAGGAGTTATTTCTGTTGTATTTGGGCGAACACTTGCGTGAACATGGTGGAGGGCGGGTGGCAACTCTTGTGCCTCAGTTTAAAAGAAAATATATATATATTGTCCATTTTTTTTAACATGAAATTTTTTCCATATTCACGTTAAATTGTAACAAACCTCAGTCCTGATCATCACTACCGATGCCACTTTCTTTACATATTGCCACTGTTGTGGAGGGGGGAAAAAACATAAATTGAACTAGTTTCTGTATACAAAATGCGAAGGAGAAATATTTTTTTCAGTCTGGGATGTTAATGATTAGCAACAATGATTTTGATGCTTTTTTTTATATATTGTGCACTGTCGTATGACAAAATTACTATAAAAAATACTGCATAAATATGATTTTCCACTTTCACAGAGTTGAATCTTTTAACAAACTTCAGTTCTGATCACAAATATCGATTAGTTTTCTGAATTTTACCGTTTTTTAAATGCAAATAATGAAGGAAAAAAAAAAAGAATTATTTTCTGTATACTCGATGCTAGGGGGATGTTTTTTTTTTTCACTGTGAACTCTGGGATATGTCGACAATTAGCAACAGCATTGATTTTGATGCATTGCATCAAACACTGCAGTGCTAATGAAGCAGCAACACAACCTCGTAGTGAAAACCAGAAAGTGGTTTTAAAAATTGAAGCCAGGGCTCTAGATTGAAAGCCTGATATCATTTTATGCTGTAATGGCTGTGGGATCAAAAACTGGTTTTATTGGATTTCAAAGGGGCCATTTTTTGTCCTCAAGCGTGAAAGTGTATTTTGGCTACACAGTTTATTATAGACTTATAGTAGGAGCTGAGGTTGAATGTTCCAAATAGTAAAAAATAACTCACACCCTTGCCAAAATGTATCCCACATTCCTTAGCACAACCAAAATTGAAAGTCCCTATAGTGGCAGAATCACTGGGTGCAGTTATGGAAGATTTGTGACACAGCACCACCTACTGGCAAGCAGCAGTGTAAGACCATACCCCAGAATATTGGGTCAGATTTAGAATCTAATGGGAAATTTTGTGACGGCAGTCAAAGAAATAAAACATTTGATACTGCGTAATGTCAACAACTTGCGTTTTATGGGATTTTAAAACATACTTGTAAAAGCTCCCAAAAATTCTATATACACACTTGGAGAAGAACGTATCTGCAATTAATACATTTATGTAAATATTTTAGTTTGTCAGTTCAAAGTATATTTAAGCACCTTCCCACTTCTTTTAATACACACATTTTTTTTATGAGAATATTTTCCTTGTGAATGAAATAGTCATTTTGAGACATAAATAACCTTTCAGTGACACGGTAGGACTTGTAATCACTTTTTTGCAAGTGGAAAACTGCATTTTATGGGTTATAGGCCTATTACCGCTTTAAAGATATTTAAACTGGTAAAAAGTACTGGATTGGTTATAATCTAGGGCACAGAGCAGGTACAATAATGCAGTTATGAAACAAAAGAGATCATTTCTATCAGTGTTGTGCAAGTTCACACTTCACAAGAAGTAGCTCAAAGTCCAGTTCACACAGATGACACGGTCACTTTACCTCTATAAACTTTACATAGTGTTTTACAAACTGTTTACATCTTTGTATAAACATGTATGTATTTATTACCTCTCATTATGCATATACTATGTTCCTATTTACAAACACACACTCATACACACATATATTACTTCTCATTATGCATATACATTTACTACATTCATGTTTACAGTGAGCCTTCGCCCAACTACAGGTAATGGATGGATGTTTACATTCAGTTTATCTGTTTGAAATACTGTCTGCCACAAATTTATATTATTTAATTTTGTTTATGTTTATATTCTTGCCCTATATTTTAACTTGCACTATTTCATGTTTGACATTTTTGTTTTATTTTTATACATAATAATAATAATATAGAATTGAATATTGAAAGCATACAACATATTTTAAATTCAGTGGCCTCTTTAGCTTCGTTATGAACTTCTTGAAAATTCATGAAATTCTAGGATATGGTTTGTAATAGACATTCAGACATCATTCATTGTGATTTACACTTCCTGAGAATATCATTAACTCTGATGTCCAGAACTTCAGAATACCTGAAGATAAACTTACAGCCCATTTAAGGAGCACATTTTTCTTCCTTGTTGGTCCTCAGGTAAAAGACGTGAGGTGTTGGGGGAGGAGCAGCAGCAGACTGGACGGAGACAAGGACATTAAGGTGAGGAGAGGTGGACCTGAAAAACAGTCTGTACACAGCTGGAACCTGCAACAGCCAAATGACATGATTTTTATATTTTAATGATTGATTGTCTGTTTTTTTTGTGTCTCCGTCCTCCTGGAAACGCTGGAGGAGCAGCTGGAGAACCACGGGGAGGCTCATCAGAAGCAGCTCAGCCGCCTCCAAGACGAGATCAATGCTGGACAAACTCACAGAGTAAGGAAACGCCAGTAAAGCAAATTATTCTCTCGATACTTTGATTATTGTTTCAGATTTTTCTAATTTGTGTATTTAAAGATATTTACCTCGCATTTAGCCTTTTTTATAGATGGTGTAGAAGCATGTGTCAAAACCACTTGACTACCTTGGCATGTTTTATTCATTTTTGATTTGTGTTTTTTTTTAAATTATAATTTGCTACCTTTGTTTTGCTCCGAATTAATGGACTGATAGGTAGTGAAGGTCTCCATTTAATCATTGTGAGTCATTTTGTGACTTAAAGGTTCTTAAATGTAATTAAATGTAAGTCACTTTTAACTCCTTTCCATCATTACACACGGCACATTGTGATTACATGTCAGATAATCAATGTTAGACCCAATGTACCTACATGTGTTTTGTGTTGTACAAGGTTTTGATCTATCTTCCATGACGACTGTGGCAAAAAGTCGGTTTAAAAAAGTGGTGCACCAGGGTCTGTTATTGGAGCAGGAGAGACTTTCTATGTTTTGTAAATGTTGGTGTAAATGTCTCTGTTTTCTGTACAGACTGCTGAATGAAGAAAGGGACTTGAAGGGCCTGGAGGAGACGAGAACTGGAGCGCATGGTAAGAAGATTTTGTAACTATCAAATCAACTGGTAGTAGTAGTTGTTGTAGTTATTGTAATAGTTGGAGAAATAGTTGAAGTTTTGCAGTTGTAGCAATTATTGTTGTAGTAGTATTAGTATGTCATATTATGGTATGCTATGAAAGGTCATATAAAATTCATAGAATAAAATGTCATAGTATGATATGTCATAAAACATGCCATAAAAATGTCATAGTATAATATGTCAAAAAATAATCATATAGTATGTCATAAAAATGTCATGATTTAGTGTTTCATAAAAAAGTCATAGTATGGTATGCCATAAAAATAATATATGTTATAGAAAAAAGTCATAGTATAGTATGCCATAAGAAAATTGTTTGTGTCTGTGTTGTGGTCTGCCACAAATTTATATTACTTTATTTAATACATTTTTTATATGATTTTCCACAAAAGAAATGTCATGATATAATATCATTTAAAAAGTCATAAAAATGTCATAGTATAGTATCCATCCATCCATCCATCATCTGTAACCACTTATCCTATTCAGGGTCGCGGGGGGCTGGAGCCGATCCAAGCTGACATTGGGCGAAGGCATAGTACAGTATGCCATAAGAAAATAATAATATAGTGTCATAAAAAAATGACATAGTATAGTATGCCATAAGGAAATAATAATATAGTATTTTGTAAAAAAAAAAAAAAAAAATGTCATAGTATAATATGTCGTTAAAAACTCATAAAAAGGGGAATGCACATTACGTAACGCAGGGCTTTGTATTGTTTTATAACAAAGTATACATAAGAAATACAGATGCTATTATGAACATATAAATGTCTTATTGATAGCTCTAAAGAATATAATCAGTATTGATAACTGTATTATTCCAATTAAAGTCTACAATGGCGCTAGCTTGATAGATTCTAAGACGCAATTCTTACCTGTGACCACTGGAGGACATTAAAACTCATGATTTTAAATACACAGGTCAAGTTAGCAACAGGCCATTTTTATTTACCAGTGAAAAATAAAATGAAATCACCAGTTGTTTAACCTGAATAATGTATATATATTTTAATCATTAGCAGTTCCTGAGTCTACCTCTATGTTGATGCTAGGAGATGTTGATTAAAATCACGTGTTTGCTGCCCTCTAGTGGTGACAGCAGGAACTGCGACATTAAATTAGTCAAAGTGACATCAATGCAGACATTATAGCATACTCTCACTTCCGGTAAATCATTTCAAAATAAAACGTTCAACGTACACATAGTTGTAGTTACTCATGGTCACCACAGGAGGGCAGTGTATAGTCGTGGGAATAATTAGCCATTAGCAATAATAACATGACAAATACACAATATTTAGTGTAATTATTTAATGTTACACAGAGTACTTTTAGGGATTATTTTGTAAACATAAAGGAAAAGAAGCACAACATCTCAATAGTGTTTTCCTTTGTATTTCCCATATTGTGTTGACCAGAAGATGCAAGGGATTAACAATGAATCACTGCGGTTAAATCTGAGGTAATAGGCCTGTGTATTTAAAATCACAAGTGTTCACTGCCCTGTAGTAGTCACTGTGAAGAACCTCTAAAAACCCAGGGGGAAACCTGAAAATGAGTGTAAAATGTTTTTAATAACTATTAAATATAAAACATCCTGTTAATTCAAATTAACAAACAAAAAACATGAATGTTGTAAAAATTTCATAATATAGTATGCCATAAAATATAGAAAATGTCACATTGTAGTATGCCATAAAGTTTGTCATAAAAATGTCATAGTATAGTATGCATAAAAAATAATATAGTATGTCATAGTATACTGTCAAAGAAGTCAGAAAAAATGTCAAATTAAAGTATGCCATAATAAAAAAATATATGGTATGTAATAAAAAATCTCATAGTATAGTATGGCA
Source organism: Sebastolobus alascanus (assembly GCA_916701645.2). NCBI lineage: Eukaryota > Metazoa > Chordata > Actinopteri > Perciformes > Sebastidae > Sebastolobus > Sebastolobus alascanus. The sequence continues at coordinate 3,715,990 of CAKAOJ020000195.1, forward strand.
TCAAAAAACGCTTAAAAAATGTCATAGTATAGTATGCCATATAAATCATTTATACAAAGTTCTTCAAAAGAAGCTACAAAAATACAGAAATCCAATTGATTTTCATAAATTTTATTAAATCAACATTTGATCATAACAAGGGCTGCACGATGGTGCAGTGGTTAGCACTGTTGCCTCACAGCAAGAGGGTGGCAGGTCAATTCCGGCTTGGGGCTCTTCTGTGTGGAGTTTGCAGTTTGCTCTCCCCGTGTTAGCGTGGGTTTTTCTCGGGTTCTCCGGCTTCCTCCCACAGTCCAAAGACATGCAGGTTAGGTTAATTGTTGACTCTAAATTGCTGTACCCTCCGTTCGCCCAATGTCTGCTGGCATCAGCTCCAGCCCCTCTGCGACCCTGAATAGGATAAGCGGTTACGGATAATGAATGGATCACAACAGGAATGATACAGCATGAAATGAAAGGAACCAATACACTCAACAAATAAAATATCAAAATGTTGATTTAGTCAATACAAGCAGGTGACATGGATGTGAAACTGAGGGAACAAATCCTGCCCTCCCACTCCTCACAGCTTTCAGAATATGTTGTCATTATACAAAACTATGACTTCTTTTCATAAAATTTGACATATTATACTATGACTTTTTTTCCATAAAATTTTCGACGCACTATACTATGACTTTTTTTTCATAACATTTTCGACATACAATACTATGACTTTGTTTTTCATAAAATTTTCGACATACTATACTATGACTTTTTTTTCATGAATATTTTCCACATACTATACTATGACTTTTTTTCATAAAATTTTCGACATACTATACTATGACTTTTTTTTCATAAAACTTTCGACATACTATACTATGACTTTTTTTTCATGAAATTGGACATACTATACTATGAATTTTTTTTTCATAAAATTTTCGACATACTATACTATGACATTTTTTAAAAAAAAATTTCTACGTACTATAATATGACTTTTTTTTCATGAAAATTTTCGACACACTATACTATGACTTTTTTTTCATAAAATTTTCCACATACAATACTATGAGTTTTTTTCATAAAATTTTCGACATACTATACTATGACTTTTTTTTCATAAAATTTGACATACTATGACTTTTTTTTCATGAATATTTTCCACATACTATACTATGACTTTTTTTTATGAAATTTTCGACATACTATACTATGACTTTTTTTTCATAACATTTTCGACATACTATACTATGACTTTTTTTTGTCATAAAACATTCGACATACTATACTATGACTTTTTTTTCATGAAATTGGAGGTACTATACTATGACTTTTTTTTTCATAAAACTTTCGACATACTATACTATGACTTTTTTTATGAATTTTCGACATACTATACTATGACTTTGTTTTTCATAACATTTTAGACATACTATAGTATGACTTTTTTTTTCATAAAACTTTCGACATACTATACTATGACTTTTTTTTCATAAAATTTTCGACATACTATACTATGACTTTTTTTATGAATTTTCGACATACTATACTATGACTTTGTTTTTCATAACATTTTCGACATACTATACTATGACTTTTTTTCATAAAATTTTCGACATACTATACTATGACTTTTTTTCGTGAATATTTTCGACATACTATACTATGACTTTTTTTATGAATTTTCGACATACTATACTATGACTTTTTTTATGAATTTTCGACATACTATACTATGACTTTGATTTTCATAACATTCTCAACATACTATACTATGACTTTTTTTTCATGAATATTTTCCACATACTATACTATGACTTTTTTTCATAAAATTTTCGACATACTATACTATGACTTTTTTTTTCATAAAACTTTCGACATACTATACTATGACTTTTTTTTCATGAAATTGGACATACTATACTATGACTTTTTTTTCATGAAATTGTACATACTATACTATGAATTTTTTTTTCATAAAATTTTCGACATACTATACTATGACATTTTTTAAAAAAAAATTTCTACGTACTATAATATGACTTTTTTTTCATGAAAATGTTTGAAATTCTATAATATGACTTTTTTTTCCATAACATTTTTTACATACTATACTATGACTTTTTCCATAAAATTTTCGACACACTATACTATGACTTTTTTTTCATAAAATTTTCCACATACAATACTATGAGTTTTTTTCATAAAATTTTCGACATACTATACTATGACTTTTTTTTTCACAAAACTTTCGACATACTATACTATGACTTTTTTTTTCATAAAATTTTCGACATACAATAGTATGACTTTTTTTCATAAAATTTTCGACACACTATACTATGAATTTTTTTTCATAAAATTTGACATACTATGACTGTTTTTCATGAAAATGTTCGACATACTATACTATGACTTTTTTTTCATGAATATTTTCCACATACTATACTATGACTTTTTTTTCATAAAATTTTCGACATACTATACTATGACTTTTTTTTCATAAAATTTTCGACATACTATACTATGACATTTTTTTCCAAAAAATTTCTACGTACTATAATATGACTTTTTTTTCATGAAAATGTTTGAAATTCTATATGACTTTTTTTTCCATAACATTTTTTACATACTATACTATGACTTTTTTTCCATAAAATTTTCGACACACTATACTATGACTTTTTTTTCATAAAATTTTCCACATACAATACTATGAGTTTTTTTCATAAAATTTTCGACATACTATACTATGACTTTTTTTTCATAAAATTTGACATACTATGACTTTTTTTCATGAAAATGTTCGACATACTATACTATGACTTTTTTTTTCATGAATATTTTCCACATACTATACTATGACTTTTTTTCATAAAATTTTCGACATACTATACTATGACTTTTTTTTATGAAATTTTCGACATACTATACTATGACTTTTTTTTCATAACATTTTCGACATACTATACTATGACTTTTTTTTTCATAAAACTTTCGACATACTATACTATGACTTTTTTTTCATGAATATTTTCCACATACTATACTATGACTTTGTTTTCATGAAAATTTTCGACATACTATACTATGACTTTTTTTTGTCATAAAACATTCGACATACTATACTATGACTTTTTTTTCATGAAATTGGAGGTACTATACTATGAATTTTTTTTCATAAAACTTTCGACATACTATATTATGACTTTTTTTATGAATTTTCGACATACTATACTATGACTTTGTTTTTCATAACATTTTAGACATACTATAGTATGACTTTTTTTTTCATAAAACTTTCGACATACTATACTATGACTTTTTTTTCATAAAATTTTCGACATACTATACTATGACTTTTTTTAGGAATTTTCGACATACTATACTATGACTTTGTTTTTCATAACATTTTCGACATACTATACTATGACTTTTTTTCGTGAATATTTTCGACATACTATACTATGACTTTTTTTATGAATTTTCGACATACTATACTATGACTTTTTTTATGAATTTTCGACATACTATACTATGACTTTGATTTTCATAACATTCTCAACATACTATACTATGACTTTTTTTTCATGAATATTTTCCACATACTATACTATGACTTTTTTTCATAAAATTTTCGACATACTATACTATGACTTTGTTTTTCATAACATTTTAGACATACTATAGTATGACTTTTTTTTTCATAAAATTTTCGACATACAATAGTATGACTTTTTTTCATAAAATTTTCGATATACTATACTATGACTTTTTTTCATAAAATTTTCGACATACTATACTATGACTTTTTTTCGTGAATATTTTCGACATACTATACTATGACTTTTTTTTCATAAAATTTTCGACATACTATACTATGACTTTTTTTTATGAAATTTTCGACATACTATACTATGACTTTTTTTTCATGAATATTTTCCACATACTATACTATGACTTTTTTTCATAAAATTTTCGACATACTATACTATGACTTTTTTTTATGAAATTTTCGACATACTATACTATGACTTTTTTTTCATAACATTTTCGACATACTATACTATGACTTTTTTTTTCATAAAACTTTCGACATACTATACTATGACTTTTTTTTCATGAATATTTTCCACATACTATACTATGACTTTTTTTTCATGAAAATTTTCGACATGCTATACTATGACTTTTTTTTGTCATAAAACATTCGACATACTAAACTATGACTTTTTTTTCATGAAATTGGAGGTACTATACTATGACTTTTTTTTCATAAAACTTTCGACATACTATACTATGACTTTTTTTTCATGAATATTTTCCACATACTATACTATGACTTTTTTTCATAAAATTTTCGACATACTATACTATGACTTTTTTTTATGAAATTTTCGATATACTATACTTTGACTTTTTTTTGTCATAAAACATTCGACATACTAAACTATGACTTTTTTTTTCATAAAACTTTCGACATACTATACTATGACTTTTTTTTCATGAATATTTTCCACATACTATACTATGACTTTTTTTTGTCATAAAACATTCGACATACTAAACTATGACTTTTTTTTCATGAAATTGGAGGTACTATACTATGACTTTTTTTTTCATAAAACTTTCGACATACTACACTATGACTTTTTTTCATAAAATTTTCGACATACTATACTATTACTTTTTTTCATGAAAATTTTCGACATACTATACTATGACTTTTTTTATGAAAATTTTCGACATACTATACTATGACTTTTTTTTCATAAAATTTGACATACAATACTATGACTTTTTTTCCATAAAATTTTCGACATACTATACTATGACTTTGTTTTTCATAACATTTTAGACATACTATAGCAAGACTTTTTTTTCATGAAAATTTTCGACATACTATACTATGACTTTTTTTTCATGAAATTGGACATACTATACTATGACTTTTTTTAATGAATATTTTCCACATACTATACTATGACTTTTTTTCATGAAAATTTTCAACATACTATACTATGACTTTTTTCATGAAATTTTCGACATACTATACTATGACTTTTTTTTTGTAACATTTTCGACATACTATACTATGACTTTTTTTATGAATTTTCGACATACTATACTATGACTTTTTTTATGAATTTTCGACATACTATACTATGACTTTTTTTTCATGAAATTGGACATACTATACTATGACTTTTTTTTCATAAAACTTTCGACATACTATACTTTTACTTTTTTTTCATGAAAATTTTCAAAACACTATACTATGACTTTTTTTAATGAAAATTTTCGACATACTATACTATGACTTTTTTTTCATGAATATTTTCCACATACTATACTATGACTTTTTTTCATAAAATTTTCGACATACTATACTATGACTTTTTTTTTCATAAAACTTTCGACATACTATACTATGACTTTTTTTTCATGAAATTGGACATACTATACTATGAATTTTTTTTTCATAAAATTTTCGACATACTATACTATGACATTTTTTAAAAAAAAATTTCTACGTACTATAATATGACTTTTTTTTCATGAAAATGTTTGAAATTCTATATGACTTTTTTTTCCATAACATTTTCGACATACTATACTATGACTTTTTTTTTCATAAAACTTTCGACATACTATACTATGACTTTTTTTTCATGAAAATTTTCGACATACTATACTATGACTTTTTTTTGTCATAAAACATTCGACATACTATACTATGACTTTTTTTTCATGAAATTGGAGGTACTATACTATGACTTTTTTTTCATAAAACTTTCGACATACTATACTATAACTTTTTTTATGAATTTTCGACATACTATACTATGACTTTGTTTTTCATAACATTTTAGACATACTCTAGTATGACTTTTTTTTTCATAAAACTTTCGACATACTATACTATGACTTTTTTTTCATAAAATTTTCGACATACTATACTATGACTTTTTTTATGAATTTTCGACATACTATACTATGACTTTGTTTTTCATAACATTTTCGACATACTATACTATGACTTTTTTTTCATAAAATTTTCGACATACTATACTATGACTTTTTTTTCATGAAAATTTTCGACATACTATACTATGACTTTTTTTTCATAAAATTTTCGACATACTATACTATGACTTTTTTTTCATAAAATTTTCGACATACTATACTATGACTTTTTTTTCATAACATTTCGACATACTATGGTATGACTTTTTTTCATGAAATTTTCGACATACTATACTATGACTTTGTTTTCATAAAATTTTCGACATACTATACTATGACTTTTTTTTCATAAAACTTTCGACATACTATACTATGACTTTTTTTACATAAAATTTTCGACATACTATACTATGACTTTTTTTTCATAAAATTTTTCGACATACTATACTATGACTTTTTTTCATAAAATTTTCTACATACTATACTATGACTTTTTTTTCATAAAATTTTCGACATACTATACTATGCCTTTTTTTTCATAAAATTTTCGACAAACTATACTATGACTTTTTTTCATAAAATTTTCTACATACTATACTATGACTTTTTTTTCATAAAATTTTCGACATACTATACTATGACTTTTTTTTCAGAAAATTTTCGACATACTATACTATGACTTTTTTTCATAAAATTTTCGACATACTATACTATGACTTTTTTTTCATAACATTTTCGATATACTATGACTTTTTTTTCATACAAAATTTTCGACATACAGTGTGACTTTTTTTTCATAAAACTTTCGACACTATAGTATTACATTTTTTTTATTAAACATTCGAAATACTATACTATGACTATTTTTTCATAAAGTTTTCGACATACTATAGTGTGACTTTTTTTTCATAAAATTTGATATACTATACTGTGACTTTTTTTTCATAAAACTTTCGACATACTATACTATGACTTTTTTTTGTCATAAAACATCAGACATACTATAGTATGACTTTTTTTTTCATAAAACTTTCGACATACTATACTATGACTTTTTTTTTCATAAAATTTTCGACATACTATACTATGACATTTTTAAAAAAAAAATTTCTACATACTATAATATGACTTTTTTTTCATGAAAATGTTTGAAATTCTATAATATGACTTTTTTTTCCATAACATTTTTTACATACTATACTATGACTTTTTCCATAAAATTTTCGACACACTATACTATGACTTTTTTTTCATAAAATTTTCCACATACAATACTATGAGTTTTTTTCATAAAATTTTCGACATACTATACTATGACTTTTTTTTTCACAAAACTTTCGACATACTATACTATGACTTTTTTTTTCATAAAATTTTTGACATACAATAGTATGACTTTTTTTCATAAAATTTTCGACAAACTATACTATGAATTTTTTTTCATAAAATTTGACATACTATGACTTTTTTTCATGAAAATGTTCGACATACTATACTATGACTTTTTTTTCATGAATATTTTCCACATACTATACTATGACTTTTTTTCATAAAATTTTCGACATACTATACTATGACTTTTTTTCATAAAATTTTCGACATACTATACTATGACTTTTTTTTCATAAAATTTCGACATACTATACTATGACTTTTTTTTCATAAAATTTTCGACATACTATACAATGACATTTTTTTCATGAAATTTTCGACATACTATACAATGACCTTTTTTTTATAAAATTTTCGACATACTATACTGACTTTTTTTTCATAAAATTTTCGACATACTATAGTATGACTTTTTTTTCATAAACTTTTCAAAATACTATGACTTTTTTTTCATAAAATTTGACATACTATAGTATGACTTTTTTTCATAAAATTTTCGACATACTATACTATGCCTTTTTTTTCATGAATATTTTCGACATACTATACTATGACTTTTTTTCATAAAATTTTCGACATACTATACTATGACTTTTTTTTATGAAATTTTCGACATACTATACTATGACTTTTTTTGTGAAACTTTTCGACATACTATACTATGACTTTTTTTTCATAACATTTTCGACATACTATACTATGACCTTTTTTTTCATAAAATTTTAAAATATATATGACTTTTTTTTTAAAATTTTAATCTTATTGTTTTTTTATTTTTCGAATATATACTATGATTTTTTTTTTTTCAATACTATACTATGACTTTTTTTTCATAAATTGGGCATACTATATTGACTTTTTTTTATAAATTTGACATACTAACTTTTACTTTTTTTTTGAAAAATTTTCCCATTTACTTTTTTTAAAAAAATTTTGAATTATTATGACTTTTTTTTATGAATTTTTAATACTATACTTACTTTTTTTCATAAAATTTTCACATACTATACTTTATTTTTTTTTTATAAAATTTTAATATTCTATATTTTTTTTTAAATTAATTATATATATTTGTTTTATTTTTAAATACTATATATATTTTTTTTTATTTTCGAAAATATACTTATTTTTTTTCAATATTTTACATACTTTTAATTTTTCTTCATGAATTTTTACATTTAAATATACTTTTTTTTTCATAAATTTTGACATATATATATACTTTTTTTTTTTAAAAATTTTAATACAAAATATACTTTTTTTTTAAAATTTTAAACATACTATACTTTTTTTTAAAAATTTGAATTTACATGACTTTTTTTTATAAAATTTTACTATACTTGACTTTTTTTTATAACTTTTAATTTTATACTATACTTTTTTTATAAAAATTTAATTATATATACTTTTTTTTCTGAATTTTTCCCAAAATTTTAATATAACTTTTTTTTAATATTTTACATTATACTTACTTTTTTTTAAAATTTTAAAATATATTATATTTTTTATGAAATTTTTTTAATATTTAGATTTTTTTTTGAAAATTTTAAAAAACTATTTTTTTTTTATAATTTTGAATACTATATAATTTTTTTTTTTTAATTTTCGAATTATTATATTTTTTTTTAAAAAATATTTATGATTTTTTTCATAAAATTTCAAATATATTTTATTTTTTTTATAAAAAAAAAAATATCTATATTTTTTTTAAAAAAAAAATATTATTATTTTTTTTTGAAAATTTTCCATATATATATGATTTTTTTTAAAAATTTTGACATATTATTGACTTTTTTTTTTAAAAATTTGACATACTTCTATCTTTTTTTTATAAATTAAAACTTACTTATTTTTTTTTCATAAAAATTTTAAAACTTTTATGATTTTTTTTTAAAAAAAAAATTTGAATTATGACTTTTTTTTATAAAATTTTTAAAAACTATATACTTTTTTTTCCCTAACATTTTACTACTATTTTTTTTTTTTTTAAATTTAAATTTTTTCAAATACTTTTTTTTCATAAAATTTTGAATACTATACTTTTTTTTTTTATAAAAATTCGAATACTTAATGACTTTTTTTATAAATTGGGGGAAAACTATGACTTTTTTTTTTTTAAAAATTTAAACTATATATACTTTTTTTTAATTTTGACATATTAATGACTTTTTTTTATAAAATTTTTAAAATTTTTGACTTTTTTTTTTATAAAATTTTTGACATACTATATTGACTTTTTTTTCATAAAATTTTTGACATACTATACTATGACTTTTTTTATGAATTTTCACATACTATACTATGACTTTGTTTTTAAAATTTTCGACATACTATACTATGACTTTTTTTATAAAATTTTTGACATACTATACTATGACTTTTTTTCCTAAATTTTTTAATACTATACTATGACTTTTTTTATAATTTTCGACATAAAAATGACTTTTTTTTAAAATTTTTGACATACTATACTATGACTTTTTTTTCATAAATTTTTTACATACATATATGACTTTTTTTTTATAAATTTCGACAACTATACTATGATTTTTTTTCATAAAATTTTTAAAAATACTATGACTTTTTTTCATGAAAATTTTCGACATACTTTTACTATGACTTTTTTTATGAAATTTTTACATACTATACTATGACTTTTTTTATAAATTTCACATACTATACTATGACTTTTTTTCATAAAATTTTCGACATACTATACTATGACTTTTTTTTTCCCCAAAAATTTTACTACTATATATGACTTTTTTTTCATAAAATTTTTGAATCTATATGACTTTTTTTCAAAATTTTACAAACTATACTATGAATTTTTTTTCATAAAATTTGACATACTATGACTTTTTTTCATAAAATTTTCACATACATACTATGATTTTTTTTTATAATTTTCCCTACTATACTATGACTTTTTTTCATAAAATTTGACTACTATATTGACTTTTTTTTTTATAAAATTTTCGACATACTATACTATGACTTTTTTTCAAAAAAAATTTTACTACTATAATTTTTTTTTTAAAATTTTGAAATTTATATGATTTTTTTTTAAAATTTTTTACATACTATACTATGACTTTTTTTTCATAAAATTTTCGACAACTATACTATGACTTTTTTTTCATAAAATTTTTACATACATACTATGATTTTTTTTAAAAAATTTTTACATTTTACTTGTTTTTTTTAAAATTTGACATACTATGACTTTTTTTCATAAAATTTTGACATACTATACTATGACTTTTTTTTCATGAAATTTTTACTATACTATGACTTTTTTTCATAAAATTTTTGACATACTATACTATGACTTTTTTTATGAAAATTTTTGACATACTATACTATGACTTTTTTTTCATAACATTTTGACATACTATATATTTTTTTTTTATAAAATTTCGACATACTATACTATGACTTTTTTTTTATAAATTTTCACATACTATACTTGATTTTTTTATGAAAAAATTTTTACATACTATACTTTTTTTTTTTCATAAAAAATTACATATATACTTTTTTTTTTAAAATTGGGGGTACTATATATTTTTTTTTTTATAAAAATTTACATACTATACTTTTTTTTAGTTTTCACATACTATACTTTTTTTTTTCAAAAATTTTAACATACTTTTTTTTTTTTTTAAAAAATTTGACTTTCATGATTTTTTCAAAAATTTTTCATACTATACTTTTTTTTTATAATTTTTTACATACTATACTATGACTTTTTTTTCATAAATTTTTTACATACTATGATTTTTTTTTAAAAATTTTCACATACAAAAGATTTTTTTTAAAAATTTTCACATACTATACTTTTTTTTTCATAAAATTTTTACTACTATACTTTTTTTTTTTTGAAAAATTTTGACTTTCATACTTTTTTTCATAAAACTTTGACTTTTATATTTTTTTTTTTTAATATTTTACTTTCATGATTTTTTTTCATAAAAATTGACTTTTTCATGATTTTTTTTTTGAAATTATACTATACTTTTTTTTTTAAAAATTTCACAACTATACTTTTTTTTTTATTAAATTTTTCATACTATACTTTTTTTTTAAAAATTTTACATACTATACTTTTTTTTTTAAAATTTTCATATACTATACTTTTTTTTTTTAAAATTTTCACATACTATACTTTTTTTTTTTCATAAAATTTAAAAATTTTTCTATACTTTTTTTTTATGAAATTTTTTACATACTATACTATGACTTTTTTTTCATAAACTTTCGACATACTATACTATGACTTTTTTTTCATAACATTTTAGACATACTATACTATGACTTTTTTTCATAGAATCTTTCGACATACTATACTATGACTTTGTTTTTCATAACATTTTCGACATACTATACTATGACTTTTTTTATGAATTTTCGACATACTATACTATGACTTTTTTTCCTGAACATTTTAGACATACTATAGTATGACTTTTTTTTCATAAAATTTTCGACATACAATAGTATGACTTTTTTTCATAAAATTTTCAACATACTATACTATGACTTTTTTTTCATAAAACTTTCGACATACTATACTATGACTTTTTTTTCATGAATATTTTCCACATACTATACTATGACTTTTTTTTCATAAAATTTTCGACATACTATACTATGACTTTTTTTATGAATTTTCGACATACTATACTATGACTTTGTTTTTCATAACATTTTCGACATACTATACTATGACTTTTTTTATGAATTTTCGACATACTATACTATGACTTTGTTTTTCATAACATTTTAGACATACTATAGTATGACTTTTTTTTTCATAAAATTTTCGACATACAATAGTATGACTTTTTTTCATAAAATTTTCGACATACTATATATGACTTATTTTTTCATAATTTTCGACATACTATACTATGACTTTTTTTTTCATAAAACTTTCGACATACTATACTATGACTTTTTTTTCATGAATATTTTCCACATACTATACTATGACTTTGTTTTCATGAAAATTTTCGACATACTATACTATGACTTTTTTTTGTCATAAAACATTCGACATACTATACTATGACTTTTTTTTCATGAAATTGGAGGTACTATACTATGACGTTTTTTTCATAAACTTTTCGACATACTATACTATGACTTTTTATGAATTTTCGACATACTATACTATGACTTTGTTTTTCATAAATTTTCGACATACTATAGCTATGACTTTTTTTTTCATAAATTTTCGACATACTATACTATGACTTTTTTTTCATAACATTTTCGACATACTATACTATGACTTTGTTTTTCATAAAATTTTCGACATACTATACTATGACTTTTTTTCATAAAATTTTCGACATACTATACTATGACTTTTTTTTCATAAATTTTCGACATACTATACTATGACTTTTTTTTCATAAATTTTCGACATACAATAGTATGACTTTTTTTCATAAAATTTTCGACATACTATACTATGACTTTTTTTCATAAAATTTTCGACATACCTATACTATGACTTTTTTTCATAAAATTTTCGACATACTATACTATGACTTTTTTTCATGAAAATGTTCGACATACTATACTATGACTTTTTTTCGTGAATATTTTCGACATACTATACTATGACTTTTTTTTCATAAAATTTTCGACATACTATACTATGACTTTTTTTTCATTAAATTTTCGACATACTATACTATGACTTTTTTTTTCATAAAACTTTCGACATACTATACTATGACTTTTTTTTCATGAATATTTTCCACATACTATACTATGACTTTTTTTTCATGAAAATTTTCGACATGCTATACTATGACTTTTTTTTGTCATAAAACATTCGACATACTAAACTATGACTTTTTTTTCATGAAATTGGAGGTACTATAATATGACTTTTTTTTTCATAAAACTTTCGACATACTATACTATTACTTTTTTTTCATGAAAATTTTCGACATACTATACTATGACTTTTTTTATGAAAATTTTCGACATACTATACTATGACTTCTTTCATAACATTTTCGACATACTATACTATGACTTTTTTTTATGAATTTTCGACATACTATACTATGACTTTGTTTTTCATAACATTTTAGACATACTATAGTATGACTTTTTTTTCATAAAATATTCGACATACTATACTATGACTTTTTTTTCCTTAATATTTTCGACATACTATACTATGACTTTTTTTTCATAAAATTTGACATACAATACTATGACTTTTTTTTCCATAAAATTTTCGACATACTATACTATGACTTTTTTTTCATAAAATTTTCGACATACTATACTATGACTTTTTTTTTCATAAAACTTTCGACATACTATACTATGACTTTTTTTTCATGAATATTTTCCACATACTATACTATGACTTTTTTTTCATGAAAATTTTCGACATGCTATACTATGACTTTTTTTTTCATAAAATTTTCGACATACTATACTATGACTTTTTTTTGTCATAAAACATTCGACATACTAAACTATGACTTTTTTTTCATGAAATTGGAGGTACTATAATATGACTTTTTTTTTCATAAAACTTTCGACATACTATACTATTACTTTTTTTTCATGAAAATTTTCGACATACTATACTATGACTTTTTTTATGAAAATTTTCGACATACTATACTATGACTTTTTTCATAACATTTTCGACATACTATACTATGACTTTTTTTTATGAATTTTCGACATACTATACTATGACTTTGTTTTTCATAACATTTTAGACATACTATAGTATGACTTTTTTTTCCTAAAATATTCGACATACTATACTATGACTTTTTTTTCCTTAATATTCTCGACATACTATACTATGACTTTTTTTTCATAAAATTTGACATACAATACTATGACTTTTTTTTCCATAAAATTTTCGACATACTATACTATGACTTTTTTTTCATAAAATTTTCGACATACTATACTATGACTTTTTTTTTCATAAAACTTTCGACATACTATACTATGACTTTTTTTTCATGAATATTTTCCACATGCTATACTATGACTTTTTTTTTCATAAAATTTTCGACATACTATACTATGACTTTTTTTTTCATAAAATTTTCGACATACTATACTATGACTTTTTTTTCAGAAAATTCTCGACATACTGTGACTTTTTTTTCATGAAAATTTTCGACATACTATACTATGACTTTTTTTCATGAATATTTTCCACATACTATACTATGACTTTTTTTTATGAAATTTTCGACATACTATACTGTGACTTTTTTTTCATAACATTTTCGACATACTATACTATGACTTTTTTTTAATTTTTTCGACATACTATAATCTGATTTTTTTGACATACTATACTATGACTTTTTTTCATGAATATTTTCCACATACTATACTATGACTTTTTTTTATGAAATTTTCGACATACTATACTATGACTTTTTTTTCATAACATTTTCGACATACTATACTATGACTTTTTTTTAATTTTTTTGACATACTATAATCTGATTTTTTTGACATACTATACTATGGGTGCATCCCAAATCTATTAATTGCATCCATTTTTTCCTTACTTGCGTCTTTTCCTTGCATCTTAGTCCCTCCCACCAGGGATGCATGGAGAGACGAATGGAAACCACCTGAGGAGAGAGGAATCAAGGAAATATGTTTTTAGGCACATGAGATGTCCTTTCCTCTGAAGCATCACGTGAAGCAAAGACCGTTTTGGATAATGGCAGCAGTGGATCACAGCTGGATCAGCTGTCAGTCGGCTTTAAGAGCTATATACTGTACATATATATATATATAAATATATAAATATATATGGCGTATACTTTTGATGGAGTTTGTGTCTGCACTGTATTAATACTAATAAAGAAAGTTATCGCTGGCAGAGCAGCATTGTTTTCTCTCCGTATTCCGTTACCTGTTTAACAAACACCTGCACAAAAGTCATTTTTGTTCATGAAAATTTTTGACAAACTATACTATGACTTTTTTTTCATAAAATATTCGACATACTATACTATGACTTTTTTTTCATGAATATTTTCGACATACTATACTATGACTTTTTTTTCATGAAAATTTTCGACATACTATACTATGACTTTGTTTTTCATAACATTTTAGACATACTATAGTATGACTTTTTTTTCATAAAATATTCGACATACTATACTATGCCTTTTTTTTCATGAATATTTTCGACATACTATACTATGACTTTTTTTTCATAAAATTTTCGACATACTATACTGTAAGGTTTTGAGGATGGAAGTCCTTACAACCAGGATGAAAAACCAACCGGGATGGAGGTGTATGACAGAGTTGAAAGATAAGCCGAAGAGTCAAACAGTTTTTTCACAGCGCTCTGCGCTTTTTACTGGTGATGTTCAGTATGTGACACAAAGAATTTCACACGCTCACCCATGGCAAAAATACACCTGGACAATGGAACAGGTTTCTTCTGGCTAACAGACATACTATACTATGACTTTTTTTTCATAACATTTTAGACATGCTATAATATGACTTTTTTTTCATAAAATATTCGACATACTATACTATGACTTTTTTTTGTCATAAAACTTTCGACATACTATACTATGACTTTTTTTTCATGAAATTGGACATACCATACTATGATTTTTTTTTCATAAAACTTTCGACATACTATACTATGACTTTTTTTTCATAAAACTTTCGACATACTATACTATGACTTTTTTTTCATGAATATTTTTGACATACTATACTATGACTTTTTTTTTCATAAAATTTTCGACAATACTATGACTTTTTTTTTCATAAAATATTCGACATACTATACTATGACTTTTTTTTCATAACATTTTCGACATACTATACTATGACTTTTTTTTCATGAAAATTTTCAACATACTATACTATGACTTTTTTCATGAATATTTTCGACATACTATACTATGACTTTTTTTTCATGAAATTGGACATACTATAATATGACTTTTTTTTTCATAAAACTTTCGACATACTATACTATGACTTTTTTTCATAAAATTTTCGACATACTATACTATGACTTTTTTTCATGAAAATTTTCGACATACAATACCATGACTTTTTTTCATGAACATTTTCGACATACTATACAATGACTTTTTATTCATGAAAATTTTCAACATACCATACTATGACTTTTTTTTCATGAATATTTTCGACATACTATGACTTTTTTTTCATAAAATTTTCGACATATTATACTATGACTTTTTTTTCATAAAATTTTTGACATACTAAACTATGACTTATTTTTCATGAAAATTTTCGACATACTATACTATGACTTTTTTTCATGAACATTTTCGACATACTTTACTATGACATTTTTTTCATGAATATTTTCCACATACTATACTATGACTTTTTTTCATAACATTTTCGACATTCTATACTATGACTTTTTTTTATGAAATTTTGGACATACTATACTATGATTTTTTTTATGAAAATTTTCGACATACTGTGACTTTTTTTCATAACATTTTCGACATACTATACTATGACTTTTTTTAAGAATTTACGACATACTAAACTATGACTTTGTTTTTCATAACATTTTAGACATACTATAGTATGACATTTTTTTCATGAATATTTTCCACATACTATACTATGACTTTTTTTCATAACATTTTCGACATACTATACTATGACTTTTTTTTATGAAATTTTCGACATACTATACTATGACTTTTTTTATGAAAATTTTCGACAAACTATACTATGACTTTTTTTTCATGAAAATTTTCGACATACTATACTATGACTTTTTTTTATGACATTTTCGACATACTATACTATGACTTTTTTTATGAAAATTTTCGACATACTATACTATTACTTTTTTTCATAACATTTTCGACATACTATACTATGACTTTTTTTATGAATTTTCGACATACTATACTATGACTTTTTTTTCATAACATTTTCGACATACTATACTATGACTTTTTTTATGAATTTTCGACATACTATACTATGACTTTGTTTTTCATAAAACTTTCGACATACTATACTATGACTTTTTTTATGAATTTTTCAACATACTATGACTTTGTTTTTCATAACATTTTAGACATACTATAGTATGACTTTTTTTTCATAAAATATTCGACATACTATACTATGACTTTTTTTTCATGAATATTTTCGACATACTATACTATGACTTTTTTTTCATGAAAATTTTAGACATACTATACTATGACTTTTTTTTAATAAAATTTTTGATATACTATACTATGACTTTTTTTTGCTATAAAACTTTCTACATACTATACTATGACTTTTTTTTCATGAAATTGGACATACTATACTATGACTTTTTTTTTCATAAAACTTTCGACATACTATACTATGACTTTTTTTATGAATTTTTCAACATACTATGACTTTGTTTTTCATAAAATATTCGACATACTATACTATGACTTTTTTTTCATGAATATTTTCGACATACTATACTATGACTTTTTTTTCATGAAAATTTTAGACATACTATACTATGACTTTTTTTTAATAAAATTTGACATACTATACTATGACTTTTTTTTGTCATAAAACTTTCGACATACTATACTATGACTTTTTTTTCATGAAATTGGACATACTATACTATGACTTTTTTTTATGAACATTTTCGACATACTATACAATGACTTTTTATTCATGAAAATTTTCAACATACGATACTATGACTTTTTTTTCATGAATATTTTCGACATACTATACTATGACTTTTTTTCATAACATTTTCGACATTCTATACTATGACTTTTTTTTATGAAATTTTGGACATACTATACTATGATTTTTTTTATGAAAATTTTCGATATACTATGACTTTTTTTTCATAACATTTTCGACATACTATACTATGACTTTTTTTAAGAATTTACGACATACTAAACTATGACTTTGTTTTTCATAACATTTTAGACATACTATAGTATGACATTTTTTTCATGAATATTTTCCACATACTATACTATGACTTTTTTTCATAACATTTTCGACATACTATACTATGACTTTTTTTATGAAATTTTCGACATACTATACTATGACTTTTTTTATGAAAATTTTCGACATACTATACTATTACTTTTTTTTCATAACATTTTCGACATACTATACTATGACTTTTTTTATGAAGTTTTCAACATACTATGGTTTTGTTTTTCATAACATTTTAGACATACTATAGTATGACTTCTTTTTCATAAAATATTCGACATACTATACTATGACTTTTTTTTCATAAAATTTTCGTCATACTATACTATGACTTTTTTTCATAAAACTTTCGAAATACTATACTATTACTTTTTTTTCATGAATATTTTTGATATACTATACTATGACTTTTTTTTCATAAAATTTTCGACATACTATACTATGACTTTTTTTCATGAATATTTTCCACATACTATACTATGACTTTTTTTCATAAAATTTTCGACATACTATACTATGACTTTTTTTATGAAATTTTCAACATACTATACTATGACTTTTTTTATGAACATTTTCGACATACTATACTATGATTTTTTTTCATAACATTTTCAACATACTATTGTATGACTTTTTTTATGAATTTTCAACATACTATACTATGACTTTGTTTTTCATAACATTTTAGACATGCTATAGTATGACTTTTTTTTCATAAAATATTCGACATACTATACTGGACTTTTTTTTTATAAATTTTCGACATACTAACAAACTTTTTTTTCATGAAAATTTTAGACATACTATACTATGACTTTTTTTTAATAAAATTTTCGACATACTATGACTTTTTTTTGTCATAAAACTTTCGACATACTATACTATGACTTTTTTTTCATGAAATTGGACAGACTATACTATGACTTTTTTTTTCATAAAACTTTTGACATACTATACTATGACTTTTTTTCATAAAATTTTCGACATACTATACTATGACTTTTTTTCATGAAAATTTTCGACATACAATACCATGACTTTTTTTCATGAACATTTTCGACATACTATACAATGACTTTTTATTAATGAAAATTTTCAACATACTATGACTTTTTTTTCATAAAATTTTCGACATACTATACTATGACTTTTTTTTCATAAAATTTTCGACATACTAAATTATGACTTTTTTTTCATGAAAATTTTCGACATACTATACTATGACTTTTTTTCATGAACATTTTCGAAATACTATACTATGACATTTTTTTCATGAATATTTTCCACATACTATACTATGACTTTTTTTCATAACATTTTCGACATACTATACTATGACTTTTTTTTATGAAATTTTCGACATACTATACTATAACTTTTTTTTCATAACATTTTCGACATACTATTGTATGACTTTTTTTATGAATTTTCAACATACTATACTATGACTTTTTTTTAATAAAATTTTCGACATACTATACTATGACTTTTTTTGGTCATAAAACTTTCGACATACTATACTATGACTTTTTTTTTTATGAAATTGGACATACTATACTATGACTTTTTTTTTCATAAAACTTTCGACATACTATACTCTGACTTTTTTCATAAAATATTCGACATACTATACTATGACTTTTTTTATGAAATTTTCAACATACTATACTATGACTTTTTTTATGAACATTTTCGACATACTATACTATGACTTTTTCATAACATTTTCGACATACTATTGTATGACTTTTTTTATGAATTTTCAACATACTATACTATGACTTTTTTTTATGAATATTTTCGACATACTATACTATGACTTTTTTTCCATGAATATTTTCCACATACTATACTATGACTTTTTTTCATGAAATTTTTGACATACTATACTATGACTTTTTTTTATGAAATTTTCGACATACTATACTATGACTTTTTTTACGAAAATTTTCGACACACTATACTATGACTTTTTTGTCATAACATTTTCGACATACTATACTATGACTTTTTTTATGAATTTTTCAACATACTATACTATGACTTTGTTTTTCATAACATTTAAGACATACTATAGTATGACTTTTTTTTCATGAAAATTTTCGACATACTATACTATGACTTTTTTTTCATAACATTTTCGACATACTATACTATGACTTTTTTTTGTCATAAAACTTTTGACATACTATACTATGACTTTCTTTTCATGAAATTGGACATACTATGACTTTTTTTTTCATAAAACTTTCGACATACTATACTATGACTTTTTTTTCATAAAACTTTCGACATACTATACTATGACTTTTTTTTCATGAATATTTTCGACATACTATACTATGACTTTTTTTTTCATAAAATTTTCGACATACAATACTTTGACTTTTTTTTTTATAAAATATTCGACATACTATACATTGACTTTTTTTTCATAACATTTTCGACATACTATACTATGACTTTTTTTTCATAAAATTTTCGACATACTATACTATGACTTTTTTTCATGAATATTTTCCACATACTATACTATGACTTTTTTTCATAAAATTTTCGACATACTATACTATGACTTTTTTTATGAAATTTTCAACATACTATACTATGACTTTTTTTATGAACATTTTCGACATACTATACTATGATTTTTTTTCATAACATTTTCAACATACTATTGTATGACTTTTTTTATGAATTTTCAACATACTATACTATGACTTTGTTTTTCATAACATTTTAGACATGCTATAGTATGACTTTTTTTTCATAAAATATTCGACATACTATACTATGACTTTTTTCTCATGAATATTTTCGACATACTATACTATGACTTTTTTTTCATGAAAATTTTAGACATACTATACTATGACTTTTTTTTTTTTTCCAATAAAAACCTTTTGAAAAATACTATACCTAAATTTTT